>JAPFRF010000001.1:199414881-200014881 GCA_029282475.1 Phrynocephalus forsythii | reverse complement strand
GTTGGTTTTTTGGGGGGCGGGGCGGGGCGGGGAGAGGCTTCTCTCAGCTTCATCGCCCTGTGTGCCCCGCCGCCGCTCTCTGGGTGGGCGCACGCGGGGGTGTCTTGCAGCGGCGGCACCTACACCCCCTCCCCCCTCCCTCTGCGCAGCCCTTCGCCATCCCTTGCCAGCGGAGGGGCTCCGCTCACATCACCCGGGGACGCTTGCCCCCCCCTCTGTTGCCCCTGCCCCGTGTACAGAAGGCAAGATCAAAAGAACGGGTTAACCGAAATATCTATGCATCGGCATTTCGGAGAAAAAGTAAGTTAAAAAAAATAAAAATATATATTAACTGGCCACACGTGACTTTGGATGCGAAGTGGGATGCGAAGCGAAGAAGATTCCCGGCCTCCGGCAGGGGAATCTCTCGCCCCGCTTGGAGCACGGTTTAGGGGGTGTGGTCGGGGTGGCGCCGAATCCAAAGAGGAGGAGCGTGCGGACTGAAGCGATCGATTCGCACGGAAATTACGGCTCGCCGCGCAGCGAGAGGTTCGTGAAGTAACGGCCATAGAGATGTTTCGGCTTAGATTGGAGATGCTGAAAACTTCAGGGGAATAGTCTATCAAACCAGAAAAAATAGAAAACGTAGGAATATACCGTACTGAAAACACATATAAAAGTGATGCGTGGATAATAGGTTCCTTAGTAAAGAAAGACCCTTATAAAGAAAAACCTAGTTTTAGAAAGTGTATTGAAGACTGTTCTGAAAACACTTAGAAGAAGTAAATCACCAGGAATAGTTTGGAAGATGAGAGAGCTATTTCAATCTCAGAGAATCCGTGGGGCATGCCAATCTGTGGACCAATTCTGCCCATTACTACCACAGAAGTCACCAGTGCAGTAGATAGTACAAAGGATATGAACACGGTATAGAAATAAATAAATAAATAAATAATTTTTAATACCCTTACACAATAATACCCTTACACAATTGAATAAGTAAATAGGATTCTTGCCCACAGATGCTCATGTTAGTAATTTTACCAACACATTGAAACACAAGAACCAAGTCTCTTTCAGTTTTTAAAACCGTCCTTACCTGGATCCAATCTGCTGATGCCCAAGTAAGTGATTGTTCATAAATCTGGGACTAAATTCTGACCAAGAGGCCCTGGCAAAAGATATATTCGCTTACACCAAGGAATTCCAGAAGATCAGCCTGGTCTTGGTAGACTACAGCAAAGTTTTTGATTTTGTAAATAGAATATGCAGATTTTTCCTTCCACACAATTTACTCATTTTTAGAATTTAACATATTCTTATGAAGCTACCTGGTAATTTCTGTTTAAATAACAAATGGCAAGAGGCAAGTTAGTAGAATCTCCAGAATCTTGGTGCTCAATAGCATTTGGTAGATACTTGTTTTATGTGTTTGTTGTGTCGTTGAAAAACTCTGTAGTTCTAAAATCATGAAATGTGCAGTGAAGGGATTCTAATAGAATGTAGCCTGTAAGGAAACAGGTTATAAGGCAGGAAAATTGATACTCTTTGGATCAACATATGTTGTATGAAATATGTTTACTTTTTCAGTTAAGCAAGTTTGGTGTATAATCCATTCTGTAGGTCAGTTCTCTACACTTGAAAGCCTCATCTGCCTCCAACAAAGGAATTTTGGTCAAATGAAATATCATGTTACTTTTTTCTGTGTATCTAGTTTGTCTATCTAACAATGTTTTAAATAAAGAAATAAATAATTAATATTCTGACATAGCTGTAATATTGGCACCTCATATTTTTGGTTGCTAGCAGAGTCATATGGCTTGTCATTTTAAAAAAAATTTCATTAGCTAATTCCCAATAAAACATGTCGGTCTTTTAAGGTCTCACAACACTCTTTTTTTTTTCCACTGGCGGGTGGTGAGAACTTTTGTATTTTGGCAATCTTTTTTACCAAATGGATCTTAGTTTGGATTCTAAGATGGGCCATTCTTACTAATGTGATAACTTGTTTGACATAATGCTGCATGCTTCTCTACCTGTAACAAAATAACTGAGCTGATTGTATGTCTGTTAGATCAGGCCACTTCATCCCATTGGCTGATTTAAGTCCTGAGTACTTTATTGGCTTTGAAGTTTGTTGAGAAAATAAGGCATGGGCTATCTTTTTATTAACATTTAAGTGCTGCTGTTTGTTGGCGTGTTTTGGGGTGAATGCGCTTGAAATGTGTAAAATGTAAGTCTGCATTATGCAGTTTTAGGATCTGAAGCAACTAGAATAGTCTCCATGTTATACACCAGGCCTGTCTAATGCGTCGACTGCGGGTGACTGGTAGCCCGCGGGGTACTAAGTAGCCCACCTCCCGACCTGGGGGTGCGCCGCCGCCGCCATTGCCACGGAGCTTGGTGGGTGGGTGGACTGTGGCCAAGTGAGTGCTCCTCTTCCTCCTTTGCCAGCACCACGGAGCTTGGTGGGTCGTGGGGGGGGGAGAGCGGGCGTTGCCGCCGCCAGCACCGCGGAGCTTGGCAGGCAGGGGGTGGAGGCAAGTGGGCACTCCTCCTCTTCTGGCGCAGCCAGGACCGTGGAGCTTGGTGGGTGGGTGGGGGCGAGCAGGCGCGCTGCCGTGCGGGAGCTTGGGGTACAAGCAGGCGCTCCCCCTCAGCTGCCATGCGCCACATGCATTTGGGTCATCCCACCTCCGTTCCCCATTCCTTTCCTTTTCCCCATCTGTACTGTAATGTGTTTCCTGCTTGCTTTTATCTCCCTTCCGATATCCTTCTGCCAAAGCTTTGCAAACGGTTGCATTTTCCCCGGTGGTGGTGGTGGTCTTGCCCCCTCCTTCCCTCCCTCCCTCTCCCCCCTCGCCTTGGGCAGGGAGGCAGCTGGACCCGATCCTTCTCCCCTCCCCGGCTTGATGGAAGTTCTCTGGAAGGCAGCAAAGTTCCCGAGTGTCCTTCCAGTGGGAGGGGATGCTGCTGCTCCGTGGACGGCAAGGACTGGGCAGAAAGAGAAAGAAAGAAAGAAGAAAGAAAGAAAGAAAGAGAAAGAAAGAAAGAAAGAAAGAAAATGAGGAAGGAAGGAGAGAAAGAAAGAAAGAGAGAGACAAAGAAAGAAAGAAAGAAAGAAAATGAGGAAGGAAGGAGAGAAAGAAAGAAAGAGAGAGAGAAAGAAAGAAAGAAAGAAAGAAAGAAAGAAAGAAAGGGGGAGAAGGAGGAAGGGAGAGAGAAAGAAAAAGAAAGAAGGGAGAAGGGGAGGAAGGAAGGAAGGAGAGGAAGAGGCAGGAACAAAGAAAGAGAGAAGGAGGGAGAAGGAGGAAGGGAGGAAGAAAGTAAGTAAGTAAATAAAGGAGGGAGGGAGGGAAAGAAAGAAAAAGAAAGAGAGAAAGAAAGAAGGAAAGAAGGGGGAGGAAGGAAGGAAGGAAGGAAGAAAATGAGGAAGGAAGGAAGAAAAAGAAAGGGAGGGAGGGAGGGAGGGAAGGAAAGAAAGAAAGAAGGGAGAAGGAGAAGAGAAGAAGAAAGAAAAAAGAAAAGGGGGAAAGAAGAAAAAAGGAGAGTGGGAGGGAAGGAAGGAGAGGAGGAGGGAGGGAGGGAGAAAGAAAGAAAATGAGGAAGGAAGGAAGGAAGGAGGTGGAGTGGGAGGGAAGGAAGGAAGGAAAGAGAGAGGGAGGGAGAGTGAGAAATAAAGAAAGAAGGGAGAGAAAGAGGAAGGAAGGAGAGTGGGAGGGAAGAAAGAAAGAAAGAAAGAGGGAGGGAGAGAGAGAAAGAAAGAAAGAAGGGAGAGGGGGAGTGAGGAGAAAACTAAAAAAGCACCCTTACTTTTAACCTTATTTTTCATGTAGTAGCCCTCAGGCACTTTGGGCCAGAGAAAGTAGACCTTGCCCTGTTCAAATTTGGACAGCCCTGTTGTACACTAATGTTTTATGTTCTGTTTTTTTTTAACACTGCCTCCTTCTGTAGTGTTGTCCTGGTGTGTATGTGTGTGTGGGAAGATGTAAGAAGGACTGGCATAACCTGGAAATCAAACTTAATGGGGAAGATTTTGGGAGTGACCTTGAGAATGTCAGGAAATTAAGTAACGGGAAACTACAGTGCTTGAGTAGTGCTAGATGCAACATTTACACAGCAGGAAGGAACTCGCCAGACAGTGTTTCACCCACCCAGTTTTGTAAGTTTTGGCCTTCACTGTTTTGTCCAGGGGTTCAGTTTGTGAAAAACGGCTGCTAGATAACATTTCATACACAGTGTAAGTGCCTTGTCTTTGTGACTCAAAGGCATTTGCCAGTCCTCGGTTTCTTTGTTAAAAATAGTAAAGTGTTATAGGTTCAGGTTACTGCTGTTCTAACTGCCTTGTAAAGGAAAGCAGCCTCTCTGAAGAATTTTATAACTGGAATGATCCTCAAAGGAAAATTGAATGCAGCCCTTGCTAACACCAAAATGAAAAGAAAATAAGAACAATGATATTAGAGAACTGAATTGTGTTTGTAGCGAATGGAGCAAAAAGTATTGAGGGTTTGGTAATCTGCTCAGTGGAAATGTTGACCTATTTTGTGTCAGTTGTGACAAAGCTGGCATTTATACATTGAGAGGTATTAACAAAGGGTGTGAATGTTAAACTAACTACAGTGGACCCTCGTATAACAAACAGTTTGTATAACATAAAATCTGTACAACATACAAAATTCCGGAGATAGGGGAAATTTGCTTAACAGAATCGCCTATGGGGCGAATCCATACAACATAAAAATGGTTGCGATTAGGGATTACTCCGTTTTCAATGCATTCCTATAGGGAATTTGTATAAAGGAAAATTTGCTTAACAGAATTTCATTTAAAATGAATTAATTCCTTTATACAAGGTACCACTGGTATAGTGAAATAACACTTCACTTATAAATGCTGGGCAGCTCAGTGGTTTCAAGTGGTTGGGGGAGTTCAATTTCCCCACTACACCTCCTTGACAGGAGCTGGGCTTGACGGTCCACATAGGCTACCTTCTAGCTCTGCAGTTCTAAAGGGATCGTGATAATGACCAAGTAATTGCTGCTTCCTGCCATAAGTAATTGCTGCTTCCTGCCATTAAGATAGTGTCTCGGATCTTCTGGAGAAGATCTGTTTTTCCCTCTTTGTTGTTCTCCATTATTTCTTTGCGGTGACTATTGTACTAATTCCTTTTGTCTCTATGTGACAGTCCCTGAAGAACTGTGAGGGTAGTGGACCAAGAGAAAAGTCTCCCTTGAAGCACCCTGGCAGGTTAAAAAAAATGTAGATGTGGTCCTTGCAATAGCCTTATAGGTTAAAACAGCACTTAGAATCGAATCAGCAGCCAGTGAAGCTGCTGTAGCAGGGGGTGTGGGTGTGTTCCGTCTAACCATCCCCAGTTAACAATCTGACTGTAGCATTTTGGACCCACCAAAGGGTCTGAACATTGCAGCCCCACAAGGAGTGCATCACAATAGTCCAGTCAGAATGTAGTAGTAAAAGCATGTGTTACTGTGGCCAGGTTGGACGCTCCAGGGAGCAGACACAGCTGGCAAAGTACTATTAATTGTGCAGAGGCAGGCCTGGTCTGCACTGAAACTTGATTATCCAGGCTCAGAAACAAATCCAAGAGCACCTCTAGGCTGCACAACTGGGTTTTCATAAGGAATGTAACCCCTTTGAATAGGTTTAACAGGTTTTAAATCCTTGTTCCTTGATCTGACTTGCAACTGACCAGGGGCACCTCTTTCTTGTCTGGATTAAATAACCATTACTGACATCAGACACTGTTCTAGAACTGAAATATCGTCCTTGGAAAGGAGAGATAGAGTTGGGAATCCTCTACTTAGTGGCGGCTCAGAACCCTAAAATTGTGGACTTCTCTTAAAACGCATCGGAAACAAAATAGAACCTTGAGGGACACCAGAGATCAACATCCACAGTGATTAACAGGAATCTCCAAGGACCAACCTCTGATTTCTGTCTTCCAGAAGGAATTAGATCCATGAAAAAAAAAGTGGCTCCAAGTCCCATCCTAGAGAGATGGCCCAGAGGGATACGGTGGTTGATGGTATCAAAAGTTGCTGGGAGGTCTAACAGAATGGGAAGGGAAACACTGCCCAATTCTCTATATAAGACGTCCACCAAAGCATTCAAAGCAGCCTCTGTCTCCTTACCAGGCCTGAAGTCAGATTGGAATAGATGTAGATAATCTGTCTCATTCAGGAACCCCTGGAGCTGAGAAGCCATGATCTTTTCTAGGACTTTCAATAATGCAATATTGGAGACTGATCAGTAATTATTCAGTATTGTGACATCCAAGGAAGGCTTTTTCAACAATGGTCTTGCTGTTGTCTTCTTTAAGCATGCAGGGATCCTACCCTGCTTCAAGGAGCTATTCACCACTCCCTTCTACCCATGTGGTGAGTCCCCTCTGACAGCTTTTAAGCAGGAAGGTCAAAGGTCCAACAGGCATGTTGTGGCCTTCACCACTCCACATGTTTCTTCTATCAGCCATCAAGGTTTTTCTTTTTTTTACAGTACTACAGTACAGGAATTATCTTTTTCATTCTTCCTTAATATGGTCTTTGGTTTCAATTAGAGAAGTAAAATTTCCAGAAATTTTGAAGCTTGGAAACCCCCCCCCCCCATATTTTCTGTTTGGTTTTTCAGAAAAAATGGAATTTTTTGGAAAAATTGAAAAAAATGTTAAATTAGCACTCCCCTCCCCCTTTTTTAGCTTGAAAGTGATTCTGATACTTTAGGAACATAAAATATGACTATGGACAATTTGACTTGGCAAATTTGTTGCTCTGTATTTTCTTCCAGTGCTTTGAGGCCAAGTGAAGAAGAGAACCAAACACACCCACGCACATGCAAAAACAAAAGTGAAACCTTTTTATTTTTCTTGTGACAAGAGCAGCACCTCCTAAAGGAAGAAATGCATCTTGTTCTTGCAGTGGAGAGTTCCGTTTATAACCCAGGACTTGCTTCTCTTCAGTGCACAGAAATGAGAATAATCTGATACTATGCATATTTTTAGAAATGATTTGGAAAATATTTGAACACCCTGTCTTAAAATATTTTATTCATCATGTTGAAATAAAACATTCTATAATCATTTTTTCTTTTTCTTTTTTCAATTTTTCCAATTTTGGTGGAAAAACAAAAAGGCTTCAGGGAAAAAAATAACAAAAGCTAGAGAACTAAGAAAAAACACTTGTATATACTTCATGATAAATATGAGTCAGTTTAGATGTGTAGAAAGATTTAAACTATTGGCAATTAGATATAGGTGACTATCAACTCACACCTCTGTATATTTTGTACCCCCCCTTTTATGTTCCCCTATACCCTTTCCCCAATTGGTTTGTATTGGAAATAAAATATATAATTTTTTAAAAATGGGAAAAAACTTTTTTTTTCATTATCAGTACCACAATTTGCTCCTAGTCTCATTTTGGCAGAGAGAATACTCCTTCTCTGTCTCCTGCTTTGATGTCTTTATTGACCATCTAGCGATGTTCATGTGTACAGTCATCTGTTCAGTTGCATGAAGCATGTATTTGAAAAAAACAGATTGCTGTCTTCGCAGAAATCCATTCTTTTGCTTCTTTTCTGTTCCCTATCCAAATTTTCCAACAACATTTGGTTCTGCTTTGTTTTCTACTTTTGTATTCCAGTCACCTATGATAATGAACATATCTTGTTTTAATGTGTGATCAACTTCCTTTTGGATGCTTACATAATATTTTCAATTGCTTTATGTTTTCCAGTTTACCTTGATTTCATACTTCCCATGTTCCATGTTTCAATTGTATGTATTTTGCAGCGTTTCTCTCACTTCTATGAGCTGCTAGACATCCTTTCAGCTTTAATCTAGTTCTGTCATTAGCAACATATCTATTCATATTGTCCTTGGTCTTTTTCACTAGTTGATTGAGTACCTTCTAACCTGGGAGTCTTATCTTTCAGTGGCTGTATTTTCAAGACCCATTGCTGGGAGAAACCCAAAGTTCTCTTTATTCTGTCTGGAAATTGCCTTTGCAAGAATAGCAGATTAATAGAACAATCCTGCTAACAATTGACTTTAGGATCCAGACCACAATCTAAAAGCAGAGAGACATCATTACTATGCAAAGTGTGTGTATGAGATTGGATCTTTAATAACTTTGCAAATTGGCGTCATAGGCCCCTTCCAACTCATTTCTTCTATGACTCTTATGAAATTTATCTGCCAACTTTACACTCTGCACTTCCGTTCATTCTACCCAGTAAGGAAATTTAGCTATCAGTGATTATTGGTGTTAACTATTGTTTTTGAGAAAGAATGTTTTTACAATTAAGTACAGTATGTGCTGGATTTTTCTTCAGGGAGCAATCTTCAGGGAGATGAATTGTCATGTGTGTGTTTAGCTCCCATGTTAATTTTTTGTGTTTGATCCTTTCCATCTTTTCCCCCTCAAGGTAGTATCTATAGTTACTATTTTACAAAAAAGTAATGACAAGAAGGTCTATCTTACATGATTAAGTTGACTGACTTCAGAAACACACCTGTGTTTTCAATGTTAGCTCCATCCCTCATAATGGAATTTTCACTCTCTCATTAACTGCTCGCATCTGCTCTTGTAGCTTTAATGTTGTCTTTTAAGGCTATAAGATGTCTCCCAATTCCCTGTTCTCAAACTTGAATGTCTTAAATGTACTGGGCTATATACTTTACCTCACTACAGTAAGTAGCCTAGGGTCCTTTTCCAAGGAGAAAGGCAAGGTAAAAATAGAAAGAAAGAAAGAAAGAAAGAAAGAAAGAAAGAAAGAAAGCATCTCCTGTTGCTACCTTTTCTTAGAGGTTTGTTGACACTCAATTCTCAAAACTGAAATTTCCCTCTGGGAAATTGCTGTTGTAAGTAAGTAAGTAAGTAAGTAAGTAAGTAAGTAAGTAAGTAAGTAAATAAATAAATAAATAAATAAATGGGGAAAGCAGTCAGACAAGAATTCAAATAAAAAGAAGGCAAGTGAGAACGCAAGGATGTAACAGCCCCAGTAAGCCAAGATCACCTAACCTTTTCCTTCCTTATATTTCATGCTTGTATTGAGCTAGTTAGTCACCTGTGTTTCCATCCATGTACTTCAACTTGAACCACTCACATCTTCTGTTTTCATCCCTCAACAGTGTATTTGGCAGAGACTGCCATCTTTGAGAACAAAAATGTATATTACTGACAACTTCTGATTTCTATGCAAAATGACATAAAGGGTACACTTGTCTATCTGTTAAGCTTTATCCGAATACAGAAATAAGAAATAACTTTTGCCAGTATTTATTTATTTATTTATTTATTTATTTATTTATTTATTTATTTATTTATTTATTTAACAACTTTACAAGTTATGTTGTAACTTTTACAAGTTGCAATAATACCATTCCTTAGTTACTTATTTTAATTTGAGTGGGGACTTTGAAAATGCAAACCTTTATGAAGGACTTAAGTACCCTTGACACTATGTTAGTGATGATATTAACTCCCGCATCAGTAATACCAGCCATAAAATTGTGAAGCTGCTATTGTATGAGAACTCTGTGAGCAACAGAAGAAAAAGAATAATACAATAGGAAAAATAGTACCAGTTTTTTTGTGTGTGGTTGTTACAAATCCATTTAATAATGATTGTTTGTAGTGATATTAATTTTCCCTCAAACTGTAGATGTGATCTCCATATTGGGTGATTGCCACTTGACAAAAATTGTACAATGTTTGCAATGCCATACCGAAGTGAATGGAACAAAGACATGACTAGAACTGAATTAACTACAATTGAAAAAAAAGAAAACAAGGCTTAAATTTCACTTAACATGAAACCACAGGGGTAAAGACCTGGATGCACTTCCACGTCATTATGGTGATTAAGAAATCTCCCTAATTTCACAAGAGTACAAGAAGTTATAGCCCTTGCTTTGCTTTCTGCAAAACCTTTCTGCTTGTTTTTCCAGTAATTGTTACTTGCTGATAAGTCACTCCCAATTTATGGCCGCCCTCCAAAAGCTCCTTCTATCAATAGCCCTCCTCAGCACTTGCAGACTCAAGCCTGTGGCTTTCTTTATCCTTCTCTTTCTTGTAGCCTTCAGCTTTCTAGCCTTTTCCAGCAAGTCTCATCTTCTCATCATATGCCCAAAGTACAATAGCCTTGGTGTTTCTTCCTCATGGGTACACATGTTAATATGACAGGAATTTGACAGCGTCAAGGAGACTGAGAGCAATGCTGTTGTCAGTCTGGACTTGCACTGGTCTGTACTTCTTTAGCAAGGTCACCCAAGGCGGAACAGTCAAAGCTGAAATCCCAGGCTAAGATGCATTTATTAGCTTCTCAGAAATAACAGGCACTTCAGTAGGAGAGAATCAGTAGCTCCAGTAGTAATGTGGGTGGAAAAACTCCTGAAGGGCAGAGACTTTCATAAACAACAGCAATGGTACTCAAAGTAACTCTTATTAATCCAGTAAGACCCTCGTAGCTGCTGATTCGCCATCCGCAGATTCAGTTATCCGCAGATGGCAATCAGCAGTGCAAGGACCCACAAAATTGGGGGCGGAGGAGGAGGAGGCTGCACAGCTCCAGAGATCCTGCCCGCCCGCCCACCTGGAAGATGGGCAGTGTTGGCAGGGAGGAGGCCATACATTTCTGGAGCTCCTACCCACTCACTCACCCACTTGCTCACTCCAAACATCTTCCGTGGCAGCTTATGAGTGAGCAACTTAGGTAAGCTGATGGCTTGCACTTGAAACTTGTACAGTGGTCTCTTGTACAACAAACAGTTTGTATAGCATAAAATGTATACAGCATAAAATATTCTGTACATAGGGGAAATTTGCTTTACAGAATTGCCTATAGGGCAAATCCGTACAACATAAAAATAAGATTACTCCATTTTCAATGCATTCCTATGGGAAATTTGTATAAAGGAAAATTTGCTTAACATAATTGCATTTGGAATGAATTAATTCCTTTATACAAGGTTCCACTGTACCAAAATTGATGTTCTGCAATGTGATCCGGTATGTGCAAACATACTGGATCACAATGCAAGGTTGTTGAGAGGATGACCACCGTCTGCCTTCAGTCGTACCTGGAGGATAATCGTATCCTGGATCCCTTCCAGTCTGGGTTCAGGCCGCTTCGGGGGACCAAGACTGCCCTGGTCGCTCTGCAGGATGACCTCAGGGAGGCCGACGGGGTGTTCCTCCTTGTTGGTCCTCCTTGATCTGTCAACGGCCTTTGATACTGTCGACCACGGTAACCTGCTGGACCGGCTTGCTGAGGCTGGAATTGGGGGCTCTGCTCTCTGCTGGCTCCGTTCCTTTCTCGGCGGCCGGTCTCAGTGGGTTCAGCAGTGGGATGATTTGTCGGCTCCTTGGACACTCCCGTGTGGGGTGCCCTAGGGGTCGGCAATCTCACCCATGCAGTTCAATGTTTATATGAGGCCTCTGGCAGAGGTCATCAGGAGATTTGGAGTTTGCTGCCATCAGTACGCTGATGAGACGCAGTTCTAGCTCTCCTTTTCTTCTTCTGCAGAGGAGGCAGTACGCTCTCTTGACCTGTGCCTGGAGGCGGTTCTGGGATGGACCAGGACCAACCGGCTCAAGCTGAATCCAGAGAAGACGGAGGTTCTGTTCTTCGGGGTGCCCTCATCCGGGTACAATGGCCCCTCCAGCCTACGGACAGGGCCAGGAATCTGGGTGTGGTCCTGGATTCAGCCCTCTCCCTGGAAGCCCAGGTGATGTCGGTCTCCCGGGCTGCTTTTATCCATCTCTGCAGGATCGCCCAGATCCGTCAGTACCTTGATGAGTCCTACCTGAGGACAGTCGTGCAGGCTCTTGTGATATCGAGGATCGACTACTGCAATTCCCTCTACGTGGGGTTGCCCTTGACCCTTGTCCGGAGGCTCCAGCGGGTGCAGAATGCGGCGGCTAGACTGGTGGTGGGTGCTCGTAGATTCGAGCACATCAACCCAGTTCTGGCTCGCCTGCATTGACTACCCGTTGTCCTCTGGATAAGGTTCAAGGTCCTGGTTTTGATCTTCAGCACCCTCCGCGGCTTGGGACCAGAGTACCTGTCAGAGCGTATCTCCCAGCGGTCAACTGGGGTCAGGCCCACGAGGGTGGCCACATCCAGGGAGGCATGGAAATCGCTTAAGCGTAACCGTGCCTTCTCTGTGGTGAGCCCCACGCTGTGGAATCATCTCCCTAGTGAGCTGCGCCTAGCACAGTCCCTGCCCGTCTTTAAAAAGGACCTGAAAACCCATCTTTTCAAAGAGGCATATGGTGACCTTTTTATTTAATTTTTTTTTCTTGCCGCCTGTGCCATCTTTTGTGGAGGGTCTTGCCCCTCCTTATTTTATTACTATTTTTTTTGCCCTTTTGTATTTCCGTTGCCTTGTTTTAATTGTAAACCGCCCAGAGTTCCGTTCGGAAGTTGGGCGGTCTAGAAATATAACAAACAAACAAACAAACAAACATAAATAAATAAATAAATAAATAAATAAATAATAAAACAAAATAGAAAATGTCACTAACATAACAACTTAAAAAGAAATAAAAAAGAAATATGATTATAACTTAATTTTCAGTTCTGTGGCCCTCACCACCCTCAGGTCTAGTTTACAAATTTATTTTTCTTTGCTTTGTAACTGCCTCATTTCTGTCCAGAAATATAGTTATTCATCTCCCGTTCTCAAACTCATGTAGTAAAAATAAATTCGGTATTTCTTTAAAATCATTTGTATTCAAGATTCCTATACTAATCTTGGTTTCCCAGGTTAAGTTATCATTAATGGCAATATTCCACATTTCTTTATACCATTTCTCTATATTAAGTAGATTATTTTTCAAATATTTGCAAATACTAATCTTGCCACAGTTACCATAATAATAAATTCCTTTTCTTTCCCTTTTAGTTGATTATTATTAAACATATTCAACAAAGCTACCACCAGAGACATTTGTACATTTAAAGGAAACAAATCAACAGACTGTTTTGAGAATATTATTTTCACAATAGTGGTTTCTTGAAACCAAAGTTAGAATTTCTTCCTCTTGGATACACATGTAAGGAGGACCTTGTAAATGGGATCGAAGTGGTGGGATCATTAGGTAAAAGTGACCATGCCCTCTTGGAATTTGTTATACAGTTAGAAGGTGAAGCTAAGCATAGTCAGACAAGAATCCTGGACTTTAAGAAAGCCAATTTTTGTAAACTTAGGGAATTATTGGCTGTGATTCCATGGACTGAAACACTGAAAGAGAGGGAGTCCATGATGGATAGGAGTTCCTAAAAAGTGAGATATTAAAGGCACAATATAAAACTGTTCCAACAAGAAGAAAAAATGGCAGAGGTCTAAAGAGACAACAATGGTTTACTAAAGAACTTTCAACTCAGCTACGGCACCCACTGGTCACGTATCTATAAAGCTAACTATAAAGAAAAACAAGTACAAGGAATGGAAAAATGGGAAATGCACCAAAGAGGAATATAAGCAAACAGCTAATATATGCAGGGGGTGGTAAAAAAAAGCTAAAGCGCAAAACGAACTTAGACTTGCCAGATAGTAAAAAGGGTTTCTTAAGTTATGTCTGCAGCAAAAATGAAAAATAAGGAAATGATAGGCTCTCTGTGTGGCGATGATAACCAGTTACTAACAAGAGACAAGGAAAAGGCAGAACTACTCAACATCTTCTTTGCCTCCGTTTTCTCCAAAAAGGAAGAAATAGATCCGCTGGGACAAAGAGTAGATGAGGTAGGATGGGAATTGCAACATAGAATGGGTAGAGAGCTAGTACAGGAACACCTGGAAACATTAAATGAATTTAAGTCTCCTGGGCCAGATGAATTACACCCAAGGATATTAAAAGCACTGGCAGAAGTAATTTCAGAACCATTGGCGATAATCTTTGAGAAGTCCTGGAGAACAGAAGTCCCCAATCGATTGGAGAAGGGCTAATGTTGTCCTCATCTTCAAAAAGGGGGGAAAAGAGGACCCAAATAATTACCACCCAGTCAGCTTGACTTCAATTCCTGGAAAGATCCTAGAGCAGATTATTAAACAGTCAGTATACAATTATTTACCGAACAATGCTGTCATTACAAGAAGTCAACACGGGTTTCTTAAAAACAAGTCATGCCAGACTAATTTGATCGCTTCCTTTGATAGAATTAGAAGCCTGGTGGATGAGGGGAATGCTGTGGATGTTGCTTATCTGGACTTTTGTAAGGCCTTCAATAAGGTTCCCCATGGTATTCTTGCTAAGAAGTTATTAGAAAGTGGGATAGTTGTAATTGGTTGACTGATTGCACCCAAGGGGTGATCATAAATGGCCTCTCTTTAGCTTGGAGATACGTGACCAGTGGGTGCCGTAGGGTTCTGTTCTGGGTCCAGTGCTGTTCAATATCTTTATTAATGACTTGGAGGAAGGAATAGAGAGTATTCTAATTAAATTTGCAGATGATACCAAATTGGGAGGGGTTGCTAATTTCCTAGAGGATAGGATGAAAATCCAAAAGGACCTTGACAGATTAGAGTGCTGGGCCAAAGTTAATGGAATGGATTTCAACAGAGGGAAATGTAGGGTGCTACATCTAGGTAAAAAGAATGAATTGCACAGATATAGGATGGCGGATAATGGCTGGAGAATAGTACCTGTGAAAGGGATCTGGGAGTCTTGGTGGACCACAAATTGAACATGAGTCAGCAGTGTGATATGGCGGCCAGGAAAGCCAATGCGATTCTTGATTGCATCAACAGAAGCATAGTGTCTAGATCAAGGGAAGTGATAGTACCATTCTATTCTGCTCTGGTCAGACCCCACCTGGAGTATTGTGTCCAGTTCTGTGCGCCTCCGTTTAAAAGGATGTTGACAACCTCGAGCGTGTGCAGAGGAGGGCGACCAGGATGGTTGAGGGTCAGGAGGAAATGTCTTATGAGGAACGGTTTAGGGAACTGGGAATATTTAGCCTCTCTAAAAGAAGGCTGAGGGGGGATATGATAGCTATGTTTAAATATTTGAAAGGATGTCATGTTGAAGAGGGAACAGGTTTGTTTTCCGTGGCTTCAGAGACTAGGACTCGGGGCAATGGTTTCAAACGACAGGAAAAGAGATTCCATTTGAACATTAGGAAGAACTTCATGAAAGTTAGAGCTGTTCGGCAGTGGAATATGCTGCCACAAAGGGTGGTGGAGTCTCCTTCTGTGGAGGTTTTTAAGCAGAGACTGGATGGACATCTGTCAGAATTATTGTTTGTTCCTGCATGGCAGGGGGTTGGACTAGATGGCCCTTGAGGTCTCTTCCAACTCTATGATTCTATGAATTTCCTTTACCTCATTCTGTATGAGCAACAGTCCATTACAAGAAGGCAGGACTTTTTCCATACATCATTCAAGGTGGTATCGAGTACCTGCTTCTGCAAGCATAAGCCCTGTTAGAGTCAGTGGGGATTATCGGTGACTTGAGCAACAGCAATTGAGGGATTTCAGGAGCTTTGTATTGCCTGCAATAATAAGGACACTGAGAGACATTTTCGAGAGAAATTCCACTGAAATGAGGTTTCAGGGTGATGATGGGTGTTTTTGACCAATGTCCTTATGTAAAAATGTTCCATATGACTTTGACAGCATTGTAATTGTTATAAGAAAAATTCTTCAGAAGAGGGTGCAAGTGGGTCTATGACAAGAGCTGGAATTTTTAAAACAAAGCAACTTAATGAGATGTCCTATCTTTTTATTTCTTGAAAAAGAAGTGCGGCATTAAAATGGGCTTATGTAATAGAAGGGGGCAAGTAGAGATTCCAAGATATTAAGAATAAAGTGTTAGAATAGTCAAGTCTAAAACTTTCTTGGTTTGGAAAGATTGCTTTGATGAAAATGAAAATTTTATCCAAGTTAATTTTTTTCTTTATGATGCTTCCAGTACAGCTAAATAAGGATGATTTTAAATTTTGGCAAGATTTGATTAATAACTATTGTAACAGTGGTAAAAAAGCTAAAATAAATAAAAATATTGGTATAAGGCGCAAAATGAAGGTGGTATAGGTTTACCAAATGTAAAAAAAATATTATTTAGCAAATCAAATAAGGTTTATTTGGGATATTGTGTATAACCCAGAAAGATTAATATGGTAGAAAATGGAATCATTGGAAATAAAGGATAATATTGAAAAATATTTATTTGGTACTATAGAAATCAAAGTTAAATGAGGTTAATTTATTTATTTATTTATTTATACAACTTATATGCCGCCCACTACCCAAAGGTCTCTGGGTGGCTTACAATTAAAATGAACAGTTAAAACACTTAAACATTAAAAAGTCAATGGACAATTAAAACAATAAAAACATTTAAACACAAAACACTAAAATTGCCACCAGGAGCCACAATCTATGTTATGTCAATTAAAAAACTTTAGAAACAGGAAAGTTTTTACCTGGCGCCGAAATGTCATCAGTGTTAGTGTCAGGCAGATGTCACTTGGGAGGGCATTCCATAGCCTGTGGGCAGCTGCCGAGAATAACCCCTTCCTTAAATCTATGTTAAATGCATGGTATATACATAAAAAAGTTATGTCCCTTGGATTCACCATTTAGATCTGTAACCGAAATGGAGAACTTCCCTATAAATTTGAAAGTTTTCAAAACTGTATTTAGGGAGAAATTAGAATAAAGTAACTAACAAGTAATTAGATTGAAAGATTGGATAGGCAAGATGAGAGGGAAAGTACAAATGAAAGAAATTCTTCAATGTAGGGATATATCTTGGTTTAATTTTATACAGTTAGAGAAATGGACTGATGCTTGGATAAAGAAAAATAATAAATGTAGAGATTATAGAAAATATGAACAATTCTTATTGTTGTATGAGGATACAACAATTCTCAGAAGGAGAATCTTTTTGGATTTAGATGAAAATAGGGAAGGATCTGGATCGAAATTAATTTGGGAACAAGACTTTAAAAAAGAAATAAAAGAGGAGGATCAGTCTAAAATATGGAGAATGAGAACACTTAGATCTATATCTGTTAGAATAAAGAAAAATTTCTTTAAAATATGTTTAAGATTATATCTGATGGCAGTGAAATTGAATAAAACAAATGCTAATTTTTCTAAGTTTTGTTGGAAATGTGATAATGAGATTGGTACCCTTTTCAATTTATGGTGGGAATGTAAAACGATACAAAAATTCTGGAAATGTATTTTTAAGGAATTAAGTGGCATATTAGAAATGAACATAAAGCCCAATTCTGAAATTGCTTTGTTATCAATATTCGTTGATAATAATTATGATGTTAAAACTAAAGAGTTGATTACAAATTTGTTGATTGCGGCTAGATTAATAATTGCTAGAAATTGGAAATCTAAATATGAACTGTGCTTAGATGAATGGTACAATGAAATATGCTTTAAATGATAAATTGACATGTACTTTAAAGATTAAAAAAGGACAGTTAAAAAGAGTTTTTTTATGATATATGGGGTAGACTTATTGAATATGCGCTGGTACGAGATAAGGGTAAGGCTTCCGCGCAACAATCGATTTTGTTCTGAAGGGGAGGATAATGACTGTAAATATGAAGAGTGATCCTGTTGGTGAAGGGGTGCGCTGTTGTTAATGTTTTGTCTTTTTGTAATTTTTAAAAAATAAATTTAAAAAAGAAGGGGGAAAAAGAAGCGGAGGTGGGAGAGAAAATATCATCATCCATATGCATGCACTGGTAACATCCCGCATTGATTACTGCAATGCGCTCTACGTGGGGCTGCCTTTGAAGATGGTCCGGCGATTGCAATTGGTTCAGAATCGTGCGGCGCGGCTGGTAAGAGGTGGGGCCGCCAGAGATCACATTACGCCGATTCTGCATAACCTGCATTGGTTACCAGTTGCTGCCCGAGCCCAATTCAAAGTGCTTGTCTTGACATATAAAGCCCTAAACGGCTTGGGACCTAGATACCTGAAGGACCGCCTCCTTCCGTATGAACCTACCCGGCAATTAAGATCGAGCCAAGGGGCCCTCTTGAAAGAGCCATCCCTCAAGGAGGTAAGAGGGGATGGCTTGTAGACATAGGGCCTTCTCGGCAGCTGCCCCCAAGTTATGGAATGCCCTCCCAAGTGAGATCCGCCTGGCGCCAACATTGATGACATTTCGGCGCCAGGTAAAAACCTTCCTGTTCCAGAAGTTTTTTAATTGATACAACATAGACTGGGGTCCTTTGATGGCAATTTTAGTGAGATGATTTTAGTATAAGGTTTTGTTGTTGTTTTAATTATTTATTGATATTTGATGTTTTAACTGTTTTAATTCCTTATTGTAAGCCGCCCAGAGACCTTTGGGTAGTGGGCGGCATATAAGTTGTAAAAAAAAAAAGAGAACAAAATGTGGAGATAATACCTACAGCTTCCTGCTTCCTTTCAAGTAAATGAGCTTAAGAGACAGTAGTTGTTGCATCACAGAAAATACCAAGTAGGCAAGTTTAAAGAGGAAGGGCAGCTGGTACAACACAGGCAGATTAGGAGGAACAAAGACTTCTGCAGAAGACTGTTGATGAACGTTGGTGAGACATTTTTACGTTTCAGAATGTGCTTGGCAGAGAAGGCCAGTGTTTCTGGAAAAGAGCGAATCCCTGTCAGCCCTGTGGTCTCTCACTGGTGGTGGTAAAACCCGGTCTTTCACAGTCTCTAATACTGACATTTGCAATGTTCTTAATGGGGTGCAGCGCTTTCAAAGTGGAATGCTCTCATCTGGGCTTGTATTAAGTTATTTGAAAATCCGTGGTGTCTGTGCCATAGTAAAAGTACAATGGGCTAGAAACCTGTGGAGTTCCCAGATCATTTTTGTATGTTGTTACAAGCCGTGGCATTGTTATTAAAATGTGAGCTTTCATAGTCTGTCTTTGACATTAGAGACGTTGTGGGAAATACATGAATTTAGTTTCTGAAAAAATCTGGATAAATATTTCATTTTTAGAGTATGCTACTTTGCTTCTTTAATTCATATATTTGCTGCTGATTAGAGTTGCTGTGTAAATATTTTAATGCTGCATAATGTTAGGTTGTTTCAAAATAATTACTAATAATGATACCAGAAAAAAACCTAAGTAGGCAATGTCCCTTAGATGTGTACTTAATAGTGTTCTTTTCTTGTGAGGAGAAATTTCGGATCCCTTTACTGGAAGAATGACTGAATACTAAAATTGATTTAGAGTTCAAGTTTTTGCACGCACACCTTCTGCTGACTGAAATGAAAACTTCTATGTCGAGTCCAGTTGCATCTCAAAAATTCCAGTAGCTAGTTTTCCTTACCCAGAGAAAGCAATTCTGTATCGTGGGCTTTGTTAAGGTATGTTGGGGAAGGTGAAAGTTGGTGATTTATTCCAGGATCCAGCAAAGTTGTTATGCTGGTGGAACTGCTTCCATTAAGAGCAGGCCTGCCCAACAGGTAGACCGTGAAGGGTTCAAAAGTAGCCCACCATCCATCAATAAAAAAACCTGAGGGTATAAGTTCTCCACCCCTCCCTCCCCCATCCCAAGGACCACCACTGCTCCAGCCAAGTTCTGGGTCTGCCAGCCCACTGTCTCAGCCGAGCAGGGCAGTTCAAGGGCAATGGCACATTGAAATCTGTTCCCTCCAGAACGGATTAATTGGTTTTCAATGCATTCCTATGGGAAACTGCTGCTCTACTTACAAAAGTTTTTTCTTATGAGCATGTAAACTGCCCAGAGTTCCTGATTGGAAGATGGATGGTATAAAAACGAAACAAACAAACAAACAAACAAATAAATGTGCTCGGAACAGATAAAATTCGTAAGTGGAGGTGTTAGTGTAGTAGCCCTCAGGCACTTTGGGCTGGAAAAAGTAGACCTTGGCCTGTTCAAAGTTGGACAGCCCTGCGTTAGTGCAACTGCTGGGGGTCTCATGTTCCCACCTACAGCCCCCCCCAGGTATTCCCACAATGTGCTCCAGAGGGCTGTAATTAAGGATGTGAAGAAATTTCACCAATTAGTGTCCCCTCTAATTTTTGGCCCTGCTATACAGGGCTCTGTCCCCTGCACACACCTCCCCCCCCCACACACGCACGTTCTTTCAGGACCAGAACAAAAATGGTTGCAGCCAGTGCATGGCGCAGGAAAAGCCCTGCATGGAGGGGGTAGAGATGTGCTCACATGCACCTTAGAGGGAACCTTGCATCAAGTACTTTGCTCACAGTTGAGACAGACTGGCCCAACCTGAACAGACAGTCCACTGGGAGTTCTCCAGCTGCATTGCGAGTTCTTGTTCCAGCACGCGAGTGTGCAGTTCCAAATGTGGGTTTGTTTGGCTTAGTTTATTTTTGCTTTGCTTTTTGGCTAGAAGAGAAAGTCCGTGGTGTGTTTTCCTTTCAGAAGCCTTGCACATAGACAGCATTAAAAAAAAACCAACAACAACAGAAGGCTGGTTTTTCACTGAATGGCAGACTGTCCCAACACTTTTTTGCAAGAAGAAGACGCTGATCTGAGTCACAATTGACATCCTTAGTAGAGAATCCCTCCGTAGCAAGTTTTCACATGGTGCACTCCAAATGAAGGCAGCCCTGGTGAACCCCTTCTAATTACTTCATACCTAGAAAATCCCATGGAATATCACCGCAAACCCTAATCGTCTTGAGAGCACATTTTTCTCCTCGTCCTCCTTCCATTGTATTGGGAGGGAAGGGAAGTATAAAAATATCCCTTTTGCTGAAAGGCTCTGTTCCTGCCCCCTGAGGGAGATTGAAACCATTGAGCACATGTTCTTCACCTGTCCATCGTATGAAGAAGCACACAAAGAGATTATTATCCCATTAATGGAAAGAATCCCTGGACGCTCAGAGGGAAAAAGACTTGAGTTCCTCCTTTCAGATGTAGACACGAAGATCTCCCATCAAGTGGCTAGATTCAGTGTGATGATACTTTGACTATGGAAGTTAAATGCCAACTAGCTCTATGCATGCCAACATGTTTTAATTGTATTTTTAATCCATGGTTTTATATTTATGTGTAACTGGTCTAAGGACTGTAAATAAATTCTATTCTATTCTATTTTATTATTACAGTACCATTATTGTTATATCATCATCAGGTTTCCATACTTTCCCTAAGAGATCATTTCCATAACTAAAGATTTCTGTCAGGCACGCTAATAGTAATGATAGAAGAAGTCACGCAGGTGATGGTGGCAGGCATTTCTTAAATAAAATGCTCTTATTAACTTTATCAAAAACATGGCTGGCCGTGGTGTGTTATGGTAAATTAAGGATAGGAATTTGCTGGCCTCCAGATGTTTTGCATTACAACTCTGTAAATTCCTACACTCGCTGTGTTGAAAGGAACATGAAATACTGTAAATCACAAAATACCAAATTCCATTTCAGTCCGGCTCCAATGTAATAATGGGACAGAAGCTGCCTGCATGGTCTGTGCTGGAAGCTGGCCAAAGAAGTGTGCTTGATGGGGTCTTCTGGGCCTCTCAGTGGTTTCTGATACCAATGACTTTAACATCACTGATATCCTTTCTAGGATTAGATAAGACATAGAGTTGTGTTTTACAGTGACTTCATTCTTGTTTAGTACATTTTTCCTCTTAATAGTGTCTGTTTACTTGGATTTCTGATCTGGTCTTCTGCACTTTAATGGTTTTGTTGTGTTTGCTTTTGTTTAAGCTGCCTTGGGTAGTGCTCATTTGTTGGCAAAAAGGTGTGCGCAGTGAAATGTGGTAAATTTTGAAGTGCACATTTCCATCTTGAGTGCCTATCCATATCCCCATTCCTTGAGAGGGGTCCATGTGTAAAGGCGGCTATGTTGATGCAGACACATGTGTTAGCATGTGTTCATTCAGAGATATCCATTTCTCAAATAATAGTATTGCATAACATAGGTAATTGATTAGGGCAGATAATCACTGATAGAAGTGAGTTGGCCAATAGTGGTAGTGTGCTTAGAATTACACTTTGATTTAAGATGGTATGAGAAATGGAAATGTTTCGCTACATGTGGAAACACTGTAAAACCACCAGCTCAAGAGTTTTCTCCTCCCCCCCTCATCATGGGAACACTCTTTGAAATAAAAGTCAATACAGTAAAACCTTGATTTAACAGTAACTTGGCTTAAGAGCATTTTGCAAGACAAGCAAACATGTCTTCTAATTTTGCCTTGATCAACAAGCAATGTCTTTATATACAAACACTGGAGCAGGTTAGATGATCACAAAGCAAAGCAAAAGCAAAGTGTTTGGCTTATATACCACCCCATATCATTTCAAGTAGTCTCTGGGCGGTCAAGTGTGTATAGGGCTACAAATTGCACTTTATGCTTGTCACATATTGTTAGTAAAATCCAGTTGTTATGCCCAAAGCAGGGCAGATTGCACAGCCAGGTACCTAAACCATGGTGTGGATGTGGACTTAACTTCTTTTGTGAGTTTTGGCATTTTGTGTGTACAGTATTACTTTTCATTACCTTTAATGCTTTGATATAAGAGTGTTTTGGTTTACAAGCATGTTTCCGGAACAGGTTATGCTCGTAAACCAAGGTATTACCGTAGATCTGTTCAAAGGTTAGCTGTCTCCACTAGAATCAGATCTTTTGTAAACTATATGGTTTCATAGCCAGTTTAAGACCAAATATTTTACTGTACAGTAGGAGCACATTG
Source organism: Phrynocephalus forsythii (assembly GCA_029282475.1). Taxonomy (NCBI): domain Eukaryota; kingdom Metazoa; phylum Chordata; class Lepidosauria; order Squamata; family Agamidae; genus Phrynocephalus; species Phrynocephalus forsythii. The sequence goes on along the minus strand of JAPFRF010000001.1, from coordinate 199,992,224 downwards.
TCACTGCGAAGATTCTACAAGCACTACTACCCTGATTATTTCTGCAGAGGTAGGCATAAGCACTTTAGTGTGATGGCTGGTCAGCTTTTACAAGACCATGTATGAATGTTGCATATATGTAGGAGTAGTTTGTGAATGACAGTTGTAAGCAGGTTGTATGAATATGAATATACATACACTGTGCGTGTGAAAGTAAAAGGTACTGGAACATGGAAGTACATGTGAGCAAACTGACGCAGATTTGTGCCTGTGAAACCTTATTAATCCACAATGAATGATATACAGTATTTTTCCATGTATAGGACTGTAGTTTTGTCTAAAATCGGTAGACTGAAAATTGAGGGTCACCTTATATGTGGAAATAAGCCGAGGAGAGGGCCACGTGGTTGCGAAAATTGTAACTTTGGGTTGGAAAAGTGGGATGTGTCTTACAGATGGAAAAATATAGTACCTGGTGTCCCATATATAGGTCTTAACTCCAGTGTGTAACTTTGCTTCTACAGGATTAGTTCAGAGCGCAGGAAAGAAAAGTCAAGAGATGCAGCCAGGTGCCGTAGGAGCAAAGAGTCTGAGGTCTTCTATGAACTTGCCCACCAGTTGCCTCTTCCCCATCATGTGAGCGCACATCTCGACAAAGCCTCCATTATGAGACTAACCATCAGTTATCTACGTATGAGAAAAGTGCTTGATGCAGGTGAGAGTTTGCCGTTTGTGGCTGCTGAACAATCATTCTCTTGCCTCTGTTGCGATATTACTTCTCAGTAGCTACCCACCTCCCTCAAGGTCATTTCTTGAAGTCATTGGAGGGAAAGACTGAATGCTTTTATATTTCATTGATGGAACTTTTAAGTTTCTCCTCCCCGATTGTCACTAGAATTATATTTGCTCCCGGGAAAGATAAATTCAGGGAACAATGCCTCCATGAAATGCTCAGCTCTGCAAGATATAAATTAAACATGGCTTTGTTAGCTTTTGAGAATTTTTGTTATTTCAGAGTTTTGCTGGGGTTTTTTTTTACATATCCCGATCTGTTAGTGATGCATATTTGCATTATTGTTTTGTTCCACATTTTAAAATATTCTACCGTTGCCTTGCCTCAAGAATCTGTTTTATATAACTTTTTAGCCTGCAGTAGTAGTTTAGCAAGCATCCATAAATCTCCTCACTACAAGGGTGTGTTCCACCGTTCACTGACGGGGAACTAGTCTTCCTCCCAAATCTGAAGCTGCAGAAACGGGGATAGATTGTTTGGGCTGTCGTGTGGCGGTCCCTCCCTCTCATAATGAAAGGAAGCTTGGGGGTTGTTGGACCTCAGTGCGGCCATGAGCCTTTGCCCAAATAGCAGGAATAGTTCAAAACCATTTGAAGGGTCCTCTGCCTTATCTGTAAACCAGGACAAATGCTCCCCCCCCCATAAATGCAGGTTCTTGAGATGGGGAACAGCTTGGTCACTACTTTGTCGTAATTATTTGGTCTTTGGAGCCAAGTAAACTTGGTTGCTTTTGACTTTGCTCCTGGATTAAAGTCCAGGCTCCATCCCCCCCTGACTTTTTTCTTTCCTAGCCACTGGGAGTATGCTGAATAGTTACAGCACACACTGTACTTTCCATTTACACCTGAAAGAGGCAAATATGCTTGTGTGCATTCTGAACCACTTGGACAAATAGCCAATGAGGTGGGATTTTCTGTGGGGATCTCTGTATAACTTAGAGACACTAAGTTTTGTTTGTTCCCAGATTCTCAAGTGCTGAACCTAAAATTAATATTTTTCAGTGTTGTAAATATTTTTTCAGTTTTTTTAGTTAACAGAATTCCTTCATGTAACCATGTTATAATATATTGAGAAATTGAACGAGTTCTTTGCGTCTGTCTTCACGACAGAGGACCTTGAGCGGATTCCGCTGCCTGAGCCGCCCCTCTTGACTAAAGAATTAAATCAAATACAGGTTAAAAGAGAGGAGGTTTTAGGACTAATTGATAAATTGAGGATTAACAAGTCACCGGGCCCAGATGGCATCCACCCAAGGGTTATTAGGGAACTGAGAAATGAAATTGCAGATCTCTTAACGGTAATATGCAACTTGTCTCTTCAAACGGCCACAGTGCCGGAGGACTGCAGGATAGCGGATGTCACACCAATTTTTAAAAAAGGAAGGAGGGGGGACCCAGGAAACTACAGGCCGGTTAGCCTTACATCTGTCCCAGGGAAGATGGTGGAAGGCCTCATCCAAGAGAAAATCTTAAAACACATAAAAGAACAAACCTTGCTGAGAGAAAATCAGCATGGCTTCTGTAAGGGTAAATCTTGTCTTACAAACCTTTTAGAATTTTTTGAAAAGGTCAACAGGCACGTGGATTTGGGTGAACCGGTGGATATAGTCTATCTGGATTTTTAAAAGGCTTTTGACACAGTCCCTCACCAAAGGCTGCTGAGAAAATTGCATAGTCAGGGGATAAGAGGGCAGGTCCTCTTATGGATTGAGAACTGGTTGAGATCCCGGAAACAAAGAGTAGGTGTCAATGGGAAATTTTCACAATGGAGAGAAGTGAAAAGCGGTGTGCCCCAGGGCTCGGTCCTGGGACCGGTGCTTTTCAATCTGTTCATAAATGACCTGGAGACAGGGATAAACAGTGTGGTGGCCAAGTTTGCAGATGACACAAAACTTTTCCATGTGGTAAAAACCAGAGAAGATTGTGAAGAGCTCCAGAAGGATCTCTCCAAACTGGGGGAGTGGGCTGAGAAATGGCAAATGCGTTTTAATGTAACCAAATGTAAAGTAATGCATATTGGGGCAAAAATCCAAACTTCATCTATCAACTCATGGGCTCTGAGTTATCCGTGACGGATCAGGAAAGAGATCTTGGTGTGTTGGTGGACAGCTCCATGAAGGTGTCTCCCCAATGTGTGGCAGCAGTGAAGAAGGCCAATTCCATGCTAGGGATTATCAAAAAGGGGATGGAAAATAAAACAGCCAACATTATAATGCCGTTATACAAAACAATAGTAAGGCCCCACCTGGAGTATTGTGTACAATTCTGGTCACCGCATCTCAAGAAAGACATAGTGGAACTGGAAAAGGTGCAGAAGAGAGCGACTAAAATGATTACTGGGCTGGGGCACCTCCCTTATGAAGAAAGGCTAAAACAATTGGACCTCTTCAGTCTGGAAAAAAGGCGCTTGAGGGGGGATATGTTTGAGACATACAAAATAATGCAGGGTATGAGTAAAGTGGATAGAGGGAAGCTCTTCTCCCTCTCTCAAAATACCAGAACTAGGGGACATACACTCAAATTGAGTGCTGGGAGAGTAAGAACTGACAAAAGAAAATATTTTTTCACCCAGCGCGTTGTAAGTCTATGGAACTCCCTGCCACAGGATGTGGTGATGGCATCTGGCCTGGATGCCTTCAAAAGGGGATTGGACAGATTCCTAGAGGAAAAGTCCATCACGGGTTACAAACCATGATGGAGATGTGTAATCTCTAGGCTTTAAACCAGGGTACTTCAAGGGCCAGATGCAGGGGAGTGGTATCAGGAGACAGATATCTAGTCTTATGCGCTCCCAAACGCATCTGGTGGGGCCGCTGTGAGATACAGGAAGCTGGACTAGATGGGCCTTTGGCCTGATCCAGCATGGCTCTTCTTATGTAACCTTATATTCAGTCACATTTTTTATTTTTTATTTATGAGTATTTTCACCCCACCTTTCTCCTTGGAAAAGGACCCAAGGCAGCTTAAAGTAATGAGGGACAATATATAGTCCAGTTCAATTAAGACATATTCAAGTTTAAGAACGGGGAATTGAGAGGTATCTTACAGCATTAGAAGACAACATTAAAGCTAAAAGAGAACACACACAGTTAAGAAAAGCGTATAAACACCATGTAATCATGTACAGTAATCATATGGTAATTACTTAAATTATTTCTGCTGATTTTGCAGTCTTTGTGAACTGGATAAACATAAGCGATTGTTCATTTACGTGTAATGTGAACATTGTCTATTCTCTAAATACTGTATGTGTTTTTGCTTGTTTTTTTTTTTTAAATCAATATTCCAGGAATGAAGTACTCAAAATGGCTTACAAAAATAAACAGGTTCACAAATAAGAGTAATCTATAATTTTAGAAAGTTATTAGGCTAATAGTCACATTGAAGAGGAATGCAAAGGGGAGGGAGCGGGGAGGGAGAATGGGGATCATCTGATGCAGTGGTGAAGAATTTGCATGATCTGTATTAGATATGCACATGCACCTCTGTTCAGAAGGTCATGCCGGTTCTTGTGCATGGCACCACAGGTGCCACACATTCCCTTTTCTTGCCTCCCTAGCTGGGTCCCCCACTCACCAGCCAGTGCACGCTCCCCTCCTCCTCCTCTTCAGCTGTTTGAACAGTCTCTGGCAGGACCACGGACTTCCCTTCCTTGCCTCCTTTATTTATTTATTCATTCATTCATTCATTCATTCATTCATTTATTTATTTATTTATTTATTTATTTATTTAAGAGTATTTTTACCCCACCTTTCTCCTTGGAAAAGGATCTAAGGTGGCTTACAGTAATGAGGGATAATATACAGTCCAGTAGCGCCTGGAGTAGGAGATGGCAAGCCACTCCAGTATCCCTGCCAAGAAAACTCCATGGACATGGGGTCACAAAGAGTCAGTCAGGACTGTAATGACACAACACACACACACACAATTAAGACATGTTCAAGTATTGAGAACAAGGAATTGAGGGACAAGCATTAATAGACAATATTACATTAAAGCTACAAAATTATAAGTAGTTACAAACACAAAGTCTATGTGAACCCATAGATTCATATAAAAGACACATAATGGTAGACCATCATTCAGGGAAAGCTTGCCTGAAGAGAAAGGTCTCTTTGCCTGTGTCCGGAAGGACAACAGAGCTGGCACGGGTGCCCTCTCAGACAAGGAGGTAGGTCAAGGAACCCTTCGGCTCCTACCAGGGACTGGAGAGGAGAGGTGGGGGAAGGGAATGTGCAGTACCTGTGGTGCCTGAATACGAACTTCTGAACCAAAGTTCATGCCCATCTCTAATCTGTATTTACATGGTTGCCACTTTCTGGAAAGTCAGGGAAAGTTAGGAAAATGGAATTTAGTCTGGGAAAATGGTCTGAAGTCTGGGAAATTGTGATTAAAATATATTCAAGCAGTAGAAAGCAGTAGATTTCTGACCAGCTGCTGCAAGAGCATAATATGTTCTTGTGGTAACTGAAATAGAGAAGTAGCAGAATACAAGTCAAACTTAATGATGCTGTTGTCTCACCTCCACTCCCTGCAACCAGCCTAAGGTGTTTGTTGACCTCTGTCCTTGCATAATTTCCCAAGTCTGCTTGTAGCATTCGCAAAGAAAGGCTAGTTTAAAGGTTTAGTAATATACACACTTTAACCATCTAACTGTTTTCATCCCTACTTGCTAGTACTGCATTTAACTTACATATAAAGATAAGCATGGTTTGAGGCGTGCTTTTGAATGGAACTGGATGTTTTGTCTCCTGCTAAACCCAGCACAGAGTCAGGGAAATTGACAAATGTTGGTCAGGGAATGTCAGGGAAATGAAAAACTAAATAGTCCCAAATTAGAAACTTGATCGTTCCGTATCAGCTGACATCCCAGAATAAACAGGCTTCACAACCACTAGAGTCTGTGCTTTGTTCAGAATTAACTTCAGTTCATTTGCTGAATTACTTGATCGTCAGCGACTCCAAACACTGATTCAGAACCTATCCAGCCTAAAATAATGTATACAAAGATAGCTGGGTAAACCAACAAACTGATTATAACCAACATAAAAACATAAGAAGAGCCATGCTGGGTCAGGCCAGAAGCCCATCTAGTCCAGCTTTCTGTATCTCACAGTGGCCCCACCAAATGCCTCCGGGAGCGCATGAGACTTGATCTCTGTCTCCTGATACCACTCCCCTGCATCTGGCCCTTGAAATACCCTGGTTTTAAGCCTAGAGATTACACATCTCCATCATGGTTTGTAACCATGATGAAAGGTCATTGAATGATCTTTCTCAGTAATTTTGTGTAATTGAAGGGATGGACAGTGTGTGGCTCTCAGTCTTTTTGCTGGACAATTAGCCCTAGCCAGAATAGGTAGCAATTTATGGGTGTTGATTAGGCAGGCCATGTTCACACTACATAGAATTTCCAAATCACAGACTGCTCAACAGTAGAAAGAAGTTAAATAAAAGCATGTGACTGAACTGATTTTGTCATAGAAAATGCTTCCATTAACAAAGTGCATAAACATTACGTACTTTTATTTCCTGGATGGCCAAATATTTCCCTGCCTTGATGCAGAAGCTGAATAGCATAAGAGAGAGTGAATCCTGTTGGGCCCCATTGATTACAGACCAAATAGTTGATCAGTGCCTTCAAACACTTAGCATTCTATGCCTTGTTGTGCTAAAGCCTAAGCACTTAAGACTGAAATAACTATACAGTAGGACCCCCGTATCCACTGATTCAGTTATCCACGGTTGGCAAAGGAAAAAATAAATAAATGATTCAGCAGCCGCAAAGCAAGCTGCTGTCATAAAACAGCAGCCATAAAGCAAGCTACCGTCACAAACAGCAGCTGTAAAGCAAGTTACTATCGCAAAACAGCAGTTTTGGGGACATTTTGGCGTTCTCTCTTATCCACTGTTTTCATTATCCACGGGAAGGCTTGGAACCAATCCCCAGCGGATACTGGGGTCCTACTGTACCTGTAATGCTACCTTGTCCCCCACCCCCCAATTTCTGCACCCCTTTGTTGGATTGTCAGTTTGGGAAAGAGCTCTAGAACAGTGGTAGAATACATGTTTTGATTGCAAAAGTGACAAGTTCAATTCCTGGATCTCTGGATGAATATTAGAGACATTTATGTGTAAAGTATTTTAAGAATTGCTGCCATTCAATGTAGAAAATGTTATGCTTGGAGTGTATTTAATTTCATCAGTCAAACAGTTTGAGTGCAAACATGTCTATAGATGTAATGTGTGGCTCAACTAAAATGAGTCCCTTTTGTGGAGAAAGATGGCATAAACATTTTACTTATTAATTATTCTTTGTGCACTTTGGGGGCATCCACAGATTTTTCAAATTTGAAATCTTTAAAAGAATAAGAAAAATGTTCATACTACAATTGAATACAAAGGTGAAGATTTTCAGTCTTCTTCCGCAACTCTTCCTATACCCCACTGATTGTCCTACTTAGGTAATGGCCTTGAACTAGACTGGAGTTTTAGGATATTATAGGAAATATCAGTGGTTGAAAATTGTTTGAATTGCTTTGATTTCGTTTGAATTGTTTCAGATTTCTTATACTCCACCCTTAGTGGAGTTGTAATGCACCCTTAGCACATTGTAAGTCTTTGGAACTCCCTGCCACAGGATGTGGTGATGGCATCTGGCCTGGATGCCTTCAAAAGGGGATTGGACAGATTCCTGGAGGAAAAGTCCATCACAGGTTACAAACCATGATGGAGAAACCAGGGTACTTCAAGGGCCAGATGCAGGGGAGTGGTATCAGGAGACAGATATCTAGTCTCATGCGCTCCCAAACGCATCTGGTGGGGCCGCCATGAGATACAGGAAGCTGGACTAGATGGGCCTTTGGCCTGATCCAGCATGGCTCTTCTTATGTTCTTATGTTCTTAGATGGTTGGATAACCAGTGGGGCACAAATATTTTAATTAATAACTAATCCTCATTAGAATAACTTCATTTTAGGGGCTTTTTGCTCTCGATGCAAAATATTACCTTAAAAAGAGGGAGGGGGAGTAATAGCATACAGTATGTGAATTAAATATATTTGGCAGGAGGAAAATAAGCTTGCTGAGACTAGAATTTTTAATGTCTTTCCAGTTTTACTCTGGAAAAAAATTGTCTAGAGTGTAGCTGCATTTTCTTGCTTGATTTGGAAGTTTTGCATTACCACGTGAGTTGTATAAAAAAGCCTTAAGGTGCCCGTCAGCACCTTCACTGCGTGGCTACGTCACTCACACTAGATGAAGCGTGTTAGGTTGAAGAAGGCTGGGTTAGCGTTTTATATGAAAATGGCAGAAGTAAATCATCTAGCTGAGTTTTATATTGGTTCGGTTGACTCTTATCCTTGTTCAACACTAATTTCCCCCATATTTTTTTCTCCCTGATTGTTTTTGGTACATACTGTACCATTTTTGTAGAATTGGGACTAGATTGAGCAGTAAAGATAAAAATTGGTGACAGACTAAGTTTTCCTAATGCAAGTTGACTCTTCTAGGTGATCTGGAAGCAGAAGCTGAAATGGAGACCCAGCTGAATTGCTTTTATTTAAAAGCGCTCGATGGATTCGTCATGGTCCTCTCGGAGGATGGCGATATGATCTACATGTCTGAAAATGTGAACAAATGCATGGGACTCACTCAGGTATGATTCCTCCCACTGATTTGGCTGTAATTCTGGGGCTTTCATGCAGTCAAAGCCCCAAAGGTTGTAAAACGCAGAATCTGGTTTATGTCAAGTGCTTGCCGACTGTCAACCTACTGTAGTCGACTCAAGTTCCTCTCTGTTTTACAGTTCGAGCTTACGGGACACAGTGTGTTTGATTTCACTCATCCCTGCGACCACGAAGAGCTGAGAGAGATGCTCACCCACCGGAACGGTAAGAGAGAAATGTTGTGGCTTTTGGTTTAATGCCAGACAGTTCCTCTTTACTCACTGGTAGAGATGGGCACGAAACGAGCGGGTTTTCGTTTTCGTTTTTTCGTTTCGTTACGCAACGAAAACAAAACGAAATTTTTTTAAAACGAAACGACCAAATTTGCCGTGTTTTTCATTTTCGTTGCAGCAGATGCATTGAACTAAAAAGAATGCTAACGAAACAGGAATTTTTCATTTTTTCGTTTTCGTTTTTCGTTTCGTTACCTAACGAAACGAAAACGAATTTTTTTGCAAAAAACATCACGAAAACGAACCGAAACGGACCCCTAAACGACCAAACAACAAACGAAACACCATTTTTTTGAGTCGTGCCCATCTCTACTCACTGGCCTGCTTAGTGCTTGTGGCAGGTTAATCAGGGCATGCAGATCCAAGGCAGTTCACAGCATGAATTAATTCTGCAGCCCCATAGATAAAAAATATTTGTAAAACATTTACATTTTATGGTTGTGTATATTTTTTTTGATTCCTGCATTCTGCCTTGTGAGAGCATGCACAGTTGAAAGACTGAATTTAAAAACATTTTAATAAAAGTACATCTTTATTTGTGTTAAGTAGAACAGATCTGATTCACATGTTCACCAAGCCCGTCCTTCTCTTGATGTGGCGATGAAATAAGTTCTGAGCATCCATTTTTCAGAGCTCATCCTTCATAGTGACAGATTTTAATTGGTGCAGTTCCCCTACTCTTTTATTTGGGGTGTATAAGATCATAAAAACATAAGAAGAGCCATGCTGGGTCAGGCCAAAGGCCCATCTAGTCCAGCTTCCTGTATCTCACAGTGGCCCCACCAGATGCGTCTGGGAGCGCACGAGACTAGATCCCTGTCTCCTGATACCACTCCCCTGCATCTGGCCTTTGAAGTACCCTGGTTTTAAGCCTGGAGATTACACATCACCATCATGGTTTTTAACCTGTGATGGACTTTTCCTCCAGGAATCTGTCCAATCCCCTTTTGAAGGCATCCAGGCCAGATGCCATCACCACATCCTGTGGCAGGGAGATCCACAGACTAACAATGTGCTGGGTGAAAAAATATTTTCTTTTGTCTGTTCTCACTCTCCTAGCCCTCAATTTGAGTGGATGTCCCCTAGTTCTGGTATTTGATGACAGGGAGAAGAGCGTCCCTCTATCTACTTTACTAAGGCCCTGCATTATTTTGCACGTCTCAGTCATAACCCCCTCAGGTGCCTTTTTTCCAGACTAAAGCGCCCCAAATGTTTTAGCCTTTCCTCATAAGGGAGGTGCCCCAGCCCAGTAATCATTTTAGTCGCTCTCTTCTATATGTGCGTATTCTAACAATTATAGGAAGAAGAAAATTAGTAAAATGTTCCTACAAAAGGTTTTGTGATTCCCAGGCCCAAACAATGCAACTTCCACTTTTCCAAAATTGGACTGAAGCCTTTGCATGGATTTGCCGTAGTCAAATAACATGCGGTTATTTGGATAAAAGAACAATGTTCCGGGACTAGAGAGAAATTCAATCAGTGTGCTTGCAATTTATTTATTTATTTATTTATTAACAAGATTTTTTAGCCGCCCCACTACCAAGAGCTCTCTGGGCGGCATACAGCAAGTATCAAAAACGATAAAACAATAAAACTATAAAATACAATACAATTAAAACAACATACAATACCAATTATAGTTTGTACAACTCTGCTGCTCATGTGTCCAACTGAGTAATTAAAATGCTGGCCAAACAGGAAGGTCTTTGCCGGGCACCGAAAAACCAAAAGTGTTGGCGCCAGGCAGATCTCTGTAGGGAGGGCATTCCAGAGTTGGGGGGCAACCGCCGAGAAGGCCCTGCTTCGACATGCCACCACCCCTTACCTCTTTGAGGGATGGCACCTTCAGCAGGGCCTCCTGGCCTGATCTTAAAGTACGGGCAGGCTCATATGGAAGACGGCGGTCCTTTAGGTAGCCAATTTTTACATTCATAATTTTAGATTAAGCAAAGGAAGGAAGGAAAGAAACTCATATACGCAGTTTGGGATTGATAAAACAGTGGCATAAAACTTGACACATTCCTTTCATAAGACATAAAGGATGTACCAAAATGCACTTTTAAAAGTTCATTACCTGTTACACTCCTACCTACCTTCCTTGCTGCTCCCTGATTTTCCAAGCTCTGACTGTCTCATGACGTACTTTGTTTCTCAGTTAGTTACAATATAATTGAAGATGGAATTGTAATGATCAGTATTGCAACAGCCGCACTTGTTAGACCAGACATGTCCAAACTTCGGCCCTCCAGAAGTTTTGGACCACAACTCCCATAGTCCCTTGCCATTGGCAAGCTAAGCTTAGAATTCTGGGAGTTGTGGTCCAAAACATCAGGAGGGCTGAAATTTGGACGTGCTTGTGTTAGACTAATGGCACACCAGTGACATCCTGTGAACAAGCAGCATGCTGGTGTATACTTATGTTGACTTCCACTTGGTTCATCCTGACAGCGGGAATGGCTCAGAAGTCAAAATCCTAGCTTGTTATACTAGCGTGGGCACTCTGTTTATTTCTGTGGGATGTGTTAACTCTGTTGGGGAGAGCAGTCCTGTAGGGGTTTAAAGCAGTTGTTCCAACTTGCTTTTCTTGGACTGAAACTCCCAGAAGCCTTCCCTACTACCTATGTTGGCCAAGATTTCTGGGGGTTGTAATCCAAGAACATCTGTGGTCCAAAGATAGGGCACCACTGCTTTAATATATGAATCTTACATCGGAAGAAGTAGGCAGCAACCTGTCTTCAAGATGCCACAAAATTATATTTTTCTTCTTGTTCCCCTCTCTTAATAAGCCAGGGTTTGTAAGCCAGAAAGCATTCTGCAAGATTCCTGGTTTACGGTTCCACATTGTCAGTGTTACTCTTTCTTGTTGCAGAGTTCTATTGGGCAGTATAGATGGAAAACAAAGCTTAAAATAATGTTAGAATACTATGTATCTTTTCATTGATATCTTTTTGGTCAGTATTGTGTGAAGTAATAGACACCGCTGATACTTCTCTTCCGTGAATTAGGTCCTGTAAAAAAGGGGAAAGAACAGAACACAGAACGCAGCTTCTTCCTCAGAATGAAGTGTACATTGACCAGTAGAGGAAGGACTGTCAATATAAAGTCCGCCACGTGGAAGGTAAGCATACTATCCTCTAAAAGTATCTTATCAAGTAGGATGTTTGTGTTCAGATTTATTAGTGTTTAGTTGATCATAATCAAATGAGCCTTCCGGAGCAGAGCATCAAATAATACTTCTGTGGAAGGTAAATTTGAATGGATGTTGCAACCGTATTTTTTGCTACTGGTTAGATACACCTTGCCCTCAATAGTCAGTTACTGTATTTTGTGCTCTATAAGATGCACCTGATCGTAAGACACACCTAGTTTTAGAGGAGGAAAACAAGACAAAAACTGTATAGCCTAAGGTTTCATGGTGGCGGAATCCTGACTGCAAAAGGGGAGGGCAGAGACTCTGTGGAGGAGACCTCCTTGCAAACTAGGTTATTTTTGACTGGGGAATCCAAGCTGCAAAAGGGGAGGGTTGCAAATGAGGTGATTGGGACTGGGGAATCCAGGCTGCAAAGGGGGGAGGCTTGCAAACAGTGATTGGAACTGTGGAATCTTAAGTTGCAAAAGGAGAGGGTTGCAAACAAAGTGATTGGGACTGTGGAATCCAAGCTGCAAAAGGGGAGACTTGCAAACAAGGTGATTGGAACTGGGGAATCCAGGCTACAAAAGGGGAGGCTTGCAAGTGAGGAGATTGGAACTGTGGAATCCAGCCTGCAAAAGGAGAGGCTTGCAAACAAGGTCATTTTTGACTGGGGAATCTTGGATGCAGAAAGGGAGGGGTGGGGAGAGGCTCCCTGGAGGAAGCCTCCTTGCAATTGAGGTGATTGGAACTGCAGAATCCTGGCTGCAGCAGGGGATGGGACAAGTTACTTCTCTCTAAATGAAAATATGTGATATATATTGGTATGCAGCGGTATATTGGTATGCAGCTGTATTCACTCTATAAGATGCATGGCGTTTCCTCTTCTGAGGTAGGGGAGCGCGTCTTATAGAGCGAAAAATATGGTAGTTTTTACGCGTTTCACTTTTTTTTTTTAAAGTAACAGCTTACTCTCAGGACGTGAAGCTCTTTGTTATCTTTGTTAAATATTTGGTTGCTGTGTAATTTTAACTTTTACCACCCTCAGAGGTTTGCAGCAATTTAGAACATGCTGTTATCCTCCTTTGACAACTAATTTCCTAACTTTGTGCAATACATTGGCAGAAGGATGTTTGTATGACTTCCTACTTTTATCAGAATGCCCTTTTTGCAAGAATGCTGCATGTTATGTTTGCAATTGGAGTACGTGCCACTGAACCCACACTGTGGCACTAGGTACACAGGTGCATACATTCTCCAGTATTTTTCTTTTAAATCTACTGAGCTGTGAAATGGTTACTACCATAAGACAGTTGTGGGAGAATCTGGGAGAGGAAAGGAAAAGAAGGGAAGCTTTTTAAAGGCAATTTTTATTAAATTTTATAAAACAATACAGAATACAAAATACAGATACAAAATATATATTAAAAAGATTGAAATAAAACTAAACAACAGTGCCCCCCTCCACCAACAGGACATCTTAATTAATATTGTCCCTTGTTATCCTCCCTTCCAGAACTGAATTGATTGTTGCGCTGGAACTTTACACTTATTTCTTACAAGCACATATTCAATAAATATAACCTATATATCATAACAAAATCTCTTTTTAACTCTTTTTTCTTAATCTTTAAATTGCACGTCAATTTGTCATTTAAGGAAATATTCCAAATTTCGTTATACCAGGGCTGTCCAACTTTGAACAGGCCGAGGTCTACTTTTTCTGGACGAAAGTGCCTGAGGGCTACTTCACTAAAACCTCTACTTATGATTTTTATCTGTTCCAAGCATATGCTCATAAGTAAAAAAAAAATTGTAAATAGAGCAACGGTTTCCCATAGGAACGCATTGAAAATCAATCAATCCTTTCAGGAGGGAACATATTTCAATGCATTCCTATGGTGAGGCTGACCCTGCACACGCTTCCCTTACACCCGCTCAAGCCAGTGTGGATGGGTGCAAGGGAGGGACTTGCATGCTTGCACAGATCACCCGTTCCGCTTGCCCAGGCTGCTGGAAGACTTTTTTTAAAAAGGAGCACTTTCCCTCCCAACCCACCCGGGGCCTGACTTGACTCTAGTTCTCCTCCTGTTTCCCCGCTTCTCCCTTCCAGCCCCCGCGCTGCCACTGCTGCCGCCGCCCATAGCTCTCACTCACTTCTGCCATGTTCACTGTGCAGCTGGGATGGGCTAAGCCAGCAGCGGGGCAATCACATCGCCATGGCGGCGCAAGGAGGAGGGAATGGCTCAGAAGGGGAGCAAGAGGCGCGGCAGGTTGCAATCTCTGTGAGGTAGCTGTGGGGGTGGGAGGAGGAGGAGGATGGAAGGGTGGGAGGAATTCTCCGGGGGGGGGAGAAGAGGGGGGAGTCACCATGCAAAGGAGGTGGGCACATCCATGACCCCATCCCTCACTACCCCCTCCACTCCCCTTCCTCCGCTCTGCACCAACAATTCAATTGGTCACGAGACAGTGGCACGCCAATCATCTGGCCAGTGGGGGGAGCAGGGGAATGCGCTATGGCCCTTGAACTGCCCCGCTCGGCTGAGACAGTGGGCTGGCAGACCCAGAGCTTTGCTGGGGCAGTGGTGGTCCTTGGGGTGGGGGAGGTAGGGGTGGAGAACTTATCCCCTCACATTTTTTATTGCTGGCCGGCGGGCTACTTTTGAACCCTTCGCGAGCTACCAGTAGCCCCCAGTCTACCTGTTGGGCAGGCATGCCTTATACCATTCATCCATACATACAGTAGTTCATAATCCCCCTTTCAATTCCTAGCTATTATTAACCTAGCCGCTCTCAAGAGATTAGTGATCAACTCTCTAGTTTTAAAGTCATAATCTGTCTTAACAAATATTGGCAATAAAGCAGTTTATTTACCTTTCAAATATATCACTTAATTCTTTAAAATAGATCTCCATTTTTTAATCTTTTCACATCCCCACGACATATGAAAATATCCTTACCACACTTCCAACAAACCTTAGACAAAATACCATTTATTTTACTCAATTTCACTGGTGTCAAATACCATCTTAAACCTTAAGACTGGCTTGGCTTTTTAAAACTCCTCCCTCAGCCCCTCTTTTTCTTTTGGGTTGTGTACTCATAATTTGTGTATAGTCCTGTAAGCTCTGGAAGTTGAGTCATGGCTACTGGACGTCTTTTTCTTAGAGATAGAAGTGTTTCTCTGCTAATCCAAACAGCTTCATCAATCTACACTAGCTGTATTCAGACTGATGAAGCTGTTTGGATGAGCAGGCCCAGCCGTTACAGGCTCAGATGGTAAGGAAGGTGTTGCAGTCCCCTAATCATCCTGGTTGACGGGTCTTTTTTCTTTTTTTTTAATCCTGTTGGTGCTCAGGTACTTCATTGCACGGGACACATTCGTGTCTATGACAGTTGCAACAATCAGACCGTGTGTGGATATAAAAAGCCTCCCATGACTTGCTTGGTGTTGATCTGTGAGCCTATCCCTCATCCGTCAAACATCGAAGTCCCCTTGGACAGCAAGACGTTTCTCAGCCGCCACAGCCTTGACATGAAGTTTTCATACTGCGATGAAAGGTAACGATCGGGGATGGGGAATAGGACTGAGCAGTGCTTTGTGGATTCTTTCTTGTCAGTGACAGAAGGATTTATACCAGGGGTCCTCAACGTTTTTAAACAGCGGGCCGGTCCACCACCCCTCAGACACCACTGGGGGCCGGACCACAGGGGAGGGAGGGGCAAGTGGGACCACCACCACCCCACGATCAGCCCATGATCAGTGCATCTCCAGGGCCCCCGCAAATGCCTCCTGCTCCGGGTTGTGCCACTGCTGGGATCCCTCTGCTGCGCCTCCTCCTCCTCCTCCTCCTCATACAGTGGCAGCGGCTGGAGCAGCTCTCCTTCCTTCCTTCCTTCCTTCCTTCCTTCCTTCCTTCCTTCCTTCCTTGCATCGGGAAGGAGGTGGCAACCCAGGCAAGCTCAGGCCCCTCATCACCTTCTAGGCGGCCACTCAGGATGAGGAGCAGCAGCCGCAGCAAGGCTGGCACCACCGCACACAGATCCAGCTGTGCGCCCTGGCCATCATGCCCTTGCTGCGCCGGGGAGGGAAGGCTGCCTTCTCTCTTGGCCCAGCCCGGCCGGCCCTGACTTGATGCACCACAAGTGAGGGAGGGAGCGAGCAAGGGCTGGGAACTGCCTCAGCAATAGAAGCAGCTGTGGAGGCTGGCTTGCTTGCAAAGCAGGGGGGGGAGGGGGGTCTGCAATTGGTCCCGGGGGCCGGATTCAGGACCCTGAGGGGCTGCATCCGGCCCCCGAGCCTTAGGTTGAGGACCCCTGATTTATACAGTACAGTGGTATCCCGACTTAAGAGCAGCCTGACTTAAGAGCAATTCAACATAAGAGCAGAAAACTGTTGCCATTTTAACTGCCGCCTTACAAATTTTAGATACAGTCTGCTCGACTTACAATTTTTTTTTTCATTTTTAAAAATTCTTTAACTTATTTTTTCAATTTTTTAGATAGGTACCCTGACTTAAGAGTCGTTCGACTTAAGAGCATGCATTCAGAACAGATTAAATTCATAAATTGAGGTACCACTGTATGTGGATTCTAACCTGGCACATACTCTCCAATCCTGATATTCTTTTTTCCCTTGGATTTGAAGTGGTGATGGTTAGGAATTCTGTAACTTGATCGCTAATGAGAATTTATGTTCAGCCTTAACAGGTAACTCGAGAATGTACAAGTTGATGTTCAAAAATGCTTCCCAGATAGCATGGACATTGCATTTTTAAATTTCGTTCTTCTTCGTGGTCTTCTGTGATTGCACACAGCCTTAGCGCAGGGCAAGGCAAACATTTTTTCTTGGCTTTGAATGGTCTTTTTGTGGTCGGATACTGCCACCAGGTGGCTGGACGGATTTATGTTTTTGAGCCTGTGGCTAAAATATATCACTCCTGACAGTGAATGTTACCTTGGAACAATACTGACTTTCAGCCTACATTCAAAACTCATTTGTGTGGCTCTTGGACAGGATTGTGCTTGTTAGTCTCGCGTCCTGTTTGGGCACTTGCTGTAGGAATCCAGTTGGCCACTATAGAAAAATAATAGGTTGCACTTTGGCCGGGAACAGGACAAGTCTTCTACTTTGTATACAACACTGGAGGTCATCTTAAAAATGCTAACATTTTAAAATTCACAACACACTGAAATACTTGTAACAGTTCTAAAGTTGGGTTAGTGACACTGTAGGTTGTAGAGTTATGACTGTGCAGTTTTTTTCACAACTTGATAATACTAATGGGACAGTATAGAAGTGGAAATAATAAAATAAATAAAACTATTTTCCTGTCAAGGTTCCCTCTGAGCTGGATAGTAACAGAGTCATACATGCCCCTGGTGCCCTCCACTCAGGGGTTCTCCACCCCAATGCACCCATCCTGATTGGTTTTCCTCTGTTTGCGATAGAATTTGAAGCTGGGGCATGCACACGAACGGAAAACAGGGATGAAAATTAAAGGACATGTTGGTTTCTGCCTTGATGTTAGAAAGGGTTTTCAAAAGAATCACTCAGATTGCTTCTAACTAAATGACACATTATAAAGTAGCTTGCTCATCCAGTCAGACTGCTTTAAAGAAAAACTACTCTCAGCGGCCTTCACAACTTTATGGAAGGTACCATGAGATACAAGAGTGGTGTAAGGAGGGTTGAAATAATTGCCTGGTTGGTTTAATGCAGAGTGATCTTTATTTATTTTAATTTTAGAGTATTTTTACCCTGCCTTTCTCCTTGGAAAAGGACCCAAGGCTGCTTACAGTAATGAGGGATAATCTACAGTCCAGTACAATTAAGATATGTTCGAGTATTGAGAACAGGGAATTGAGGGGCATCTTACAGCATTAAAGACAACATTACATTAAAGCTACAAGAGAATGTGGGCATTTAAAAAGAGAATAAAATTCCATGTAAGTTGAAAACATAGTGTCAGTGCAGTCTAAGTGGTTATAAACACAAAGTCTAGCTAGGGTGAACCCATACCTCAACTGGGAGATGGCAGGGCTTGTTTTATATGGATGGAGTATACGCAAAGCAAAGCAAAGCAAAGTGTTCTGCTTATATACTGCCCCGTACCACTTCAAGTAGTCTCTGGGCGGTTTACAATCCAGGACCAGCTTGCCTGAAGATAAAGGTCTTTGCCTGTTTCAACAGGTGTGCTTTAGTTCACGTGCTCAGAGGTGGCTGTCTGTCTGTATTTCTGCTTGACTAAATTACTGTTGACTAAAATTACAAATGAGTAATGAGAAATTGAAATTGTTATTCATTGTGTATGCCTTGGTTCGGTCATCAATCAAAATGAAACTGCAGCCAAGAAATCAGAGGAAGGCTGAAATTCAGAAGGCCAGCCGCAAATTTATTTATTATTTATTTATTTGTTGCACTTTTATACCACACCATCTTCCATAAGGAACTCTGGGT
Organism: Phrynocephalus forsythii; assembly: GCA_029282475.1. NCBI lineage: Eukaryota > Metazoa > Chordata > Lepidosauria > Squamata > Agamidae > Phrynocephalus > Phrynocephalus forsythii. The sequence goes on along the minus strand of JAPFRF010000001.1, from coordinate 199,973,903 downwards.
GGTTTGCAAATTAAAAAACATCAGATAAAACAGCAATATGGGGAAACATCAGGTAGAAAAACAACAATATGAGCAAAAGAGGAGACACCCTCAGCAAGATGCAGCGGACACAAAAAAATTAAGTAGAAATAAGGTCACCATATGCCTCCTTAAAAAGCATAGTTTTTAAAGCCTTTCTGAAGGCAGGCAGGGACTGTGCAAGGCACAGCTCACTTGGTAGGTGGTTCCATAATAAAGGGCCAACAACAGAACGTGTGGCTGCGCGTTGCCGACTTCCGCGCCACCCTGAGTGAGCGACATTCGAGTGTCGAATGGAGCTAGAAAAGATTGCCAAGTGTAAGGATGTGTCACTGTAGTCCAAAGCCAAGATAATCCATACTTTTGTGCTCCCAGTCACAGTGTATGGGAGTGAAAGCTAGACAATGAGGAAGGCTGATGGGAGAAAACCTAATTAAATTGAAATACGGTACTGGAGGAGACCTTTGTCGATATCCTAGACCAACAGAAAAATGGTCAAATCGGTCCTAAAGCAGACCAATCCTTAACTATCTTTAATGAAAGTGAAGCTATTGTCAGAACCCCACACACTGAACTTGCACATACAAACAGTTCGGTTCTTTGCCAAAGGTTGTTAGTCGGAGACTCAAGCAGGATGCAGTCCTTTGTCAAAAGTCAGGTGCCAGGGAGATAACAGAGTTCACAACACAATATCTACCAGTTCGAGGTCAGCACAGGAATGTACACAGGAACCAGATGTCAAGCCAGGAGGAAGAGACCATACTATCATCAAGGAGAAGTCAGGCAGGCAGAGTTCAGGGTCAGGAACGAGAGCAGGCAGAAGTGTGATCACAGGTCCGATGACTTGTTGCTGGCACAAAGATCTCAAACTGAGTTTTCCAGCTTTATTCCCAAACAGGGAGCATGCCCTTTCTCCTGGGAAAGTACTCTGCTAAAACTCGGGACTGGTTGACCTGATGTTTCTTTGGGTCCCGTAGGCTTGATCCTTGGCTCTCCTGGCAGCAGAATTCCTGCAGAATCCTACTCATGGCTCTTCTGGGAGGGGTGGATGTGTCTGAAGCAGAGTTATCAGACACAACTGCCGGCTGACAGGCTGAGCTAGAAGGCTCTGCTAACTGCTCTTCATCCGTTAACCCCTCATGGTCAGGTTCTGCAGCAGGCAGGGTCCTGACAGCTATCATACTTTGGCCACATAGCGAGAAGGCGACATTCTTGACATAAGAGAATAATTATGGAAAACGTTGAAGGCAGCAGAAAAAGAGGAAGACCAAATGTGAGATGCATTGACTCCATCAAGGAAGCCGTGGTCTTGAGTTTGCAGGAGCCGAGTGGGGTCTCTGGAGGACAGGACATTTTGGAGATTTCCTCGTTCATAGGGTCATCATAAGTCGGAGGGCATTCAATTCATAATGGAATTGGAAGACTACTGTGTATTTGATGTAGCAATTGATCCACTGCAATAGCTCTCTTCCTAACCATTTGTCCTTCTAAAACAGCTGCCCTTAACAAAGAAAAACTTGATTTGTAATATCTACCAATATTAGACATTGATCACCTTTTCTCCTTTTGCCCAAAGGATTACAGAACTGATAGGGTATGACCCTGAGGAGCTCCTGGGACGCTCTATATATGAATATTATCACGCCCTGGACTCTGATCATCTGACCAAAACACATCATGACAGTAAGTTGGAGCAGGGGAATTGCACACTGTTATAAGAACACCCCCCCGGTGTGTCGTCAGCCTGATGTTGAACACTAGGCGTGTACTCATTGTGAACAGTTTCAGAGCTTGCCTAGCTATATAAATAATGTGGGTTTCTCTTTGCTTAAAATACCAAAATTCTTTGGTATTTTAATTCTTAAAATACCAAAATTCTTTGGTATTTTAAGAGAAGCAGTGAAAAACTACTGTGTGAATACATATGATTGGGTGCATTTTATTTGTATTGCCCATACCATTATTAATGTGCTCAGTAGTGGAAACTACTAAAAAGATTGATTAAGAAATGGCAGCAGGGGAATTGCACACTGTTATAAGAACACCCCCCCGGTGTGTCGTCAGCCTGATGTTGAACACTAGACGTGTACTCATTGTGAACAGTTTCAGAGCTTGCCTAGCTATATAAATAATGTGGGTTTCTCTTTGCTTAAAATACCAAAATTCTTTGGCATTTTAAGAGAAGCAGTGAAAAACTACTGTGTGAATACATATGGTTTGGTGCATTTTATTTGTATTGCCCATACCATTATTAATGTGCTCAGTAGTGGAAGCTACTAAAAAGATTGATTAAGAAATGGCAACATGGAAATACAGATTGGGGGGATCTTGATGGGATCTAGAGAATTCTACCAACAACATCTAGCCATGGATTTTAAGAACATCATCTAAATAAGGACTTTAAAAGTAACCTCCTGGTGAAGAACATCTTTCACCATGTCTGAATGTCTGGGACCTGATTTGAAGAAGGGTGATTGATTGCACTCGAAATCTTGCAATGTTCCTTTTTTATTTTTAATAGTGGCCTATGAAGGTATCGCCTGTAACCTATTTTTGCAATTTTCTTTGCTTGCAGTGTTTGCTAAAGGGCAAGTGACCACCGGGCAGTACAGAATGCTTGCCAAGCAAGGGGGCTACGTCTGGGTTGAGACCCAAGCCACTGTTATATACAACAATAAGAATTCTCAGCCACAGTGCATAGTTTGTGTGAATTATGTCTTGAGGTGAGTTTTCGTGTAATGAGAGTTTTGGGACGGAAATACTATTAATACTGTATTTCCTATCTTTTAGGCAGTAGCTTTGTTGCTAGAACAATTCTTTGGTGTTTTAAGAGAAGTAGTGAAAAGCTACTGTGTGAATACGCATGACTTCTTTGTGTATTTTGTTTGTTTTGCCCATACCAATATTATTGTGCTCAGTAGTGGAAGCTACTAAAAAGATTGATTAAGAAACGGCAACATATAAATACAGATTGGGGGGATCCTGATGGGGCCTAGAGAATTCTACCAAACAGCGTGTGTTCCATAGGTAGATAACCAAATTGAGATATAAAGCATAGCTTGTATTTTGTTGTGTACGGACATTTCACAAACTTGAATTCCCAACATAACATGACTCATGCTGCAGATATATTGAACAATAAACCTTTCAATTTTCACCTCTTCAGTAGTAATATTTCTGGAGGCCTTGAAAACAGGCTATAGAAGAATGAAGCAAAATATGCATTAATAAGCATAACCTACTGTGTTTTGTGCCGTATTTGTTGTTTTACCAGGACAAGTTATACAAAGTTTTTAAAAACTCAGTATAATTGTTCTGGGCTCCTTTATTACAAAAATTATGGATAACAACTAATCTATCTCATATTTCTTTAAAAAATTGTAGAAGAAAAAGTAGTCACTCACCAAATTGCTGAGTACTGTATAATTTTGGGCCAGCTGTATTCAAATGTGTATTAGTACATTATGCTGTGCTGCTTAATCCATAATGATGCTTGAAGCCCAGTCCTTTTTTATGTATCTGTTAGGCACTTGTTTCACTTTTAAACTTATTTATTAATTTACTTATTTTTATTTTATTTTTATACCGCCCGTCTTGATTCCAGAGAGCCCAAGGACTCTTTAGTAAGAATATGGGTAATGACAGAGCACTTTCTTGACTGTCATTGTCCAGCTATCTTTCTTTTTAGTGTATCACCATTGACAATGGCTGGATATGTATGATATAATATGATCTAATGCCAAGGCCCCGTGTGGTCTGGATTTGCACTCCAGGGTGTGTTCCCAAAGTCTCTGGAGCTCTCAGATGTCTGTGGCACATGCTCAAGGTTTTCTTTGCAGAAAAAGATATTCAGCAAGCTTTAAAAGCTGTTCAAACTCCCCGATGTCATAGAATGGGCACCAGTGAGCGCCTCCCTAACGCTTCCGTCTCTCCTCTTCTACAGTGGCATTGTTCAGGGGGACTTGATATTTTCGCTCCAGCAAACTGAATGTATGTTGAAACCGGTGGATTCTCCAGAAATGGGAGTGATCAAAGTACTTGACAAGAATCAACTGGAAGATAGCAACAGTCTTTTTGAGAAACTGAAGAAGGAACCGGATGCGTTGACCTACCTTGCCCCTGCAGCTGGAGACACCATAATAGCATTAGATTTCGGCAGTGATGGTGGGTGTGTGTTTAGTTCAAAGAACCTCCTGATGAATCCAGTTAGCTATAAAGTATGTTAAGACAAGTTGCATGTTTGGCCGGAAGCTCTCTGTATCTGATGTGTTTTTTTAATAAGCCCCTTACGATGCAACGCAACGCGTCTCACTTAGGCTGATGATTTCTTTTAATTTTTGTAGAGACTGATGAGCAACAGTTTGATGACGTTCCTTTGTATAATGATGTAATGCTCCCCTCATCCAGTGAGAAATTGCAAAGTATAAATCTGGCAATGTCCCCATTACCTGCTTCTGAAGCGACGAAGCCGCTCCGTAGCAATGCGGACCCAGCACTCAATAGAGAGGTGGTATCCAAGCTGGAGCCCAGCACGGAGCCCTTAGATCTCGCTTTCTCCATCCGTCGCACACAAGACCAGCCGGCCACTCCTTCTGACAGAAGCACCAGCCAGAGCTCGCCGGAGGTCAGTCGTTTCCTCAAATGTTGCAGACCTGTAATTTTCAACAGAATCTCTTGCCTGCCCTGTAAATAAAAGATCTATTTTCAATTATAAATCTTGGTCAGCTTTGTATCTTGCCTGCTTAATACAAGGAGCCCAGAGGAGCGTTAATGGGAAAATTCCACGTTGTATCCTCCCATCGGCCAGAGAGTGATTGGATTGGTCTTTTTAAAGTGAACTTTGTACTGGTTTAGGCAATAAGCTCTTAAACCGTCCCAATCTAAACCCACCCATTGTCCTTTCGCCCATCATTTTTAAAATAAACACATTCCTAGTTCAAGGGCATAATGCTTGTTTTGCCTGTTTGGGGTCAGCAAAGAAGTTAAATATGGATAAAATTCTGAATGGTTCATTTGAATACCTCCTCCTTTTCTCTGAAGCACCCAAATTGGCAGAGCAATAAGCATTAAGAAATATATGCAGTTCTACCCCAAGCAACTTAATATCCTGCTGGCCAGCAGCCAAGTGACAAGTTTTCCTTAAAAAAACTTTCTGGGTCTTGTTTTTTTTATAAATAGACCCTGGATGTTATATGGTATTTTGATTTAGGTTTTATTGTTTTTACACGTGGTTTTAAAATTGGGAAATAAAACTTACCAAACTAAAAGTGTGAGCATTAACAGGCCCATTTAATCTAGTCGTTCTTTTGTTTCTCGTCCAGACAATAAGAAGCTCTTAACACAGACCAGATGGTGGAAGTAGAGGGAATATAGACTAGATTGTTTCTGTTGCATGAAATCAAGCTGTTAACACTTGGGCGCATGATACGGGATCTTGGTACTGAATCTAGATGTGGATTATTTTTACAGCCGAATAGTCCTCCCAATGACTATTGCTTTGATGTGGATAATGAGATGGCCAGCGAGTTCAAGTTGGAGCTTGTAGAAAAGCTTTTTGCAATTGACCCGGAATCGAAAAACCCCTTCTCGATGCAGGTGAGCACATTCGCTGAAATACTGCATGTGTGTTTTAGGCCTTTGGCAAACGGTGTGCCACGTTATTCAGAATACTGTTTCATACACTGCTACCTGTAGCGTTCAGGGCCATGCGGACATCACTGTGCCGGCACATAGTTCACTGATATACCACTTTGGATAGTAAATGCTGTGACTGGGATCCAGAGGTATGTGCAACAGCTCTCACTGTGTGCACTGCTGTCTTCTCAAGTATTTCCTTGTGTTGTCTATGCAGCCAAACTGCCTTTTAAAAAAAATAATTGGGTGGTTTTAAAGCATGACTGAGATTTGATGCAGGGCCATCTTCCTCCAGTGAGTCTCATTGAAGGGGCCTGAATGGTATACCCCCCCTCCCTATAGCCCTTACAACATCCCATTCTTGTGTGAAATAACAGCAGTGCAGTGGTACCTCGACTTAAGAGCAGCTTGACTTAAGAGCAATTCGACTTAAGAGTGGAAAACTCTTGGCCTTTTAACCTGCTGCCTTACAATTTTTAGATATGGTCTGCTCGACGTACAAATATATATTTTTATTTTTAACTTATTTTTTAATTTTTTTAGATAGGTACCCTGACTTAAGAGTAGCTCGATTTAAGAGCATGCATTTGGAACGGATTAAATTTGTAAGTCGAGGTACCACTGTACCGTTACAATATGAATGCATGCATATAGCAACCAGGCCGCCTTCCTATCTCATCATCACTGGTCATGTCTGCAGGGCTCCTGCATAGGCCTTTGGGAAATAACATGTTTGCTAAGCTGTAGAATCATAAAGTTGGAAGAGACCTCAAGGGCCATCCAGTCCAACATACCTTATGCTTTGTAAGCTCTAATACCAAACCGGCCATCATTGTAGCCTTGATATCCCTCTGTCTAAATCTACAGTTACATATTCTTGTTTTTAAATTTCAGGAAACCGATTTAGATTTGGAAATGCTAGCTCCCTACATCCCTATGGATGATGACTTCCAGTTACGCTCCTTCGACCAGATTTCTCCGCTGGAGACCAGTTCCCCTTCCAGCGGAGCCAAAAGTTCCACCGGGGTCTCAGGTTTTCCTCCACCTACGATGCCACCGCCTGCCACAGATAAGATAAAGCCCATGACAATCAAACACGAGGACGACTCGAAGATACTCATAGCTCCTCTTTGCATCACCACCATAGAAGACCCCAGTACCCCAACACCTCCTTACACGGAGCATCCAGGTCGGACTCTATCACCAGCACCGGTCCAGCCGGGAGAAGGGACGATAGAGCAAAAAGAGAAGCCGAATCCAGCGATGCCGAACTTGTTAACGGTCACGTTGGGTAAAAGGTAGAATTTAAATGTCACAGAAAAGTCTAAACCAATGAGGTGGTGTTTCCATTTGGTCTTAAAACCAGTAGATACATAGATTTGCAAAGGGGAAAGGAACCATGTGCAGGAACCATAGAAAGCTTTTTTTTAAGTGAGCTGCATTTTTGTGGACCTACCAACGAGCTTGGGTCAGGCCTATTTTTAACATTTATTTAACTTCATTCCATGCAACGTAAAGAATGCTTCACCGCTCTCCAAGGTATTTGTCTTTCCTGGTGGTTCGTAGACCATGAACTGAGGTTTGTGAAACAGAGTGACTTTCTCAAGCCGCTTGTCAAATCCAGAGTCACAATGAAGCCTGGAACCTAGAGTTACTAGGTCCGAGTCATGCTCTTCTAGGGTTTTCCCTAAAGTTTTCCTCCTGCATATTGTGAATATGCCTCACCCACAGTTTTTCTGAGTTTCAAAGTGTGGTACAGGGACTGTCATTCCATCTCGAGTTACACACTCAAAACTGTTCTTGTCAATTTTGTTTTGGGCTATGGAGGGTGAATGCCAAATAATTATAACTCTGTGTGTGTGTGTGTCGTTACAGTTGTTAACCAACTCTTTGTGACCCCATGTCCATGGAGTTTTCTTGGCAGGAATACTGGAGTGGTTTGCCAGTTCCTACCGCAGGCGCCTACAGCACCTGGTATTCCCTGGTGGTCTCCCATCCAAGTACTAACCAGGGCCGACCCTGATTAGCTTCCGAAATCAGGCGACTTCGGATGTGCTTAGAGCAGGGGTGTCCAAACTTTGGCCCTCCAGAAGTTTTTGGACCACAACTCCCAGAATTCCCAGCCTCTATTGCTAATGCCAGAGGACTATGGGAGTTGTGGTCCAAAACCTCTGGAGGGCCAACGTTTGGACACCACTGGCTTAGGGCATCTAGGCAGCTAGTCGTGCTCTAAATATATGCAGTATGGATAGAGACATGCTCATCTGATTTGCTGGTCTGACTTTTCTCAATTGTATTATATAAAAACTTCAGAATTAGAATAGTGTGTGTCGGTTAAGAACATAACAGGTATCAGTGGTCTCCGTAGTCCATAGCAAAAAAATAGATGCATCAGTGTTCTCACTTACATTTTTGCACGTTTGAGACATGTATCACAGAGCAGTGTGAAAACCTTCCATGATACAATGTTTGGGAAGCCATTAACAGTGACAGAAACTAATTAAAATATAAATAAATGGCTTGGTGAGCTTACTTTTTTTGGCTCTGTAGTTTACAAATAGGAAGCTTTACGCTTAACTCCACCCTTGCGCATGAAAAGCACCTCAGATAAAGAGCAAGGCCACATTCAGGGCCGGCGCTAGGGTTTTTCGTGCCCTAGGCGAGGGGTGGGGGGTGTTGGGCGGCGGCGGCGGCGGAGGGGGGTGTCGGGCGGCGGCGGCGGGGGGGTCAGGCGGCTGGGCAGCGCCCCCTGTCCATTTTGGTGCCCTAGGCAACTGCCTCGTTCGCCTTAATGGATGTGCCGGCCCTGGCTGCATTACTGGAAGAGGAGGCTAGTGGGCAGATACACTAAGGAACAAAGCAGTGAGTATTCGCTAACACTGAGTTAATGCAAGGGAGGTAGTATAAACGGAAAACAATTTGCATAGATTGATCTAAAACAGTTTTTAGAGCAAATTGTTCAACTATTTCAACTGCACATGCAAGCGAATAGGTTTCATTTTGTTAAAGCATCGATTCAGGGAGATTTCCAAACTGAGGACAATGGTTATAGCAGCTTCTGCTAGCAGAATTACTGTATATACTCAAATATAAGCCTAGTTTTTCAGCCCTAATTTTGGGCTGAAAAAAGGGGTCCTCGGCTTATATTCGGGTCAATACTTTTAGCCACTGAGGCAAGTTTGGGTCAGTGGCTAAAAGTCATTTTAAACATTGCATGCCGCTTCTCCTGAAACCCCCCCATGTTTAAAATGACTTTTTAAAAAGTCTTTTTAAAACAATGTTTAAAATGACTTTTAGCCACCAACTCAAGCATTTACCTCCGTGGCTAAAAGTCATTCTAAACATCACACACACACCCAGCTCACAAAGGAGGAGTTGCCAGGCCCTGCTGCATTTCCCACCCTAGGCTTATACTTGAGTCAATAAATTTTCCGTTTTTTGGGTTTAAATTAGGGGCCCCGACTTATACACGGGTCGACTTATACTCGAGTATATATGGTAAGTGTGATGAAGAAAATGTATAGCTTTTCCAACTTGATACATGATGGGACCAAAAAAAGTATCTCTGTAAGCTCATTCTTGAACAGCATCTGTCGGTCTAATATTCTAACTGCATTCAGACAGAAAGGCCGCTTAGCAGGATCCTTCCAGCATGTTCATTCCAGGTCCCTGCAGGCCAGTACATTCATGATCATAGGTTTGGTAGAGATAGGGCACACAGACCAGAGTAGATGCAGCATTGGCCTCCTCACATGGTCTGCACATTGGAACCCAAGGTGTACGCTCTTTTACGCTCCTGCAGAGTGAATTCTTTCTTGTCATTCCTTGTTGGCATGAACCATTCTTGCTCGTTATACATGCATGGACATTAATAATTATTAATTAACAACCTAATAAGGTAGCTGGTTCTAGTACCCATTCATTCACAAAATCTGCATTGCAACATTGTGCAGTGTAAGAAGAAGCAGATTCCAGGAACAGGATTGCTTCACATAATGAAAATTCCCTATGAGGTTCCTCGCAAGACGAACAAATGTTACAAAATTTTAAAACGTCCTATGGGAAACTACGTTTCGCAAGACAATTTAAAAAAAAATGAAACAACTCGTAGAACAAATTAAATTCATCTTAAGAGGTATTACTGTAAGCCAGGGCTGTCCAACTTTGAACAGGTCGAGGTCTACTTTTTCCGGTCTAAAGTGGTTGAGGGCTACGACACTAATACCTCTACTTATGAATTTTATCAATTCCGAGTACATGCTCATGGCCCTTGAACTGCTCGCTCAGCTAAGACAGTGGGCTGGCAGACCCAGAACTTTGCCGGGGCAGTAGTGATCATTGGGATGGGGAGGGGGGGTGGAGAACTTATCCCCTCACTTTTTTTAATTGATGCCTGGCGGGCTACTTTTGAACCCTTCGCGGGCTACCAGTAGCCCACGGTCTACCTGTTGGGCAGGCCTGCTGTAGGCGATTAATTTCACTGACTAACTGGAAAACCAGGACACCTGTAATGAATGCCTATGGTTTGCTTTTTTGTAAAAAGAGGCGGCATGTGGTCCCGAGCCTATTTCCTGATTTGCAAAGGAATGATGTGTATGGGAGCAACCAGCAAAAGCTGCACAATTTTGCAAACCCCAGATGATGTTTTTGTACAACCCAGCAATGTGTTGTGTAGACTCGCCAAGCCGGAGAAAAATAGGCTCACCTGGATATGTGACCAGCCTCTCTTTGCAGAGGGAAGGGACAAACATCCTAGAAGGGAAGAAGACAGAGCTGTGGGCGGACACAGGTCTTCCGTCCTCCATATCCCGAGATGGCAGGCTAGGTTTGCGGAGGAACTTGTGTCCTACTTGAAGAAGGACAGGCGAAGCAACATTTTCCACCATGCTTCTTTGAGTTTCCAGACGAGACCCAATGTTGGTGTAGTGGAGAGAGGGTCAGACTAGGATAAAGGAGACCTAGATTCAAAACCTGGGTTGATCATGGAGACTCATGGGTCATATAAATATATGAATATATGGGTATATAAATATAAAAATAAATAAATAAATAAAATATGGGAATGGCAGTGGTGCGCCATTGCTTGGAACATCTCCCATACCTAGAAGACTATTAGGGTCAACATTAGACACAAGTTATTTTGACAACACACAGCTTACACAACGAGAACCCTTTCCAGGTGCTTTTGAATCTTAGACTTCTGTATCAGTTATTGATTAAACGATCAGATTTAACATACCTGGCCCTCCAACAGACTTCTAGTGGAGGGTTGATTCCCAATGTGACTGCAGCAGAAATTTTTGTGGGTCGTCTTATAAAGAATGCAGAATACGTGTTAAGAAGTATTACATCTTTTTTTTTTGTAATTTTAACTAAGAGTGGGGAACACAGAAGTCTATAAATATCTGGAAGTTGAGTCATGACAACTGGACTTCTTTTCTTGAGAGACTGAAACATTTCGCTGTTCGTCCGAACAGCTTTGTCGATCTTATAGCTTAATTTCCATAATTTTCTCTAATGTCATGGCACGACCTGGTTCTAGGCCAGAGGTTTGGTTCCTAACCTTGGGGATCTCAGGTGCTGTCGCAATTCCCAGAAGGGTGAGGTGGGGTGTTGGGAATTGCAGTCCAAGAACACCTGGGTTCCCCAAGGTTGGAAATCCCGGTTCTAGTCTCGTGTTTGAATTGTGCCCAAGTGTCATAATGGTTGCTCTAATACCTAGTAATCTCTTGAGTAAAAGAATGCTTGCGTATCCATGGAACATTACGCGTATGAACAGATTGGGGGTTCATATTGATAGTTGTACGTAGCCCTGTCCATGTAAAGTTGATAATGTCATCAGCAGGGGCCGTTTTTTTGTTTGTTTGTTTTTTTGAAAATCAAACATTTCTGGCTTCTGTTACGAGACTCCTGGATGATCTCTTTCCTAGGTGGAAACTGGGTAAAATTTTAATTGCCAAAAATCACTGCTCCTGGTAATGTCTTCCCATCAGAGTTGATTTTTAGTCCTTCAAAAATGTCCTCCTTTAGCCAATACGTATTCCCCTTGATGAAAGGGATTTTTGCTCTGGAGCTTCAGAACCCTCAAGAAAGAGGCTGGGAATATTTCATTTCCAAAAACAAACACCGTTTCTGATAATGTCATCAGCCTTACATGGTGTCTGTTACATGAACAGGTTTTTCAGTCCATGTCACTAAAGCCCCGAAGGTCCTGTGACTACCTCTGTGCTTGTGTAGACATACAAGTTTCTGCTGTTGATGGTACTTTGCACAAAATTACAGGTGTGAGTTTCTATCCAGGAATTCCAAAACAGGGTACAATGTTGAGACTGAAGAAAAGAAGTCTGTATTGTTTTCCCTTGCCATCCATTAGGCAGGTGTGTTTTGGATCCCCCATCACACGACAACTACCACAGTTCATCAGAAATCCCCCCAGCCAGAATTCTGGTACCAGTGATTTTAAAAAAATCCAGATCCTTCAAGGAGTTTAAGCATGCACACCTGAGATCAAACACGTTCTCCACTGCAGCCATTGCAAAGGAAGAGAATGGGTTGGACTTGCTATGTTCCATGGGAACTACAAGGGGTTATGGGATTGGTAAGTATTAGAAAGTGACTGTGTACAGATACTAATGAGCAGAGAGGCTGAAAAGAAGAACGTATTTGGCCTTAGGTATGTGCATTGAAATGTCTTGGAGGACTTAGATTTTTAGCTACAGGTGCCAGAAATATGGCTCAGGGAATTCTTCCTGAATTGTGATTTTTAAAAATCAGAAAACCTCATGGCAACTACTGTAGTTGTTTCAGTGTATTAGGAGTATTCTGTGTGGGGAAGCTTATAAACATTTGATTGCACTGCCTGCAGTCTGAAATGGTACATTCCAGTAATTGTTAACATCGCCCGCAGCTTGTGTTACCTGTTTTGGTTTTACCTGGGGTATAACTGAGGTGGAATCTAATACTCAGTGATAAATACAATCAAAAACCCTGCTACGTTGCACATTCTAGCATTCTATGTGTTCCTGCACTCTATTAGAACCATATTTGCGCCAATGATGGAGCTATAAGGAATTCATTTAATCTGTACGTGGACACATGCATTTGGTTGGAGCACAACTCAATTAACTCAGTAGAGTTAGAATTAATTGTGCAAATCTTTTTCCTCCCCAGTAAACCACCTTCAGCGAAAGAAGAAATAAATCCAAAGATAATTGCTCTGCACAATATACAGAGGAAACGTAAGATGGAGCAGGAAGGTTTGCTTTTCCAAGCAGTTGGAATTGTAAGTTCTCCAAGAATCTTCCTTGCTTTAATCGAGTTTTTTACATCTTATTTTTTTTATGTAATCATATTGTCAGTAAACAAAAACATTAAATTAACCAGAGAAAGGAAAGAGCTGCCCCAAAACAGACCTTAATACCCTTCTGCGTAGCCATCTTCAAACTACTGCCTTCCCTCTTTTGGATTATAAATGTATCTGTACTGCATAGCGGCGTCATTTAAATACGTCCTCTGCAATGCCTTCTGTTCTAACAAACCTGAAACTTGTGGTTTGGTTAAGATCCCCTAATAGAGGTGCCCTGAACTAAAATCTCACCAAACTACAAGTGCCAGAATTAAGTAGGATGGAAATGGGGCAGTTCAAATGGGTTTAAATTGCTAGAATTGTCTGCTGTTGACATTACATTAATCGGCTCAAGAAGCAGCACTGCTCACTGGTCAGCATCGGGTGATGCTTTGGGACAGACTGCCTCAGAGATTGATGTAATACACATTTTCCGCAGTGACCAATAGGCACCAATGAGTTTGTCTTATCTTCTTTTGAAACCATTGAACGTGGCAGCCGTTCCACCATCTAGTACAGGGATGGCGAACCTTTTTGGCACCGAGTGCCCAAACTCAGTGATAGGGACAGCAGCGGGGGGTGGGGGGGTTAGAGATCGGTGGCAGCAGGGGGGCAGGGGGCGAAGGCAGCAAGAGTGACGGGGCGGCGGGGTCAGGGTAAGTGGCGGTGGCGGTGGGAGGGGCAGGGATGGCGGCGGTGATGGCAGTGGAGGCAGGGTTGGGGTCACGGGTGGCAGGGATGGTGGTGCTGGAGGTGGAGTAGGTGGCGGCAGGGGGCGGGGGCGAGGGTGGCAATGGCAATGGGGACGGCGACAGCAGGGTCGGCCTGGCACCCGACATGCTCCTTGCCCCCCACTTCCCCCTCTGCATATTCCTCATGGCTGGTCCAGCAGAGGGGGGAGTGGGGGGGCATTGAGCATGCCGCGTGCCAGGCGAAAGCTCTTTGCGTGCCACCTTTGGCACATGTGCCATAGGTTCACCATCCCTCATCTAGTACAAGCAAAGCTCATTATTTCCATCAGTACTGGGTGAAATACTTGCTTTTATCCATCCCAAATCTCCTACTATTCAGTTTTGGTGGACGGCTCCAAGTATTGTAGTACAGTGGACCCTTGTATAACAAACAGCTTGTATAGCATAAAATTTGTACAACATAAAAATTCCGGAGATAGGGGAAATTTGCTTAACATAATTGCCTATGGGGAGAATTCGTACAACATAAAAATGGGATCACTCCATTTTCAATGCATTCCTATGGGATTTTGTATAAAGGAAAATTTGCTTAACATAATTTCATTTGGAACGAATTAATTCCTTTATACAAGGTACCACTGTATTATAAAAAAGGGGGTGGGAGAGACTTCTCTCTATTCTCACCAACCAGATCACCCATCTCCCTCCCAGCGATTATGTATGCATTTCCTGCGTGGTTCTCTTTCTGCATAAGGGAGCAGTCTGAGGCTCATATAAACAACACCCAAGGATCAGGCTGAAATGTCATTCTGTGGTTTGTCAAGTAATAATCATTTACAGTTGGAAAGTGATGTGTGAGAAATTGCCCGACTCTGCTCTCCTTCTACTAAGTTTTATCAAAATAAATTGGATTTGCTTTTGCACAACCTGATTCAATTACAGTTTTGTTTGCGAAGATGTTTTCCAAGCATTGTCTTTTGTTCAAAACACTTGCTTTTTGAATGAGAGCAATTTACACACAGAGGGTTTTGTCTTTTCATTGCCATATTTGTGTGAGATGTCTGTGATTACAGTAAATTAACTTTATTATGTGATGTTATTGTTGTTTTGAAGGGCACGTTATTGTCCCAGTCGGGTGCTCCCGGAACAAATGTATCACTAGCTTGGAAACGTGTAAAAGGATGCAAGTCTAGTGGGCAGAATGAGATAGCAGAGAAGACCGTTATTTTGTTGCCATCAGGTCAGTATTGGTGTATTGTTTTGACCCACCTCACTGGCCTAAGGTGCTGAAACCTATCAAGAATGGGTCGTTAGCTAAGATAGGTTTCAGCACCTTAGGCCATTGTTCACCTTAAGGCTATGGATACTATTATCTCCTTAACGAGCCTATTCAGGCCATTGTTCATCTTATGAGCCTAATTCAGGCCAGGGTGACAAGAGGTCAAAGCTGACTATAAGATGGAGGACTTGCACTAGCTGTATTCAGACCGATGAAGCTGTTTGGATGAGCAGTGAAACGTTTCTATCTCTCAAAAAAAGAAGTCCAGTAGCCATGACTCAACTTCCAGATAAACTCACCTGGATGACTGAGAATCTTCACAGACCCACCTCACTGTTAATCCAGCAATGCCCATAAAGTAAGACCAGTACGACGCTCCTCCTTTGCTTCGGCTCATTGAAATGTTATCCAAACCTGTTCTGCCAATGCATACCCAGCCTTGTGTTGATCTGAATAGGGAAGTCAGTGTATTTTAGGATCTGTTATTTTAGGAATACAGTAGGACCCCAGTATCCGCTGGGGATTGGTTCCCAGCCTTCCCGTGGATATTGGAAACTGGATAAGAGAGAACGCCAAAATGTCCCCAAAACTGCTGTTTTGTGATAGTAGCTTGGTTTACAGCTGCGGTTTTGCAACAGTAGCTTGCTTTACAGCTGCTCTTTGTGACCGTAGCTTGCTTTGCGGCTGCTGTTTTATGACAGTGGCTTGCTTTGCAGCTGCTGAATTATTTGTTTATTTTTTCCTCTGCCAACTGTGGATAACTGGGGGTCCTACTGTAAAGTCTGTGCTTGGAGGTGTCTTGGAAGGTGGAAAAAAGTATACGTATCCCTTGATGAAGAAAATAGTGTAAATTCGATGTTCACTATAAAATTCTGGAAGAATTATAAAGAAAAGCAGAGGAAATAATGATTTGATGTAACAAGCCAATATTGGTAGGACAGCTATGGAGAGAGTGTTAGTTTTATGTGTACAGGGGGAATAAAAAAGGTGCTAGACGGGAAAAGTTGACAATGAGAAGGATTCCTGTTTGTGAGACTAGAACTAATCAGCGGTTCTTAACCACTAAGAGTGGCCTTGACAGTTGGATGGCCAGTATAAAAGTTAAGCAAGCAAGCTAACAAACAAACAAAAAGCCATGATTAACACAGGTCAACCGTATAGGGGTTTTGGCCAAAATCCTGTTAACGTTAGTACACCAGTGTTAAGGGAGATCTTCAGCAGTATCTGTTGAGGATTGTACAAAATGGAATCGTCCTATTGCAAGTTATGATGCAATTTGGGGATGATGTAAGGCAGAGTGGGCTACACACCTGTGTAATTATATTCTGACAACTAGTCAAGTCAGGTGACAGTTTGGTCATGCTCAGTTGTCAATTTGCTGAGTAATGATTGCATCAGACACATGCATAAAAGCATGAGAGTTGTTCAGTATGGTGTGGGACGTGGTTGGAAGAAGCAGCTCGTTACTCTGTCAGTTTGGATCCCGGAAAGTTTGGACTACTGGACTGTGTATCTAGCTAATGAGGTATATGCCTGCCGATTCTGTTTTTGCTGGACTTGTATATATTGTGTAAATACAGTTCTTTGGTGATGGGAGTCACCGCTGTGTTTGCGTCTTTATTTAGCACTGCTATCTGGCTGTTAAAGCCCACACTCTTTACACAGACCTCACAGTCTTCCGCAGAGAAATAACCACTCTGCAACAGTATCAGATTCCCAGTAAATTTAAAGAATTCTTGCTTTGATCCAGAGGTTTGTACAAATTGTGCGCAGTCAGTCTGATTGTGTGTGAATCATATGAGCTTCAGGATTGAAGCAGGAACGCTTTGCTAGCCTGCAGTCTGCTGCAACAGTAACCTTCTTTGCCACACACCTGTGTACTTTACCCAACAGGATTTGGCGCCTTTTGTGTTAAATGCCCTCTGATTCTGTGACTGAATTCTGCAGTCTGTATAAAATACATCCCACAATCCTGAGAACTTGAAATTGAAATCAATCCACTGCTATGGCTCAGTATTATAGGATACATTTTCCCCTCGTTTTCCAAGGTACAGTTTTATGACCCCACATTTTCGTAACTTTTGTAATTTCAGAGAAGGGACTTTGTTTTCAAGGGAAGGCATAGGTGTGCTTCTGTAGTTCCTTCACTGCTTTTTTTCTTTGTTCTTCAGAGAAATACACTAGATTGATTTGTCTGTGAAGATGCTCAGTCACCCAGGTGAGGTTACCTGGGAGGTGAGTCACAGCAACTGGACCTCTTTTCTTGTGAGATCTCAGTACTTGACTCCCCATCCAAGTAGTTTCATCAGTCTGAGGGAAGTTGGTGCAAGGCTTCCAATTTCTAGTTACAGTGTTTTTCCATGTATAAGACTACAGTTTTGTTTAGAATTGTTAGATGAAAAACTGAGGGTCATCTTATATATGGAAGTCATCCCAGAAGAGAACCGCATGGCTGCAAAACGATAATTTTGTGTTGGAAAAGTGCGGAGGGGCGTCTTGTAGACGGAAAAATATGGTACCTTGGTTTTCGCAACACCCTAGTCTGAATAGGTTCATTATCTTGTCCACCTAACAAACCTTTTCAAACCAGGGCAGTGTGAAGCCAAGGTGACCAAAAGTTGGAGGCTTTGCACCAACGTCTCTCAGACTGATGAAGCTACTTGGTCGAGTAGCGAAATGTTTTGATTTCACACAAAAACAAAAACAAAAAATAGAAGTCCAGTTGCCATGACTCAACTTCTAGACATACTGATGGTCCTGTACATTAGGCACCACTAGTTAAATGTTTCAAATATGTGGTGTAACTGTTGTTCTCATTTACTATAGTACAGTCGTACCTCAACTTACGAATTTAATCTGTTCCAAATGCATGCTCTTAAGTTAAACTACTCTTAAGTCGGGGTACCTATCTAAAAAATTTAAAAAATAAGTTAAAAATGAAAGAAATTATTTGTAAGTTGAGCAGACTGTACCTAAAATTTGTAAGGAGGCAGTTAAAATGCCAACAGTTTTCCACTCTTAAGTTGAATTTCTCTTAAGTCGGGTTGCTCTTAAGTCGGGGTACCACTGTACTCAGGAATACCCACGTACCTACTGATATTGTATAAGTAACACGAATTCTATCTTTCCTTTTAGATATAGCAAGTAAACTTCTAGGGCAGTCAATGGACAAGAGGGGACTCCCCCAACTTACCAGCTACGATTGTGAAGTGAACGCTCCCATACAAGGCAACCGAAACCTATTACAAGGGGAAGATTTGCTGAAGGCCCTGGATCAAGTCAACTGAGCTTCTTCCCACGACCCTTTCACAGTTGTTCTGGTTTTTTTGGACACTGGTGACTCACCACCTAAAAGCAGTCTATTTATATTTTCTATATCTGATTTTAGAAGCCTGGCTACAAAATACTGCACTAATTCAGTTAGTTTGGTTCTGATCCCCTTTCTACTTTGGACAGTCTACGTAGAGAAAGTTAGGGGTGTTTTTTTTCTCTCTCTCTCTCTTTTTTAACAACAGTAACTCAGCTAATGGTGCATTTTTTGGTACATAAACAAAGTCCAGTACATTTAGAACACGCTTGCAATGGCAGCTTTGAAGTAGGCACCTTTTTTTTTTTAAAAAAAAAAAAAGAGAAGTATTTATTTTTTATTTTGACAATGAGTTTGTCACTGAGAAAATTTCTATCAAAACTGTACGTCACCACAGTGAAACTGTTTCAGCCTCCGACCTCAGGAGGCAATGCTCTGTTGGTCTGTGACGTTCAGAACTTTTTTTACTTTACTTTTTTTTTTTAAAGGAGAAACATGGCTTCGCAGCAGGTGCATTTGTAGCCACAATCGCACAATCTATTTTCTTAAGAAAATAAAATACAAAATGCCAGCAGTTCCTCATGCAATATGTTTTGCGTTTATAAAGCTAGTTTTATGGGCAACGTTTATTTTGTTTTCCTCTTCTTTACGTTTATTGCCTGTGAAATCATGTAGAATTTTCTTTGGTCACATGGTACTCCATGCGGTGTTGACGTCCCAAGTCAGGTCAGGGGGAAAACGAAAGCTTGGCTCTTGAGAGGCTAGCAACGTTTGGAGCTTTTTAGTTTAAGGGGGAGAGTATTCGCGGGGGCGGGGGGGGTGTTTAAAATTATTTATAGTTACGGAGAATGTCAAGACGAGGGTCTCCTTTTGCAGTACAAAAACTCAAGCTCACCCAAGAAAGTTGATTACAGGACCGGCCAAAGGCACTTTTTCACACAACACTCATTCACAGCCACGACGGTGACTGGCTTATACAGCTTTGAGAATGAATAGGCATGGAGGACGAAGCGCTCTTGTAAGGTAGCCAGATTGATCCTCCCATCTTTGGAGGCAGCATAGTAGCACACTGTTATTTAGAGTGGGACAAAACAGCTGGAAGAAATGGTTGCTGCCTTCCTAACATGCTTACAGGCTTCCTAGAAGCTTCTGGCTGGACTAGATAGAGCCTTGGGCTGATTTAGGAGGTCTCTTATGTTATTTATGTGGGTAAATTTTCTTTTATTAAAAAGAAATGGAAGTTTTTTTGATGTTTAAGTTGCTTTGCCCACTCGGAGAGATTCCCCCCCCTCCCGCCTTTAGCCGTGAAAGTTCATGCTGATGTTGTGTACCTAATAATTGACTCTAAATGTTCCAATTTCCCTGCTTGATAGAGGTGATATTTCAAGCAAACCATAAAACATCCTGCCTTGTTAGCAGAATTGCCTAGTTCCACCACTGAGTTGCTTAGTAACATTTGATGTTTTGGATTTTATGCACCCTGTTGCTATTAATATTCATATGTTTCATTTTGTTTCATTAACCATAGATTTCAGTAATGCTGAATGTATTTTAGGACTCTTTTTTATTTAGGAAATATGTCACAATGCATCTTATTTTTCTTCTATGTGCTGTATAATAATTCTCCCCTTTTTTTCCATTTTGTGGTTGGATCTAACACTAACTGTATTGTTTTATTACATCAATAAAATATACGTGGACCAGGCCTGTAACAAACCGCTATATATCTACAGATGATAGTGAATGTCCAGTCTGGACAGTGATTTTTGTCAGAAGTGGTCATATGGTTGACTGATGCTTGCAAGCATGGGTGCTACCATAAAGTTGCTGGATGCATACCATAAAGTTGCTGGATGCTAGGGTGCTACCATAAAGTTGCTGGATGCATACTAAGTAGTGGTATAGAGTTGTGTGATACATGATCCTAACATATTCCTGTTTGTCCTGGGAAATCTGAAGAATTCCTGATACCACATTATTGGAAGCTCAGAGGTAAGCTCCACTGACCTCAGAATTTCAGTCAAATGTCTCTGGGAACACAGACTGAATCATAGAGGACTGCTGACTGAAAATACAACAGGCCTCTATCTGTAGGCACTACACTACCTCTGACAGGTATCTTCAAAAATATCTGGGGCAACTGGCATTGAATCTTCCATAGTGCATGTTGGCGGCCATAGAGGACACTGGCATAGGCGTGGCTTTGCCTGTTCCTTTATGCATTACAAAGAACAGTGTTTGTGCAAAAGCCCCATATTCTTAGGTTCCCCTGGTCTCTGCCAACTCCAGTCTGTAGCCTGTCCAGTGACTTCCATGTAACTTGGCTCTCTACGTATCTGAGGGCTAGAGTTTCCCCAAGGACATTTTATGAGTTGAGCAGTTCTTTCTTTCCATTTTGTAATCCTGGCATTCTCTTCTATTTCTTTAGCAGTCACAGATGTCCTGAGGAAAAAAAAGTTTACTTGATTTTTAACCTGGGAAGGGACAGGGAACAGCCAAAGGAGGGAGGCACATTTGATGTAGATGCCTTGAGTCTTTTGTTATTGACGTCTACCTCTCTCCGTGTTTCATTGATGCAATGTTTGCTAGGTTATAGATTTTATCAATAGGGCTTGGTTTAAGGGATCCTGTTAATTATTTTAGAGCGTTTATAGAGAAAAATACTGTTATGTAACTGTGCATCAGCATAATTCTGATCAGGCACCAAAAACATTTAATTTAAAGTAATTAAAAGCTCCTTATATTCTATGGTGTTTTGGAGCTCCCTAGGCCTTTGGGAGCCTTGGGATGTGGGGGAGGTGTGTGTGTGTGTGTTGCTTTATTTAACAGTAAAAAATGATGCTGGTAGAATCAGGACCTCTAGAGGCATTTATTTACTATTAAACTAAAACTCCCTCACTCTCCATCCTGAGGTTTCCTAAGCCTTCCCAGGAGAAGCCCCAAGGAGCCCTGCAACCTAAAAGGAAGTGGATGGAAAACGTTTCTATTCCCAAGCCAATGTATGCCACACAAAAGAGCAACAGGAGTTTTCCCATTAAGTGCAATGTTGACCTGTTTATATGGGATGAACCACACTGGGGTGGTGTATTGGCCTATGGAGTAGCATATGGCCAAGGCTGTATCACTTATTCTTTCTGGCTGTGTGCCTTAACTGGTCCCTGATAGCTTTCAAATAATACTGTTCTTTCCACAGACCTTCTGCTTTCTGTTTTGGTGTCAATGTATGATCCAGATAACACCTAGGTCAGTAATGGCGAACTTTTTAGAGACCGAGTGCCCAAACTGCGATTCAAAACCTACTAATTTTTCACAAAGTGCCAATTTAACCTGACTACAGGTGGCTGTGAAGGGGCGATATCAGGTGCCCACAAAAAGGGCTCCGAGTGCCACCTTTGGCACCCGTGCCATAGGTTCACCAACACTGACCTAGGTATTGGCAGGACAAAGCAATGATCTCCTTGGAAGCTCTCCCTGTTGAACCTGAATTTGCCAAAACGCCTCTTTATTTCTGAGATGAAAGGCACACCTATGAATATGAGTAAGGTTAGATTTAAGCTGGTTTCTATCTTAATAACCATGTTCTAATTCATAAGAGATCAGAAAGCTGATTGAGCAGCAAGTGTGAGATCATCAGCATGAATAACACCTTTTGTGCCTTGAGGAAGTCATTGAGAAGGAAATGAGTAGAGATTCCAGACTCTAGAATATAGTGTATTGGTTGGTTTTGCGATAAACCCCATAATATACAGGCATGGCCATGTGTGGAGGTTGTCTTTTGTCATAAACAACAAATCATTTCCCCATAAACTGCAAAACACAAACATGACTAGGTTCTAATTTCAAATTACCTACTCAGGTAATCAAGTGTGAATTGGAATGAATTGTATTAATACCTATATAAACATCACTTTTGACAATAGATGCATTATGTCAGCAGAACAGTAAACAAGCCCTACCAGACATGGATAAATATAAGCCCCAATGTGTACAACACCTGTATGCAGGGAACGGGTGTATGTAGATCACAGAGACAGAGACTGTGTGTAACATAAAGCTAAGACTGAATTTCAGATGAAGCCTTATGTGAATACTTTGAACAGATCAGAGTGAAGTTATGCAAGTGGAAATCTACCTCTGAATTAACTGCCAAAAACAGTGTTAATATAACAAACAGTATTTCCAAATAAAAAGCTATGGGATAAACGAGGCTTGTGCAGACTATTTAGGGGCGGTGTGTTAGATACCTGTGTTCCCCCCAAATGTGAACAATTTTGAAGGACTTACATGTATGCAAGGTTACAAACAAGGTATTCATCACTCACCTATACTTTTTGATGCTGCCTTCAGGGTTTCTTTGCCTTCCATTTCTCTGTGTTATAGTGACTGTTTTGCTAAGAAAATAAATAAATGCAAAAACAGGATATAATTACTTCCCTGACCAGAAGTGGCTGTGTAGCACTCAACAGTGCTATATAATCTCAGTCCCCAAAATATTTAGTTATTTATATAATCAGTTGTTTGTTTTGATTTAAAAAGCTTCCTTGGAGTGTAAAATTAAAAACCAGCATTACAGTCTTGCTCATGCCAAGGTGGTATAAATCCCCACAGTTTAGGAACCAGTGTTCCGCATTAATCCCTGTGCTAGAGCAAGGTAGGAAGTACCAACGTAAATGAATCTGAAGCAGAGCAGATTTGTCTCTCAGCCTATTCTAGTAGAATCTGTGACAGTTACCTCGATACAGTCTTATTACATTCTGGAAAAGTCTGAAAGAATTTTAGGATCTTAAGTAACCCAAAGTTTAACTAAATCTAATGTACCAGTTCCTGTACTATGGCATGTAAACCATGGGTGGATCAAGGAATAAAAAGCAAAACAAAAATGGCAAGCCACTAGAGAATTCTCTCATTTTAGCTACAATTCTGGAGTAGTGCATGAGGAAGTGCATGATTTTTCAAAGAAGGGGTGGATGCAGCCCTGTATAGCAGGCATCCATTGCTGGATTTGGGCATGCTGCGTGCGGTTGAGACTGCCAGACAAATTGCTGCTGTTGGGACACGCCTCGCAGTACTGTTGCTGATTGAGATGGGCACGAAATGAACAATTTTTTGTTTCCGTTTCCATTTTTTCGTTTCGTTACATAATGAAACGACAAACGAATTTTTCTATTTCTTTAGCAGTCACAGACTGCCAGACAAATTGCTGCTGTTGGGACATGCCTCACAGTACTGTTGCTGATTGAGATGGGCACGAAACGGAACAATTTTTCGTTTCCGTTTCCATTTTTTCGTTTCGTTACATAATGAAACGACAAACGAATTTTTCTATTTCTTTAGCAGTCACAGACTGCCAGACAAATTGCTGCTGTTGGGACACGCCTCACAGTACTGTTGCTGATTGAGATGGGCACGAAACGAACAATTTTTCGTTTCCGTTTCCATTTTTTCGTTTCGTTACATAATGAAACGACAAACGAATTTTTCTATTTCTTTAGCAGTCACAGACTGCCAGACAAATTGCTGCTGTTGGGACATGCCTCACAGTACTGTTGCTGATTGAGATGGGCACGAAACAAACAATTTTCCGTTTCCGTTTCCGTTTTTTCGTTTCGTTACATAATGAAAGGACAAACGAATTTTGTCTCTAAAATGAAACGAAACGAACAGAAACACCAGAAATTTTGTCGTCCGTTTCGTTTTCGTTACGGCTATACATTGAACTGCTTTAAATGCTAAAAAAATCACAAAAATTGAAATAAATGGTAACGAAACGGTAACGAAACGAATGAAAATGAATTTTTTGCAAAAAATTCACAAAAAACGGAAACGAACTGAAACAGACCCCCTAAACGACAAACGAAACACCATTTTTTTGATTCGTGCCCATCTCTAGTTGCTGAGTAGGAATCTGCTTTGTAAGTGGCAGCACATTGGCGATAACTTGTTGGCTGTATCCATGTTGCTTGAGGTCACGTACTGCACAACTAGTGTTGTTTAGTTCAAATAATACATTTAATCCGTGTAAACACACAGGCAATGTTCAGTCTTGCAAACTTAGCGTGTTGCACAATCATTCCATTTTTTTCCCAAACAGAAAAATAAGATAAACCTAGCATTCTGTTTAGGTCTGGCATTACACAAACACATGCAAACATATTTTCTGTTTGGTTTTGAGAAAAATATCCCCCCCCCCCCAAATATTGATCCTCCACTTGTGTGAAGTACCTCATTTTGTGTCTGTGAAGATTCTCAGTCATCCAGGTGAGGTTATCTGGAAGTTGAGTCATGGCAACTGGACTTCTTTTCTTGAGAGATCGAAAGAAAAGGGGTTACTTTGATGGGGATTCCTGCATGGCAGGGGATTGGACTGGATGGCCCTTGAGGTCTCTTCCAACGCTATGATTCTATGAACGTTTTGCTGCTCATTCAAGCAGCTTGCCAGTCTGGATTAATGCAGTCCATCCAGACCAGGGGTCCTCAAAGTTTTCAAACAGCGGGCCGGTCCACCACGCCCCAGGCACCACTGGGGGCCGGACCACAGTGGGTGGGGGGAGCGGGCGACCTTGCCGTAGCCCTCCCACTCTAAATGCCCCACTAGCCAGCACGCTGATCATCTGGGCAGTAGTTGGGGGGAGTGGGAGAAGTGGCATAGCCCACTGCTTTGATCTGCCTCAGCAACAGAAGCAGCTGCAGAGGCTGGCTTGCTCGCAAAGCAGGGGTAGGTGGGGGGGGGTTGCAATTGGTCCCAGGGGCCGGATTCAGGACCTTGGGGGGGCCGCATCCGGCCCCGGGGCCTTAGGTTGAGGACCCCTGATCCAGACTGACGAAGCTGCTTGGATGAGCAGCGAAACGTTTTTCGATCTCTCCAACAAAAGAAGTCCAGTTGCCATGACTCAGCTTCCAGATAACCTCATTTTGTGCTCTCTCCTGGATGTGGGACATGCATCTAAATAATACTAGAAAATACGGCAGCCTGTGAAGGACAAATAAGAAAAAGAAAGACTGGCGAGGTCTGTATTCAAATATCCACTTGGCCATGGAAAGCCACTAAGGATTGGCAATAGTAAACCACCACTAAACATTTCATATACCTTGGAAACTATTAAGAAATGACCATAACTCGGAATGGATGTGACAGCACATCTCTTCATATCAGAGCAATGCGTGATTTAGAACTATATGTATGCATATATATGAAATTCAGATAACATTTAAAAATTAAGATAATTAGACTATTAAAATAGGAGTGCCTGTTTAGATAAAGAGATTACTTCTATATTTATAGGAAATTTCATTTGTGGTCCCTAAAAGGACTGTTGGATCGTTTGGCTGATCAGCAAGAATACAGTCAAGGCTTCAAGTAAAAGATTGACTGGCTACGTACTGTTGCCCAGGGATGGCTGAGGAGGCTCCTGTGTTCCTTCTATGGCAACATAGATCATTTGCTTTAACTGGGGGGTTATTCAGCTCCTGCACATTGACAAACAGATGCACAGTTCATGATCTCTTGCTTGCATTAGCTATTCCATATTTTTTTAAAAAAAACATTGACTGGTTTCAACAAATTCTGCCTTTATATATGAACATTACTGTACCTTGAAAACAAAAGTTAAATACTGTACACTTTCATATGACCATGACAGATACTATACCTTGAAAATGTTTAGGCAGATTTGAAAATGTACATCTTATTTTAGGCAGATTTTAAAATGTACAAGAGCCCGTGGCACAGTGGTTAAATGCCTGTACTGCAGCTAAAACTGTGCTCACGACCTGCGGCTCATGGTTTACTCAGCCTTCCTTCCTACTTAGGTCAGTAAAATGAGTACCCAGCTTGCTGGGGGGGGGGGAATGTGTAGCCTGCATACTGTAATTAAACGGTAAACTGCCCAGAAACTACTTGAAGTGGTACGGGGCAGTATATAAGCAGAACACTTTGCTTTGCTTTGCTTTATCTGAAATGATTTAATACCATATAAAAGGTTCTTCCCCATCCCTGTTAACTCAAGAAGGCAGAAATTGGGGATGCCAGTGTTGTGACAACTCAGATCTGTTTGTTTCAACCATCTGTCTCCTTTTCCCTTCTCATTATTCCCCTGTCCCCAAAATCTACAGGTCATTTACCTAATAGAAAAGTTTATATGAACCAGGGCAAGTGAAAAAAAAAAGAGACCTACAGCATTTCTTAGTTCTGACCCTTGTATTTAGAATGCAGTTAGGCTTATTTCTCTGCTGACAGAATGGTTCTGTGAATTGGGTGCTTGACTGTTGAGCCCACGATTGGTAATATGATTCCGCGCTATGCCTCCTGCAAGAAAAACCAGCTTGTATAGCCTTGGGCAAACTGCACAGTCCAAGAAGAGCCCCCTGAAGAAGGGAATGGCATTGGAATACTCTTTCCCTAGGAAACCCTGGAAAGGGTTGCCATTCTGTACGTCAGACTGTTTTGATGGCAAGACATTAGCGGCAACAGAACCCTAATCCTAGAAACCACATTGTAGGTGGCAGTTCTGATTTAACATTCTTCCTCCCAGTCTGCAGGTGGGAAGAATGTTGTTCATCTATCAGTTATCTATCTTAGCAAAAAGGAACAAATTGGTCTTTGGTGAGACTACATAAATAAGGGTGTTCTGGTGGCGAAAGAACAGGGCTTCTCTGCTTTTAAAACCTGTTCATCGGTGCACGACGGAGAACACCGCTGTCTAGCTGGCTTTATGCTGGCACTGCTGGAAAGACCTACGTTGGTGCTCCCAATGACACGCACAGGAGCTGAAGACGTGGATTCCCCAACTTGGTGGGATCCCAGAACACACTGAACCAATGTGGGGGAGGCAGACCAATCATGGCAGAAGATCTTGCCCTGCTTAAACAGTTCCGTATAGTTTACTATCTTCCTTGCAGTTGGGAGTAGGCTAACTTAGAACACAACTTCAAGACAACATTTTAGAAACAATGGCATATAAATGTACTGACCAAATTATTTCAAAAATCTCGCAAGAGAAGAACAGCTTTCTTGTATTTTCCCATCACAAACTAATAGATCAGCCTCCATACAGAGACTGTTGAGCCATTAAAATAAATAGCAGAGTCTGGAAACTATTACCTGTCCTCTCCCTTCGCTGCCAGCTACACCTGCTAGAATTCTACCCGTTGTAGTCTGAAAAGGTAACCTTCCTGGACTCCGCTGAACAGTCAGTGAGAGACCAGGAATCCGCCCGATTTCTCCTTAAAGCCATCAGTTCTATCTACTCATAGTTCTTCGGCACAACTCTAAAGAATCTGCAAGCTTTCAGGCGTCGCTGCGATTCTAAAAAGCAAATCGTTTCCGGCCTCCGATACTCCGGGGTGAATGCTTACCCTTTAGGGAGAGAGGAGAGAGTTCTGTCTTGAGAGGCGCGGGGTCGATTCCCCTTTGAGGTGACTTGCGCTCCTGCCCTCTTTCTGACCGTGTGTCCCCTCCCGCATCTCAGGTCGCGGCTTCGTTCGGTTTGGGGGCTGAAGGGATGCTTCTGCGGGATGCAGGAGGGCGATGCAAATGAGTGGAACGTCTCGGGCGCGCCGCAGCCAATCCGCGCGGCCGGGACACGCCCACCATACGTGCGGTTCTGCACCCGAGACGGCGCCGCGGGAATCTGTCCTCCCGCTGCCCCTTCCTCTCCGCCGGGCGGAGGAAGAGTCCGCCTTGCCCCGCGGAACTCCTACGTGTGCCTTCGCATGTCGGAGCTTGGCTGCACGGGATGGGGCGGCCGCCCCCTCCGTGGGCTTTGCTCGGGATTTGCTCCCGGTCACGGAACATGAGTGGCGTTCTCCGCTCTCCGCACGCACGCATGTCAGGACGCCACCTGTGTTTGACGAGGCCGGCTGAATGTAGGAACTGGGCTGCCCTACTACTACTGCTGGGGCCCTCTTAACTCGCTTGGATTACAACTCCCATCAGCCCCTGATGGGAGCTGCAGTCCAAGCCCTTCAGGAAGGCAGGAGGGTCCGTCCATTGGTATTGAGTGTACAGCCTGGGATGGCATGAAGTGCACATCCTGCCACAGGATGTGGTGATGGCATCTGGCTTGGATGCCTTCAAAAGGGGATTGGACAGATTCCTGGAGGAAAAGTCCCTCGCAGGTTACAAACCATGATGGGGATGTGTCATCTCCAGGCTTAAAACCGGGGTACAGTACTTCAAGGGCCAGATGCAGAGGAGTAGTATCAGGAACCAGATACCTAGTCGTGTGCCCTCCCAAACACTTTTGGTGGGGCCACTGTGAGATACAGGAAGCTGGACTAGATGGGCTTTTCTTACGTTCTTATGATGTTCCCCTGGGTGTTGTTGACGAGATCACCTCTCATTCTCAACCACAGCAGCCTAGGGATCTGCTGTTTGCTCTGTGGTGGAGCCTGGGATTGAACACCTCCAGACACTGGCAGAGTAGGGAAGATGGCTTGAAGGAGAATAAAACAGAAAATATTTTCTGGAGTGTTCAGCTCTGCCAGGTTTGAGAAAAGGAGTGCACCTGTTGGGGTGGCCTTCACCACCCTGTGGGAAAGTGTGTTGATTTTTGTTTAATACTGTACAGGTTTGCACAGGTCCCACATCAACGTCGGTGAAGATTCTCTGTCATCCAGGTGAGGTTATTCGAAATATGAGTTGTGGCAATTTGGACTTCTTTTCTTGTGAGATTGAAACATTTCACTGCTCATCCAAGCCGCTTCGTCAGTCTGAGGTCATTTCAGGCTGAAGAAGCTGCTTGGATGAGCAGTGAAATGTTTCGATCTCACAAGAAAAGAAGTGCCGTTGCCATGGCTCAACTCTCAGGTCCCACACTAAAATGGAGACACTGGGGTAAATTCCTTTTCCAGCCTTGGGGATGAGCTGGTTGATCTCAATCAAGGAGATGTCAGTGTGTTGGACCAGGGTTGAGGATGCAGGGTGTGTCCTGATGCGCTTGGAGAACAGCTCCTGTCATCCATGCTGGCGAGACCTGATAGGAATTGGAGTCAAATGACAGCAAAGTGAGAGGGTACAGGTGCACATCCGTGGGGAGTAGGATGATCAGAAAGTACTATAATCTAGAAAAATGACTACCTGGGTCGGAGGAAAGCAAATGCTGATGACAGGTTAGCTTGATCAAGGTTTACCTGAAAATATGGGGTGTTCATTGCAAAGTGGAGGGGTTATCAGCATCTCTTATGTTGACAGTCTCTCCCTGGGGAAAGGACCAAAGAGAGGATGACTCCTCTATGGAGAGAAGCTGCAATCAATTATTGTCCTGGATGTGTCAGGATTTTGGCACCTGATGGCTTTGATTTCCAATAAAAGTTGGAACAGCAGGGTTCAGTCTCAAAATCGTCCCAAAGTGGTGTCTCTCTTATCTTGTTCCTACTCTAACTGGTGGGGTTAATGGGTTTTGTAAACAAAGCAATTCCCCAAGGTGGTGTTGGACTACAATTCCCATAACTCTCCCTCCCCCGCCCCAAAGGAATCCAAGCGTCTGGATAGCTCCAGTTTTGATCTACATTAGCAAAGGCAGATGATACTTGTTTCAAACTGTTCCTGCCTGGACCTCCACCCATTTTTGAAGCAAGTCCCACTTCCTAAGACTTCTGAGCCCACAAGACCTATAGCAGAGGACAGCCCTTGCTCCGGTGCTGAAGGCACCATGAAGATCCCAAAACAAGTACTTTATTATGGGAATTGATAAGCTTTGGACCGCTCTCTGATTCCACCCCCTCCGCAAGCAAATCTTCCTTGTAGACGGCGTTTCCAACACAGGAACAGCAACCATATAAAAATACTTTTGATGCAGAGTTGGTTCCATAGAGGTTTCAGGAGACTCGTCGATAAAAATAGTATGTCTGGAGTTTCTTTGTTAGGTTTTAGTATACCGTAGAAAAAGGTATTCGCAGAACACAAAGCGAAAATCCTGAGCTCTCGGGACTTGAGTGTCCCTATTTAAAAATGCCTCAATTATTTGATTACATTTTACTTTATTAACTACTGTATATTGTCACACCCTTCTGATGTAAGGAAGGATGAAGGACAGCAAGCAACTTTTACAAAATTCATAGTGAATAAGTGGTAATATTTTTGAGATGCTATCCAGGCTGTAACGAATCAAACGACTCACCCTCATAGATTTCCATACTGTTTTTGCAGTTATAAAACCTGAACCCAAGAGGATAAATTTTGGGTTTGAGACGTCCCGCTTTCTCATTCTCCGCAGAAAGTGCAAGTAATCCTTGCGTAGCGCAAGGTCTTTTGGAAGAAAACATATTGTTTTTCTACACTTAACGAACAAACAATCCTACGGCAAGGAAATTTTTCTTCTCCGTCTCTTCTTTTTCTTAGCGTTTGTCCCATTTGGTGGCGTGGTCCGCTAGAAATTGTTTATCCGTCTACTACTAATGGCGAGAAAGGAAAAAGCCAGAATGACTAAAAAACTACCGGTGGAAAATTCCTTTGGATGGGTTTGCAAATAAATTAACAAGACCCCCTTTATTTCCAACCTCACTCATAGAAAACAAAACAGAACTGGATTTCCGGCAAGTGTATATATAGCAAGACTAAAATCTGATCCCTAGTTTACCTGCTGGGATTCAAATGCGCCTGACTGCCGAGTAAACATTATATAATATCCAAACCCCCACCACGATCGCTGTGTTTTGATTTGGATGCCGTCTATAGAATATCTGCCGTCCTTTATCGCTTTCTCTTACGTCTGAAGAAATGGACTAATCCGCGAAACAGTATCACAGACTTGAGGGTGAGACAGGTTTTGTCGTCTTTATTTGTTCTTTTATTTTCATGTTGCTTTTGCCTATCCAAGACTGTTGTAAAATACCGGCTAGGAACGCGACCGGGAATGCGAAGAGATGAAACTTTTCCAAGGAGAAAGGTGGTGGGGTAAAAATATTGAAAATAAATAAATAAATAAATAAATAAATAAATAAATAAATAAATAAAATCGGTTTCTTTATGTGGCTCCATTCTGCATGGCTGCACAAAACGGGGCACGGGGCTCCCCTCCGACCCACGTGATCGTCACAACAACCCTGCGAGGTAAGCCAGGGAGAAAGAGTGAGTCACCCAATAAGGCAGTAGAACCTGAATTTCGAGGGCCTCGTTCCCTTTTTCACTACATTACAGCCCAAAAGTAACGGACCGCTTATCTATTTATCGCCCAGGCCCGGCCTTTAAAATACTTGGTCCAAAGGCGGGGCAAGAAGTGGGGTGGGGGAGGAGCGAGCAGCGACGCCTCGCTGCTCATTGGCTCCAGCCGGCCATTTTATTCATTCCCTTCGCCCCGCCTCCAAGGGAAAAAAACCGCTCCTTCAGCGACGGTCCCGGGGAAGGTGAAGCGGGTCACGTGACGCGCCTCTCTCTTGCGCACGCGCAGAGGCGGGGCCCGGTAGTTCCCGGTCCCGGGTGGAGCTGCAGCAGCAGCAGCTGGAGTCGGGGCGGCTTGCAAGCGGGCGCGCCATGAGCGGGTGGCCGGGGCTGCGGACCGACTGCGAGGGGCTGCTGCAGCGCTTCCAGGAGAGCCAGAGCGTCCGCTTCGAGGAGTTCGCCTCGCTGTGGCGCCAGCAGCGCTTTCACACCATCTTCTAGTAAGGTCGCGCTTTCCGCGCCCCATATCGGGGGAGAATGGGGGAGGAGGATGGTGCAATGGTGCAATGCAACCTCCCTTCCCCACTCATGTTGCATTTGGGTGTTGAGGTTGGGACTTCCAGAGTCCTTTGACCGAGCTGCCGGAAAAGGTGGGGGGGAATTGTAGTTCAAGAAAGTAAACTGCCCACCCTGCTCTTCTTTGGACTCCAAATACCATCGTCCTTTAAGTGGGAGAAACCCCAACGCCATCCCCTATAACAGTGATGGCGAACCTTTTAGAGACCGAGTGCCCACACTGTGATTCAAAACCCACTAATGTAGTTTTTTTCCAAAGTGCCAATACAGCCATTTAACCTGAATACAGGTGGCTGTGAAGGGGCAATGTCGGGTGCCCACCGAAAGGGCTCTGAGTTCCACCTTTGGCACCCGTCCCATAGGTTCTCCGACACTGCCCTATAAAATGATGATGTGCCATCTTTTTTACTTTTGGCAGGGTTTTCTAGGTATGGAATAAGCAGGTCTATCATTCCCTTCTGGGAAAAACATAGTGTTCTGCTTCTATACCGCCCCATACCACTTTTAAGTAGTCTGTGGGCAGTTTACAGTTTTCACTACTCATCCAAGCAGCTTCCTCAGTCTGAGAGGGAGGTTAGTGGTGAAGCCTCCAATTTATAGTTCATCTTGCTTTCACATCACCCTGGACTGAATAGGCCCATTAGGTGGACAATAGCCTGAATGCCCTTGCTACTACTTGTTACAGTATATGTTGAAGGCAACGCATACCATCCTCAGATATTGTTATAGTTATTATCTTCTCAATAAACTTCGTCATTATTTTTATATTATATATCTCTGAGTCAGTCCCAATTCATGGGAAAAACATAAAAGGTGGCAGCATTCTTAAGTGAATAAAAGGTGGCAGCGGTACCATTTCCATCACAGAATTCAGTGTGTAAAAGGGAGGTGTCATCACAATTTAGTGGCCCAGCAGTGGGATGTCGAAATAAACCCGGTTGTGCCTCTGAAAACCACAGTCTGGGAAAGGGGAACGTCACAATTGCCTCCCGCCACCCCTGCCTGGTGGCTCGGCTATTTTTAGCTTTTAGCTTTTTATGCTTCTTTTTCTTGTTGTTCACATCACCCTGGAAGATGGAGCGGGATATAAGTATTTAAATAAATAAATAAATAAATAAATAAATAAATAAATAAATAAATAAATAAATACTAAGTGGACAATGGCCTGGGGTGTGTGAAAGTTCTACCTATGCAACCCTTCCCATCACCCATTTTGTGACCGACCCTTCGTGTCTCCATGTCCATGGAGTTTTCTTGGCAGAATATTGGAGTGGCTTACCAGTTCCTTCTCCAGGCGCCTACAGCACCTGGTATTCCCTGGTGGTCTCCCATCCAAGTACGAACCAGGGCTGACCCTGCTTAGCTTCCGAAATCAGGCGAGATCGGATGTGCTCAGGGCATCTAACCATCACCCGTTAAGTATGGGTTGTTAGCTGTGGCCTTGCCGGTGGAGGTGTAAAGTGCTTCTGATTTGTCTAGGGATGGAAGAAAAGGCAGCATGGTAAGTGGCAGACAGATTGTTCCTGAGTCCCTCACCTGTGTTGAGAGAGGGGCTTTCAATACACACATGAATGGCTTCCCTGACCCCTCTCTGAAACCACTTATAAGAAGTCCCGTTGCCATGACTCAGCTTCCAGATAACCTCAACTGGATGACTCAGAATCTTCACAGATATCCTGCTTTGCTCATCCCCCCCCCCAAAATAGAACAAATGGATTATATTCCCATCATTGGGTCTATTCCCACTTGTGGTATATGCTGGTTCTATTTCTTGGGAAAGTTTTGATCTGAAGAGGGGAGGGCCGATCTACCTCCTCCATTACAGCAGCACCAACGGCTGCTGATTTGTTGCCAAACCTACCAGTAGTTCAAAGTGCTGGTTCTCTAATCCAGTGGTCCCCAACCTTCCTAATTCCGCGACCCTTTAATACAGTTCCTCATGTTGTGGTGACCCCCTTGCCCTGCTTGGAAGAGGCCACAAGCCCCCTTTGGCAGGCCACTGCTGCAGGGGCCATAGAGAACTTCCCTCTACAGGCACCCTCGGCCAATCGCAGCCTCTGGTGCCATTGACTATCAAGCTGTAACTCACTCTTTTCTCCCCTTCCTCCCCCTCCTCCTCCAGACCCAAGCCGTTTGTGCCTTTTTCTTTACTGGCTCATGGCGACCCCTGTGAAATGGTTGTTCGACACCCCCCCCCAAGGGGTCCCGACCCCCAGGTTGAGAACTACTGTTCTAACCTATAAGGCTTGAAATTGCTTGGGTCCAAGCTCTCTCAAGGACCACATCTCCTTTTATAAGCCTGCTTGGGTGTTAAGGTCATCAGCACAGGCCTTGTTCTTGGTCTGACCACCTTCACAGGTGCATTTGATGATGACATGGGAGGGGGCCTTTTAGGTTGTCACTAGAGATGGGCACGACTTAGCGGTATTCCCGTTTCCGTTTCCGTTACTCGGTTCCGTTACTCTACGGAAACGGTAACGGGAATTACTCCCCAGACAGAGCTTGAACGAACAATTTTGGTCTGATTTGTCGTGCTCGTTCCTTGCATCGCGAGATCGTGCGGCACAGAAAAAAGTTTTTAAAAGTTAAAAAACCCGGTTCCCGGCCAAAAAGCAGGCGGGAAAATGCCTGCCGTGCCTCAGGGCACCTACCAGGGGTTGTTTCTGGAGGTTCCCGGCCTCCCCCTCATCCCCGTCCTGGGCTGCTCTGGTGGGACTCGCCGCAGGCTCGCAGCCAGCAAAAAGCCCAGTCTCGCCGCCGGCCGCCCGCAATTAAAGCGCAAGCAAGCGGCACGGACGGCACAGGAAAACTTTTAAACTCTCCCCCACCCATTCCCGGGCCAAAAAAGCAGGCGGAAAAATGCCTGCTTGACTAAGGGCGCAGGGCACCTACCGGAGGGGTGGTTTCTGGAGGGGGTCCAGCCTCCCCCGTCCTGGGCAGCCGGACTCGCGAGTCGCCATCGCCATGCCATGCGGTGCGGGCAGGGGATCCAAAATGGGGCGGCGAACGCAATATTGTTTTTGAAATCGTGGTCGAAAATATATAAACTGCCAGATTTTTCACAGTAGCAGTGGGTTTTTTTCTTGCAACAAAATGTCTCTCCTCTCCTCCTCTGTCCTCCATTGATTTTATTTTATTTTATTTTATTTACACCTGCGCAATGATGGGCTGGCCAAGTGGCCAGCCATGTAGGAGTGGACAACCATGCAAATTTTGGAGCCATCCCACCAGTCGCATGGCCACTTGGCCATGGAGACTTCTGGGATGTGCCAAAAAAGCCCCCTAAAACCTGCCCTAGCCCTAACCCTAACCCTTGACTCCGTACCCATACGTCACAGACTGTCTTCTTAGTGGGTCAGAGAGGCACCCAGAGGTGCAACCCACTAGCCCACCGTAACCTTACCCGTCACTAGCCTAACCCTAGCTCTTGCACTAAGCCACCTTAAAGCCAGATCTACTTGCTTGCATTGCACTACACGCAGCAAGTACAATTCCCTTCTGTGTGAGACATGGTGGTGCGGGAGCCCTGTGCAGGGAAGGTATGACCCTATGACTCTCACACTGGTCTCACGTCTGCACATTATGTTATGCAATATCCATATGGCTATTGCATAGCATTTTGCAGCAGCAGCAGGTGAGGAAGGGAGACCCCCATGTAGAGGGGTCTCTCTTGGAGCCTGCTTCCCCTTCCTAGTGGCAGGAGGCACCCACGGGTGCCTCCAGGAGCCCACTTTCCCTTTATAGCGGGCCAGAGGAGGCACCCACCCCACAGAGGTGCCTCCAGGAGCCCACTCCCCCCCCAAAAAACAGTACTAACGACAACGAAAAAACGAACCGACTAATTTTTGCGAATTTTCGCGAAAACCGGAAACGAGCCGAAATGGGACTGGCCCGACTAACGACAACTCGAAAAAAATTTTTTTCAAGTCGTGCCCATCTCTAGTTGTCACTCGTAGACTCTGGAACTCCCTCCCACAGGAGGTCAGGCTGGTCCCATCTTTACTGTCCTTCTGCAAGTAGGCAAAATACCTTTATCTTCAGGCAGGGTTTTCCTTAGGGACTGGCTGTCTGAGAGGAGTTTTCGAATGGATTGTTGTGCCTTGTTTTTTATTTTATTTTTTTATTGTATTTTTACATTTATACCCTGCCCATCTTCCCTTAGGAACTCTGGGTGGCTTACAATGATCAACGAAACAAATAGAAAACAACAAACACGCAACATAATTGTTGTACCCTAGACTCAACAGTTCTAAGGTTATAATAAAAACAGTTTGGCACCCTGACAGTACGAGTAGGCCCTACAACAAGAGAGCTTGGTAGGGACAAGATATGGATGGCCAAAAAAAAAAAAAAAGCCTACACAAGCTCGCCGAAGGCCTCCCGGAAAAGCAGAGTTTTTAACGCTTGACGGAAGGCCAGCAGGAACTCTGCAGTTGCTTTTCACCACCCAGAGTTCCCTTGGGGGGAAATTGGCCGTGGTATACAAATGCAAAAAAAAAAAAAAAATTAAATGTGTTTTTGTGCTGCTTATGTTTTCTGCATGGTATTTGATCTTTTTTTATATTAGTATTAGTATACTACCGCCTTTCATTTTTAATTGTCTTTCAATGATGCAAGCTGCCTTTGGACTTTTTAAGGAGAAAGGTGGGGTAAACATATTTTAAATAATAAATGAATAAACATAAATAAAGACATCTTAGCCTGCCCTTTTCAGCCTTCTAACTAACCTTTCTCTGCTGTTGGTATTGCTTGCGTTGCCTTGCTTCCCATTCTGTCATTAATAACATGGCTTCTCTGGTATTTTTGTATATATGGTTGAAGTCAACGCACATGGTGCATTACACTGCTGTCTTGTTTTTTTTTCTAGTGGTAAAATAAGGACTCCGGAACAGATTAAGTTCACCAAGGAGGCATTAGCTCTACTGTGGCCATACTTCTTACCTCCATACACCTTCCAGATCAGAGTGGGTGCCCTTTATCTTCTCTATGGATTTTATAATACACAGCTGTGTCAGCCAAAGCAGAAGGTAAACTGTGTTTTTTTCCTGTTTGTGTTTGATCCTTTACCTTACCTTATTTTGCTGTCGTAACTGTTGCACAACAGCCATGGGAGTTTAAACAAAATGTTTTTGTGATACAGTCGCCGCAGCACCCATACCACCCTGAGGCCCAGTCTCGTCAGATCTCGGAAGCTAAGCAGGGTCGGGCCTGGTTAGTACTTGGATGGGCAACCGCCTAGGGCAGGCATGTCCAAACTTTGGCCCTTCTGATGTTTTGGACCACAACTCCCAGAATTCTAAGCTTAGCTTGGCAATGACAAAGGAATGTGGGAGTTGTGCTCCAAAACATCTGGAGGGCCAAAGTTTGGACATGCCTGGCCTAGGAATTCCAACTGCTACAGGCTAGCTTGGTGACAGACCCTGCGACAGGCTGGCCAAACTTCCCCCAAAAGTCTCACCCAAACAATGGATCTGTCTAGCAAGCCCAACCATCAAATGAGACAAATGCTAAAGAAAAAAAGAAGTCCACCAGGGTGTGAACTGTGCGGTATTAAACCACGCAATTGCCGTGTTCTGAGATTACACAGTCCAGTTTTGTTACCTCATCAAGTACTAGGTTTTAGATGTACACGCTGAAACACTACTTCCTATATTTTGCTACATTCAGCTGCATTGCGTTTGAGGTTATTATGTGTCTGGCTTGAGTTGGCAGAAACATTGGTGCCTCATTTCTGTTTCAGATCAGGGTTGCCCTCAAAGAGTGGTTTGAGGTCTCCAAATTCCAAGAGGAGCTTATAAACACGCAGCACTATGATGCCGCCTACATCCTCAGGAAGCTCCGGGTGGAGAAAGCCTTCTACTTCGCAGCAATGCCCAAATTAGTGAGTTGTTGTTTCCCTACTAACAAAAAAGTTTCCAGTTTCAGGATACAGCTTTACAGTACTTAGCTTCCAATTCTTTATTTTCTAAGATTCTAGTCTGCCACAGAGCACTGGAAAGAAAGTCCCTGTCCACCTTTAAGAAGGCCTTGAAGACCCTCTTTTTCAGAGAGGCCTTTGGCGACCTTGTTAGCTAGTTTTGCTAGTTTGCATTTTTCTTTCTTTCTTCCCCTCCCTCCCATCGCTCGGGCTCGCCGCCATCTTGCCC
Source organism: Phrynocephalus forsythii (assembly GCA_029282475.1). Classification (NCBI taxonomy): domain Eukaryota; kingdom Metazoa; phylum Chordata; class Lepidosauria; order Squamata; family Agamidae; genus Phrynocephalus; species Phrynocephalus forsythii. The sequence continues at coordinate 199,935,807 of JAPFRF010000001.1, read as the reverse complement.
TCTATTGTCCGAGTTTTATTTCCTGTTTTATTTATTTATTTATTTATTTATTATTATATTTATATCCCGCTTATCTCCAGAGGACTCTGGGAAGATACAACAAAGACAGATCACAAAAATAACAAAATAACAAATTAAACAAAAATAAAACAAACTAAAATCCAAAATAAAATTCAAAATTCTAAAGCCTCCAAGCGCGTCCCAGCACGTGAAAGACGTGAATCCTAAAAAAATAAACTTGGAGGCATCTTCAGGAAGCTCCTGGTGGAGAAAGTTCCCTCTGGGAAGATGGGCAGGAATGTCCAACAAACAAACAAATAAATAAATTGCTGTTTCCCTACTACATCAAAAGAGTTTCCAGTTTCAGGAAAGCCTTCTTTAGCAATGCCCAAATCCAGTTCTTTGTTTTTAACAAAAGAGTTTCTAGTTTCAGGATACGGCTTTACAGAGCACTGGAAAGAATGGACAAGAATTGAGACTGCTATTCTGGCTGATGAGACCATAGCTTTAACGTTCAAAATGCAATACATGCTTCAAAGTTGACCAGCTTTCTTAGTACCATTTGGAACCAGCACAGGACCCCTTCAGCAGCTCATTTCTGGTTGCTCATGGGTATTTGTGGCTATTATTTAATACAAAGCTATTTTGGACATAGTAGCAGAATAACTCTGTCAAGATCTGAAAATCATCCCGTTAACACCATCTTGCCACAAAGGATATCAGCGCCTGGTAGACTACATATTCTACCAATAATATATTTTTGGACAATGCTTTGATAAAGATAGCCTGCTATCGAAAGCTGAGCTTGCTTTATTTATTTAGTGACCTATAAAGCTATCACCTAGCCTAGCCTTGTGTTGAATTTTTCGGATCACACAGCTCACCCCCTTTTTACATTTACGGAACTGTGCTTTTAAGAGCTGAATGTTATTAAATGACTCTGTACAACTGAAAACAAAATGTGGAGGTTTACTGTTTTCTAGGAGCCAGGTAAACCTAAAGGCAACCCCCCCTCTCTGTTCTATGTAATACTGTACATACTTCAGAAGGATTTGGAGATGTGCAGTGCATATGGAAAAATGTAATTCTGATGCAAGAATATTCAGAATGTCAGTTTTTTTTTTAAGTGGATGAATTTGGAGACTCAGCTCTTCTTTCGATACTGACCTATCTTTCTCTTTAGCTTTCATTCAGGACAAAAAAGAACATGGGCGACAGAGTGGAAATGAAGGGCGAATTTAGGGATCCAACCGACCGAATTGCTATGCTGAGCCCAGCGGAATTCTTAGAGGTATAGCTAGCATTTTTGTTCTATCGTGACTGTTATATGATAGGATCGTAGGACCCTGGTATCCACCGGGGATTGGTTCCAAGCCTTCCAGTGGATAATGAAAGCCGTGGATAAGAGAGAACACCAAAATCCTCAAAACTGATGACCGAATCAGTGGATAATGAACCAGTAGATACAGGGGTCCTACTGATCCTAACCTGCTTGTTTTTTCAAGTCTTGGCTCACTGCTATGATCAATCTGTAACGGTGTGTACAGATCTGCAAGAATGAGGAGTGTAATATATGAATTCAAGAACTATAAGTATAATATATGGCAGTAAATGTGCTAATGTGTGTTTGGTTCTGTATTTTTGTCATTTTTTTAGAGATCTGTAGACTCGACAGAGCAAAAGCTGTATTCTTTGCTTTCACAATTCATTTTCCCCACATATGTCATTTTTATTTCTAGGAGACAAGAAATGTTCATGAGCACTATAAAAAAATGAAGTGTCTGATTTCCACAAATCAGTCGGAGCCTGACAAAGCGATTGATATGATCAAAGATGACTTCCTTGACAGTTTCAAGAACATCGTTTTGGAGTATCGCCAATGGCAACAGAACAAAATGGTGGGTGTTTTTTTTTAAAAAAATTGTATCTTGACTGAGGTTCTGTGGGTAACTTGGAAGCCATTTCCCACGTTGGGGTCAGTGCCACTTGCCTATTTATCTGCTAAACACTGTAACACATGTTCCAATGTCTAATAATTTTGATTATGTTAAACAGTGAAAAAGGTTACCAAAACTCCGCAGTGTTATGTATTGCAGTCTCTAGCTAAATCTGTCTTCGGGGTCCTTACCATTTTCACAGAAGAATAATAGAGGAGTTGGAAGAGACCTCCAGGGCTATCCAGTCCAACCCCCTGCCATGCAGGAACCCCCATCCACGTACCCCTGACAGATGGCCATCCAGCCTTTGCTTAAAAATATCCAAAGAAGGAGACTCCCATCTGAAAGAGTCCCAGGTTTGGAGATAGTCCAGTCCCATTCCTGGCTTACTTTGGAGATGAGTATAAAAGAGTGGTTCCCCTCCCCCCAGGTCTCCAGATGTTCTTGGACTACAACTCCCAGAAATCTTGGATCTTCCAGATGTCCACAGCTAGTGAGAAAAAGCTGTGAATTTTAGTACAAGAGCATTCTGGAGAACACATTCAGCCTCTTCTAGTCATCTCTGGATTTGCATGTCCTGTATTTGTGAGGCCCCTGCTATCGAGGCTATTGCACATATTTTATTTGAATGCATGTTATATTCTGTTGCCAGGCAAAACTATCTATCTGCCCTGTTGGGTAAAACAGCCCACTGGAATGTGGATCAAACCCTTGCATATCTGCTCCGGAGTCCTCTTACACAAGTCGTCCAAAATATCACTTAATTTTTTATTGAAGGCGGTGGGCATAAGATCCCACTACATTGAACAAATAGGAGTTTCCTGCAGGGGCGATCCCCTTAACTAAAATACATTTATGATGATTCTAAATTTTAGCATTTGTATTGCATTTTATCTGTTTTATTGTGCATTTGTGTGGTTTTTTTTTATAAACAGTGGTACCTTGTGTAAAGGAATTAATTTGTTCCAATTGAAATTCTGTTAAGCAAATTTTCCTTTATACACATTTCCCACAGGAATGCATTGAAAATGGAGTAATCCCTAATCGCGACCATTTTTATGTTGTACGGATTCGCCCCATAGGCGATTCTGTTAAGCAAATTTCCCCTATCTCTGGAATTGTTTATGTTGTACAGATTTTATGTTATACAAACCGTTTGTTATACAAGGGTCCACTGTATTTCGAGATGGTTTAAAATGGCTAATCAGTAAACTAAACTTGGAACTTACATGAGTTAAGTAGCAGCAGAATGAGTGCCATACATACTAGAGACAAATAAGAGATCTGGGCAAAACGGATACTTAGATTGCAGCAGATTTTTTTAAAGGTTTTGGATGGTTTTCCTGTAGTTGTATGGAATTCTGGAGCATTGGTGATATACGAATAAAGCATCTGGTAAAGACAATCATAGAATCATGGAGTATGAAGGGGCCTACAAAGCCACTAGTTCCAACCTTCTGCTCAAGTCAGGAATACAAATCAAGTCTGTTAAGTTTTCTGGAGCATCTAAAATCCTATCTAATTCATGTTTCCTGACCCCAGTGGACTTAAATGTTAGATTGCTAGATGATCCTCGAGTCACTTTCAGCTCTAGGATTCTAATACATTATAAGGCAGAACAAACGGGAGACCAGAAAGCTACTTTATTCATGCATCGCAAGTGCTTTGTGTCGGTTTAGGACATGGCAACTGGACTTCTTTTCTTGGGAGATTGAAACGTTCAGCTGCTCGTCCAAAAAGCATCATCAGCCTGAGGAAAGCTAGTTGCGAGTCCTCCATTTTATAGTTCACTTTGACCTCATGCCACCCTGGTCTGAAATAGGCTCATAAGATGGACAATGGCCTAAGGCTTTTGCCCAACTGGGTATGGCATGACTCACTGATCTAATTCACACCACGCCATAGGTAAACCTAACTGATTGGACCTGATGCACCACGAAGCCACGGGCTTCCCACGGAAAAGGACATGTGTTTCATAGCAGGTCCATCTTCAAGAACAGACTCAATGCTCTATTGTACTTAAATAGCCCCTTTCTCCATTATTCAGTTAGTTAGATACCTCAGTGAGTAGGGTATCCTGCTGCAAACCCAGAGGCTGGGAGTTCAATTCCCCACTGCAGAGCCAGCCTGTGTGGCTTTGGGTAAGCTGCACAGTCCCAGCAGAAGATAATGAGTACACTCCACCGGTGTCTGTGAAGATTCTCAGTCATCCAGATGCATTTATCTGGAAGCTGAGTCATGGCACCTGGACTTCTTTTATTGAGAGACTGAAACATTTCACTGCTCATCCAAAAAGTTTTGTCAGCCTGAGGAAAGCTAGTTGCGAGTCCGCCATTTTATAGTTCACTTTCACCTCTAGCCACCCTGGTCTGAAATAGGCTCATAAGATGAACGAAGGCCTTCATAGACTTATTAGGTGGACACTAGTCTCAACAGGCTCATAAGGTGGACAGTGGCCTAAGGTGCATGAAAGTCCCACCTTTACAACCTTCCCAACACCCACAAAGCATGAGTCATTAGCCCTGGCCTTGCTGGTGGAGATGTGAAGTATTTTTGATTTGTCTGGGGATTGTTGAAATCACTGCCTGGTAAGTAGCAGATAGACTATGCCTGAGCCCCCACCCCACCGCTGTTGAGACAGGGGGTTTCAATACTCACATGAATGACTCTCAAGAAAAGAAGTCCATTTGCCATGACTCAACTTCCAGATAAACTCACCTGGATGACTGAGACTCTTCACAGACATGTTGGTTTGGGACTTCTTATAGTACAGTATTTAGATGTTGGGTAGTGGCTACCTAGGTGTGACTGATGAACTAGATCTGATTGCATGATCCTGAAGAAGGCAGATCTGCAGACATGTGGATTTAATGCCAGATGTCACTCGCTCGTTAACGCTGTGTGGCATGAGCAAAGAGTGTTGCCCTGCCAGTTTCTATGGGCACAGCCCTTTGATCACCTCTTGTGTTATTTTATTATTTATTTATTTATTTATTTATTTGACTTTTATACCACCCATCTAGACCAAGGGCTACTCTGGGCGGTTTACAACATGTAACAACAAACAAAGGAATACATTTTAAAAACCAAAATACAATGTACAAAATAAAAATATATACATAAATCAACAACAAAAACTAAAATGAAGCTAAAATGAAACTAAAAATGGCAAGAGATTTGATAAAATGGTTTAAAAATAGTGCCTTACTAAATATTTAAAGAATCAGGGAATGCCATTCTATAGAACCAGGTCTTCAATAGTTTTTTAAAAATTTGAAGCGAGGGTGCCAGCCGAATTTCAGGGGGTAGATGGTTCCATAATTGGGGAGCAACCACCGAGAAGGCCCTACTCCTTGTGACAGCTTTCCGGGCCTCCCTCGGTGTTGGGACTCCCAGGTGTCCTGCCTGGCTGGCACGGGTGATCCTGGCAGTTCTTCTTGGGAGGAGCCACTCTGTCAGATACTGTTGCTATCTATAATTAGGTTGTCTCGCTTGAACACAGTAGGTGGATCCAGTTGTGCTGTTCTGCCGACAAAGCTGTTTCCACCAGCAAAATCAAGTGGTGGATTGTTCAGATCTGTAGCAGCAGGATGAGAAAACCTTCCAGAATAGCTTTTCGTATGGTGTGGAGGGCTACAAGGGATGGGAGGTACAATATTTTTTCTGTGTATAAGACTACAGTAGGACTCCCGTATCTGCTGATTCATAATCCACTGCTTCAGTTAACCACGGTTGGCACAGGAAAAAACATTAAATAATTCAGCAGCCACAAGGCAAGCTGTTGTCACAAACAGCAGCCATAAAGCAAGCTACTGTCTCAAAACAGCAGTCATAAAGTAAGCTATTGTCAGGAAACAGATGTTTGGGGGTGGTTGGGTAGACGTTCTCATCCACGGTTTTCATTATCCACGGGAAGGTCTGGAACCAATCCCCAGCGGATACCGGGGTCTTGCTGTATATATTTTTAAAAATTTGTTAGATTAAAAATTGAGGGTTGTCTTATACACAGAAGTAAGCTGAGGAGAGAACCACACGGTTGCGAAAGTGTCATTTAGGATTCAAAAAGTGGGGGTTGTCTTATCTATGGGAGCATCTTATAGATGGAAAAATACAGGATATGCTAGTATCACACTGGATGTGCTAGCGTGACATGAATGCCTTTGGAGTGATGATTTCTTATATTATTTTTTTGAATGGTGAAATCCTGTGTGTTCTTCCAGGAGCCCTCTCTGGCTGCGATGCAAGAAGAAACAAGCAATGAGAAGGAAGGTTCTTCGCAAGACTCAGAAGTAAGGAAATACAACAGTGGTTGAGATTATGGGACAGATCATTAGACTAGAAGGACTGCGCCAGCATATTGCAGAATAGAGTCTGGAGACAAAGGTTCCCTGTACGTGTTTATCCTTTATTATGCTGTTCACAGTTGAGGTCTGTTGAGCACCTGATGAGGAGAGTGGGTTGGAGCCTTCTTCCTAGGGTGAGTCCCCTAACAATGGCTAGAACCCAACTGTATGGGGCCGATAGCTATTCTGTAGCCTGCCTATGCAGTTCTTGCCTGTGTAGGTAGCCTGAAGCACCCGTTCACTTCAGTATGAGTGCTGCCCTTCTCCCTGGTCAAAGATCTGGTTAGGAAAGCTATTCAGAGCAGGCATGCAGAAAAAGTAGTACCCTCGTATCTGCAGGGGATCAGTAAACTCATAAACCCCTCCGTGGATGCTGGAAAACACAGATTATAGCAAATGATATTTTAATTGCAAATGTTATACATAGCCTGGTCTCTGTCTCTCTCCAGTGGCCAGTTCTGAAAACCTCATAGTTAGAAATTATACAGTAGGACCTCCATATCCAACGGATTCATTAACCACTGATTCATTTCTCCACGGTTGGCAGAGGAAAAAAATTAAATAATTCAGCAGCCACAAAGCAAATTACTGTCACAAACAGTAGCCATAAAGCAAGCTGCTGTCATAAAACAGCAGCCGTAAAGCAAGCAGTTGTCACAAACAGCAGCTGTAAAGCAAGCTGGAGTCACAAAACAGCAGTTTCAAGGTTTTTGGTGTTCTCTCTTATCCACAGTTTTCATTATTCACAGGAAGGCCTGGAACTGATCCCCAGCGGATACTGGGGTCCTACTGCATTGCTATGATTTTTCTTTCAATTTTTTTTTAATATTTTCATACTGTGAATAAGTGAAAGGTGGGCACTGATCCTATGGGTAAGGGTGTCCTATTGTATCATATAGTAGCACTTTGAAAGAAATGGTTAATATATTTTCCCCACACAATATGGACAAAATTGATCTGGTTGATTTAAATTTTCCCTATAGAATCCTAACCTGTCACCCATCCTTCTTACTTACCCCTTTATGTGTGGAAAAATAAATAAATAAATAATAAAACTGACAGCAATCTAGAACTAAACAACATTTACACCTGTCATATTTTCTTTCCAGGGAGCTGGGAGAGCCAAAGTGTTAGCGGATATCAAATCTAGGTCTTATTCTACAGTTGCTCAAGTAAGTGTGCAAAAAACCAGACTCGTCAATTCTCTGCCACTGTAATTGTGGATTCTTAAAACGGGAGGCTGCGGTCTTGCTGCCTTTTCCATTATTCTGCATGGCAAAGAATGAAACCTCTTACCATTCTTGGCCACTCTGTCCTTGGTTTATGTTTGTCAATGTCCTTGCTTGATTCTAATTTGCATCCTGCACAAAAAAGTGTGCGTTAGAAGTAAAAGGAAGATGCAATGTTTCCCGTGTCACACAGGGAGAAATTTGTCCCATAAGAAGACAGATAGTTGGGTCTCCCAAGTAGCCTGGTCTATATTGGGAACATTTGCTTGGAACATGGGTGCATTGGAAAACAGCATAAAGTTTAAACACACACAGCCCTACTTCACTATGAGCATTGTATAATTCTTACCAAACTAGCAAACTATAGCATCGGTATATAAGGATTTAAAATGCATGATATTTCTTTTTGCTCGCTGGCCAAAATCCTGTCTTGTGGCTGCACCTTTGTCGCTCAGAAGTTGAGCAGACAGTTGCAAATTCTCATGCCGAGGCAGAAATTCTACCAAGAGAGCAGGTTTGCAGCCATGTTGGATAATTAGTTGTACAGTAACCCCGCGCCAATTGCTCCGAAGCCTTTCAGAGGGGTCCGGTGGGGTCGCGGGGAGCGACCCGATCGTCCCCGCCCCCCCACGCGGCTCTGAGGCTTTTTGGAGGGGCCGGTGGGGCGGAGAGCGATCCGATCGCCCCGTGTGGCTCTGAGGCTTTTCGGAGGGGCTGGTGGGGCGGAGAGCGACCCAATCGCCCCCCCCCCGTGCGGCTCCAAGGCTTTTCAGAGAGGCCCGGGGGCGGCGGGGAGTGACCTGATCGCCCCCCGCCGCCCCTCTGCGCGGCTCCGAGGCTTTTGGAGGGGCCCAGGGGGCGGTGGAGAGCGACCTGATTGCCCCCCGCCGCCCCGCGTGGCTCCGAGGTGCAGGTACTGCGATCCCGCAATATAGCGGGACCGCAGTACCTGAACCGCAAAATGGCGGGGGTGTACTGTACAGTCAGGGGCACCATCAGGTGCACCATGAGCACTGGCTGGGCGTAAGTCCCTGTGAACTTCTTCTGGGGTCACTTTCCGCTGTGACAAGTCCCATAGGATTTCAACCAATGACTGAGGAAGAAGCAACAAATGTGTGGGAGATTTAATACTTTGGATATACAGTAATGCCTCAGATAATGAATGCCCCAATAACAAATTTTTCGGATAACAGATCACAATTTTCAGGTATAGGGCCTCGGATAACGAATTTTCCCCATGGGCCGCCTCGGATAATGAATTGCAATTTCTAGGTATATTGCTGCCTCAGATAACAAATTTTCCTTTGGGCTGCCTCGGATAAAGAATTTTACCTATGGGCTGCCTCAGATAACACATTTCCAGCATGCATAGGAAAAAAAGAGTTATCCCAGGCTGCATTGCATCTGCACCTTTAAAGTGCACTTTATAAAGAGTTTTGAGCAAAAAACAACAACAGGTGTCTGTGTCTTTTTCCTAGGCTCTGGAACAGATTAGTTGGTTTCCCATTCATTCCTGTGGGATACCGCTTTTCAGATAACAATTTTTTCAGATAACGAATTGCTTCAGAGAACAAATTAAATTCATTATCTGAGGTACCACTGTATTTTTCAATGCTTAGAAACAACCATAGAGAAACAGTGTCCGTACGTGACTGAAGTGTCTGAGAAGCTTAAAAGGATTCTTGGCAAACAGCACATATCCGTTTACTTCAAACCCACAAGCAAACTTCTTCTGGGGTCACTTTCCGCTGTGACAAGTCCCATAGGATTTCAACCAGTGACTGAGGAAGAAGCAACAAATGTGTGGGAGATTTAATATTTTGGATATACAGTAATGCCTCGGATAATGAATGCCCCAATAACAAATTTTTCGGATAACAGATCACAATTTTCAGGTATAGGGCCTCGGGTAACGAATTTTCCCCATGGGCCGCCTCGGATAATGAATGGCAATTTCTAGGTATATTGCTGCCTCAGATAACAAATTTTCCTTTGGGCTGCCTCGGATAAAGAATTTTACCTATGGGCTGCCTCAGATAACAAATTTCCAGCATGCATCGGTAAATAAGAGTTATCCTGGGCTGCATCACATCTCTACCTTTAAAGTGCACTTTATAAAGAGTTTTGAGCAAAAAAACAGGTGTCTCTGTCTTTTTTCCTAGGCTCTGGAACAGATTAGTTGGTTTCCCATTCATTCCTGTGGGATACCGCTTTTCAGATAACAATTTTTTCAGATAAAGAATTGCTTCAGAGAACAAATTAAATTCATTATCTGAGGTACCACTGTATTTTTCAAAGCTTAGAAACAACCATAGAGAAACAGTGTCCGTACGTGACTGAAGTGTCTGAGAAGCTTAAAAGGATTCTTGGCAAACAGCACATATCCGTTTACTTCAAACCCACAAGCAAACTAAGGCAGAGACTCGTCCACCTGAAAGACCCAACACCAAAATACAAGAGGATCAATATAGTACAGTATATGCAGTCCAATGCAGTGAGGAGTGTTCAGAACTCTACATTGGAGAAACTAAACAGCCATTAAACAGGAGGATGGCCCAACATAGGAGGGGCAACAACTCAGGACCAGAATCAGCCCTGTACCTCCATTTCAAGGACAAAGGGCACTCATGCAAAGATGAGGATATACACATATTAGATAGAGAAGATAGGTGGTTTGAGAGAGGGGTCAGGGAAGCCATTCATGTATTGAAAATCCCTCTCTCAAAGGATGGGGGACTATCTACCATTTATCTTGCTGCCCTTTCATCGATCCCCAGAAAAAACAGAAGCACTTCACACCTCCACCAGCAAAGCCACAGCTGACAACCCGTACTTAATGGGTGTTGGGAAGGGTTGGGTAGGTGGGATTTTCACACACCGCAAGCCATTTTACATCTAATGAACCTATTCAGACCAGGGTGATGTGAAATCAAGGTGAACTATAAATTGGAGGCCTTGCCACTAACTTTTCTCAGACTGACAAAGCTACTTTGATACGGAGTGAAACATTTTGATCTCTCGAGAAGAGAAGTCCAAGTGCCGTGACTGTGCTTCTGCATATCTGCACTTGAAACCTGCATCACTCCCACCATCGCAAGCTGTGCCACGAACAGATCCTAGAAGTTGATTTCATTGCTGTATTAAAGTGTGTTTTACCTGATGTATTTATCTGCTTTAAACCCCTTTTCTAGACCTCCAAATCAAGACGTCATCGCCAGATTAAGCTAGAGTCGGCTGAGTTGGGCTCAGATCGTGGGAAAACGACATCCCCGAGAACGAAGAAAGGCCAAAAAATGCTGCAATCAACGCAGAAGATGGGGACAATGCAAAACACAGGTAGCTGCCATGGCAAGATACTTGGGTGGGTATGAGAATTACCGTGTTACCAATGTATAAGATGGCCCCATGTATAAGACGACTGCAGAGACAAGGTATGGGCAGTTGCACAACCGCAAGATTCTCTCCTTGGCTTACTTCCTTGTATACGATGACCCTCAATTTTGAGTCTAATGCAGTAATTACTAGCTGCAGTAGTTGACGGTTTGCCCCTGTGCTCTATCTTGGACGTTTCCTTTTAACAGATAAATATTAGGCCAAATTAGGATTGTACAGTAATCCCACTCTATATGGTGGCCCATATGTCATGGTCCCGCTATATCACACCACCCACCACCACCGCCGCCAGTGCTATTGCTGCCACCGTCACTGCTATCCCTGCCACTGCCATCTCTGCTGCCGTCCCTCCATCCCTACCCCCACTGTCGCCACTGCCCTGATGGCACACAATAGCAGCAGCAACAACAGAAACAAAGGCATTCCTGGGTTATTCTAGCAAGACAGTATTGCAATGAAATGTTATACAGTGGTCCCGTGCCGTTTCACAGTTCATATACTGCGGTCCTGCTACATTGCGGGACTGCCGTATATCAAAAAAGGCCTCCTGGAGTAAGGGGCAAAGGCCTGCTTCAGGCCTCCCATACTTAACCCAGGACTTGGGCTGCCCCTCACAGGCCTGTGAGGGCCTTCCCAGGCCTTCTGGAGGCCTTGGAAGGCCCTCACAGGCCCATTCGAGGCAGTGCCAGGCTGAGGGTAAGCCCCCAGTGAGCCCCCAGGCCCGACCCAACCTGCACCCGCATATCGCAGATTTTCAATTATCGCGGGTCGGGTTGGGTCCCTAACCCCCGCGATAGGCAGGGGGTCACTGTATTGTCATATTTACTGATCTGGGGAGTTCCAGTTCCAGCCACACTGCGGCGAGACGACTTGATAAGTTCTGTGGCTTCTCAGGTGGAATTTCCCCAGATTGGGCTTCCTAGAAAAGATGCAAGTCTCCTTGGAGGGGAGACAAAGAGAGGCACTACCCGTTTGACCACAGAGGAAGTGGCTGCAGACTCCGTTGGTCCAGGAATTGTCTTTTCTCTCCCTGGAGGAAAACCGGACACCATTAACTAAGTTGATGGCGATAGCAAAGCTGTTTTAATGACACAACAGACACATTCGGTTATTTCTATCTTCTGCATTAGAAGAGAATAGATATGAGTAAAGACATAGAATACTGATGGAATAAAAAGGAAACGAAGTACGACGATATGAAAATATGTTCTTCTAAGATATGAGGGGAGATATGAACTAGAATGGTCTGAAATGTTGGGAAAATAATTGTGATTGGCCTATGTAGCATGACAGGCGATGAGCAATATACGTGCTTTACTGTGTAGAAAATAAAAAATATATAAAAACATATATGGTTTCGGAAGATGGGCGGGATATAAGTGTAACAAATAAATAAATAAAAAATAAATATTTACTGATCTGGGACATAATTTGGCGACCTTCTTACTTAATTTCTATTTTTTTCCCCACCCGCCTTGTCTGCTTTGATGAATATTGACCCGCTCTATTTTATCGGATCTTTTTATTTACCTTTTTTGTTTTGATTTATGGTTTTTCCATTATTGTTGTTTTGTATTCTGTTAGCCACCCAGCGTTCCTATCCAGAAGATGGGCGGGATATAAGTACAACAAATAAATAAATAATAAATAAATAAATAAATAATGCTGTGGCGTTTATCCCCTGATTTATGAGAAGTGTCTGTATTCATTGGTTGGTTATTGACCAATGGGAGAGCTTGGGGGAGGAGCCTGAGATGGGGGTTTTACACAGAGTGAGAGAGAAGAGATAGGATTTTAGAACTTCTATGAGGAAAACTAAGTGTTGAGTGTCTGTAAACTGAAGAACAGGGTGTGCAAACAATCAGCTCTCTCTGTTACATAACTTTAGTGTGTTTGAGCTGTATTCTTCCTTGTGTTTGCACCTAAACATGTTACCCCATTATGCTTTTAATTTTACATTATAATGAATAAACTTCTTTTATTTTTATTCAATTTAAATCAGTCTGAAAGCATTAATTTTCTAGAGAAGCTAGTGGGTGGCAGCGAAAGAGCAAAATTAGAGGCGGTGCTTGTCGATAACCAAAGGAAAGGCCGGGGGCAAAGCACGGTAACGCTACACATGCAACTTGGGTCTGGAACTGAACTGGAAATCTTGATTTCACTATCTATTTTTGCAGGACTGTTGCAATCAGCAAGGGAGCCAAGTGCCAAGAAGCTGAGCATGCCTGTGATTGCAGAGGATGAGAGGGAAGGAGAAGAAGATGACCCTTGTAGCAATGAGGGTAGGTGGAAGGGGACGCTCTTCTCCCTCTCACAAAATACCACAACTCGGGGACATCCACTCAAATTGAGGGCTGGGAGAGTGAGAACAGACAAAAGAAAATATTTTTTCACCCAGCGTGTTGTTAGTCTGTGGAACTCCCTGCCGCAGGAAGTGGTGATGGCATCTGGCCTGGATGCCTTCAAAAGGGGATTGGACAGATTCCTGGAGGAAAAGTCCATCACAGGTTACAAACCATGATGGAGATGTGTAATCTCTAGGCTTTAAACCAGGGTAGTTCAAGGGCCAGATGCAGGGGAGTGGTATCTGGAGACAGATATCTAGTCTTGTGCGCACCCAGACGCATCTGGCGGGGCCACTGTGAGATACAGGAAGCTGGACTAGATGGGCCTTTGGCCTGGTCCAGCATGGCTCTTCTTATGTTCTTATGTAAGGGGGATGAGCAGGATTTGTTTTGCTTTTTCTTACTGTATAGGCTGGTGGTTCCTCCTTTTTCCCCAGGAGAGCTACTTTCTGCCATGCTGAAATTGCTGATATACCGCCGCCGCGACGAAGCCTCCTGACCCTCTGTTTTGTCCATTTGGAGCATGTGAACCCATTTTCCCAGGCTGATTTTCTTTTCAGTCCAGCTAATAGTTAAAAAATAAAGAGAAGGTCGCTATACATTTTCTTCTTTCAAGCCCAGAAGCACAAAACCCATATAGACGCCCTTAAACCAGTGGTTCTCAACCTGTGGGTCCCCAAATGTTCTTGGATTGCAATTCCCAGAAATCCTGGCCAGCTCAGCTAGTGATGAAGACTTCTGGGAGTTGCAGTCCAGGAACATCTGGGGACCCCCATGTTGAGAACCACTGCCTTAAATACAATCATCTTGCAGCCTGGTGGTGCTTCATGTAGGCGTGTTTAATGAAAAATGTTTTTTTTTTCCAACCAGTGCAGACAAAATGTTCAGATGTAAAAATAAGTTGGTTTACGAAGATAGGAGAATGCAGTAGTATCTCTCACGGGCCTGCACACATCCATGCATTTCCAAATAAAATGAATAAAGCCAATGTTATTGAGTGAGTTACATTTGTAACCAGCTGGGATCCACAGTTTATGCAGAATTCATTTGTTGAGAGGATGATGTGATGGAGAACAGCTTGGCCTTCACTTCGATTTTATCAATATGGCACTTTGAGCAAACTCGTGCTTGCAGACATCTGAGTGCATAGATACAGGATGGGAGACACCTGGGTGGAGAATAGTACCTGTGAAAGGGACCTGTGAGTCTGGGTGGACCACAAATTGAACATGAGTCAACAGTGTGATGCTGTAGCCAAGAAAGCTAATGCGCATCAACAGAAGCATAGTGTCTAGATCAAGGGAAGTGATAGTACCACTCTCTTCTGCTCTGGTCAGACCCCACCTGCAGTACTGTGTCCACTTCTGTGCATCTCATTTTGACAACCTTGAATTGGGTCCTGAGGAGGGCGACCAGGATGGTTGAAGGTCTGGAAGCCATGTTTAAATATTTGAAAGGATGTCATATTGCAGAGGGAACAGGTTTGTTTCCATGTTCTAGTTTCTGAAGCAGTGGAAAACAAACTTGTTCCCTCTTCAATATGACATCCTTTCAAATATTTAAACATAGCTATCATATCCCCCCTCAGCCTTCTCTTTGAAAGGCTAAACATTCCCAGTTCCCTAAGCCGTTCCTAATAAGACATTTCTTCCAGACCTTCAACCATCCTGGTTGCCCTTATCTGGACCCGCTCAAGGTTCTCAACATCCTTTTTAAATTGAGGTGCACAGAACTGGACAAAGTTCTCCAGGTGGGGTCTGACCAGAGTAGAACAGATTGGTACTATCACTTCCCTTGATCTAGACCAGTGGTTCTCAACCTGTGGGTCCCCAGATATTCCTTGACTGCAACTCCCAGAAGCCTCCACCACCCACTGTGCTGGAAGGGGTTTCTGGGAGTTGCAGTCCAGGAACACCCAGAGACTCACAGGTTGAGAACCACTGATCTAGACACTTTGCTTCTGTTGGTGTATCCAAAAATCGCATTAGCTTTCTTGGCCAACACATCACACTGCTGATTCAGGTTCAATTTGTGGTCCACCAAGACTCTCAAATCCCTTTCACAGGTACTATTCTCCAGACAAGTGTTTTCCCATCCTATATCTGTGCAATTTATTCTTTTTACCTAGATGCCGCACCCTACATTTCCCTCTGTTGAAACCCATTCTGTTAGCTTTGGTCCAGCACTCTAATCTGTCAAGGTCTTTTTGGATTTTCATCCTATCCTCTAGGGAATTAGCAACCCCTTCCAATGTGGTATCGTCTGCAAATTTAATGAGCATACTCTATTCCTTCTATGATTCTATGAGTAGAATGTGTGAAGGAGAAATTTGTGTTGCTGTGATGCTGCCTAAGACTGCCTAAGGCTTTTAAATGTTTGGAAAGACATCCATGGGAAGTGCTGGGTGGTGTCCTTTGAAGAAGTGCCAGCTGTTCAGAAGCCTGGCACGAAACTCTTACAGATGCACTCTTCTTAACGTTGTTCAGGTAGTGGTTCTTCATTTCTTCTTCCTTGTCTGCTGCTGCTTTTTCTTTTTTTAAAAATATTTTTTGGATGCTGACTGCTCTTATCCTCTCATTTCCAGATTCCAGGCCGACTAAGAAAAAGAAGAGGACTTGTTGAGAATGTCTTCAAATTTAAAAGCCCATGGGAAATATTGGTTCCGTGTGGATGAAACGTTTCTCCTACCGCAGAAAGCAACAAACCCACATGATAAACTGCTTTATAGCTGTGTTCGAGTTAAGAGGCGACGAAGGCACAAAATCAGAAAACTTACTTTGGGGGGGGGAAAACATTGCATTCTTGATGCGCTGCAGTGGGGAATGTTGTCATTCCATCTTTTTATTCAATTTCCCAGAACTCATACTTAATGTGTATTATATGTTTGGTGGGTGGTGCTAGGTCTATTTCTCTTGGCCATTTTTTTTTAGTATTGGTATATGGTGTTTCCATATTGGCAAGTATTTTATTATGGGTTTTTGTATTTTTCATGATGTTCTTGTGTTTGGTTATGTATTGGGGTTATAGTTGGGAAGTCGCTATTTGGTGACGTGCTGTATTACACCGCCCAGAGTTCCCTATGGGAAAATCGGGCGGTCAGTAAGTAAGTAAGTAAGTAAGTAAGTAAGTAAGTAAGGAAGAAGGAAGGAAGGAAGGAAGGAAGGAAGGAAGGAAGGAAGGAAGGAAGAAATGAATGAATGAATGAATGAATGTACATTGTAATGGATGACTTATTCAACGATAAAACTTTCTTTTTGTAGTCCCCTGTTGTTTCACTTCTGCAGGCGGCTCACCGTTTTTATAGCCAGTGGTCAATGCCGTGAGTGGTCGTCTCTCCTTTGGTTTTGTTAATTGAACCTGGAGGTGGTGGGTTTGGGCTTTTGCTTCTTCTCCCGTGGCATAATTACAGCAGGAAGACACAACAGGACACTCTTATCCATGGGATCCGTACAGGGGATATGATAGCCGTGTTTAAATATTTGAAAGGATGTCATATTGAAGAGGGAGCAGGTTTGGTTTTCATGGCTTCAGAGACTAGGACTCGGGGCAATGGTCTCAAACTACAGGAAAAGAGATTCCATTTGAACATCAGGAATGACAGTTAGAGCTGTTCGGCAGTGAAAGATGCTGCCACAAAGGAGGGTGGTGGAGTCTCCTTCTTGGGAGGTTTTTAAACAGAGGCTGGATGGCCATCTGTCGGAAATACTGTGATGAGGGGTTCCTGCATGGCAGGGGGTTGGACTGGATGGCCTTGAGATCTCTTCCAACTCTATGATTCTTTGGTTCTATACTTACAAATTTAATCTGTTCTGAATGCATGTTCTTTAGTCATAAGAACATAAGAACATAAGAAGAGCCATGCTGGATCAGGCCAAAGGCCCATCTTTACAGCCAGATGTGGATATCTGTCTCCTGATACCACTCCCCTGCATCTGGCCCTTGAAGTACCCTGGTTTTAAGCCTGGAGATTACACATCTCCATCTTTGTAACCTGTGATTTTTTCCAGGAATTGAACCTGCATCCAAGCCAGATGCCATCACCACATCCTGTGGCAGGGAGTTTAGGAAAAAATATTTTCTTTTGTCTGTTCTTACTCTCCCAGCCCTCAATTTGAGTGCATGTCCCCTAGTTCTGGTATTTTGTGAGAGGGAAAAGAGCTTCCCTCTATCCACTTTACTATGCCCTGCATTATTTTGTACGTCTCAATCATATCCCCCTCAGGCGCCTTTTTTCCAGACTAAAGAGCCCCAAATGTTTTAGCCTTTCCTCATAAGGGAGGTGCCCCAGCCCAGTAATCATTTTGGTCGCTCTCTTTGCACCTTTTCCAGTTCCCTATGTCTTTCTTGAGATCCGGTGACCAGAATTGTACACAATACTCCAGATGCGGCCTTACTATTGTTTTGTATAATGGCATTATAATGTTGGCTGTTTTATTTTCAATCCCCTTTTGATAATCCCTAGCATGGAATTGGCCTTCATATTGAAGACACCTTCATGGAGCTGTCCACCAACACACCAAGATCTCTTTCCTGATATGTCACGGGTAACTCAGAGCCCATGAGTTGATAGATAAAGTTTTGTTTTATTGCCCCAATATGCATTACTTTACATTTGGCTACATTGCATTTGCCATTTCGTAGCCCATTCCCCCAGTTTGGAGAGATCCTTCTGGAGCTCTTCACAATCTTCTCTGGTTTTTACCACATGGAAAAGTTTTGTGTCATCTGCAAACTTGGCCACCTCACTGCTTATCCCTGTCTCCAGGTCATTTATGAACAGGAAAAACCGGTCCCAGGACCGAGCCCTGGGGCACACCCTTTTCACTTCTCTCCATTGTGAAAATTTCCCATTGACAACTCTTTGTTTCCGGGATCTCAACCAGTTCTCAATCCATAAGAGGACCTGCCCTCTTAGTGCAATTTTCTCAAGCCTCTGGTGAGGACTGTGTCCTTTTGAAAATCCAGATAGACTATATCCAGGTTCACCCAAATCTACATGCCTGCTGACCTTTTCAAAAAATTCTAAAAGATTTGTCAGACAAGACTTAGCTTTGCAGAAGCCATGCTGATTTTCTCTCAGCAAAGTTTGTTCTTCTATGTGTTTTAAGATTTTCTCTTGGTTGAGGCTTTGCACCATCTTCCCTGGGACAGATGTAAGGCTAACTGGCCTGTAGTTTCCCGGGTCCCCAGCCTTCCTTTTTAAAAATTGGTGTGACATCTGCTATCCTCCAGTCCCCGGCACTGTGGCCGTTTTAAGAGACAAGTTGCATATTACCGTTAAGAGATCTGCAATTTCATTTCTCAGTTCTCTAATAACCCTTGGGTGGATGCCAGGGACTTGTTAATCTTCAATTTATCAATTAGTCCTAACACCTCCTCTCTTTTAACCTGTATTTGATTTAATTCTTTAGTGGCTGAGGCAGCAGAATTCAAGGTCCTCTGTCGTGAAGACAGATGCAAAGAACTCATTTAATTTCTCTGCAATTTCCAAGTCCTCCTTAATCTCCCCTTTTCCTCCCTCACCATCCAACTAGTTCTCTGGCAGGTTTTCTACTTTAACATATTTAAAGAAGCTTTTATTATTACCCTTTATATTGCTAGCCATGCGTTCCTCAAAATCTTTCTTTGCCTCTCTTATCATCTTCTTACATTTCTTTTGCCAGAGTTTGTGTTCCTTTTTATTTTCCTCATTTGGGGAGGATTTCCATTTACAGAAAGACCTCTCCTTGCACTTTAGAGCCTCTCTAACTCCACTCGTTAACCATGCTGGTGCCCTCTTGGACTTAAATGAGCTCTTCTTTCTTTGTGGTATGCACTTGTGCTGGGTCTCTATTATTGTTGTTTTAAACAGGTTCCATGCACTCTGAAGAGATTGGATTCTTCCAACCTTCCCCTTCAATTTCTTTCTAACTAGTTTCCTCATCTGAGGGAAGTTTGCCCTTCGAAAATCAAGGATTTTTATGTCTGATTTGCTTGACACTCTTCCTCCAACATGCATGGCAAAGGTAATTGCAGCATGGTCACTGTTCCCCAGAGGCTCAGTGACATTCACATCCCTGACCAGATCCTGAGTATCAGACAGTATTAGATCCAGAGTTGCCTGTTCTTGGGTGGGCTCCATGACAAGTTGCTCTAAGGCACAGTCATTCAGCAAGTCGAGAAACCCAGTTTCTCTTTCTTGCCCGGAGCTCGCATTGGCATCGAACAACTCTTAAGTAGAGGAGCCCTGTCTAAAAAGATAAATAAATAAATCGGAGAAAAATTGTAAGTAGAACAGACCACATCTAAAATTTGTAAGGCAGCAGTTAAAACGCCAACTGTTTTCTGCTCTTAAGTTAAATTGCTGTTAAGTTGAGCCGCTCTTAAGTAGAGGTACCACTGTATCAGCTGATTCGCTTATCCCAAGTCTGAAAATGTTTATAATACTAAGAGAGGTTCCGAGATCTCGCCATGAGAGGGAGCCAGATGTCTAGCATTTGCTATTATAATAGTGTTTGCTAGCTATAATCTGCGTTTTCCTGCATTTGGTGGTGGGTAGTGATGCTGTCCTGTCATCATGCCCATTCTGGACAGAATGCAAATCCAAAGCATCAGCCAGAGGAGGGCATAGAAAGGAGCCTCGTGGTGCAGGGGTTAAATGCCTGTACTGCAGCCAAAACTGCTTACGACCTGGGGTTCAATCCCAGGTAGCAGGTTCAAGGTTGACTCAGCCTTCCATCCTTCTGAGGTTGGTAAAATGAGTATCCAGCCTGCTGGGGGTGCAATGTGTACCCTGCATAATTAAATTTGTAATTTGAATATTGATCAGATGCTTAATAAGCCGAGAGACAAGATTGTTCCGTTTATGAATTTATTTTTCTTCAGCCCTTTAATGTTTTTCTCAAAAAGCTGAATGTTGCATATGCATATATTTTACTCATGCTGTGTGCAGGTCTTGAGTTTGCAGCTGGTCTTTGCTGGGTTTCGTGCTGCCTGTTTGATATTTGTCTCTGAAATAATAACTTAGTGCTGTAAGACACAGGAAAACTTTAAAATTCAGATGTGAGAAAGAGATTATTAGACCAGGGCCAGCCCAGCATCTGATTAGTAGCCCTGATTTGTGGGGCCACCAGGGTTATGCATGTGAGAGATGAACATTCGTTGCAATCACTTGCAGATAACTGCACCAAGTTAAGCAAATGTGTAAGCAAACCTGAATAAGATTCTGCCCTGTACTATTTTATGGACTCCACTAAATAGCCTTTTTCTGGCCCTCAAAGTTGTCAAGTGGCAGAATTACTTGACAAATGATGCCATCGTTTGAATCCACAAGTGCTTCTCTAAACATCCTCTTGGACTGAAGAGCAGTGGCAAGAGTATACAGCTTTGTCATATTCTTCTTTCTATTTCTGTCCTCTGTTGTTGAAACTTCAGCTTTCGCTGTAGCTTTTGGTTGCCAAGGCAGGTAGCCAAACATAGATAGATAGATAGATAGATAGATAGATAGATCTTGTCATTGTCGTATACAGAACAACGAAATTGAAATAATCTAAAAAGGTAAAGGTTTTCCCCGCACATGTGTGCTAGTCGTGTCCGATTCTAGGGGTGGTGCTCATCTCTGTATTCAAGCCGAAGAGCCAGTGTTGTGCAAGTCTGTGGCCGGCGTGGCTGCACGAAAACACTGTTCTGCCTTCCTGCTTTTTATGGTGGTACCTATTTATCTACTTCAGGGGTGCCCAAACCTTTTGTAAGGAGGGCCAGATTTGGTTGCTGAGAATGTGTCAGGGGCCGGTTGCTCCCTGACCCTGCTACCCCACTGCAAGCCTCATCCACTGACCCCTTGCAAGCCTACCCACAGGAAGGAAGGCGGGGACCAAGGGAGGGAGGTAGGGAGGTGGAAACCAAGAGAGGAAGGAAGGAAGGTGGGGAACAAGGGAGGGAGCGAGGTGGGGAGGAAGGGAGGTGGGGACCAAAGGAAGCACAGGGAGCCGTGGCCACAGGTCACCCCTTGGAAGAGGCGATCTTTGTGACCTTGTACCCCCCCAAGCTCCCCAGCAGTGGCGACAGCTTGCCCGCTAGCCCACCCCAAAGCTCCTTGGCGGTGGCAGAGGCCCACTGGCCTGCCCACCCCCATACATTCCCCTGCAGTGAGACCGCCCGTCCGCCCAAGCTTCCCAGCGGTGCCGGTGGCGCGGCCCGCCTGATCACTGCCCCGCGCGTGCGCCCAACCTCACAATGTTCCCAGCTATGCCGGAGGCAGCAGCCCGCCTGCGCGCCGCCCTGCACATGCGCGCCGAGCTAAACAAGGTTCCCAGCGGTGCCGGTGGCGGCGGCCCACCCGCGTGCCCAGCCCCACAAGCTTCCTGGCGGTGCTGGTGGTGGTGGCCCACCCCCTCGCCCACCCACCCACCCAGCCCCACAAGCTTCTGCTCACCAGCCAGCTGGCCAGCCCAGCCCCTCAAGCTTCCCGGCGGTGTCAGTGTTGGTGGAAGATTTTTTTTTTTAAAAAAAAATGGGGCGAAGGAGGGGGAGGGAGGGGCGGACCAGCCAACCGCGGGCCACTCAGAATGGCCTGACGGGCCGGATTTGGCCCCTGGGCCGGACTTTGGGCAGGCTTGATCTACTTGCATTGATATGCTTTCGAACTGTTAGGTTGGCAGGAGCTGGGATTAACAGCGGGAGCTCGCTCTGCTGCCTGGCACCCAGGATTTGAACTGCTGAGCTGCCAGTTTTGCAGACGACATGTCTGTGAAGATTCTCAGTCATCCAGATGAATTTATCTGGAAGTTGAGTCATGGCTATAGTCAGCTGACTATAAGATGGAGGACTCGCAACTAGCTGTCTTGAGACTGATGAAGCTGTTTGGATGAGCAGCGAAACACTTCTCTCTCAAGAAAAAGAAGTCCAGTAGCCATGACTCAACTACCAGACTTGCAGCTGGCCACTGAGCCACCACGCCCCTTCTGAAATAATGTACACATCATCTCAAAAAACATTGATACAGAAAGTATACCACCCCACATTTAACCAAATGCAAAAGCCCCTTTAGAACCTGCATTTCCCTGCATTCAAAGCTATAACTGTGTTTGGATAAAAAAATACTTCTCAAGCGGCTGGTCCTGGTCTTAATGAACCTATACTTCAGGGGTGTCCAAACTTTTTGCAAGAAGGGCCAGATTTGGTGAAGTGAAAAAATGTGTGTGTGTGTGTGTGTGACCAGCTGCATTTGGCCCCCGGGCCGGACTTTGGACAAGTCTTTATAACATGCAGGGAGGTGGGGAGGACACTGCAGCAATGGAGGCCAGGGACAGGTAGGCTGGGCAGGTGGCTGGGAGGTCAGACGGAGGCAGGGAGGGCAGGCAAACTAAAATTGCAAGCTGATGTCTCCATCCGGTATGGGGAGGGGCCAGCTGGCAGGGATGCAGGACAGGCTGAGCCGGTGGGGAGAAGAGGCTGTGGGCCACTCAAAAATTGAAAACAGGCCACATTTGGCCCCCGGGCCTGACTTTGGACATGCCTGCTATACCTCCTTCTAGAAGGCAGAAGCTGAAAAAGATCATTTCCAGGGTGTGTGGGATCCGGTGCAATCTCTACAGCTTTCTTATAACACCTGGAGGTGTACAATTGATCTAAAGTAGGAAGAGTACACCCAATTATCCTCTCCGCAGTCTTTAACAACTTTGGGCAGCATTACCCTTTCCCTGGCTGTACATTTCCCAAACCACACACACAGACCATATAGGTTTAATGCAGTGGTTCTCAACCGATGGGTCCCCAGATGTTTCTGGACTGCAACTCCCAGAAACCCCTTCCAGCACAGCGAGCGGTGGAGGCTTCTGGGAGTTGGAGTCCAGGAACATCTGGGGACCCACAGGTTGAGAACCACCGTTTTAACACACACAACTACCTCTTGAATCACCAAGAACTGAACTAGTTTGTCAAAGTGTTTCTTGCAGTTGATAAGACAAATATACATAACCCATTTCTCTCTCTCTCTCAAAGTATGCATACCCAGATAATTCCAGACACAAAGCAAAGAAAACAAAAAAACAAAAAACACAAGGCACCTTAAAGACTAATTTTCATATTCTGATATTTTAATGTAAAGTTTCATGGACTACAGTTCCACTTCTTCAAACATTTAGTAGCAGAATGAGGTGTGCCATATAATATGTAATAGAATATAGTACTGTATACCTTCCATACCAAATATTCATTGGTTGTTGTATGTAGGTATATTTGCATCCAAGTTTTGTTGTATAAATTCCTGAAGAGACAGAAGCCAGATCTGCATGAGGGTGAGTAGTGGAGGGGGAAGAGGAAGAAAGAAGTAGGGGTGGGTCATTAGAAATGAAGGGAATGGGTTAGTTAATGATATGATAGGAAGAAAGGGAGTTGCAGGCAGTTGTTGCCTAGAGTCCTGTGGTGGAAGCTGGTTTTGTTGGTGATGGAGAAAAAGACAAATACAGAGGTACCCGCCTTGTATACCGGGATTAGTTTGTTGTAAATGAAATTGTGTTAAACAAATTTTCCCATAGGAACGCTATAAGCAATTCTGTTAAGCAATTCAACCATGGGATGTGAGGTACTACTGTGGAAAAGTGGCAGTATGGAAATACTATATATATGATATGCTTATTCTATTTTTTTTCAACTAGCAGTATTTTCCCTAATGGGAAATGCACCACTCCTAGAAGTACTACAATACCAGGTTGATGCTGGGGAAGAAAGTTACTTCATCCCCCTGGTCCAAAAATAGTATTAATAGCCATTCTCAGAGGAAGTACCAATACCAGACTGAACAGTCTCTAACATATCACCACAGCCTCAAAGGCCGAGTACCACAGCAGTGAAGAAGGCCAATTCCATGCTAGGGATTATCAAAAAGGGGATTGAAAATAAAACAGCCAACATTATAATGCCGTTATACAAAACAATAGTAAGGCCCCACCTGGAGTATTGTGTACAATTCTGGTCACCGCATCTCAAGAAAGACATAGTGGAACTGGAAAAGGTGCAGAAGAGAGCGACTAAAATGATTACTGGGCTGGGGCACCTCCCTTATGAAGAAAGGCTAAAACAATTGGGCCTCTTTAGTCTGGAAAAAAAGGCGCTTGAGGGGGGATATGATTGAGACATACAAAATAATGCAGGGTAGGAGTAAAGTGGATAGAGGGAAGCTCTTCTCCCTCTCTCAAAATACCAGAACTAGGGGAGATACACTCAAATTGAGTGCTGGGAGAGTAAGAACTGACAAAAGAAAATATTTTTTCACCCAGCGCGTTGTAAGTCTATGGAACTCCCTGCCACAGGATGTGGTGATGGCATCTGGCCTGGATGCCTTCAAAAGGGGATTGGACAGATTCCTAGAGGAAAAGTCCATCACGGGTTACAAACCATGAGGGAGATGTGTAATCTCCAGGCTTTAAACCAGGGTACTTCAAGGGCCAGATGCAGGGGAGTGGTATCAGGAGACAGATATCTAGTCTCATGCGCTCCCAAACGCATCTGGTGGGGCCACTGTGAGATACAGGAAGCTGGACTAGATGGGCCTTTGGCCTGATCCAGCATGGCTCTTCTTATGTTCTTATGTTCTTAATTGGCTTTCTCCAGGGCCAAGCTCAGCTGGTAGCCAAGTGGCCCTCAACTGCTGGAGAGCAAAATCGTAGGCAGGCCCTCTCTCACACACATCAGAACCCCCAGGCCATGCTGTTCCCCCTAAATCTCCCCTGAAAATGCTTTCCTTTCTCTGTCTTGGAAGTCGTCTCCTAAAAGGAAATGAAATCTTGGGGGGGAAAGTAAATGCTCGCAACACGCACAGGATGTCTCCTACTCCATTGTGGCCCTGAACCTGGCAAGGAAGGAAAACTCCCCTCCCCAGTCGTTCTCAACCTGTGGGTCCCCAGATGTTCCTGGACTGCAACTCCCAGAAACCCCTTCCAGCACAGTGAGTGGTGGAGGCTTCTGGGAGTTGCAGTCCAGGAACATCTGGGGGGGGACCCACAGGTTGAGAACCAATGCACCAACCAAGCAGTGTGTGTGTGTGTGTGGGGGGGGGAGTTATCTAAACGCAGAATTACACGTGTGTATGTTGACATGCGTTCGTAAGCCGCCTGCAAACCCCCCCCCCCAAAAAAAAGCCAGCGTGCCCTGAAAGGCGGATGGAACAAGACATCTTGCTCACGGAGAGAGCTAACACGGGGCTCCGACGGAGGTCGGAAAGGTCTCAAGGCCTCCGGAGGTCGCCCTGCTGGGCACACGTGAGCCCCAGTGGCGCATCTCGACGAGCGGGTCTGGGCAAGCTGGGCTCGCGTCGTGGCGCGCGGGCGCGCTCCAGGAAGCGTCCCTGTTAATAAATAAATAAATAAATAAATAAATAAATAAATAAATAAAAAATCAAATTATCTAATCTTGAGAAGGCTGAGGAGAGCAAGCGCGCCGGGTGCCTCCCTCCCGTTTTGCCTCCAACCCCCCCAACCCCCATTGCGGGAAGAAGGAAGGAAGGAAGGGGCTGAAAGGATCGCTGGTGTGTTTTGGGGGTTTTTTTGGGGGGGGGTGGAGGTTGTTGCGCCCGGGGGTGGGGGTCTCTGCAGCCTCATCGCCGGAGAGGTGCCAGTGGCACGGGGACGCCGAGAAGGAGCGGTTCCAGCGGCTCCCTCCAGCGCCGGAGGAGCCCGGCCGGGGAAGCGAGCAAGCCCCTCCGCCCCGGGGGTCGGAGAAGGAGACGCAGCCGCAGCCGCAGCCGCAGCCGCAGCCATGGCGATTGACAGTAAGGGCGCCTCTTCTTGCGGAGGGGTTTCTCTGCTGGGGGGGGGGCGTTGGGTGGCACCTCGTATGCATGCATGCATGTGTGTGGGGGTCCTTTTGAAAGTGGGGGGGGCAAGGTCTGTCGCGTGCGCGCCCCCCCCCCTTTTGCGCTTGCTCGTGTTTGCCTTGCGCGCCCCTTCCCAAGCCCGAGCAGCCGCCTTTTCGGCTCTAGGCCCACGCCTGCCCCACTCCCTGCCCCACCCCACCCCACAGTGCCTCTGGTCTCGCCCTCCACGGAGGTCCCCCTCTCAGCCCCTCTCGTGAGGGCCCGGGGGTGGTTGGGGGTGGGATGGAACCGGGGCCAGGCGTTGCATGTCCGACCGCCCTCTCCTCCCTTGCTGGTTTCCCAGCCCGGTGTGGGTCTCTTTTGGCCCCAGATGGGGAACGGGTGGAGTGCAATGCCCCCCACCTGGCTCCCCTCAAAACCTCAGCGCAGTGGCCCCCAAAATCAGGCAGGTTGTTTGGAGAAGAAGGGGAGGGGGAACCTTACAGACAGCCTGTCCTTATTTCCCTCCGATTGCAACTGCATTTTCAATCACGTTTTTGGCTGGTTTCTGACATCTGCTGCTGGAAGCAGGCCCTTTGTTTTCTTTAATGGTAGGGCCGGCCCTGTGCCAGGGGGCATGGGAAGGGCCCACTCATAAGAACTACTAGGGGGACATACACTCAAATTGAGGGCTGGGAGACTAAGAATAGACAAAAGAAAATTTTTTTACCCAGCGTGTTGTTAGTCTGTGGAACTCCCTGCCACAAGATGTGGTGATGGCATCTGGCCTGGATGCCTTCAAAAGGGGATTGGACAGATTCCTGGAGGAAAACTCCATCACAGGTTACAAACCATGATGGATGTGTATAATCTCCAGGCTTAAAACCAGGGTACTTCAAGAGCCAGATGCAGGGGAGTGGTATCAGGAGACAGAGATCTAGTCTCATGCGCTCCCAAATGCATCTGGTGGGGCGACTGTGAGATACAGGAAGCTGGACTAGATGGGCCTTTGGCCTGATCCAGCATGGTTCTTCTTACGTTCTTGTGTTCTTATGGACTTGGAACAGGGTCTGCTGAGGCTTTATTTCATTTAAATCTGTGCATGTTAGATAATAACGCAATATGCATGTATCTCTTTCGACTGCTGAAATGTTTTCTCTCAGTAGTGTGGAGTAATCAACTCACACAGCTTGATGAATTTCATAGATTTGCTTTTTTATGCACACATTTCTAGAGTTGGGTTGTTTTGAACTCTTCCGCCACTGCGGGTGTGAACAGGGATTTCCAAGACAGAAGCTTTTGATGCTGTTCATGGAACAGTGCATAGTAGCAGATCATATTTGCTTATAGAAAATGATTTGTCCAGATGTTCTGGGACAAAACCGCTTAGAAGCCTTCATAGTGGAACTGGAAAAGGTGCAGAAGAGAGTGACTAAAATGATTACTGGGCCTCCCTTATGAGGAAAGGTAAAACATTTGGGGCTCTTTAGTCTGGAAAAAAGGCACCTGAGGGGGGATATGATTGAGACGTACAAAATAATGCAGGGCATGAGTATAAAGTGGATAGATGGATGCTGTTCTCCCTCTCACAAACTACCAGAACTAGGAGACATCCACTCAAATTGAGGGCTGGGAGAGTAAGAACAGACAAAAGAAAATATTTTTTCACCCAGCGCGTTGTTAGTCTGTGGAATTCCCTGCCACAGGATGTGGTTATGGCATCTGGCCTGGATGCCTTCAAAAGGGGGTTGGACAGATTCCTAGAGGAAAAGTCCATCACAGGTTACAAACTATGATGGAGATGTGTAATCTCCAGGCTTTAAAAAACAGGGTACTTCAAAGGCCATACGCAGGGGAGTGGTATCAGGAGACAGATATCTAGTCTCATGCGCTCCCAGACACGTCTGGTGGGGCCACTGTGAGATACAGGAAGCTGGACTAGATGGGTCTTTGGCCTGATCCAGCATGGCTCTTCTTGTGTTCTTATGTATGTTCTTAACTAGTGGTGCTTGCCAGCATTTCTGAGAGTTTAGTCTAAGAACATCTTGAGACCCAAGGTTAAGAGCCACTGTAGATATAAGAGGTGGACCATATAAGCTCTCCATCATTCTGCAACTACTCCCTGCCACTTGAAAAGCCCATAGGAGTTTGTTTAATGTTAGGGTTAGGGTTGGTCCAGGGTATGCAGACCAGCTTGAGGACAATAGATCATTAACCTGCAGTGTATACCCCAAGGCAAATTGACCATTGCCATCTTAAGAGCAAGTCTAAATTCCAGATGCTATAGCCATAGCAAGCCAGTTTCCTGAACTTGTTATCCCCACCCACCCATCCATTTCCTGCTTTTTAAAAACTTCCTAACCCAGAAGTAGGAGACTGGCCATCCAGATGTTTTCATAATGTCTCATTAGAACAGAGATTCTAAAACTTGGGCCCCAAGATGTTCTCGACTAAAGTTCCCAGAAGCCTTCACCCTTGGCTAGCCAGGGATTCTAGAGGTTGTAGTCCAAGAATACCTGGGTTCCCCAGGTTTGGAATAGAGGGTTGTTGTGCATTTGTGTTTAGCAGAGTTAGCTCAGTCTAGCTAGGTACTTGGGTGGTTAGTTCCAGTGGAGAACCATCAAAAGAGAGGAACCAGTGAAATGAGCTGATTTTGTTGAGAGGGTCGTAAAGTATAAAAGCTTACATCCTCAGTCTGAGGAGAAGGATGGTGTAGGCCAGGGGAGGGACACATTGTTGAAGGAGAGAAGATAGGTTAGCTCGTTAAAGAAACAAGAAAGGAAGTTGAAAGAGTGAAAGGTGATCTCAGCCCCTAAGGCCATGGTCACACCTGGGTTTCGATCCTGATCTTCTGAAGGTCCGGCTTTTCCTCTTCGTCCCATCACGTGATTGAATAAGTGGGACAGGAGTTCACACGTCAAAAGCTGTTTTTTTTATATATTTTAAAGTGCAGTTCAGCACCCTTGGCCAGCAGGTGGTGCTAGCATCTAAAAAAAATGAACCACTTGGCTGGGGGAAAGGAAAACTTGTAGGACTGGATAGAGCTTCCTGTTTCTCCGAAGGTGAAAAGCAATTAAAAAAACATAGTCCATCGGCCCCAGGAACAGCCGGTTGGTGCTATGAAAAAAGAAAGAAAAAGAAACCCGGATCATCTAGGCACTAGGATTTTTATCTTATACTGTTTATACTGCTTATCTGATGTGGCTTTGAATTGTTGTATTTCTATTTCTGCTTGTCAGCGCTTTAACGCTTTTGTTCGCCGCTTAGAGTCCTATTTTAGGAGATAAGCGGGATATAAATATAATAATAATAATAAAATAAATAAAATCTGCATGGTCTCACGGCGTCTGCCTCCTTAAAAGCTAGATTTTCAAAGCGAGGCAAAAATTTCCCTACCTCTTCAGTGAGTCACAGAAACCTCGCTTCAAGGGGCATTACTGGGTTTTCTTTTTTGTTTTTTTTCAAAAAGCCTGGTGGCCATGGGGACGGCATTTTTAGACACGGGTTATCTGGTAATTTAAACTGCTTTTAAAGGGATGTGGGACCGGGGCCTAAGAAGATCGGTCTGGGATAAATGGAAGGGATCAGAGATGAGAGATAGAAAGACCCATCTTTTTAGCTTCAACAACAAATACCGATATGTTTTCAAGTTGCATTCATTCATTCATTCATTCATTCATTCATTCAGTTTATATACCGCCCATCTGGCAGAAAGCCACTCTGGGAGGTTTACAACATAAAACAAACTGATTACAAAATACAGATACACAAATATAATGAAAAGAAAAAAATATTATAAACTAAAACATAACTAAAACAACAACATACATAACAATCAAATGTATATAAGTTAAGCTAATGTAAAATCAACAACCACTCAACCAGCGTCAGGGTGGCAAGCCTCCCTGAAGAGACATGCCTCCAGTTGCCTCCAGGTGACAACAGGAAGGGGTCCAAGCAAAGCTCCTCTGGGATCTTAGTCCACAAAGAGATGGAGCCACCATGAAGAAGGCCCCATCTCTCATACAGGATTGATGGATCTCCCTCAGAAGGTTACCTGGGAAAACCTTGTATGTGGTGATTTGGTGGGTGTGGCAGCTGACACTGGGGAAAGATGCTGTGACAAGTAACATGGACCCAAACCTTGGAGTGTTTAATACACAAGAGTCAGCATCTTTAACCTGATCTGGGACTCAGTGGGTAACCAGTAGAGGTGAGCCAGAACTGGATGCAATCAAATTTGCTCGCCCTAATCACCAGTCTGGCTTCTGCATTCTGGACTCACTGAAGTCCCTTGGGCAGCCTCAAGGGAAGCCCCATGAAGACAGCATTGCAGTAGTCAGTCCCAGAAATGACCAGCTCCTGTTCCAGAGTCCTTGGGAGACCCTTCCATCTAGGTAGAAGCAGAGTTGGGCAATCAGCTTTAGTTGGTTGAAGGCCAATCTGGACCTAGCAGCGATCTGGGATTCCTGAAGACGACCCGTAGAGACTAATAAAGCAATTAGTCTTTATGGTGCTACAAAGTCCTTGCCTTCTTCCTTTGACAATTTAGAAGGCCTGCGGGATGTACATCTGTGTGACAGCACCAGGAGCATAACCAAATTCTCAGCTAGGTTTGTATGAAGGGGAGGCACTAATTTGTGAGCTATCCTAATCTAGGCTTTTCAGAGGATCTTTTTTCAAACATGATGCCTACCCCTCTGGGTTATCAAAGGGTAGAGGTTCCATCATGGTCCGTGGCCAGGGATGTGACCCAAGGTTTGTATTCCTGTTGGAGGGGGTGTCCGAGGGGAGCGGCGTGTGATTTAAGAGTCTAATTTGCATGCCTTTTCATATTGTATTTTTTTAGATGATAAAATGGGCTTAACTTTTAAAAAAACATTTTAATTTTTTTTAAAAAAGCTCTTTGGATGCTAGTAAAAGGTGAAGGTTCCCCCCGCACATGCGTGCTAGTTGTTTCTGACTGGAAGAGTATCCCGTATATTCCCTGGTGGGAATAAAGTATTGTTTTATTTATTCCTCTATTTCTTGAGTGATTTTTATCATCTTTTTGTTGATTTAGTTTTGTTTATTAGCTGTATTTCTTAATTGCATACTGTTTTGTTTTGTTGCTGAATTATCTGTACACTACCCAGAGTGGCCTTGTTAGATGGAGTGGTATATAAGTCCAATAAATAAATAAATAAATAAATAAATAAATCTTCAGAGGGCAAGAGGCTCAGGGAACAAGGAGTTCCCTCTGTGCTCTGGGGTATAGAGTGAGTGAGTTTGTGGGGTTTTTAAAGTTGTGGGAAAGGGGAAACTTGTCCTATGCAGGAGAATAGGTGTTAGTCATTGTATTGTGATTTAGAGGGATTAAGAAGTTTCACTGCAACCAGAGGTGGCAGTGATCCTTCTCTTTGGTTGATGGGTGTCATTAGCTGTTCTACTGTGTGAATTGATCACTGGTGCTTGTGGCTGGGTGGGAATCAATGAACTTTGATTCAGTACTGGAAGCCAGGCTTTGTTGATTTTTAGACTTTCTTCTTTTCCGTTGAAGCTGTGCTTGTATTTGTGGATTTTGATGGCTTCCCTGTGTAGTCTGACACAGTGATTGGTAGTGTTGTCCAGTACCTCTGTGTCCTGGAATAGGAGTTCATGTCCATAAATGGAACTGCTCATCCTTGGCTCTACCACCAGATATCTGAGCCACTGAACTATCCAGCCAGCTAAGTACAACATAAATAAGTAGTAATACAAAAGCATTGGATAAATACATTTGTTTTTATAGCTGAATTGTATGGATTTTCTTGCTGTGAACCGCCCAGAGTTCCTTTGGAAAGTTGGGCGATATATAAATATAAATAAATAAAGCCCAATTCAAAGTGCTTGTTTTGACATATAAAGCCCTAAACGGCTTAGGACCTAGATACCTGAAGGACCACCTCCTTCCATATGAACCTACCCAGCAATTAAGATCTAGCCAGGGGGCCCTCCTGAAAGAGCCATCCCTCAAGGAGGTGAAAGGGATGGCTTGTAGGAACAGGGCCTTTTCGACAGCTGCCCCCAGATTATGGAACGCCCTCCCAAGTGAGACCCGCCTGGTGCCAACGATAACATTCCAGCGCCAGGTAAAAACATTCCTGTTCCAGAAGTTTTTTAACTTATTATTGTGGGTCCTGATGCCGATTTTAGTGTAGTATTTTAATATATTGTATTTATTGTATTTAAATGTTTTATTGTTTTAATTTTATTACAATTTTCATGTTTTAATTGTCTGAATTGTTTATTTTGATTGTGAGCTGCCCAGAGACCTTTGGGTAGTGGGTGGCATACAAGCTGTATAAATAAATAAATAAATAAATAAATAAATAAATAAATAAATAAATAAATATTTGAAATCCATTCAGGAGGAAGAATAAGGAAGGATTTTGAAGCTCTGTGCAAAAGCCTCTTGGCTTATCCAGCTATAGTGAAGCAGCAGTAATAAGGAGCAGAGAATCATCAGAGAGAGGGAGAGCGAGAAGGAAGCCTAACAGTACGAGTCTGCATGTAGATCTAACAAAGTAAAAGGGGGGGGAGAAAACAATGCTATCTCTTCACCTACCCCCTCTTCACTGGTGCATTACTATACTGGATATGTTGGTGCTTTGCTCTGGTACAAACAAGCTGTAGTTCATTTTGCTTATTTTTGGTTTGTTGGGTTGGGATAATAGCAATCTTGCATGCCACCAACACTGGTATCAGTGAGGGGGGGCTTTAGAGTTTAATGTGATTTTTTTTACCATCAACTTGATTGGTAAAGTTCTTTCCCTATCTCTGGCATTTGAGGCAACCTCTGCCCTTCTTCCTGATTTTTTTGATCCCATATGTCTTTCTTTAATCAGCTTTCAATGGTTTTCTGCCTGCTGGATTCTCCATTTACCTCCTCCACCCTCTTCTAACTGGAACTAGTGTAACATGTGCTAAATCTGTGATTGGAGCTCTTTGCAGTATTTGAAGATCAGCCAAAAAAAAAAAAAAGTCACCCGATTCCTACTGACTGGCTGGAGAAATGGGGAGAAAATGAATCTTTTTAAGTCTCTCTTGGCATACCCCCTCTGCCATCTCCTGCCAAAGAATACAGGTTCTTAAGGGTTTTCTTGCTGCTCTCATGCTTAGATACTAAGCCAGGCATGACCAAACTTCGGCACTCCTGATGTTTTGGACCAGAGCTCCCAGAATTCCAAGCCTGTATTTCCAATGGCAAAGGACTGTGGGAGTTGTGGTCCAAAACATCTGGAGGGCTGAAGTTTGGACATGCCTGTACTAAGCTGATTTATATGGGTTGCCCTTCATTTGCTGGGGGGTTATTTATTTATTTATTTATTTATTTATTTATTTATTTATTTATTTATTTATTATATACCACCCAACTTTCCAAAAGAAGTCTGGATGGTTCACGACAAAAAATCCATACAAATCAACCATACAAACATAGATAGAATGAAAACTAATCAATAAGAGCCTTAAAATCATTTAAAACATGGGATATAAGATGGCGGCAAAACAAGAAAAGGAATGGAAAAAGCAATGTGATCAACCACCATTCTTCGCCAAAAGCCGCCTGGAAAAGGCAAGTTGTTAATCCCCCGTGAAGGCTGAAAGGGGTTCCACAGTCCTAATATCGCTGGGAAGCTGATTCCACCAAATGGGACCTGCCACCGAAAAGGCATGGTTCCAGGTGGAGGTCTTATGAGCTTCCCGTGGGGTAGCGACTCTAAGCACTAGGACCTGGGATGATCTAGTGGGCCGGGCCAAAGATGATCTTGGGACAATACGCTCCATCAGATAAGCTGGTCCCAAGCCATGGAGGGTTTGTCAATCAAAACCAATACTGTACCTTGAAACTTATCCGGGAGGCAATGGGTAACCAATGCAGGCGAGCCAGAATGGGGGTGATGGGGTCATATCTCCCCGCACCCTTCAGGCTGCCGCATGCTGCACCCGCTGCAATGGCCGGAATTCTACTCTCTCAAGTATCTACTCCCTGAAAGTGTCAGGAAGATGTTGTGTTCTATTTTGGCTCATGCAGAAATGGTTGCTTAGTTACAATAATTATTCAGCTTTTTGGGAGTTCACTGAATTAATGGGTAGGGCACGAGAGACTTCTGTTATTAATTTAGGGAGCTCTGGTGGAGAGTCAGAACATGGCCTCTTTTCGCCTTTATATGATGATACCTGCCTTTCGTCCCTGTAACTGCTATAAGATTTCCCTCATTATAATCATCTCAGAACAGCAGAACTGGAAGCGGCCCTATAGATAATTATTTTACAATACAGTCGACCCTCGTATAACAAACAGTTTGTATAATAAAATCTGTACAACATAAAAAATTCCGGAGATAGGGGAAATTTGCTTAACAGAATCGTTTATGGGGAGAATCCGTACAACATAAAAATGGTCGCAATTAGGAATTACTCTGTTTTCAATGCATTCCTATGGGAAATTTGCATAAAGGAAAATTTGCTTAACAGAATTTCTTTTGGAATGAATTAATTCCTTTATACAAGATACCACTGTATTTTTTTACCTTGCCATTCTCCTTAAAAATGACCTGTGGCTACTTACTTCATCAAAAGGCAATATTTAAGTAAGTATACAAAAACTCAAAAGGAATCAAGCAAATACCACGCTAAAAACAGCAATCAAACTCAACACTGAAAACAGACTCAGCACAACAAGGCACTCTGTTTAAGAGCCCCACTCAGGCTGCCAGTCACTAAGGGAAACCTTGCCTGAAGAGAAAGGTCTTTGCCTGCTTACTGAAGGGCAACAAAGATGGTGCCCACCTGGCCTCCTGTGGGAGGGAGTTCCACAGTCTGGGAGCGGCAACAGAGAAGGCCCTCTCTTGTCTCCCCCCCCCCCAGTGCACCTGTGAAGGTCTTATTTGTTCTGGAGTTCTCGGTAGGAATAGGATTTTTGGAGTGGGCAAACTCCCAGTATTATAACTTGACAGGATGCCGCTCCCCCTGGCCAAAATATGGGAACCGGGAACTGTCAAACCAACAAGGATGCAGAACAGGCCTTTTATCTCTGCACCATTCGCACACTGCTTCTTTCCACCATTATAAGAGTGCCCTGCTGCATCATGAGAGGCATAGAATCATAGAATCATAGAGCTGGAAGAGACCTCAAGGGCCATCTAGTCCAACCCCCAGTCATGCAGGAACCCCCATCACAGTATTTCCGACAGATGGCCATCCAGCCTCTGCTTAAAAACCTCCAGAGAAGGAGACTCCACCACCCTCCGTGGCAGCATATTCCAATGTTGAACAGCTCTAACCATCAGGAAGTTATTCCTAATGTTCAAATGGAATCTCTTTTCCTGTAGTTTGAGACCCCCCCCCGTCCTAGTCTCTGAAGCCATGGAAAACAAAACTGTTCCCTCTTCAATATGACATACTATCAAATATTTAAACATAGCTATCATATCCCCTCTCAGCCTTCTTTTTGAAAGGCTAAACATTCCCAGTTTCCTAAGCTGTTCCTCATAAGACATTTCTTCCAGA
Organism: Phrynocephalus forsythii; assembly: GCA_029282475.1. Taxonomy (NCBI): domain Eukaryota; kingdom Metazoa; phylum Chordata; class Lepidosauria; order Squamata; family Agamidae; genus Phrynocephalus; species Phrynocephalus forsythii. The sequence continues at coordinate 199,900,257 of JAPFRF010000001.1, read as the reverse complement.
CCTTCAACCATCCTGGTCACCCTCCTCTGGACCGGTTCAAGGCTGTCAACATCCTTTTTAAATTGAGGCACACAGAACTGGACCCAGTACTCCAGGTGGGGTCTGACTAGAGCAGAACACAGTGGTATTATCACTTCCCTTAATCTAGACATGATGCTTCTGTTGATGCAACAAGGATCCACTGTAGTTTGCAGGTGTTTATGCGGGGATGAGTTTCAACAGAGGCTTCCGCCATACATGAAGGCTGCCTCCAGCAGAATCTGTTTCTCCAAAAACCTTTGCAAGCCGCAGGAGATCCTGGTGACTCCTACAGTCAGTTGTTTCTTTCAAAGACTTCCCCGTGGAGAGGAATCCAAGGCTCAAAGAAGGTAGTTCGAGAAACAGAATCAGCTGAGCTTGCTGGTTATATGGATTCTTAATGTTGTCCTCTTATCTGCGGGATCAACTGATTCACTCTGAAAATATGACAAACATTAAAGGAAAAATGCACAAAACACAGTAAGTAATAAGTATATATTTCTAATGATGAATTTACCACAACTGGCCACTAGAGGGAACCAGAGACCATGCTATGTACTGTATGGCGTTTCTTAAAATAGGATCTTGGAACCAATCAATTGTTAATATGGGGTTGTGTGGAATAGAATTGCATTGAATTCTGCCCAGAATGGCAAGTTTTATGGGAATGATTACTTTTTTTAAATTAGACAAATATAGAACGAGGTGGTAACTGGGAAACTGAATGATGGTTGGTAGGGTCATCGGATATTTGCCTCTAGTCTATTTGCTACCCTCTGTCTGTCAAAGGTCTGTTTCTTTGTGTTTTCATATGCAATGAATAGAGATGGGCACAAAACAAATAGCAACATGCTGTTTCATCATTTTGTAACGTTATGAAACGTTACAAAATGTAATGAAACGCAAGCAAGTCTTCCATTGAGTAATGAAACAAAACACCATTTTGAGCTTCAGAAACTAAATGCTTCATCCTCCCTTGGTCAGAATATGCCAATACCATCCAAGAGAGTCAGGACAGCAGGCTGGGAATTGTAATCCGTGTGCAGAGAGATAGGGCCTAGGAATGGATGATGTACCATCCTGCAGGCCACACCTTAGACCTGGTCTTCGGCCCTGATATGGACAGTGGGGACACTGAGGTAAAGGAACTTTCTGTAGTCCCATTGTCCTGGACAGACCATTATACGGTGTGCTTTAGGCTTGCTGTAACTCACAGCCTGGCTAGCGGGGACGGAAGTCAGACAAAAGCAGAAGGTTGATGAATCCAGATGATTTTTAAACCACCCTTGGGCAGTTCCCTACCTCGCCGATGAATGAAACGCATGGGCCTTCTGCATCAAACCCTCCACCTTCGCTGGCAAGGCAGGGGTTCTTGGCCTCGATGAGCCACATTGAGGAGAGGTGTGAATGTGTGTTATGTGAGCCGTGACATGTCTTTGGAACGACTGGGGCAATAAAAACACCTCTCTCCCTTGAATGAATAGCATTATTACGGTCAAACACCAAAATCACCAAACAATCCGCAATAAACACATATAATTTGAAATTGGAATAAGTACAAAATTATTCTGTCTTCTGTTAAAATAATAATAAATAAACCCTTACTTACACGTTCATAAATTACATACTCAACTAAGCTGAGTCTATATCCTTAAAATAAGATAAAACCATGGCCAGGTTAATGGTATAGAGGTATTATTATCTATCTTGGTTGCAACTCAAACATCTGTTTGCGAGTCACTATTGCTGCCACACAGAATTTAGCCACTTTTCTAGTAATATTGATGGATATTGTCAGAAAGTAGCAATTGTACTGCCTGGCCCCACTGATGCTAATAGATACTTTTCAGTCTGAATGGAAGAAGCATATAATTGCAGAGATATCTAAATTAGGCTATTCTCCTAAGTCACTTATAGCAATGGGTCTTACAGAGGCTATGAATGCAGTGAAACTAAGACGGTTACTTCACATCCATTCTCGTCCCGGGAGGAAGTTTGTTGCGTGTTGATGTCGGTCGCGGTCACATGGTCTTCTTCCGGTTCTGTCCCTGTTCCCGTGTACACACGGGCATGATGGATGATACTGGCATGACTGTTTATTTATTTATTTATTTATTATTATATTTATATCCCGCTTATCTCCAACGAGGACTCTAAGCGGCTAACAACAAGTGAATACAACAAAACAGATCACAAAAATAACAAAATAACAAATTAAACAAAACAAACAATAAAATATCCTCCAAATCCTAAAATCCAAATGAGATGTGAAATTCCACGCCTCTGTTCTCCATTTTTTTTCAGCCTGACCTTCCGTTTTTTGATGTTTTGATTCTCCAAAGCCTTGCCTTCAGTGCGTTACGGAGCTAAGTTTGAGGCATTTGTCTTTTAATCTCTCTGCATTGCGTTGCTGACTCTATAGGGAATGTACTGGCGAATGGCACTTCGCACTCCTGCCACTAGATGGAGAATGGCACGTTGTGTGACAAGCCTTACCTCATGGGCACTCGTCTCGGAACGAGAAGCGTGATGAGCAGATTCCCGAGACCAGGGAGGGGAATCTCTCATCCTGCTTAAATCGCAGTTCAGGGGGCGTGGTCGGGACGAACTCCCCTCATCCCGCAATGGACATGTGGTTAGATTACTTCGTACCAGTGATGATGGAGATGGACAGTCTAAGGCAGAAGTTTCAGTCTTGTTTCATGAAAAAAAGGCACACCACCATTAGAAAATGTTAAAAAAATTAACTCTGGATATTGGAATTTTTACAGAACTATGCTGGTGTGCCGCGGAACAGTGGTTGAAAAACAGTTAAGGGGAAATATGGAAACAGAAACTGGCCTTTTGAAATCTGCTTTTACCATCTCTCCATATTTAGCCAGTCTTATTTCGTCTAACGCCAGAAGGGCTTTTACACTGGCTAGATTCAATGCACTACCTTCCAAGCTTTTGGAGGGAAGGTTTCAAGGTTTGCTTCCATCAAACTGTATTTGCCCATGCAAGAGTGACCAAGTTGAAACAGTTGAACATGTGCTCTTATATTGTCCTTGCTATCGGGATATCCGCATGGAGCTTCTATCTCCTATTATCTGCAAATTCCCACCTCCCTCCCTTAATTTTGGATGCACCCTAAGAACTCCATGCTTCATGGAGCATGCTCCAAGCTCCATGCTTCAAGTAAACTGCCTGGCTCCCCCCCCCCCATCTTGCCAAGGACCTTACATCTAAGAAATAACTCCTGGCAAATCCATCTTTTGCCACGTTATAACCTATTGGTACTGCTCTGAGGAAGAGGGTTTCGTCCTCAAAATATTAGCAATGTTTTTGTTATTTTTCTAGTAGCCTAAAGGTATCACCTGTTCCAGTTTTGTATTTGGTTTTTGTGATGGCTACACGGCTCCTCCACTTGTTTAGCAAAAATAATAATAATACGTAAATATATACATGTATTCTGGTTCAGATAAAAAGAAATGTGCTTTTAACAAGGCAAGGTTTCTGCTTTCTTATTCCATTCTTATTCCATTTTCCTCTGCAGAATTTTGAAACTAGATCTTGTTGATGTTCCTTCAGGCTGTCTCGTGTGGATCCCTAAGGAAAGATGTTTTCGCATTTGGCCAACATCCAAATGACACTTGGTTTGTGCAGAGCTTTTATCGGATCTGTGGGCAGATTAGGAGAGGGCTTGAATTATTGAACGTTCTTACAATTTCTTTCTGCTTTGCTCGCTCAGATGAGGCTGGGACCCAAGTGTAGCTGAAGAGTAAAAGAAACCATGCCAATTTTCTTTTTACCACCTCATCTAAATCCCACTTCTTTTTCTTCTGTAAGCAAGTCCTATTGATTTCTTTTTTTTAAAGGGACGAACGTCCAGATATTCGCACTTAAGGCTGCATCTCAGCATATCAATCTCACCAAAGAATACAGACTCAAGTAAAAGTCCGGTGGTTCAGTAGCAAAGCTTAGATGTGTATGATAGTAACCCACGTATCTGTGAGTAAGTCTCATTTAACTCAGTGGAATTTACTCCTCAGTAGACTTGTTATTGATGTTGAGTGTTGCCCTTCAAGGTATTTCCTTTTAAAGGAAAAACTTGTAAGACAGCCATCTGGAAGTTGAGTCATGGCAACTGGACTTCTTTCCTTGAGAGATGGAAACGTTTCGCTGCTTATCCAAGTGGCTTCGTCAGTCTGAGGAAAGTTAGTGGCAAGTTCTCCAATTTATAGCTCACCTTGAATTCACATAATCCTGGTCTGAATAGGCTCATAAGCTAGACAATGGCCTGAATAGGCTTGTTGGGTCGACAATAGCCTGATCGTAGGAGGACAATGGCCTGAATAGGCTCATAGGTGGGCAATGGCCTGAATAGCTTGTTAGGTGGGCAATGGCCTGAATAGGCTTTTAGGTGGACAATGGCCTGAATAGGCTCATTAGGTGAACAATGGCCTGAATAGGCTCATAGGTGGACAATGACCAAGGTGGAGTGGCCTGAATCGGCTCATAGGTGGGCAATGGCCTGAATAGCTCGTTAGGTGGGCAATGGCCTGAATAGGCTCATAGGTGGGCAATGGCCTGAATAGCTCGTTAGGTGGACAATGGCCTGAATAGGCTCATAGGTGGACAGTGGCCTGAATAGGCTTGTAGGTGGACAGTGCCCTGAATAGTCTCATTAGGTGGACAATGACCTGAATTGGCTCGTAGATGGACAGTGGCCTGAATAGGTACATAGGTGAGCAATGGCCTGAATAGCTCGTTAGGTGGGCAATGGCCTGAATAGGCTCATAGGTGGACAGTGGCCTGAATAGGCTCATAGTTGGGCAGTGGCCTGAATAGGTTCATAGGTAGACAGTGGCCTGAATAGGCTGAAAGTTGGGCAGTGGCCTGAATAGGTTCATAGGTGGACAGTGGCCTGAATAGGCTCATTAGATGTACAAGACAGTACTAAATGTAAGACAGCATTAATTACTGAACTTTATCTTTGTGTTCCAAAATCGTATGTATCCTATGTGGAGGAGACTATAATTGTAATTCCTACTGAGATAAATGAAGCTTAATCTCATTTTATAAGATTGCTGGTTTTCTTTCAGTGTTTCCATGGGCAGATAAATTTGCTTTTATGGCAAGTTCCTTTGCACAAATCAGACAACTTTGTGAGTTGTACTCTTTCCATGACTCAGGTAGATCTATTAGATCTGCCCCCTGAACTAATTGGGAATCGGCTACGCCAGGCATGTCCAAACTTTGGCCCTCTGGATGTTTTGGACCGCAACTCCCACAGTCCTTTGCCATTGCCAATCTAAGTTTAGAATTCTGGGAGTTGTGGTCCAAAACATCAGGAGGGCCGAAGTTTGGACATGCCTGAGCTATACAAATCACTCCAGCTTAGTCCTGCATAGGGTGGATACTGGTTTGTGATTTTCCTCCAGATAATATTATTTTTGAAACATTATCACGAGAAATGAAGGACTATTTTTTGTGGGGGGGTCTAATTGATCAATTGGACTGATGCAGTAATAATGCAAAGCTGTTCCACTGCAAGAACACTCATAATGGAGCTGTGTTGGGGTGAAGTTTCCTAACTCATGTACTGTATGTTTCCCTGTTTATCGTCTGGAAGAGTCATGTGAGCTGGAGGCTTCATGGGGTGATCAAAACGTGTTTTTCATCAACTCCCTCAGAGTGGATGTGTTGAAGATGCCTCTTAAACAAAATGGCTCTCATGTCTTCATTAATACAGTGAAATGAATATACAGTAGGACTCCTGTATCCGCTGGGGATTGGTTCCAGGCCTTCCCGTGGTTATTGAAAACCGTGGAAAAGAGAAATGCCAAAAATCCCCCTAAATTGCTGTTTTGTGACAGTAGCTTGCATTACAGCTGCTGTTTTGTGACAGTAGCTTGCTTTACAGCTGCTGAATTATTTATTTATTTATTTTCTGCCAACCATGGATAACTGAATCAGTGGTTAATGAATCAGTGGATATGGGGGTCCTAGTATACTTCATTTCGTGAGGCTTGAAGGCTATCTTCTGTAGAACCAGGCTTTGTCTGCTCCAGCCTTCTCTGACTTTTGTGGCCTCCATTCTCGAGTTAGAAATGAACTTCCCACTTGCAAACCTGTTACAGTTTAGCAGGCATGGCAGATGTCCTCGGTGGCCATAAAGGGAATGATAAGCTAGCAGATCCAAAGAGCAACCGAGTTGGGAAGAATGTAATTACAGTCATACCTCGGATAACAAATGTCTCGGATAACAAATGTTTCAGATAACAAATGGAAATTTCCAGTTATAGGGTTGCCTCAGATAACAAATGTTCCCTATGGGCTGCCTTAGATAACAAATGTTTCAAAATCCCTTGCAAAAAAGTATACCCGGAATGCATTGCACCCCCCACAGTTTGTGGAAGGGTGGGAGGAGTTAGAGTGTTTCTTAATGGTGTTTTGGAGCCATTCTGCACATTTTTTTTGCTGATGAATTTGGACCTTTCAAACTTGGAAAGGTAGGGAGCTAGTCTCAGGGGTTTGTGTTCCAGCACTGCCTGCCTTTAAAGTGCACCTAATAAAGAGGTCTGGGGGGACAGCTTTTTAGCCTTTTTTCGGACCTCTGGAACTGATTAATCGGTTTCCCATTCATTTCAATGGGAAACTATGTTTCAGATAACAATTTTTTTCAGATAACAAATTGTCTCTGGGAACGAATTAAATTCATTATCAGAGGCACCACTGTGTGTAATTATGGGCCAGATGGGCCTCCAGGTAAAGCGAAAAGAAGCCCCCCCCCGTTGGCACTCTCCAGGTAAAGCCTGAAGATTTCTTGGAGGTGATGGGAGGTGACTGTGAAAACAACGAACAAGAGTCTTTCCCAACAGCTCTGCATGTCTCTCTACCTCCGGTGACAAACGGCAACATAGTCCGGGTAAAACTTGTCATCTCTGATATCGTGGCTATTTTAGGTGCCCAAGATGCTTCTACAATCTGTTTTAGGTTCTCCACCCTCCCATATCCCAAGATGTTCTATTTATTTATTTATTTATTTATTGGACTTAATCTGTTCTTCCCGAAGGAACTCGGGCGGTTTACAACATAAGAATATTAATAACAGCTATTAAGTTAAGCAAATTAAACAGTTAAAAAAAAACAGTTGGCTGTTCTAAGCGTTAAGGAATGGCCCAGATCCCATATCAGAGAAGAGTTTTTAAAACAATAGGCGCACTTCTGCTGGGAGATGGTAGCGGGGGCAGACAAAAACAGTCTTGCGCCCGCGACAACCTAGTTCTGCTTTATAGGTTAAATCTTGCTGGAATTGTCAGAGTCTGTTCTTCTTTGTACAGTAGGCAGATTGTTGCGGGGTAACAGTCAGTTTTTTGTACAGTGGTATAACATAAAATCTAAAATCTGTACAACATAAAAAATTCTGGAGATAGGGGAAATTTGCTTAACAGAATTGTCTATGGGGCAAATCTGTACAACATAAAAATTATCACGGTTAGGGATTACTCTGTTTTCAATGCCTTCCTATAGGAAACTTGTATAAAGGAAAATTTGCTTAACATAATTTCATTTGGAACGAATTAATTCCTTTATACAAAGTACCACTGCACATACAGAAAGGGCTGCATGCAAAACTGCTTATAGAGTGTGTATTAAATATTTCCATATGACATACTTCAAAAGCACAACATTTATTTATTTATTTATTTATTTATCTCTTTATCTCTTTGACTTTTATACCGCCCGTCTAGCCCTAGGGCTACTCTGGGCGGTATACAACATGGATTCACATGACAAGCTAACAAAGGAAGACATTTAAAAAACCAAAATACAAGGAGCATAATAAGACAAAATATATGTAAATCAACAACAATAAACTAAAATGAAGATAAAATGAAGCTAAAAATAGCAGGAGATTGATAACATGGGGGTGGGGAGAGAGAAGACCAGTGGTAAAAAGAATACATGTGCCGTTTGTCAGCAGTTCCCTGAGTCCGGCTCATGCACTGAGCACAGTGGGTATTTCACTCCAATTTGCAATTTGCTCGCAGGCTTTTGGCTGAGAATGGGTGGCCTTCACCTGTCCCATTCATCCCTCTTCCTGGGGAAAGGAGAGGAGGTGATGGAGGTTAACGAGAAGATCTCACATCCCTCCTTTAACTTTCTGTTTCACAGGGAGCAGTTTTCCCTTTTGAAAACTAGCTCTAGTTGAAACATGTGCTAGTTTATTCCAGTACAGCAGGACCCCCCATATCCATTGATTCATTAACCACTGATTCAGTTATCCACAGTTGGCAGAGGAAAAAAATTAAATAAATAATTCAGCAGCCGCAAAGCAAGCTACTGTAACAAATAGTAGCGGTAAAGCAAGCTACTATCATAAAACAGCAGCTGTAAAGCAAGCTACTGTCACAAAACAGCAGCCATAAAGCAAGCTACTTTTTGGCATTCTCACTTATCCACAGTTTTCGTTATCCATGGGAATGTCTGGAACATTGAATACCAGGGTCCTACTGTACTGTATCTGAGATCCAGAGATCTCTGGTGAGGATGACTTTCAGACATCAGCTGAGATTGGAATAGTAACTTTTCTATGTTTTGGTTTTCTGTGACATCGAAACAGAAGGTTAATGATGTTTTCATCATCATCATCTTAGAACGACAGAGCTGGGCATTCTCGTGTGTGTGTGTGTGTGTGTGTGTGTGTGTGTGTGTGTGTGTGTGTGTGTGTGTGTGTGTGTGTGTGTGTGTGTGTGTGTGTGTTTTATGAGACTGGGGAAAACAGCCTTTGCATGTGGGTTGGATATATATTTTGGATTTTGATTTGAGAACATTCAGGCACACAGTTGTCTAGGGCAGGCATGTCCAAACTTTGCCCCTCCAGATGTTTTGGACCATAACTCCCACAGTCCTTTGCCATTGGAAATACAGGCTTGGAATTCTGGGCGCTGTGGTCCAAAACATCAGGAGAGCCGAAGTTTGGACATGCCTGGTCTAGGGAATAGACATAACTTGACAAAGCTGCATGGATGAGTCGCGAAACATTTTGATCTCATAAGAAAAGAAGTCCAGTTGCCATGACTTAACTTCCGGATAACCTTGTCCGGATGACACAGACACATAACTTGAGATGAGGACAGACTGCCAACATGGCACTTCATTATGGTTCATTAAGGTTGATGAACCAGAAATCCAAACCTGGGACCCTACAAATCGATTTGTTAGGGTTTCTCAAAGACACCCATGGGTTGTCTTTTAAAAAAAAAGACTGGAGGGGACAAATAACAGGGGAAAATATTCATCCCTTTATATTTGTCAGTGTCTCCACCCCTGATGACTATGGAGGGAGGACTATTAAACAAATCAGTGATATTATCAAATATTGTAATTTGTTTTTTTACAGTATTTATCCTCGTCTCTAGATATAGCATTCAAAAAGTTATCTCCACAGCTGGGCTCTAGAGGGCAGTCAAAGACACATCGAGTTTTCATTAGATTACATCTCTATGTTGCTTAAAGAAGCAAAATGCTTCCTTCTCTGGGATTCATAATAATAATAACTACAAGCAGGAAACAAAGCAATACATGTGTAATCTCTAGAAGTAAAAGTGCCATGATACACACAACCCACCTCAAATTGCCAACATTGTGCTCTCTAAGCTTTGAATAAGAAACAAGGCAGTATAAGCAGCCAGTTTGAGAGTGTATGCTCTGTTGTCCACATTTGGCTGTTTTTGCCCCAAAACTTATCTTGCATCTCTCTGTTATCCCTGTAACCGCCTACACACTTTTTTTGAAAGTAAGTATTATAGGTTAAACCTAAGTGACTTTTTATTACCTATTATGCTTGAAAAGTAGCTTTGCATCAATTATTTCTAGGACTTGATTTTTTTAAATGTAAGCAGTCACTTTCTAGCTGTGGTGCGAACACCTCTTATGAATTAAATTACAGTAATGTTTCCATTCCGGAAACATGCTTGTAAACCAAAACACTTGTATATCAAAGCAAATTTCCTCATAAGAAATAATGGAAACTCAGATGATTCGTTCTAGGGTCCCATAGACCACAAATTGTACACACAAAATGCCAAAACTCACAAAAGAAGTTGGCTAGAACTCCATGTCCACACCACGGTTTACGTACCTGGCTGTGGAATCTGCTCTGTTTAGGACTAACAATTGGATTTTATTCTGTATTTTTAATGTGACAATAATAAAGATAAATTTGTAGCCCTATACACACTTAACCAGCTGCCCAATGACTAGAAATGATTTGAAAATATAAGAAAGAATACCGGAAACAAATTAAATAAAAATAAGAATATAAATATAAAGAAAAATAAAACCCTAACCTGCATGTTCCTGGCTGGTGCAAGGGTGACCTCTGTTCCTCTCTCCTCCCTCTCCTTTGGAGTCTGCCTGAGACAGAACGATCCAGACAATCACCCACAATCCAGCTGGGAGAGAGAGAGAGAGAGAGAGAGAGAGAGAGAGAGAGAGAGAGAGAGAGAGAGAGAGAGAGAGAGAGAGACTCTTGGCTCCCTTGTGATTCTGTGACCTTCTCCAGTGTTTGTATATCAAGACATTGCTTGTTGATCAAGGCACAATTTAGAAGAAATGTTTGCTTGCCTTGCAAAACGCTCTTAAATCAAGTTAAACCAAGGCATTACTGTTAGAGATGGGCACAAAACGCCAAAATGAGCTTTTAAACCCCCCCGCCCAAGTGCTGATCAGCTGGCGGGCAGAGCTTCGGGCAGGGAAAAAGTGTAAAAACGCTGCCATTTCCCGCGCCCAGTCGGTTTCCTCTGTGGGAAAACAAAACAGAATGAAAGGAAAATGTTTGTTTAGTTTCATTTTTCTTTGATGGGTCACTTCGTTTTTTGTTTTGTTAGGGAACGAAATGAAAAACGAACTGAAAAAAAATCATTTCGTGCCCATCTCTAATTACTGTACTGATCAGTTTTGGAATTCCAGAAATCTATACCTTTCCACCACTAGAGGGAGGTCTTGTGTTTTTTTCCCACCCTCAGCATCTGAAATTCTAGTGATCTCATTGCATTGAGCTTCCATGTGTTTTCCTTCTAAGGTGCTCTGGAGCAAATCATCTAGAAGTTAGGCACTTTAATGCTGATCCTCTTGGGAGTCCTAAACGCCCTCCTTCAGTTTACTTGGTGGTTACACTTGAGTGGCCTGTCTGGTCAAGGTTGGTTAGCCTTTCCTGTAAATTGCCGGAATACAGAATAAGAAAACCGTCATCCTGTGGTGCTGGCCGTTGCAAGCGGGCTCCTTGCAGAGAGGCATTGTGTCTCCTCAGCAGAGAAAGCTTTTATGTGCTCGACATAAGTGTTTCTGCATTGATTGGAAACAGCAGAACCAGCGCCTTTTGTTATTGGAAACAAAAATCAATGACACAGGAGGAGGGCCTTAAATGCAGCAATATGTTGGCTTGACACAATGTGCCTCATAGAGGGAGGAGGAGGAGGAGGAGGAGTGCTTTTTACCCAGGACTCCCAAGAAGCTCAGATCCTGCTGCCAAGATATAAAACCAAGCTATAAATAACATTTTATACTTTCACACACACACAAAAAGATATAAATACAGAGGTACCTGGAAGGACAGATTTTGGAAGGACACTGGAAGGAAAGATTTTGAAGCTGAGGCTCCAGTACTTTGGCCACCTCATGAGAAGAGAGGACTCCCTGGAAAAGTCCCTGATGCTGGGAAAAATCGAAGGCAAAAGGAAAAGAGGACGACAGAGAATGAGATGGTTGGATGGTGTCATCGATGCAACCAAAATGAATTTGACAAAACTCCGGGAGGCAGTGGAGGATAGGAAGGCCTGGCGAGCTCTGGTCCATGGCGTCACGAAGAGTCGGATACGACTGAACGACTGAACAACAACCTTGTATAAATGAATTAATTCATTCCAAATTAAATTATGCTGAGCAAATTTTCCTTTATACAAATTTCCCATAGGAATGCATTGAAAAGAGAGTAATCCCTAATCATGACCCTTTTTATATTGTATGGATTTGCCCCATAGGCAATTCTGTAAAGCATATTTCTCCTATCTCCGGAATTTTTTATGTTGTACAGATTTTATGTTATACAAACGGTTTGTTATACGAGAGTCCACTGTAATGTAAGATAGCTCCTGTGAGTTTTTCAGGCTGTTTGGCCGTGTTCTGGAAGTTTTTCTTCCTGACGTTTGTTTCACCAGGCTCTGTGGCCATCATCTTAGGAGGACAAGCTCACTTGCTCTGGTCTATACAGTTCCCTGAGCTCCTTTGCCCTCTGAAGATGCCAGCCACAGAGTCTGGTCTGGTGAAACGTCAGGAAGAAAATACTTCCAGAACACGGCCAAACAACCCGAAAAACTCACAACAGCTATCAGATCCCGGCCGTGAAAGCCTTCGAGAATACAAATAATCTAAGGTCTGTGGAATATGCTAGGGTTTGTTTCTTAGGAGAGAGCATTGCAGATTCAGATATATATACATATATATATATATATGCATGTTAGGGTGGATTCGGGTTTCTTCCCGTGTAGAAATCTGGTTGTTTTGGCGACGTTTCGACGAGGTCTCACTCGTCATCTTCAGGCTGGTGTTCTGGCTTCTTTCTTCTTGAAGCAAAGCGTGGTCTCAGTTGAAGTCCTTCTATAAATACTGCTGGGGGTGTGTGGTTTGCTTGCTCTGTTGCTGATTGTAGGTTCCTTTGTTCTTTTGTGATCTGCTGTGTGGCTGAGGCGATCGTTAAGGGATTAACTGCTGGTGGGTTAGATGGCTGTTTAGAGACATCCTGTGTGGGTGAGGTGCTGGATGTGTGTCTATCAGCCTTTTGTTTCTTAACGACCTTGGTGGTGGGCGTTCTGGCAGCATCCTGGGCTTTGGTGGAGTGGGGTCCTGTGTCTTGTGAATTCATTTTGGTCTGGCTACGTGTCTGTGGTCTCCCAATGTTTTTTTGGCGTGTGTAAGTGTGCTCCATGTGGTGACTGGAGTGGGGTGCCGCAGTAGACGGTGCAGTCATGGTTTTGTTATTGGATGGTGGTTTCGTTTCATCTGTGGGAAGGGTCTGGGTTTGTGTTTGGTGTGGATGGAAGGTGGTGGCATCTTGTGTCCTTTTGGACCTGGTGTCAGTCTTTGTGACAGAGGCTCGTCTGTTGACCAGGGCTAGTTTCCAGATGTCAGGCAAGCGGGAGGTGTCATCACGTTTATTCATGTTGTTTGGGTGTTTCTCTATTTCAATGGCTTCCATGATTATTCGACTGTTGAAGTGTTCAGTTTTGGAGATGAGTTTGGTTCTTTCAAAGTCAATTTCATGACCTGTTGTTTTTATGTGCTGGAAGAGAGAGGAAGATTTTTCTTCTTTTTGACTGCGTTCTTGTGTTCTGCGATGCGTGCGCTTATTCTCCTGTTTGTCTGTCCGATGTATGTGGCTGGGCAGACTTTGCATGGTATTTCGTAGACTCCTTGGTTTTCTAGCTCAATCTTGTCTTTGGGGTTTCTTAAAATGTTGGCTATTTTTTGGTCGGTGCAAAAGGCTGTCTTGATATTGTGTTTGTGGAGAATTTTGCTGATTTTGTCTGTGGTGCCTTTGATGTAAGGGAGGAGGGCGGTGCCGTTGTTCTCTTCTGTTTCTTGGTTCTTGGGGGTGTTTCCTTTTGGATTAGTTTGGTGATGGTTTTTTTGGAATCCGTTCGCAATTAAAACATTCGAGAGAGTGTGTAATTCAGTTCTTAGGTGGTCTTTGTCAGCGAGGCGTTTGGTTCTGGAGATGAGGGTTTTTGCTACGGAGTTGATCTGTGCAGGGTGGTGGTGTGATTGTGCATTTAAGTAGCGGTTTGTATGTGTTTTTTTCTGGTAGATGGTATGTCCTAAGGAGCCGTCGGGTTTTTTGTAGATTAGGACGTCCAGGAAGGGAAGTTGGTTGTTGGCTTCTATTTCCATAGTGAATTGTATTTTGGGGTGTAGGCTGTTGAGATGTGTGAGGAAGTTGTTCAGTTTATCTTTCCCGTGTGGCCAGATAACAAAGGTGTCGTCAACATATCTGAGCCAGAGTTTGGGTTTATGTTCGGACTTCTGTAACGCGTTGGTTTCAAAGTGTTCCATATATAGGTTTGCGATGACCGGTGAGGGGTGATCCCATGGGTGCTCCTTCTATCTGTTTGTATCTTTGTCCATTGTGGATGAAGTATGTGTTGGTTAGGCAGTGGTTGGTCAGATCTAGGATGTGTTTGGGGGTTGTATTTGTTGTGGATAGCTGTCAAGGCTTCTTGAATGGGCACTTGTGTGAAGAGCGAAACAACATCGAAGCTCACGAGTAGGTCATTGGGTTGTAGGTCTTGTTTCTTTATAATTTCTATGAAGTGGAACGAGTTTTGTACGTATGAAGTGATGGATTCTGCATAGGGCTGGAGTTGTTTGGCAAGAAATTTGGCGAGGTTTTGTAGAGGTGAGCCTATGGAGCTGACTATGGGTCTGAGAGGTGTTCCTTCTTTGTGAATTTTGGGAGGCCGTAGAGCTTGGGGCATCTGGATGATTTCTCTCTGGGGATGATGCTTGGCTTGATTTCTTCACTTAAGGGAGAGGCTTTTATTTTGGCTTTGGTGGTTTTTTCCAGGTAGGTGGTGGGGTCTGTGTTCAAAGGTATGTAAGCAGGGTCTTGTAGTAGGTTGGATAGTTTAGCTTGGTAGTCGGATGTGTTCATCACCACTGTGGCATTGCCTTTGTCTGCTGGGAGAATGATTATGTTGTTGTCTTTCCTCAGGTTGGAGAGGGCTTTTGTTCTTCTTTGTGTAAATTGCTTCTGGGTGGTTTGCTGGAGCAGAGGACATTGGTGACTTGAGTCTGATTTTGTTGGCTTCATCTGGGTTGATTTTGGTTAGGCTGGCTTCCACTCCGCATATGATGTTTTCGGTGGGGATGTGTCTGGGGCGACTGCAAAGTTGAATCTTTGGAAAGGACTTTGGTCTCTGCGATGGTGAGTGTCCTGTCTGATATGTTGTGAACTGTTTGTTTCATGGGCTGTTGTGGGGGGGTTGGGTTGGGCTTCTGGCGTTTTTCCAGTTTGTGGAGTTTGTTGGTGTGTGTGTCTGTCTTGTGGGAGGTCTCTGTTTCAGCTCTCCAGGCGGCGAGTTGCTTGGATTTGTTCCAGAGTGTTGGGTGGATTTTGTTGCTGAGTTTGAGGTGGAGAGTGAGTAGGTCTCTGTTGGTTTGATCTAGTAGGTATCTTTTCCTGTGTAGTTCGCTTCTGATTAGGGCTAGTTCTGTTCTTTTCAGGATCCTTTCACTGGATGGGGTTTTTGAGTGGAATTTCAGTTGGAAGCTTGTGGGGATCACATTTTTGTCTCGGCAGTTGCGTAGGAATGCAATGTCACATAAGATGGTGGCTCTTCGGACTTCTAGTTTCTCGTAGGTTCTGGTCAGCTGGAAGGTTTCCTCCCCGTAGAGGTCGGATATTTGTTTTCGTAGATTTTCACGGGTATAGGTATGCATGTTAGGGTGGATTCGGGTTTCTTCCCGTGTAGAAATCTGGTTGTTTTGGCGACGTTTCGACGAGGTCTCACTCGTCATCTTCAGGCTGGTGTTCTGGCTTCTTTCTTCTTGAAGCAAAGTGTGGTTTCAGTTGAAGTCCTTCTATAAATACTGCTGGGGGTGTGTGGTTTGCTTGCTTTGTTGCTGATTGCAGGTTCCTTTGTTCCTTTGTTCTTTTGTGATCTGCTGTGTGGCTGAGGCGATCGTTAAGGGATTAACTGCTGGTGGCTGTTTAGATGGCTGTTTAGATGCTGGTGGGTTAGATGGCTGGTGGGTTCTGGCAGTATCCTGGGCTTTGGTGGAGTGGGGTCCTGTGTCTTGTGAATTCATTTTGGTCTGGCTACGTGTCTGTGGTCTCCCAATGTTTTTTTGGGGTGTGTGAGTGTGCTCCATGTGGTGACTGGAGTGGGGTGCCGCAGTAGATGGTGCAGTCGTGGTTTTGTTATTGGATGGTGGTTTCGTTTCATCTGTGGGAAGGGTCTGGGTTTGTGTTTGGTGTGGATGGAAGGTGGTGGCATCTTGTGTCCTTTTGGACCTGGTGTCAGTCTTTGTGACAGAGGCTCGTCTGTTGACCAGGGCTAGTTTCCAGATGTCAGGCAAGCGGGAGGTGTCATCACGTTTATTCATGTTGTTTGGGTGTTTCTCTATTTCAATGGCTTCCATGATTATTCGACTGTTGAAGTGTTCAGTTTTGGAGATGAGTTTGGTTCTTTCAAAGTCAATTTCATGACCTGTTGTTTTTATGTGCTGGAAGAGAGAGGAAGATTTTTCTTCTTTTTTGACTGCGTTCTTGTGTTCTGCGATGCGTGCGCTTATTCTCCTGTTTGTCTGTCCGATGTATGTGGCTCAGATATGTTGACGACACCTTTGTTATCTGGCCACACGGGAAAGATAAACTGAACAACTTCCTCACACATCTCAACAGCCTACACCCCAAAATACAATTCACTATGGAAATAGAAGCCAACAACCAACTTCCCTTCCTGGACGTCCTAATCTACAAAAAACCCGACGGCTCCTTAGGACATACCATTGTGAGCGACCCCCGCCGCCCCCTCCATAATGAGGTGCTTAAAAATTATGTAAGATAGGCTTTTATTATGTTCACTGGAGTTCAACACAGACAGAAAACACCCCAGCACAGTTCAGTGGTGCTTTGCCCCCTCTGGGAATTAATAAGGCTTTTTCTTCTTTGGAGCAGGCCCTGTCAGAAGTCTCTCCATCTGGTAGTAGTGCCTGGCTAGACTGTCTTTTAGCTTCAGAGCATAAATAACTGGTGTTTCTCCCAAAGTCCCAAGACACAGCCTCTCAGTTCTCACTCTTCCTTACAGGTTTTACTCTGTGCCTGTGTAATTCCCATAGAGTGGGGAGTTACCTCACTCCCTCACTCCAGAAGCCAGCGAATGTCCTGGTCAGTTAAACAACACCGTCTTCATCAGGCCGGCCCGCGTTGTCTCCCTTTATTCTTAGTTCTCAAACATTGGGCTGCCTCAGGGAGGGGCTGAGCCCATGAGCTGTCTTCCTTCACTCTGCTCCTGGGTTGCACAGAGGAGACTTTATCCCTTATACTCCTTGGCCCCGGCCTTTAATGCTCACCTCCTCCAGGTTGTCCGACTGGCCAGGCTTCCTCCTTATCCAGGGTGTCCCTTGCATCCTCCCAAACATCCGTCTCTCCTTCCTCCTCCCCCCACGATGATGTTTTCTCCCCTTATCTCTAGGCCCGCCAGAGCTCTCTCCTCCCCCCAGACAGGTGTTACATTTCTCTCTAATTGCCTTGCTGCCTCGGGAGGCTGACCACTCTCCCAGCTGCTTTCAGCTGTCTCACACATCCCCCCTTCCAAGTGGGCAGCCTCCTCAGCAGGGTCTTCTGTCCAAGGGCCTTGGCGAGAGAAATAGTCCACATTAGCATGCTGGCGACCCTTGCGGTACCGCACCCGAAACGCAAAAGGCTGAAGGGCCAGATACCAGCGGGTTAGCCGAGGGTTGGTATCCTTCATGCGTTGGAGCCATTGCAGGGGTGCATGGTCCGTGACGAGCAGGAAAGGGGCCCCTAACAGGTAGTAGCTCAACGCCTCCACTGCCCATTTGATGGCCAAAGCCTCCCGTTCAATCACTGCATATTTTTGTTCTCGGGGGGATAGTTTCCGACTTAGAAACAGGACAGGATGCTCTCCATCCTCATAATGTTGGGCTAAGATGGCTCCTAATCCCCGCTCTGATGCGTCAGTTAGGAGAATGAAGGGCCGTGAAAAATCAGGGGCTCGCCGGACAGGGGCTTCACAGAGCCGCTGCTTTAGCCTTTCAAAGGCCTGTTGCTCCCTGGGTCCCCACCGCACCATCCTTGGAGCCTTCCGGCGTGTAAGATCTGTTAAGGGTGCCGCAATGTCCGAGAAGTTCGCTATGAACTGGCGATAATAACCGGCAAGCCCAAAAACTGCTGCACTTCCTTCTTAGTACGGGGTGGACACCACTTTGACACTTTAGTCACTTTGTCTGCCATTGTCCGGATTTCTCCCCCACCTACCAGGAATCCCAGATAAGGCACGTGCGCCTGCGCCAGCTTACATTTTCGAGGGTTCACGGTTAACCTCGCCTTCCTTAATTCCCTTAATACTGCTCTTAGGTGCTCCAGGTGTTCTCCCAAGACTGACTAAAGATAATGATATCATCTATGTATGCGGCCGCAAAATCTTGCACTGGTGCCAATACCCTATCCATCAGCCGCTGAAATGTTGCTGCAGCCCCATGCAGGCCAAAGGGCATATAGGTGAATTGATAGAGCCCTACTGGGGTGGTAAACGCTGTTTTCTCCTATCTGCCTTCCGGAGTGGGATCTGCCAATAACCTTTGGTTAGATCCAAGGAGGACAGGTAGGTGGCTTTCCCTAATCTCTCTATCAACTCATCCACCCTTGGCATAGGGTAGGCATCAAATTTTGATACCTCATTAACCCGGCGAAAATCAATGCAAAACCGGGTACTACCGTCTGGTTTGGGTACCAGGACGGGATGGCTCCGCCATGGACTGCTAGACGGTTCAATGACTCCCAGGTCTAGCATAGACCTGACTTCATCTATTATGATCTGTTTGAGGTGCTGAGGCCAGGTTCGGGCTGCCGATCTTACCACCACTCCTGGCTCAGTCTCAATTGGGTGTTCAACCAGGGTTGTGCGCCCGGCCGGCTGACTATGACATCTGGAAACTCCTGTTCCAGGATCCTCAACTCCTGCTGCTTTTGAGGTTCAAGGCCCTCATCTAGTTTCCACCTATCCTCTAGTTCGGTGGAGGACCCTTTAGTCTCTGGTCCCAATTCTACCTCTTCTACTTCTCCCAAGAGGGCTTCCCTATCCTTCCATTCCTTCAAGAGATTGACATGAAAGATTTGGGTTGGCCTCCTCCGGTCTGGCATCCTAACTTCGTAATCTACAGGTCCAACCCGACGTATTACTTCATAAGGTCCCTGCCATTGTGCAAACAGCTTAGTTGGTTCGGAGGGTAAAAGCAGGAGCACTTTCTGTCCAGGGGTGAACTCCCGCAGTTGAACTCGGGCATTGTACCGACGCCTTTGAGCCATCTGTGCTTCCCTCAAATGTCCCTGGGCTAATTCGGTGGCCGTCCGCAATCGTTCTCGCATCTCCAGGACCTGCTGTACTGTACTCTGGGCCTGGTCTTCCCTGATTCCCACTGCTCTCGCACCAAATCAAGAACTCCCGAGGTTGCCTTCCATAGAGTAACAAAAGGGGAAAATCCTAAGGATGCCTGGGGCACCTCACGGATAGCAAACATCAATGGTGCCAACATTTGGTGCCACTGAGTGGGCCTATCTTGTGCTATCCTGCGTAACATAGTTTTAAGGGTTTTGTTGAACCTTTCTACCAGACCATTAGTCTGTGGGTGGTAAACTGAGGTTCTCAAAGGCCTTATGCCCAAGAGCTTCCACATTTGCTTTAAGGTTTGACTAAGGAAGTTGGTGCCCTGATCTGTGAGGATAGTACTGGGGAAACCCACTCGAGAAAATATGCCCAGAAGTTCCCTAGCCAAAACCTTGGCTGTAGTGGACCGGAGAGCCACCGCCTCCGGATAACGGGTGGCATAGTCAATCACTACCAGAATGTAAGAGTGTCCTCCAGCTGATTTAGGGAGGGGTCCTACCAGATCCATGGCTACTCGGTCAAAGGGTTTGTCCACTAGGGGCAAGGACACAAGTTCCCCTCCAGGACGAGGCCGGATCTGTGTTCTCTGGCACACTGGACACGACCTGCAATACTGTTCTACCTCTGTATACAGACCGGGCCAAAAGAACCGTTGGCGTATGCGGGCGTTCATCTTGTCTGCGGCTAAATGCCCAGCAAGGGGTGGGTCATGGGCTAACTTTAACACAAAGCCCGAAGTCGTTGAGGAACTACCAGTTGAGCCCCTGGAAAGGGTGGGTTTGGGTCAATCCGGTAAAGAAGACCATCCCGCATCTCGAAACCCACTTGCCCTGCCGGCGTTTCCCCTTCCGGCCTAGCTCCTGCAAGAGCGTGGGTTAGAGCAGGGTCTTCCTGCTGCCATGCCCTCACCTGAGCTCGGGAGACCTTCCCTAACTCCAGCCCTTCTGACTCCCCTGCAGCTCCTACTGCTAGCTGTGGGGATGTCACCAATTTTTCCACCCCCTGCCAATTCCTCCCCAACAGCATGGGCCATGCCAAGTTTGGTACCAATCCCACCCTCAACCGTCTTCTCTCGGCCCCTATGGTGACCCATACCTGTGTAGTGGCATATGGCTTCACATCCCCATGAATACAACGAATTTTTACCAAGCCTTCCTGTGACCCCCCTGCTTGAGATCGGAGCAAGGTAGTACTACAACCTGTATCTATTAAGGCCCTGACTGGTTTCCCATCTACCAAAACATCCACCTGCCACTCAGGGCCGGTGACCTGCCTACCTGCATCGCTGCAACATAGGCATTAGCCCACGAACAGTCCATGAGTGGGCAGTCCCGTTTCAGATGGCCTTCCTTCCCACAGGTAAAACAGGCCATACTTTTGGGGGTCCGGCTTTGGGTTCCCTGAGATCCCCCTCCTTTGCTAGCCTGGGCCGGAGCTGACGGGCTTGGGTTTGATTGAGTCCTCTGGGAGGCCTCCAAACCAGGTGAGTTGCCTCTGTTAGGAACCGCACGATGAACTAACAACCGGTGTCTCCCTAAAGATGATTCCTTCGGAGGGGATCCAGCATTCCTTGGCATCTGTTCCTTAGAAGAATTCCGGTCCTTCGGCGACAGGCTCCTAGAATCCCAGGTTTCCTCAGCACACCAATAGGCTTCTAATGCAGAGACTGCTTCTTCAATGGAAACCGGACGTAATCGTGTCACCCAGTTCCGGGGCCTGGGGGCAAGGTGGTTACCAACTGCTCTACCACCAACAGCTCAATTATCTTCTCCCTGAGTTACTATCAGGCTTGAGCCAACGGGTAGCATAAGCCCGCATCTTCTGGGCCACCGCCCTGGGATGTCCATTACTCTTAAGACGTAACTCCCGAAAAAACGCCTGCGATAGGCCTCGTCTGACAAATTCAACGTACTCAGGATGGCTTGCCTCACCTTACCGTAATTGGCAGCGTCCCGGGCATCTAAGGCATCAACTACTTCTTGGGACACCCCTGTGAGACAAGGTGTGAGGATTAGGGCCCACTGCTCCTTTGGCCAAGCCGCAGCTGTGGCCACTCTCTCAAAGGTGTTGAGGAAAGCTTCTGGGTCATCCTCAGGTGTCATTTTTGCATGCGAATGGGTGGAGGACCAGCCACCCAGGTACCGAAGCCGTTGGGGTGGCTCTCAAGACTTCAGCCATTTGTTGTTGCCCCACCAACATTTGCTCCATCAAAACGTGCTGGTTTTCTGCCATCTGCCGTAACAGGTGTTCTTGCCTCTCGGTGGCCCAGGCCAACAACTGGGCGGTGGTCGCTGGGGCATCTGGAAGTGCCCCACGTTGGGCGCCAATGTGAGCGACCCCCGCCGCCCCCTCCATAATGAGGTGCTTAAAAATTATGTAAGATAGGCTTTTATTATGTTCACTGGAGTTCAACACAGACAGAAAACACCCCAGCACAGTTCAGTGGTGCTTTGCCCCCTCTGGGAATTAATAAGGCTTTTTCTTCTTTGGAGCAGGCCCTGTCAGAAGTCTCTCCATCTGGTAGTAGTGCCTGGCTAGACTGTCTTTTAGCTTCAGAGCATAAATAACTGGTGTTTCTCCCAAAGTCCCAAGACACAGCCTCTCAGTTCTCACTCTTCCTTACAGGTTTTACTCTGTGCCTGTGTAATTCCCATAGAGTGGGGAGTTACCTCACTCCCTCACTCCAGAAGCCAGCGAATGTCCTGGTCAGTTAAACAACACCGTCTTCATCAGGCCGGCCCGCGTTGTCTCCCTTTATTCTTAGTTCTCAAACATTGGGCTGCCTCAGGGAGGGGCTGAGCCCATGAGCTGTCTTCCTTCACTCTGCTCCTGGGTTGCACAGAGGAGACTTTATCCCTTATACTCCTTGGCCCCGGCCTTTAATGCTCACCTCCTCCAGGTTGTCCGACTGGCCAGGCTTCCTCCTTATCCAGGGTGTCCCTTGCATCCTCCCAAACATCCGTCTCTCCTTCCTCCTCCTCCACGATGATGTTTTCTCCCCTTATCTCTAGGCCCGCCAGAGCTCTCTCCTCCCCCCAGACAGGTGTTACATTTCTCTCTAATTGCCTTGCTGCCTCGGGAGGCTGACCACTCTCCCAGCTGCTTTCAGCTGTCTCACAACCATCTACCAGAAAAAAACACATACAAACCGCTACTTAAATGCACAATCACACCACCACCCTGCACAGATCAACTCCGTAGCAAAAACCCTCATCTCCAGAACCAAACGCCTCGCTGACAAAGACCACCTAAAAACTGAATTACACACTCTCTCGAATGTTTTAATTGCGAACGGATTCCAAAAAAACACCATCACCAAACTAATCCAAAAGGAAACACCCCCCAAGAACCAAGAAACAGAAGAGAACAACGGCACCGCCCTCCTCCCTTACATCAAAGGCACCACAGACAAAATCAGCAAAATTCTCCACAAACACAATATCAAGACAGCCTTTTGCACCGACCAAAAAATAGCCAACATTTTAAGAAACCCCAAAGACAAGATTGAGCTAGAAAACCAAGGAGTCTACGAAATACCATGCAAAGTCTGTCCAGCCACATACATCGGACAGACAAACAGGAGAATAAGCGCACGCATCGCAGAACACAAGAACGCAGTCAAAAAAGAAGAAAAATCTTCCTCTCTCTTCCAGCACATAAAAACAACAGGTCATGAAATTGACTTTGAAAGTACCAAACTCATCTCCAAAACTGAACACTTCAACAGTCGAATAATCATGGAAGCCATTGAAATAGAGAAACACCCAAACAACATGAATAAACGTGATGACACCTCCCGCTTGCCTGACATCTGGAAACTAGCCCTGGTCAACAGACGAGCCTCTGTCACAAAGACTGACACCAGGTCCAAAAGGACACAAGATGCCACCACCTTCCATCCACACCAAACACAAACCCAGACCCTTCCCACAGATGAAACGAAACCACCATCCAATAACAAAACCACGACTGCACCATCTACTGCGGCACCCCACTCCAGTCACCACATGGAGCACACTCACACACCCCAAAAAAACATTGGGAGACCACAGACACGTAGCCAGACCAAAATGAATTCACAAGACACAGGACCCCACTCCACCAAAGCCCAGGATACTGCCAGAACCCACCAGCCATCTAACCCACCAGCATCTAAACAGCCATCTAAACAGCCACCAGCAGTTAATCCCTTAACGATCGCCTCAGCCACACAGCAGATCACAAAAGAACAAAGGAACAAAGGAACCTGCAATCAGCAACAAAGCAAGCAAACCACACCCCCCCAGCAGTATTTATAGAAGGACTTCAACTGAGACCACGCTTTGCTTCAAGAAGAAAGAAGCCAGAACACCAGCCTGAAGATGACGAGTGAGACCTCGTCGAAACGTCGCCAAAACAACCAGATTTCTACACGGGAAGAAACCCGAATCCACCCTAACATGCATACCTATACCCGTGAAAATCTACGAAAATATATATATATATATATATATACAGTGGACTGTCGTATAACAAACGGGTTGTATAACATGAAATCTGTGCAACATAAAAAATTTCGGGGACAGGGGAAATTTGCTTAAAAGAATTGTCTATGGGGCGAATCCGTACAACTTAAAAATGGTCGCAATTAGGGATTACTCTGTTTTCAATGCATTCCTATGGGAAATTTGTATAAAGGAAAATTTGCTTAACATAGTTTCATTTGGAATGAATTAATTCTTTTATACAAGGTACCACTGCATGTATGTATGTATGTATGTATGTATGTTTCCTCCCCGTAGAGGTCGGATATTTGTTTTCGTAGATTTTCACGGGTATAGGTATGCATGTTAGGGTGGATTCGGGTTTCTTCCCGTGTAGAAATCTGGTTGTTTTGGCGACGTTTCGACGAGGTCTCACTCGTCATCTTCAGGCTGGTGTTCTGGCTTCTTTCTTCTTGAAGCAAAGTGTGGTTTCAGTTGAAGTCCTTCTATAAATACTGCTGGGGGTGTGTGGTTTGCTTGCTCTGTTGCTGATTGTAGGTTCCTTTGTTCTTTTGTGATCTGCTGTGTGGCTGAGGCGATCGTTAAGGGATTAACTGCTGGTGGGTTAGATGGCTGTTTAGAGACATCCTGTGTGGGTGAGGTGCTGGATGTGTGTCTATCAGTGTTTTTTTGTTTCTTAACGACCTTGGTGGTGGGCGTTCTGGCAGCATCCTGGGCTTTGGTGGAGTGGGGTCCTGTGTCTTGTGAATTCATTTTGGTCTGGCTACGTGTCTGTGGTCTCCCAATGTTTTTTTGGCGTGTGTAAGTGTGCTCCATGTGGTGACTGGAGTGGGGTGCCGCAGTAGATGGTGCAGTCGTGGTTTTGTTATTGGATGGTGGTTTCGTTTCATCTGTGGGAAGGGTCTGGGTTTGTGTTTGGTGTGGATGGAAGGTGGTGGCATCTTGTGTCCTTTTGGACCTGGTGTCAGTCTTTGTGACAGAGGCTCGTCTGTTGACCAGGGCTAGTTTCCAGATGTCAGGCAAGCGGGAGGTGTCATCACGTTTATTCATGTTGTTTGGGTGTTTCTCTATTTCAATGGCTTCCATGATTATTCGACTGTTGAAGTGGGAGACCACAGACACGTAGCCAGACCAAAACTTCCCTACACGGGAAGAAACCCGAATCCACCCTAACATGCATACCTATACCCGTGAAAATCTACGAAAACATTATAGATAGATAGATAGATAGATAGATAGATAGATAGATAGATAGATAGATAGATATAGATATATAGATATATAGATATATAGATATATATAGATATATATATAACCGATATGAGTAAAATGTAGAAGGAAAACATTTTAAAGCTGCCCCTACCCTCATCATGGTACTTGTGCTGTCTGGAGTTCTTTAGATAACTTTGCCTTCTTCGACTTGACTGTTTGGAGTCATCGTACTTTGACCTAGTTCAAATTCTGGTCTGTTCGCAGCATGCCCCTTCACAGGTGACTTTCTGGGCTGACTCTTGGCTTTTAGAGGCTGGCTTTGATTTCCTCCGCTCCCCTCCCGGCTCTGATGGGTGAAAGCTCAGCATTTCGTTCTGTTGTTTGAAAAGTTAAACCGACCTTCGCCAGATCCCTGTTGGCAGAATCTCCAATTAAGCATAACAGACACAAACCTCCTTCGCTCCTTGGTGGCCTTTCCACACTTGACTAACGCAATCTGCATTCTGCATTCATTTACATCCCATGCTGTTGTGAAGTAAGATTGACATCTCATTTTCGCACTTTTTTTTTTTTTTTTTGCAAAATCAGGGTTTGGAGGGAGGTTTGAAATCTTCTGCAAATTCCTTCCTGAAGTTTATCTTTGGCTTGCTTGTTTTGGTCCCGTTTCCCCATGTTGGCTGACACTCAGGCACCATCTTCCCAATTGCTGCCTGTCTGTTCCTTTTTTTTTCTGGTGATCCCGACACGAGGCAATCGTGTTGTGAATGGGATGATGTGAGGAAAAAGGAACCAAGCACACTGTTACAAGATGGGGGGGATGTAGGGCTCAGTGATTGAGAAGGATCTTGGAATTGTCATACATCACAAGTTGAATATGAGCCAACAACTCAATGTGGCTACAACAATGGCAAATGCTATTTTAGGCAGCAATAATAATATTCCCCAAATTCCACAAAGTGCTAGCGCTCCTCTATCTTCCACTGGTTAGGCCTTAGTTAGTTAGTTAGTTAGTTAGTTAGTTAGTTAGTTTTTTGTACTTGTTGACCACCTGACATTCCCTCAGGAACTCTGGGCAGATGTACAACAAATTGCGAAAATAAATAATTTGCCATGGAAAACCTCCCCAACAGCAAATCAAATAAAAAGATAAACCAGAACAACGAACAGCACACAACAAAGGGATCCGGCAAGAAAGGGCTGGGACAAACAGTACAAACGACTGACTGACAGACAGACCATCGTGCACTCAGTGATCACCGAAGCTTTCCCTAAAGATGCCAGGTCTTCAAATCTCTCCTGAAGGTCGGCAGCAACTCAGACGGCCTAAGCTCCGATGACAGTCTATTCCAGAGTGCCGGGGTGGCCACTGAGAAGGCCCGGCTCCGGGTAGAGACCCTTTGGGCCTCCCTCGGAGTGGCCACCTGGAGCAAGAGGGAGAGCGAAGCTCTGGTCGGTCAGGAAGAAGTTGACCTCTGGGTAATCCACTCCACTAGATAGTATGTACTACTTCGTGGTGAATGAAGTGGAACAAGTTCAGAGGAGGGTAACAAGGGTGATACAAGGACTGGAAGCCAAGCACTGTGAGGAAAGACTAAAAGAACTGGGCATGTTTGGCCTTTAGAAAAGCACTTTTCAAATACAGAGGACCCCTGTATCCACTGATTCATTATCCACTGATTCAGTTATCCACGGTTGGCAGAGGGAAAAAAATTAAATAATTCAGCAGCCACAAAGCAAGCTGTAAAGCAAGCTCTTGTCACAAACAGCATCTGTAAAGCAAGCTATTTTCACAAATAGCATCTGTAAAGCAAGCTGCTGTCACAAACAGTGGCCATAAAGCAAGCTACTGTCTCAAAGCAGCAGTCATAAAACAAGCTACTGTCAGGAAAGAGCAGTTTGGGGGTGGGTGGGCAGGCGTTCTCTCTTATCCACAGTTTTCATTATCCATGGGAAGGCCTGGAACCAATCCCCAGCGGATACCGGGGTCCTACTGTACTTTGAATGCTGTCATACACAGGAGGGGCAGGATCTGTTCTTAATCACCTCAGAGTGCAGAACACATGATGGGTTCAGGTTTCACGAATTCAGATTTTGGGCGAATATCAGGGGGGGAAAAACTTATTAACTGTAAGAGCAGTATGATAATGGGACCAGTTACCTCAAGAGGTGGTGGTGAGTGCTCCAACACTGGAGGCATTCAAGAGAAGTTTAGGCTACCACTTGGCAGATATCCTTTGGTATGTATTCCTGCCATGAGCAGCGGGTTGGACCTGACGGCCTTATTGGCCAAATCCAACTTTATGATTCTATGATCATACTTTGTAGACAGTCAGTCATGCATCAGGGCCACTTCCTTTTCTAACAGTTAGACCACAGTTTCGCCTATTATGGGCTAGGGAGCCATCCAGGCTGCCCTTTCTCCAAGGGAGCACAATTTATGCATTTGGCATGTATAATTATCAAAACAGAGAATTCTGGGATTTCAGAGCAACAATCAGTTCATTTCTGGAAGGGAGGATAATAAGGGATAATATCGATTAAAAGGTCCCACTGGTAGAGGGGAGCACTGTTGTTAGTCTTATGTTAATGTTTATGTGTATTTTGTATAGAAATAAACAAATTAGTTTTTTTAAAAAGAGAGAATTCTGGGATTTGAATTGCCAAAAAAGAGAGCTTAAAATAAGATAAAACCCCAAACCCAAATAAGCCAGATAAAACCAAACACAAATTGGACAGCACATGATACAAGCCATGAATCTTAGCTAATGCTAAAATTCCTATGATCTTTGCTATTTCCTTGTACAGTATATCCTTAATAAAGAGTAGCATTTAGAAACGTTCTTTCTAAAGAATGCCAACTATTCTGATTTTCAGAGGGAGATTCCAGCAGTTAACGTAGCTGTCGCTTGCTCTTCTAGTAGTTATACTCGTGTCACCTTCAAAAAGTTACTTGAAAGTCATTGCTTCTAATTTCTGACTGGTTGAGTTTTAAGTGTTTCAGAGTTTAGCCTAGTTATACCGTGGCGTGGAAAGATAATTGCTAAGCACAGATTTGAAGCTGGGAGACAGAAGTAAACTTCAGCATAATAAAACTTGTATTACAAAAACATACACAAATACACAACAAGATAATACACACAGCAGAAATATTACAGAGTGGTGGGAAACTGCTCATCTCACCCAAAAGCAGTCCCGAAGCAAAATGAGTTACAACCCTGCCTTTTATACATATAGCAGACATCATATAAACCAATCACCTGAGTACACATAGGTAGACAATGTTAAACAGTTATCTATGGCACCGGAATATAATTATTCTGACATTTTCATGTGATTACACTATTCACCTGGTGTCTTGGCAAATGACTAGGCATTTATACGCAGAAAGCATTTTGAATCTGTTAAATATTATATTACGTACATTTTGTTAAAAGTTACATCACTTGACACTGACACAGAGCTCTAGGGCTCCAGCATAATGGCCGCAGTCATACCAGCATTTTCTCCGTAGTTTTCCTTCGGCGAACTGCGCAGAAAAAGATCGCGTCCTAACCGCAAAGGGAAGTAAATTCGAGCCCCGGCTGGCTATGCCCCTTGAACAGCAGTTTCAGCAAAGTTTCAATAACCACCGCCAGGTGCTGGATTTAGAAATTTCACTTGAAAATGCTTCCTTATTTGCTTCTGTAACCACGACAGGACACCGAAAATACACAGTAAAAATTGTTGTCCCTTTTTCCCTGCAACTGAGGCTTAGGAAATAGAGCAGGAAAGAAGGGAAAAAATGCGAAGTAGACAGGTAGAGATGGAACCTGATTAGGAAACTACGACGCAGAAGAGAGGACATTAACTGCACATTAAAAACCACGTGACCGCCCCCCAAAAAATACGCATGAAATTTATATACGCAGAGAATGCTGGTGTGACCGCGGCCTATATACTATTTCAGAAGAGCTCCCTTATTCAAATCTTATCTGTCAACCATTTACTAAATTGCAAGCATATTTCTGTTCTCTCTCTCCCCCAACTCCTTGTTAAATGTCAAGCTTCTACTTTAAAAAACAACAACACCTTGCCGCGATCTTCTTATAAACCTTGGCATTGTGTAAATTACAATCTTCTTTAAAAGAACCTTCCTTTCACTAGGCAACCGCTGAAACCATGGTTACTGTGGCAACATCATTTGGCTTCTAGTTCAATGGAATACTCCAGAGTTTCACGGGTTCACTGGAAGGCAAGCGAGTTCTCCTTCAGAGGGGTATTAAAGAACCTTGTTGTCAAGGTGTCTCTGTGAGATTAAATGCATGTCTTATGGATTGATTTCCTATTTGTTCTTCTGCAGGTATTGGAGACTTACTTTGGCCATGCTCCAAAAGAGACAGATGTGTCATATAAATGCCTGCATTCATCTTCGCAAAGCATTTATTTGAAAGTGAGCCTAATATATCTGTGAACATGCAAGACTTTTATCTATCTATCTATCTATCTATCTATCTATCTATCTATCTATCTATCTATCTATCTATCTATCTATCTATCTATCTATCTATCTATCTATCTATCTATCTATCTATCTAATTTCCAAAGCTACAAGCAGGTCAAAAAAAGTTTGACTCGCCTGCCCAGTTTCCTGTCATTTTGTGTTTTGTTGCTCCACTTGTATCTAGCTTTGTTCCTTCAAATGTCCCAGATAGTTTCCTATCCATGAGTTGACACAAGAACCCGTCAGCAGCTAGAGCCTTCTAGTTAAACCCTTTGAACCTTGTTGGAGATGGATGACCCTTCAGGCCAGTTCTGTTACACTGGCAGAAGGGTCACAAAAAAAGAACACCGAGTGAATCTTGGTAACAAAACAATAATGCTCTGCTGCATTCCAAAGCGGAGAGTCAACAACCTACACTGTACGTGCAAAGTGGTTCTCTCGGAATAACCAGACAATTACTTCTTTCTAGTTCTGACAAAGTTCCGAAGTAAACAATGTAGTATACACAAGAATGCATGAAATAAAAATAACTTCTGAACAGCAGTAGAATCATAGAAGAGTAAAGTTGGAAGGGATCTGTAAGGCCATCAAGTCCAACCCCCTGCTCTATGCAGGAGTACAAATCAAAGGATCTCTGCCAGGGGGGTGTCGAAAGTACTACAAGGACAGTGCAGCTTTCTCTGTTTAGACTGCATGATCAGCAAATGTTTCCTTGTAATGTGTCTGTTTGACCTGCAAAGATCGAATCTCACAGTATAAAACGACTTGGGTGTTAAAGTCATCAGGAGAGGCCCTTCTCTCCATCCCGCCACCCTCACAGGTACGTCTCGTGGGAACCCATGAAAGGGCCTTCTCGACTGCTGCGCTCAGACTCTGGAACTACCTCCCACAAAGGGTGGTGGAGTCTCCTTCTTTGGAGGTTTGTAAGGAGAGGTTGGGTGGCCATCTGTCAGGAGTCCTGTGATGGGGGTTCCTGCATGGCAGGGGGTGGGACTAGATGGCCCTTGAGGTCTCTTCCAACTCTATGATTCTATGATTCTAGAGGCCAGGACTTCCTCTTCTCTGTTGTCTTTCCGGAAACAGGCAAAGACCTTTCTCTTCAGGCAAGCTTTCCCTGAATGATGGGCTGCCTATTATGTGTCATTTACAGTACATGAATCTACAGGATTACATAGACTTTGTGTTTATAACTATTTATAATCTCATGGGTTTACATTGACACTATAGTTTCCATCACTCATAACTCATGTGTTCCCAAATGCATCTGGTGGGGCCACTGTGAGATACAGGAAGCTGGACTAGATGGGCCTTTGGCCTGATCCAGCATGGCTCTTCTTATGTTCTTATGTTCTTATGTTTATGTTCTTATGTTATTACATGGAACTTTACTCCCCTTTAACCGCTTGCATTCTCTTGTAGCTTTAATGTAATGCTGTAAGATATCCCTCAATTCCTTGTTCTCAGTACTTCAACATGTCTTAATTGTACTGGACTGTATATTATCCCTTATTCTGAAAGCCGCCTTGGGTCCTTTTTCCAAGGAGAAAGGCGGGGTAAAAATACTCTAAATTAAATAAAATAAATTATAGATCCTTGCTCATCACTCCCACTTTTCACACTCTCTCTCCTCCCCTCACCTTTTCCCATGGTGTTTAAAGCCAAGATAGAAACAGAGATAGGGTTTTTTTTAAAAATCATAATTTATTTGTTCTCCGCCCATAAGATGTAAATCTACTTCTGTACTGCTTCCAGAAATTGCTAGGACCTGAATTCTCCAGTGCTCCAAAATCTGGAATCTAAACTTTAAAAGAGAAAAAAAGCAATACAGTACTTCCAAGATAATTGACCACTTAAATCTGCTATACATTTGCTGCATAACTATAGCTATAAATATTTATATAGATATATGATCTATCCAGCCAGCTAACATTCAATATAACCAATTAAATTACTTAAGTATATACAGTGTGTGTGTGTGTGTGTGTGTGTTGTGTCGTTATAGTTGTGACCGACTCTTTGTGACCCCATGTCCATGGAGTTTTCTTGGCAGGAATACTGGAGTGGTCCCCATGTCCATGGAGTTTTCTTAGCATCTGGTATTCCCTGGTGGTCTCCCATCCAAGTACTAACCAGGGCTGACCCTGTTTAGCTTCCAAAATCAGGCGAGATAGGATGTGCTTAGGGCATTTAGGCAGCTAACTATATACAGTTGGACCCCGATATCCGCTGAGGATTGGTTCCAGGCCTTCCCGTGGATAATAAAAATTGTGGATAATAGAGAATACCTCCAAAAACTGCAAAACTGCTGTTTTGTCACAATAGCTTGCTTTCTGGCTGCTGTTTTGCGACAGTAGCTTGTTTTACAGCTGCTGACATTAGCTTGCTTTATGGCTGCTGTTTTACAACAGCATGCTTAACAGCTGCTGAATTATTTATTTATTTTTTCCTGTGCCAACCATGGATAACTGAATCAGTGGTTAATGAATCAGTGGATACAGGGGTCCTACTGTATAGACTTAAGTTATTTAATTGGTTATATTGAAGGTGAGTTGGCTGGATAGATCGTTGGTTCAGAAATCTGGCTGGGGCTGCCATAAGTAGAGTCAGCCTGTGTGGCCCTGGGCAAGCTGCACAGTTCAAGGGGACCCTTTGAAGAAGGAAACGGTCAACCCCTTCTCATCCTGGGGAAACCCTGGAAAAGGTTGTCATAAGTCAGTATTGACTTGATGGCACATGGTTATTATGATGTTGGATTTGGGCTTCAGGGGATAGAAGCAGATAAGTACTCAGTCTGAGAGATGGAATCTTTAAAAAAATGTGCTAGCTAGGGAATTCTAGGAATTGCAGTTTAATAAAATAACTTTGCCAACTTATGTTCTCTGCTCCTGGGATATGTCCCATTATCACCAAGCTAGCCTCTTTAGCCAAGTTTTTGCACTCTATTGAGATAACTGTTGTTCTGGAATGTTCCTTTTGTGTGGATCCTATGGAGGAGCAGCTACACTAGTACGCCACTGACAAGATTGTAACACTGCAGAGTCTTGGGCAGCAAGTCAGAAACTTGTGGAAAAGTCATGCCTTTTTTTTTATTCATAATTTAAGGTGCTGATTGTGGAGAGTGATCTCGTTGTATAAAGAGTAAAGTAAGGGCTGTTATAAAGTACCACAAAGTAAGCCAGGCCTCTTTGTCTCAGGGGGAAATGATGACAAAAATCATGAGTAAAGTGGATGGGAGAATATCATCTTTCTCCCAAAATGCCAGAACTAGTGGTATTATGGATGAAGGGGGAGAGTAAAAACTGACAAAAGAAAATATTTTTACAAACCATGATGGAGATGTGTAATCACCAGTCTTAAAAGGGCCAGATGCAGGGGAGTGGGATCAGGAGACAGATACCTAGTCTCGTTGGCTCCCAGACGCATTTGGTGGGGCCACTGTGAGATACAGGAAGCTGGACTAGATGGGCCTTTAGCTTGATCCAGCATGGCTCTTCTTATGTTCTTATGTATCATTGAAGGGAGAATCAGGAGACCTGTGCTCAAATGGATACTGAAAACTAGGTTACAAACCTGATGGGTCCTAAGATGTTTCAAAACTGCAAGATCCAGAGGTCTTCATCAGGAGACAGATACCTAGGTTTTCTGGGAGTTTCATCCCAGGAACATCTGGGGACCCACAGGTTGAAGAAAGGCTAAAACAATTATGAAGAAAGGCTAAAACAATTGGGCCTCTTTAGTCTGCAAAAAAGGCGCATTGAGCTGGGGGTATATGATTGAGACATACAAAATAATGCAGGGTAGGGAGTAAAGTGGATAGAGGGAAGCTCATTTAATACTTCCATGCCTTGAAAATCAAAATACCAGAACTGGATGGGGACATACACTAACAACAAAGCAAGAGTGCTGGGAGAGTAAGAACTGACAAAAGCAAAATCAGTTTTTTCACCCACTATTAAAATACATTACCAAGTCTATGGAACTCCCTGCCACAGGATGTGAGTGATGGCATCTGGCCTGGATGCCTCAAAAAATTACTTTAATTGGACAGGGATTCCTAGAGGAAAAGTCCATCACAGGTTACAAACCATGATGGAGATGATTTATTTGAAATGGGCTTTAAACCAGGGTAGTTCAAGGGCCAGATGCAGAAGGGAGTGGTGATGGGAAAAGGAGACAGATATGAAGTCTCAGCGATCTCCCAAACGAATCTGGTGGAAATGGCAAATGAGATACAGGAAGCTGGACTAGATGGGCATATTTGGCCTGATCCAGCATGGCTCTTCTTCTTATGTTCTTATGAGAACCACTGGCTTACAGGGAAGGTCAGTGGAAAGTAGCTTGGGGAAAGCCACTCATTTAATACTTCACATGCCTTGAAAATCTATGAAGGTCAACATAAGATGGATGTTAATCAACAACACATAACAACAACAGCAAGAGGGAGGCTGTTTTCTCTGCATACAAATGGTACCACTTTTAAGCACCTTCAATCAGTCTCTGGCATCTACTATTAAAATACATTACCATATCAGATACGGTAATCTGGCCTAAATTAGAAAGCAGTCTGAGCTGGAGCAAGGCAGTCTTTTGTGTTGCTTGACAGAGCTTGGAAAAATTACTTTAATCTAACTCTAGGGATCCAGTCTACATGGTTACTGACTGAGGGTGTCAGAGTGGTAAAAAAGGTGATAGGGAAAACCCCCTCCTGATTTATTTGAAATGGGGTGTTAGAGAAGAGCTTTATGGATACTATGTGGAACCACTGGAGAAGACAATAATGATGGGAAAAACTGAAGGCAGTGGGAAAAGAGGAGGGCTAAATATGAGATGGAGTGAATTACTAAAAGAAACGGTGGCCTTGAGTTTGTAAGACTTGAGTAGGACTGTTAATGCTAAGACTTTTTAGAGTTCATTATCTCACAGATGTCAGAAAATACCTTGACAGCACATAATTGTAACAATGGAAGAAAAATGTGAACTGATAAGACGTAGAAAGCTATCAGATCTCATGTCCTCAAAAGACATCAACTGTGTCTGGAATCCTGTCTGGGCCGGAGTAACTAGCAGAGGCTACCTGCAACTAATTGATGAGGTGCCAGTTGCCAGGACACATCTCAGTTGGGCATGTGACTAGCAAGCGACTGAGATGTGCTCCAGCACCTTGCAAATTATTCACAATTAGCTGTGGCAAGTGAATCAGCCTTCTGTAAATCCCAGTAGGGCTCTGGCAAGTTTATATACTTGTGTTATTTGAAAGTGAATGTCAGCATTTATCAGAAGGAAGGAAGGAAGGAAGGAAGGAAGGAAGGAAGGAAGGAAGGAAGGAAGGATGGATGGATGGATGGATGGATGGATGGACTTTTTGGAGAAATGATGTGTGATGAGAGGAGAGTGGAATGTTCAGAATGTCTGCAGACTTTTGGGGTGGAAATGTTTGTTTTTGTATTCATAGCCTTGGCATTCAATTTCAGCTTCCTCTGAACCAGTTGTTGTGCATCTTTTTTTTCTTCTTCCTGACATTTCACCAGTCTCTGTATCTCTGGGAATACACTTTTCTCTTGCTTCTTTCTACTATTTCCTTTCAAACAGCAGGCACTGTTCCCAAATACCTTGACTGTTCTTATAGTCTGGGAAAGCGAGGGTGGTAGGCAAACGGCATTATCTGAAATGTGTTCATTTTCTTCTTCTTCAAATGTTCTGCCAAAACAGATGTGCCACAAGCCTTTTGTGTAGCTCATGACTTGTGTGTGTGTCTTGAGAAGACACTCGTGGGAGGAGTACATGCTCAGTCTTTTTAAAAATGTAATTACCCACCCTGGCTTCCCCCACTCCCATTTCTCTGGCACAGCTATTAGTTTAATGAATTAATGCGAGGCAGAGTAATACTCTTCTGCCCTCAAAGAACAAAGCACTGCTACAATTTTAATTTTGGAACATTTTGTCCCCGAGTGCTGAGATGCTGCTAAATACTCCTATAACTCCTAGTCATGGGATGTTCATAGACAGAAATGATAGACTCTTGCCAGACAGAGCATTATTTCACCTTGCTTTGCTCTCCCTTGATAATAGAAGGGCACAGGATTGATTGGGACTCAGACCCTGATGTCAAAGTGCTGATTATGCTTGCAGATGCATAACTGGGCACAGAAGGCGGGTTCTGGAACTGGAACTACTGCCTGAGGCTGAGCTCTGATGTGGTAAAGCCATTGTGGTAGCTCCATCGCACCTTTGGGAAAAGAAAGAGTTGCTTCCAATGCATTTTTGTCTTACTTTTCTAGTCTTGTGTTCTGCACAAGATGTAGTGCTTGATATCTTAGGACCTAGATACCTGAAGGACTGTCTCCTTCCATATGAACCTACCAGGCAATTAAGATCCAGCCAGAGGGCCCTCCTGAAAGAGCCATCCCTCAAGGAGGCGAAAGGGATGGCTTGTAGGAACAGGGCTTTTTTGGCAGCTGCCCCCAGATTGTGGAATGCCCTCCCAAGCGAGACCCGCCTGGCGCCTACATTGATGACATTCCGGCGCCAGGTAAAAACAATGCTGTTCCAGGAGTTTTTTTAACTGATTATTGTGGGTCCTGATGGTGATTTTAGTGTGGTATTTTAATACATTGTATTTATTGTATTTAAATGTTTTATTGTTGTATTTTTATTGCAATTTGATGTTTTAATTATTTGAATTGTTTACTTTGATTGTGAGCCGCCCAGAGACCTTTGGGTAGTGGGCAGCATACAAGCTATATAAATAAATAAATAAATAAATAAATAAATAAATAAATAAATAAATAAATAAATAAATAAATAAATAAAAATAAAATCTTCCCAAGAGAGGTTTTCTTTCCCTGCTTTCAGCTACAACACTGTTGCATTTCCAATATAAAAGGGAGCCATTTGGGCCTCAAAATATTTATCGGGAGTCCCCATATAGCAGAATAATAATAATATTATAATAATAACCTTTATTGTCATTGTACATCCAGTGTACAGTGAAATTGGCTGAGCCTCCTTCCCTCCCCCCCAACACCATCCCACTAAAAAGCCATTCAATCTGATTTCACACTGTGTGCTTGCTGCACAACTCGCCAGCCCCACGAGTCTATCACGAGTTATCATGTCTCGTTTAACAGTCGAACAGCCCACGGATAAAAACTGTTTTTTAGCCTGTTGGTTCGGCTTGCTGTACTTCTGTATCTCCTACCCGAGGGTAGGAGAGTAAAGAAGTGCTGACCGGGGTGTGAGTCATCCCTGATGATTTTCCTTGCTCTCCTAAGACAGCGGTCCCTGGCAATGTCGGCCAGTGGACGCAGGGGACAGCCCATGATGTTTTGTGCTGTGTTCACTACCCTCTGTAAAGTCTTTCTGTCCGCGGCTGTCAAACCAGCATACCAGACTGTAATGCAGTACGTAAGGACACTTTACCAGACTGTAATGCTGTAAAAGCATCCCGTAGTACTGGAAGGTATTCCTGATTTGTACTGTGCAATCTTATTTCCCTAGAGCACCTTTTGTCCGCATGATAATTCCTGAAGTCCAAGCAGAGCTAGTAAGTTGACCTACAGCCGTGTTCAGATACCCTTCTGTAGCACTTGGATACTGAGAGACTACAGGGTGCAGCATACTTTATGCCAGGCAAACAAGTTAAGCTACTTTCTCCCTCTTATCTTCTGCTTACATTCCTTGAGTGATTTGTCACATGTTTACACACCCATAAGTTTTCCTAGGGCCATATGAAGGAAGGGAGAGAAAGGGACACTCCTCTGATTCAGTTCCTCCTTGGGGCATGAAAGTTTTCCTTCCTCCAGCTATTGTGTGAAATGTCCTCTTAAAAACCTGGCAGTTCGGAACCGGCTGTCGAAGTGAGACCCTGGAACCTTGAGATTTTCACAATTTCACAAAAAATCGGCGATGGATAAAAATAAACACCGGAGCCCATTTTTAAAAGGATAAGAATGTGACGTTTGGTTTTCTTACTTTGACAACTGTTTGACTATTCACTACAAAAGAAAACCGGGTAAGTCCCGTCACTGTAAATTTTCCTTCTATAGTGATGCGGCGGCCAGGAAGGCCAATGCGATTCTTGGTTGCATTAACAGAACTATAGTGTCTAGATCAAGGGAAGTGATGCTACTACTCTATTCTGTGCTGGTCAGACCTCACCTGGAATACTGTGTCCAGTTCTGTGCGCCTCAATTTAAAAAGGATGTTGACAGCCTCGAGCGGGTGCAGAGGAGGGTGACCAGGATGGTTGAGGGTCTGGAGGAAATGTCTTATGAGGAACGGCTTAGGGAACTGGGAATGTTTAGCCTTTCAAAAAGAAGGCTGAGGGGGATATGATAGCTATGTTTAAATATCTGAAAGGATGTCATATTGAAAAGGGAAGAGGTTTGTTTTCCATGACTTCAGACACTAAGACTCGGGACAATGTTTTTAAACTACAGGAAAAGAGATTCCATTTGAACATTAGGAAGAACTTCATGACAGTTAGAGCTGTTTGGCAGTGGAATATGCTGCCACAGAGGGTGGTGGAGTCTCCTTCTTTGGAGGTTTTTAAGCAGAGGCTGGATGGCCATCTGTCGGAAATACTGTGATAGGGGTTTCTGCATGGCAGGAGGTTGGACTGGATGGCCCTTGAGGTCTCTTCCATCTCTATGATTCTATGATTCAGTCTGAACTGGAACCATCCTTTCTGTACTAGGTCACCCTGTTTTTGATGGCTTGTGCTGCAAACATGCATACTGTTGCAAAAGCATTTTGTACTTTGTCTTAATAGAATATGTACTATACGTTGCAGTGAAATCTGTGCATGTTTGGTCCCTGAAGTCTTGTATGAAATTTTGTCTCACATTAACCTATAGGAAGCATCTTTGTGGCTAACTGGAATGCAAACTTTGTGCTGCACCTCTCATTATCCTCTCTCTTTATGTTTCAAGTATTTTTTTTAAGAAAAACTTTGTTAGGGTCATACTATTATATTGTACATCCCTTCTCTCAGTCATGCTGTATGCTACAGTGGTGGGAAGAAGCTATTTACAAATGACATCGTTACCTGCTGTTGTGGTTAACTGTTATAATTAAGGTTTTCTAATTCCTTTTAAGGGGCATTATAAAGTGCTTTTAAGGGTATTTAAACAGGAGGTTTTTTTATCAGCCTCAAGTGGCTAGGAAAGTATTGTTTTAGTTTTAGTTTTTGTAAGAACATACCGAGTGCAATATCAGGGTTGGCCACCAGATGGTGCCAGAAATTATTTGTTTTTCCTGCCCATAGAGCAGTGATGGTGAACCTTTTAGAGACCGAGTGCACAAACTGCAATTCAAAACCAACTAATTTTTTTGCAAAGTGCCAATACAGCAATTTAACCCGAATACAGGTAGCTGTGAAGGGGCGATGTCGGGTGCCACCTTTGGAACCCGTGCCATAGGTTCACCAACACTGCCATAATAGGTCTGAATATCATTCTTCCTACAAAAAAAAATCTATCAACCTTTTGTGCCCAAAATATTGCTTGCCCACAAACTACAAAATCAAATAAAGGTGTCCCAGACAAAATCCTGTCAACCTATTTGTTGCCATTCATTTTTTTGAATGTTTTTTGAATGACATCATTAACTCACTCCCACCTTGACTCCCGTTTCTGCAGACTGGGAAACGTTCTCCAAGTTGGGGAGTCCCTCATCTTGGATTCATGAGTATTAACCGTCGCTGAATGAGGAGTTTCCATAGAATTGATCTCCAACCCCAACCCCCCAAATTGGAACAGCCCTTTCCTCTCCCCCCCCAAATGCAAATTTGTAGTAGGAGGCTGCCACACTTTTTGGGAGGGAGCAGTGGAATTTGTCTGATGTTTGCCCTTCTATTTTATGATGCAGAAACACTGGAAGAGTATGAATCTTTAGGCTCTTTGCTACATTTACAAACCCAACAGCTTCAGAATGCTAATGTGGAGAGTTAATAATTCCCTTCTTGCAGAAGGACAACAGGTTCGGAATTTTTAAACTCTGTGGTGCCTATTTTGGTGTTGCCATTTATGTGGACTGCCAGTGGTACCTGTAGTTCACCGCGGACATGGTTTTGAATCATTTCCGTGTCCTTACATTTGGATGAAGCAGGCTCATTTGAAGAGGGAACAGGTTTGTTTTCCATGGCTTCAGAGACTAGGACTCGGGGCAATGGTTTCAAACTACAGGAAAAGAGATTCCATTTGAACATTAGGAAGAACTTCATGACGGTTAGAGCTGTTCAGCAGTGGAATATGCTCCCACAAAGGGTGGTGGAGTCTCCTTCTTTGGAGGTTTTTAAGCAGAGGCTGGATGGCCATCTGTCGGAAATACTGTGACGGGGGTTCCTGCATGGCAGGGGGCTGGGCTGGATGGCCCTTGAGGTCTCTTCCAACTCTATGATTCTGTTCTATTCTATTCTATTCTATTCTATTCTGTTTCACAGTCGTAGTGTTCTCTTGTTTTGAGAAGTGGTTCCTCATTGGTCAATGGTACAGGATTTGCTCTTCATCTGATCAGTGTTCTGGGATTTTTGGTAAACCTCGGGAAGTCCTGTTTCGGCCCCTGCACTATCAATAACATCCACTGAGGCTACTCTTCGCTCTCTTAGGTTTACTCACTCTATGAGTAGCTGAAAAGAAAAAGGAGGAGGTTTTTTAGGAGGAGAGTGAGTTGGAGGGCGACAGGAAGAATGGAAAGAAGGGGAAATGAAGTCATTGCCTCACACAACTCCTTATTTTAAGGAGGAGGAAAGGCCATGCTAGTCTGATGCCATGCTCTGTGGTCAGGACTGTCCCAAGACTGGGTCCCAAATTGCACCAGAGTCATAAAGAAGGACCATCTGAATGAATGAATGAATAGCTTTATTACAGTCAATGACCAAAAAAACCTAAACAATCTGCAATAAACACATATAATTCGAAATTGGAATAAGTACAAAATTATACAGTCTTCTGTTAAAATAATAATAAATAAACCCTTACTTACACGTTCATAAATTACATACACAACTAAGCTGATCCTATATCCTTAAAATAAGATAAAACCATGGCCAGGTTAATGGTATAGAGCAGTGGTTCTCAACCTGTGGGCCCCCAGAGGTTCTTGGTCTGCAACTCCCAGAAGCCTTCACCACTCACTGTGCTGGAACGGGTTTCTGGGAGGTGCAGTCCAGGAACATCTGGGGATCCACAGGTTGAGAACCACTGGTATAGAGGTATTATTATCTATCTTGGTTGCAACCCAAACATCTGTTTGCCACTATTGCTGCCGCACAGAATTTAGCCACTTTTCTGGTAATATGATGGATATTGTCAGAAAGTAGCAATTGTCCATAAAATTCCTCTGTTCTTCCTGGGAATTTGCAGATAATACGAGATAGAAGCTCCATGCGGATATCCCAATAGCAAGAACAATAGAAGAACACATGTTCAACTGTTTCAACTTGGTCACTATTAATTCAAATCCACATCTCCAAAACCCTGTGGTCTTCCATTATTGTTATTTTTTCTGCCGCGGCTGTCCTGAAAGGTCTATCACATACCACTCGTGTTCCTCACCCAAAAGGAAAAATGGAAGAGACAAAGAACAGGGAAGATGCCCGGAGTGTTTACAGTACTTTTGTTTTAGGCAATCGTTAGTTAAAGGGTGCCTCCTGAAGGAGTTGAATAATTGTAGATCGAAGTGCAGCCAGATTTTAAAAAGATGTCCCACTTCATCTGGGCAGATGGTTTGTGCAGATGGAAACCCTGGAACTATAAACTATTAAAAGGGCAGAACTGATTAAATGGAGCAGTCGGGTTGGCAGCACATCTCCGCTCCCTGGAGTAATGGAGG
Organism: Phrynocephalus forsythii; assembly: GCA_029282475.1. Taxonomy (NCBI): domain Eukaryota; kingdom Metazoa; phylum Chordata; class Lepidosauria; order Squamata; family Agamidae; genus Phrynocephalus; species Phrynocephalus forsythii. The sequence continues at coordinate 199,859,056 of JAPFRF010000001.1, read as the reverse complement.
TCAGGCAAGTTGCCAAGGAAACACAGTCAACCTTGAGAGGAAAGGTTTCGACTCTTAAATGGTGCAGAATACATCACCTGGAGTGAGTTTGATGGAGCTGCTTTTGGAAGCAACTCTTAAGAGAAAGGAGGCTGTGGGCCAACTTAGGAGGACAGTCAGTTACCACCACACATGGGCTCTAAAAATCAAAGGTCCAGATGAGGTTGGAGGTGGTGAGACAGACAAGAATATCTGGGAATAGAAAGGTCTGAATTCTCCCCCCCCGTGTGTGTGTGTGTGTGTGTGTGTGTGTGTGTGTGTGTGTGTGTGTGTGTGTGTGTGTGTGAGGAAGAGAGAGAGATTGGATGAGGAATTTTATGCTGACTCAGCAAATTCAGTCTCATTGGGAGGGTACCTGGTTAGGAAATGGTGCCTGAAACCAACACTGAAACATCCATAATTTTATTTATTTTTTATTTATTTATTTGATTTATATACCGCAACCATCTAGCAAAAAAAAAAAGCTACTCTCGGCGGTTTACAAACATATACAAAATACAAAAAACAGATTAAACAACTTAAAATATTGTAGTAAATAAAAACTAATCAATCAGACCGAATAATCAAATCATCATAATAAAAAGAACAAATAAGCAAATAAGCACAAATGCAATAAATAAAAATGATTTGACCATTCAAAATAAGAACAAATGGAAAAAAATAACTAGTAGAAAATTATCATAAGGCGGGGAAAAGTAGGCATCATATCTACTTTTGAAACCATTCAGCTTGGTTTCTCCTCATTGCTGCTCCTCCGAATGCAGATCAAAATGGTAAGCATTGTTTCTGTGCCATGTACAGCTGCCCTGCTGGATGGATGGCTCAGTGGTTTAGGTCTTTGGGAGTTGGACTCCTCTCCTGGGCAGAGCCAGCCTGGGTGGCCTTGGGGAAGCTGCAGAGTCCCAGGGCGCCCACAGAATGGCCAACCATTTCTGAGCCTCCGTAACCTGGTAAACCCTGCAAAGGAACCCCATAGGGCAGAAATGACTTGAGGGCACATGACTGTTATTAATGCAGTGACTGTACATCATTCAAACAATGTGAACGGCTCTTCCTGGAAGAACAAATAAGTGGAAGACTTAGGGCGCTTTTACACGACCTCTAAAATCTGCTGACAACTTAAATTTGGACCAGAGATCATGGGGTTTGTTCCTCTTCCTCTGTTCCCACTCTTCCACCCTCCATTGCTCCTATCTGCAGTGAGGGGAGGGAGAAAAAAAAGGAGAAAAGAATGCAGGCTCACCTCTGCTCACCTCCATCTGCCGTCCAGAGTAGCCCCGTACAGATTCCTGTCTCTTAAAGGGGCGGCGGGAAAAAACAAACAGAAGGCGAGGGGAGCCCAGCATCCACAGCTTTACAATCCGCATCGGAAATTTTTTTTTAATCTCCGGAAACCAGGTACTTCTAAAGTGTGCTGGGTCGCGCTTAGGTGGTCGTGGTCGTACTTTATTTTGTTTAAAGTCCGCAGCTGGTGGGAAAACAATTTTAAGCTCCGCATCTGGGAGCCCTTTGCCTCGGATTTTAGGGGTCGTATAAAAGCAGCCTAACCAAACAGGCATCGTTGGGTCACAAAGCTGCCGTGCAGTCTCTTCAAAGTACTGTTTTAGGATTAGGAATTCATTGGGTGAAGAAGTCTGGATGTTTAAATTCTTGTTCACAGTTTGGAGAAGAGGTCCTTTTGTTACCTTTCCTGTCTTGTATGCAAAAGGGGTTTGGTAGGTTTGGGCCCCATGAACTTTGACTCAATATGGGAGGCATTTGGGGGTTTTGGGTCAGGGGCCAAAATGTCATGGGTGTGTGATCTCTGGAACCTTGCTTCCTTAGAGGTTGAAAGTTGTTGTAAGGTAATTGGGGGGGGGGGAGTCAGCAACACAGAGATAGCCATGTGGTCCTTGACACAATCCAAATGGAGAAAAGGGGATGCCTTTATTTAGATCACTGACAATCAAAACATTCCACACCACTTTTCATGAATGTTTCAATTTTCACTTCCTCTGCTTATATACTGCCCCATTGTGCTTAAAGCACTCTCTGAGCTGTTTACAATTTATTTATGCAGGCTACACATTCCCCACCCCCACCCCCATGAGCTGGGTACTCATTTTACCAACCTCATAAGGATGGAAGGTTGAGTGAACCTTGAACCGGCTACCTGGAATTGAACCCCAGTTCCTGAGCACAGTTATAGCTGCAGTACCATATGGGCTCCAGGCTCATATGGTAGAAGAATTATGATTGAAAGTCTCTAAATTGTTATGGCAGTGATCTGCCAGGCATGTTGCTTAAGATTAGCTCAGAGCTGGTTTCAACCAGTTTTGGGATGGGTGTTTTTAAATACCTTGCCCTTGGGGCCATTTGGCTAGGATTTTTGTCTTGGCCTCCAGGATAGGAGGGAGTTTCTGAATGTACCCACCCACCCACCCTATATTGCCTGTTTTGGACTTGAGTTTCCTTTTTGGCAGAGGGGTGGGAGATAGGGGGACACACAGAGACTGCCACCTGGATCCTAAAGTTGGGATAAATTTTGGTTAATTCATCAGGAAGTAAATAACCAATCAAAGTGAAATTAATTCCAAATTATGATGTTGCTTGTTGAGTTTTGCAAGTAGATGTTATTAGTAATTCTTGTCTAGAGAACTCCTCTTTGGAATGAATCCTTTCTTATTCACATCTGAATGGACACCACATGTGGTTAATGTTCTTTATCTAAGGACTCATCTGGGTTCGATATACACCTCAGAAAACTACTTCTGCTACTTGACAGCTTTTATTATTATTATTATTATTATTATTATTATTATTATTATTATTATTATTATTATTATTATTATTATTATTATTATTATTATTAATAACCACACAGCAGACTATGCTGGATTTTGTATTACAAATCACTAGTCGAATGCTTCCCAAGCGTTTAGGACTATGTGATGTATCGGCGAATTATGTGACCACGTTATTATTATTATTATTATTATTATTATTATTATTATTATTATTATTATTATTATTATTATTATTATTATCATCATCATCATCATCATCATCATCATCATCATCATCATCATCATCATCATCATCAAAGTAGACGACAGCTGAAGGAATTCTTCTTCATTAAGGAAGCTAGTTGCCATAGTAACAAGGATGTTGTATATACATCCTTAAGGGATACAAATAAGAAGAATCCGAAATGATGGTTCTTGAAGATGAAGTTGGCTGAAGGCCAAGGTATAACTTATGATGATCCCAGTTTTGAGAAGGACAGGTCAGGTGAGAAGGAAGTGGTAACCAGACAAAAATCTCTCTGTCAGTATGTTGGAGGGGACGTGGGAGGTGGGGATGGATGGATACCAGAACAAGAGGCTTGTGCCACTCAGAAGACTGACAAGCGTTCATGGGCTGTAGCCAATTTTCTCAGCTCCATGACTGTGTTGTCCTCGGATAAAAGGATACGTCTCATCCTTTTTCTCACGTTGTGTGTGTGAGCGTGAATGGGAGGTGTTGCATATAAACAGGCCCAAAGGCCATAAGCTACAAACTTCCGTAGCTCAGCAATGACCAAGATGTGTTGTTGTTGTTATGTGCCATCAGCTTCTCCTACGGTAGTCATTTCCAGTGAGTCTGGTTTTCTTATAAGATGCTCAAAGTATGATAGCCTGAGTTCAGCCATTTTCTTGTTTCTAAAGAGAATTCAGTTCGATCTGGCCAGAGACCCGCTGGCTTTTTATCTTTCTGGTAGTCCACAGTATCTAAAAAAAACTTTTCTTCTCTAAATTTGCATGAGATACAAAAATGTGGACTGTCTATGCTAGGATGGTTAATATTCTTGCAATAGCAAGACAATTGTCCTGTGACAGAGATGGTGTTCCAATTTAAACCCTAATTTGAGTAAAAAGTGAATGAATACAAACTATTATTTATTCCGGGGCATTCATGCTCTCTACATGGGGCTGCCCTTGACCCTTATTCAGAGACTACAGCGGGTACAAAATACCACGGCTAGACTGGTGTTTGTTGCTGGTAAATATGACTGCATCAACCCAGTTCTGGCTCGCCTGCATTGGCTGACTGTGGCGTCCCAAATAAGGTTCAAGATACAGTACTGGTTTTGATTTACAAAACCCTCCACAGCTTGGGACCTGAATACCTGGTGGAGCGGATCTCCCAGAAGTCAACTGAGGCCCGTCCCACCAGAATGTCACAGGTGCTCTTACTTTGGGTGGCGACGCCCAGGGAGGCCAGGAAATCGGCTACCCGAAACAGGGACTTCTCTGTGGCTGGCCCCTTGCTTTGGAACCACCTTCCTAGTGAGCTGCGCCTTGCTCCGTGCCTGCTGGCCTTCAAAAAAGCTCTTAAAACATTGCTTTTTAGAGAAGCATTTGGTGACCATTAGTCTGTGTAGGGTTTTCCCCCTCTAGCTTTGAGACATATTTGCCGCCATCTTTGCTGCTTTTTTTAAATCTCATTTTTATTTTTATTTTTATTTTGATGGTGATGTTACTGTTACATTATATTGTTGTGAACTGCCCGGAGTTCCATTGGAAGACGGGCGGTATAGAAATATGAAAATAAATAAATAAATTTCTATCCTGCCTTTGAGGACAAGAAAGAAAGAAAGAAAGAAAGAAAGAAAGAAAGAAAGAAAGAAAGAAAGAAAGAATTGAGGACTTGAGGGCTAAGTTAAAGCCCTGTGGGAAAATAAACCAGGTTTCTGAGTGGGAGGTAAAGGAAGCAACAAGTAGGATCTCAACTAGGGGACATCCACTCAAACTGAGGGTTGGGAGAGTGAGAACAGACAAAATAAAATGTTTTTTTACCCAGCGTGTTGTTAGTCTGTGGAACTCCCTGCCATAAGAGGTGGTAATGGCATCTAACCTGGATGCCTTCAAAAGGGGATTGGACAGATTCCTGGAGGAGAAGTCCATCACAGGTTACAAACCATGATGGAGATGTGTAATCTCCCGGCTTAAAACCAGGGTACTTCCAGGACCAAATGCAAGGGAGTGGTATCAGGAGACAGGTATCTAGTCTTGTGCACTCCCGGACACATTTGGTGGGCCACTGTGAGATACAGGAAGCTGGACTAGATGGGTCTTTGGCCTGATCCAGCATGGTTTCTCTTATGTTCTTATGTTCTTATGTTCATAATAGCAGCTTCAGATAAGCAATCTTAGATGCCTTGCAGGGAAAGGGTTCATATCCCTCCACCCACAATAAACCCAGCTGCTGTTTATTGTAAGAAAAGCATGGCATTAAAAACACCTGTAGACAATTATGTCCCGGCTACTTCGGTCCTAAGGCCTAATAGCCAGGAGCAGAGTGTGGCTGAAATGTAATGAATATCTTTGTGTGTGTGTCCATGAAGCTGCTGAATGGGACAACACAGTCTTGTCTTCAGAGTGCTGATTAATGGTAATTTGATAATTACTGTCATAAGAGGTGTGCAACCTAGGCGTGCTCCTGGACTCATCCTTGAGCCTAGATGCCCTGGTTTTAATTGTGCAAAGGCACTCCTGCAGTGGCCAGTGGGAGTGCATTTGCACAATTAAAACAAGTGTGCCAGTTACTGGTATGTCCGTTTTTGAGAAATCTGGTCTGGCCACTGTAACACACTTGCCAGCTGGACTACTGATGGAAGGTCTCAGGAACCCTCAGCAGGTCCAAAATGCTTTAGCTAGATTGTTGACTGGGGCTATTTATAGGGATACTTCAAGGGCCAGATGCAGGAGACAGAGATCTAGTCTCGTGCGCTCCCAGAGGCATTTGGTGGGGCCACTGTGATACTGGAAGCTGGACAAGATGGGCCCTTGGCCTGATCCAGCATGGCTGTTCTTATGTTCTTATCACATAACACCCTTATTACAGAAGCTCCATTGGTGCAATCCAAAGCACTGATTTTAATCTACAAAGCTCTAAATGGCCTGGTCCCAAATTACCTCGAAGACTGTATTAGCTGGCTCAGGTGCTAAGGTCATCAGAAGAGGCTCTCAGTCCTTTCCAGTTTCATAGGAGTCTCTGATAAGAGAGGGCCTTCTCTGTTGCTGCTCCCAGACTTTGGAACTCCCTCCCACTGGAGGCCAGGACTGCCCTATCCTTGCTGTCCTTTCGCAAGCAGGCTAAAACCTTTTATTTCCAGGCAAGTTTTCCCTGAACGAATGACTACCTATAATGTGACTTTTAGATGGATTTGGGAAGGTAAAACAGTGTTTCCTTACAGCCATGCTGGCCACATGGCCACGGACTTGCACAACACTGGTTCTTCGGCTTGAATATGGAGATGAGCACGGCCCCTAGAGTCGGACATGACTAGCACGCATGTGCAGGGGAAACCTTTACCTTTTTTTTTTTTGCATTATTGCGTGGACTGATTTTGTAGAACTGTGTTTTCCATTCTTAGTTCTACATCTCTCAGAGGGACATTTCCCCCCTTTAATTGTTAACTTATTGCTGTTAGCCTTAATGATGCAAGATCCCTCTTCAAGTTCATTGCTCTTAACTTGGAAGATTGTCTTTCATGATAAAAAATATTTCATAGAACAGGGCTGTTCAACTTTGAACAGGCCAAGGTCTACTTTTTCTGGCCCAAAGTGCCAGAGGGCTACTACACTAAAACCTCTACTTACAAATTTTATCCGTTCTTAGCACATGCTCATAAGTAAAAAAAAATGTAAGTAGGGCAGAAGTGTCCCATAGGAATGCATTGAAAACCAATTAATCCATTCTGGAGGGAACAGATTTCAACATGCCATGGCCCTTGAACTGCCCCACTCTGCTGAGACAGTGGGCTGGCAGACCCAGAACTTTGCTGGGGCAGTGGGGGTCCTTGGGATGTGGGAGAGAGGGTTGGAGAACTAACCCCTCACTTTTTTTTATTGATGGCCAGTGAGCAACTTTTGAACCCTTTGCGGGCTACAGTCTACCTGTTGTCCAGGTCTGTCATAGAAAAATAGAATAGTAGTTGGAAGGAACTTACAAGGCCATCACGTCCAAACCCGTGATCCTTGCAGAAATACAAATCAAAGGATATCTGCCAGATGTTGTCCAAATTTCTCTTGAATGCCTCCAGCGGGCATTTAAAATAAATAAATAAATAAATAAATTAAAATAAGTCTCAACTGAATGCAAAAGTCTGTACCAAATTCCCAAGGGAGAATAATAGGAGTCTGCAGTGTTCTTCCTGTTTTCTGATGCTTTATTTTATTTATTTATTTATTATACGTATTTCTATATCACCCATCTGGCAGCAAGGCTGTTTACCTGTGGAAAGGAATTGTTAATGCAGATGCGGAAATAAATCCAACCTGCAGGACTTTTTCCTGAATAGATATGTAAGGGTTCAGTCTTTGCCCAGGCGTCCCGCCCATCCAACTTCAAAGAAGGCATCTCACATAACAAGGAAACAACTTTTATTGGGTTCATCAACAGTAAATTGAGTTTTTCTTCTAACAACGGTGTCAACTTCTTTAACATCAGATATAAACAGATTTTTCCCTTCATAGGTTGGGGTCTCTAGAAAGTGATCAAATTCCCCACCACCACCTGTGGATATTCGGTTCCACCACGGCTCTCTTCCTCCCTCTCCGAAAGCCTCAGCCCTTCTACCTGCGTCCCAATCTCCTTCATGGAGGTTTGGGGGGTCCCCACTTGTATCCCAACTTCCGAAGTGAATCTGGGACTACGTGGTCTCGGCTTGGGTGTACGCAAGGGGTAATCAGGTCTCTTGCTCAGTTCCTCCCGAGGGTCCAAAGTCCCTGCCTCGATCTCCTGCCGAAACTTTACCACCCATCTCTCTAGCTCCAAGTCCTTATGAATCTCTTTCAGCTTATGGTTGTATTCTCTATATTCTCTCTCACCCCAGTAAGAGCACTTCTGGCAGTGTGCTCTACGCCTGTAGCTCTCAGCTTCTTTGTGTGGCATCATCATTTGTTCCCAGTCCCCTGTCCATTGGTTCTCCATCCACACCCATTCCCATCCTTCTGGAAGCTCTCTCTTCCCTCCATTTTTACAGGCTCCAAACCCCACCTCCACAGGAGCGGACTGGTCCCCTTTTCCCGCCAAGTCCTTCTTTTTACTTCCTGCCGACCTCATGTTCTCTTCCTTCTCCTTATCCCTGAGGGCATCATAGTAGCCCTTCAGAGCCATGAACCTCTCCACAGGTGAAAGGTTCATTAGATCCTCAGGTTTCTTTGGTTCCTCCATCATCTCAGCTGGACGTGCAGGGGTCCCTCTCTTCCCATCAGAGAAGTTTCCCTCACAGATAAAAATAAGCACCAAAAGAAGATGGCAAGAAGTAGTAAATTTATTAGTTAACTCATACAATTCTCTATTCTGATATGTATGATCTTTGACTTGATAGATTTAATGTAACCCTTTGTGTTTTATATTTGTTTTCCCCTTCCTTTTCTCCTTAAAATTAATAAGAATTTTAAATGAAAAAAAAAAAAGAATAGATTGATTGAATGATGGGAGAGGATCTGTCATAGGTATGGATTAGACAAGGAACACCTGGGTTATAATGTGCCAAAGTTCTGAATATCAAACAGTTTTTGAGATCCCGTATGTGAGGGAGTGTGGTGTTCTTTTTAGAGCATAGATTTAGTTTTTGCTTGCTGTGAAGGTAGAATCTTAAGATGAAAAGGAAGGCGTGAGTCTTGTGATTGTGTGAAAAACAAAATATCCTCTGAAATCTTAAGGAACATGCTCCTTTTCTAATGACATGCACATCTCCCACGTCCCTTTAAATGCAGTTTAAATTAGTAGATAAACTGTGACCAAAAATGCCGTCCCCACGGCCACCGGGCTTTTTTAAAATAAATAAATAAATAAAATCCAGTAATGGCCCCTTAAGCGAGGTTTCCAAGACTTATCGCAGAGGTAGGGAAATTTTTGCCTCACTTAAAAAATCCACCTTTTAAGGAGGCAGACATCATGGGACCACACAGATGATCCAGGTTTCTTCTTTTTTTTGCTTGTAGCGCCGATTGGCGCTGTTTTTTATTTATTTTTTTAATCCCCCTCCACCCTCGGAGTACCAGGAAGCTCCATCTAGTGCTCTTTGTTTTAATTTCCTCCTGCCAGCTGGTCCTTTTTTAATGCTAGTGCCACCTGCTGGCCATGGAGCTGAACTGCGCTTTAAAATAAAAGCTTTGTACATGGGAACTGCTATCCCACATGTTCAGTCACGTGACGGGAGGAAGAGGAAAAGCCAGACCTTCAGAAGATCAGGATCTTCCCCAGGTGAGATACCAGCACATGCATATTTCTAAGTTTTATTTCACTGATCCATAAAATGGGCTGTGACCGTTGCAAAAAGCAAAGACACTTAGTCCTATCGGTCCCTGAGTATAAAAGAAAAAGAAATTGAGAGCCAGAGGTGGAAAGCATATTTTATGGGACCCGCTGAAATTGAAGGGTGTGCGAAGTATCTGTCTCTGTATCTGCACTTGCAGAGAAACAGCTGGAGGTGTGGAGTCATTCTGGAGAAAAGACCTGTAACATTGTCCAACTTGATGCATTTTCCAATTCTCGCCTAGGAAAAGATGCTGCAAGTTTTTAAATCAATAGTTGAAATCCTCTTTCTTATCACAGTTAGTCATAACTACTTGTAGTGTAGAATCACTCAGTCAGTGGAATTTGCAGAGGGAGTGAATTACCAAATCCTCACTGTTTCAATGGACCTATTCTAACTTTGATTTAATATGCCAAGCAACAACATTTCATCTCCTTTTATATGCATATATTGAACAGGTTGCTGGTTCCTTTGTTGCTGCTCTTTTGAAGATCAAAAGTATCTGCTTAAAATGCAGTTTTAGACTTCAGACAAAGAGGTTTCCCAGGGCAGCTTGCTTAAAATCGACAAAACAGCCCCCATATTGAGTCTTACTCCGTCCCGTCCCCCCCCAAAAAAAATCTGACAGAAAAGAAATGAACACATATAAAGATTTCCATCTGTGGAGGACATATGAAAATGTTGGCTACTATTACAGTAATTGTAGAAAATGGAGGCAGTACTGCAGTTAAAACTGCTCATGTCCTGGGGTTCAATCCCAGGTAGCCAGCTCAAGGTTCACTCAGCATTCCATCCTTCTGAGGTCAGTAAAATGAGTACCCTAGTCCAAGTTTGATCAGGGTGGCTGGGTGGGCTATGTGGAACCTGCATCATTGTAAACTACCCAGAGAGTGTTTGAGGCACTATGAGGCAGTATATAAGCAGCACATGCTTTGCTTTGCTTTGCTTAAAATACAAATCAGAGCTTTGAAAAAGTAACATTTCATAATTCCCTAATCCATTTTATAATCCTCTCTACCTGAGAGATTTCAGAAGTTCTAGTAAAAAAAAGAGGGTAACTTTTTCATACTTCGATTTATGTGCACCATGATCAAATACAGTGGAACCTTGACTTACGTCATTAATCCGTTCCAGTGGTCTAGACTTAAGTCAAACATGACTTATGTCAAACGAACGTTTCCCATAGAAAGTAATGGGAAAGTGGATTAATCTGTTCCATATGATGAAAAAGACCCCCCGAAAACAGCAATTTAACATAAATTTGACTGGGATAGGCGATTCCTTCTGGGGATGTAAATGAAATGTCTCTTCAAAGAGAGGAGGAGGCAGTGGAATTATAGTCCACAAGTTATAGGCCTCCACTTTTTAATGTTCATAGCAACAATGTCTAACATTTAAGTTTTACTGATTTTTAACCTGACGTTCCAAGTTCTGAACAACTCTATGCTTACCATTAGAGTCCCACAACTTTACAGCTCCCCAGCTAAAATGCTTCCATTGTGGACCAGACTTCTGCAGCCAGATTTTTTACAAGACTGAGCCGACTGTCTAACCAGCGAGGCCAGCCCTGAGCTCCCGGCCCTTCTTCTCCTCCGGCAGCAGCGGTGCTCGGTGAGGCCGAGGACCAGCTCCAGGTGCTCAGGCACGCCGCTGCCGGAGGAGGAAGAAGGCAGGAGCAGTTTGGAGGCCGCAGCCGCGATGCTGGGTTGTGGCTGCCACCTGATTCAGTGCCTTGCGCGGGCTCTGAGATGTAAGTCAAAGCCTGAGACTCAAGTCAAACAGGCCCCTTCTTGCTGCAAGTCAAATATGATGCAAGTCAAGCAGTATGTAAGTCAAGGTTTCACTGTATTGGTATTTTTTTCGGACTGTAGAATTCCTCAGTGACTGCTTGTTTCCTTTGTATTCCAAGGCCAGGGCAGGGGCCTGATGAGGAACCTTGGAGGTTAAACTGCTGTACCTCTGTCAAGACTCTGCTCACAAACCGAGTTTGCTCCTGACAGGCTCAGGTAGCCAACTCAAGGTGACTCAGCATTCTCTCTATATAAACAGCACACTTTGCTTTTTGATGGTGATACACAGTAGCATGGGCCAGGTTGATTTTAGCAGAGCTTTTTGCCTTGATCAGTAAGAATTACAGCCCACTTTCATCCAAGTCTGACAAGCGAACTCTCTTGTACTCCATTTCTAGTGGTTGATTACAAGGACATCTTTTGGAAGGCTGGTGGTGGCAGCGGGTGGTAGTGGTGGTGGAGTCACAGAATCATTTTTATCCCTGCAGCGTGCAAATGATTGCAATAATTCAGTCGCTCTGGCTTGTTTGAAATGGATAATCAGCAAAGAGCTGTTGTGCTGCAAAAACACACATGTTTTATTTCTGGAGTGTTTGCACATTGTATGTGCCTCACACCTGAATAAAAGCACCACCTGTTTGCAGCTGATAACTGCGGATCACAATGTGCCCATATCGGTCATTGGCCACAGCAGCAAGCTGTTTTGTAAAGACGTGGCTTCTGTGACCCACATTTTGTTAAAAACAGAGGCACGCTGTTAGCTTTGCTATAATAAGTCTCTGCTGAGGTTTTTCTCAGTTTGTGCAGGAGCTGACTCCCTCCCCTCCCCAACTCTGTGCTTAGTTGCCACATAGATAAGGTTGGAAAACATGTCATTAGTGCCTGGCAAAAAGTCACCGATTGGAAAGAAGAGCATCTAGGCCAGTGATGGCGAAACTTTTAGAGACCGAGTGCCCGATCTGCGATTCAAAACCCTCTTACTGTATTTGTCACCAAGTGCCAATACGGCAACGGCAATTTAAACTGAGTACCCTAACCCAGGTTGTAAATACTTGGAGTGCTACCCTTCTGGAAAGCGAGGATCGAAGAGCAGGTTTTTGAATTTCCCGCAACCACAGCAGGGGTGGTGTGGCCATGGGAAATTCAAAAGGCTGCTCTTCAATTCTTGCTTTCCTGAAGGGTGCTACCCATCGAGAAAGCAAGGATCGAAGAGAAGGTTTTGAAATTCAAAAGCCTGCTCTTCATCCCCCACTTTCCCAGAGGGTAGCACCCCTGCTCTTTGATCCTTGCTTTCCTGAAGGGTAGCACCCTTTGAGAAAGCAAGGATCGAAGAGCAGGTTTTTGAATTTCCCGCAACCACAGCAGGGGTGGTGTGGCCATGGGAAATTCAAAAGGCTGCTCTTAAATTCTTGCTTTTCTGAAGGGTGCTACCCATCGGGAAAGCGAGGATCGAAGAGAAGGTTTTGAAATTCAAAAGCCTGCTCTTCATCCCTCACTTTCCCAGAGTGTAGCACCCCTGCTCTTTGATCCTTGCTTTCCTGAAGGGTAGCACCCTTTGAGAAAGCAAGGATCGAAGAGCAGGTTTTTGAATTTCTCGCAACCACAGTGAGGGTGGTGTGGGCGTGGGAAATTCAAAAGGCTGCTCTTCAATTCTTGCTTTCCTGAGGGGTGCTACCTATCGGGAAAGCGAGGATCGAAGAGCAGGGGTGCTACCCTTCAGAAAAGTGAGGATCATTAAGCAGGTTTTGAAATTCAAAAGCCTGCTCTTCAACCCTCACTTTCCCAGAGGGTAGCACCCCTGCTCTTTGATCCTCGCTTTCCTAAAGGGTAACCCTCACTTTCCCAGAGTGTAGCACCCTGCTCTTTGATTCTCCCTTTCCTGAAAGGTAGCACTCTTTGAGAAAGCAAGGATCGAAGAGCAGGTTTTTGAATTTCCCACAGCCACCACGAGGGTGTTGTGGCCATGAGAAATTCAAAAACCTGCCCTTTGATCCTCGCTTTCCCAAAGGGAAGCACCTAATGCATTTGCAACCTGGGGTACCACTGTACTCAGGTTAAATTGCCATATTGGCACTTTGCAAAAAATAAGTGGGTTCTTAATCACAGTTTGGGCACTCGGTGGTGTCGCAGGCCCACAGGAAATGCTCCGCATGCCACCTTTGGCACCCATGGCAGAGATTTGCCAACACTGGACTAGGTAGTTAGAAGGAGATAGTTGCTCAGTACAATGGGTTGCAGGCAGAATCTAAGGCTGATGACCATTCTCAGGAATGGGCAATGGACAAATAGGAACTACTGGCAAACAGGCGATAGACTGGCAAGTGGAGTGGATAGCAATTAGAGGTGGGCATGAACCACGGAACTGGCTGTTTGTGCTGGTTTGTTTTTCAAATGAATGGGTGTTTAGTGATTCCAAGCTCCACCTCCTCCAGAGGGTGCCCACTCAAAGAGGCTGCATAGCAGTTTCCCTGCCCCGCCTCTTCTGGATACTGCCTCGCAGGCATGTCCAACCTTTGGCCCTCCAGATGTTTTGGACCACAAACCCCACAGTCCTTTGCAATTGGAAATACAGGCTTGGAATTTTGGGAGTTGTGGTCCAAAACACCAGGAGGGCCGAAGTTTGGATATGCCTGCGTGGTCTAAGGGCTCCATCACACATCCCTTTAAATCCAGATTAAATTTCAAGATAAACCATGTCCAAACATCTTGTCCCCACGGCCACTGGGCTTTAAAAATGGTAAAGTCCCTTTTAGCGAGTTTTCCAAGACCTACCTGAGAAACAGGGAATTTTTTGCTCCTGTTGAAAATCCACATTTTTGGGAGCCAGAAGTCCGTGGGTTTTTTTCCCCATAGTGCCAACCAGCTGTTCCTGGGGCTGGTCGATGCTGGGGTTTTTTTAATCCCCCTTCCCCCTGCACCAGTCAGCTGGCCTGCGGGCCAGTTGGGGCATTTATTTATTTATTTATTTATTTATTTATTTATTTATTTATTTATTTATTTATTTATTTATTTTTCCTTAGCCCCCACCAGCCAGCCCTGGGGCTGTTTGGAGGTTTTTTATTAATTGTTTTTTATTTGTTTATTTTTCCTTAGCTCCTAGTAGCTGTCCCTGGGGCTGGTCGGCCATTTTGTGTTTTGTTTTTTTAATTTCCTCTGTGCCTGCTTGAAGCAGGTTAGGGTGGTGGGGACATAACACAAGCGGAGCAGATTCCAAGGGACGTGGGAACTCGGAACCCGCATCTTTGATTACGTGATCAGGTAAGGACAAAAGCCGGAGTTTCCCATTTCCCACATCTTCCCCCTCGTGTGATAGCGCCATAAGTGGGCACCCTCTGAAGGAGGCAAGGCTAGGAAGCAGTGAACACCTGTGTGGATTAAAAAAACCCAACCAAATTGGTGTGAACTGCTGGTTTGGTGGTTCATGCCCAACTCTTAAAAACAATCCATATATATATATTTTTTATGAAAAAAAAACATTGGTTTAAATTACAATATAAATGAAAGAAAATGATTTTTAAAGTTTAAATTGCGATTTCAATCTTTTTTGTTTAAATAAAAAAATCTGAAATTTAAATTGTGATATAAATCCAATCTGCCTTGTTAATAAAAATATTTATAATATTTAAAAAAATTAAAATAAAAAATATTAAATCTAATCTGCCCTGCAAAAATTTCAGATCTGAGTCCAGCTGGGTTAGAATGACTGAACCGAGAGGGTTTATGTAAGTATTGATCCACCACACAGAGCTTTATCTGGTGAGTCTGAAGCAAAGTGTTCTGCTTATAATGTATACCACTTCAGGTAGTCTCTGGTCGGTTTACAGTTTTTAATTACAGTATGCAGGCTATACATTGTCCCCTCCCCCAGCAAGATGGGTACTTATTTTACCAACCTCGGAAGGCTGGAAGGCTGAGTGAACCTTGAGCCTGCTACCTGGGATTGAGCCCCGGGTCGTGAGGCACAGTTTTAGCTGCAGTTCTCAGAAATGTTGGCCAGCACAGCTAGGGATGAAGGGTTCTGAGAGCCTTTGTCACCAAGAACATCTGGGGACCCAAATTTGGGAACCGCTGGCTAAGACGATAGTCCTCACTTGTTTGCATACAACAGATAGAGTATGATTGTTCTCCTTCTTCCTAGCGTTTTCCTGCAGGTGCGGGTTCCGCTTAAAATACAGTACGATTCTCTCAATCACAAATTAGATTATTGAAATGACAGCTTTTGGAAAGGATGTGGAAAAGATAGAAATATGTGTCCGAGGATGGCATCGTGAGCACAAATCTTCCATAAAACAAAACTTGTTTTTCTCCCTATCTCTTTCGTACCAATCTAGAAGTAGTGAGAAGGAGCTCACTTTAGTTTTGAAGAACATCGGGGTTGAAATCGTCACTCAGACTTTGAGCCCTGAGGATAGAATCATAGAATCATAGAGTTGGAAGAGACCTCAAAGGCCATCTAGTCCAACCCCCTGCCATGCAGGAACCCCCATCACAGGACTCCTGACTAGAGATGGGCATGAACCGAAAAAAATGGCAATTTGTTTTGGTTCATTTCATTTTAGGGTTTGTTTTGTTTCATTTCATTTTTAACTTTTTTTTTTAAAAAAATTGTTTCATTGTTTTATTGGTTCATTATTCAGTTTTCCCCGCTTTGTGTAATTTAATCCATTTGACAGCGCGCGGACAGGAAAAAAAACATTCAAAAAACAAAACAAAAAACCCCACATTGACAACAACTGCACAAACTGGACAGCATTCTCATCCTCATCATCCAAATCATCCTCATAATCTTCAATCATCAACACATCATCCTTACTGGGCAGTGGCAGGGGTGGGCCCCTGTGGTAGGGGCTTTTTGAGGCGCTGGCTTGGGGCCAGCGCCTCTTCCCCCAAGCACCAACTGCGCTTGGTAATACATTTAGTTCTAAATCCATTCTGAGGTTCATTATTCATTTTGTTATGTAACAAAACGAATAATGAATAATAAATAACGGAATGAACTAAAAGTTTGTTTCATGCCCATCTCTACTCCTGACAGATGGCCATCCAGCCTCTGCTTAAAAACCTCCAAAGAAGGAGACTCCACCACCCTCCTTTGTGGCAGCATATTCCATTGCCGAACAGCTGTAACTAGCATGAAATTCTTCCGGCTTTGGGCTACTTACAATCTCTCAACCTATACCCTGTTTTTCAGGGCTGTTGGTGAAGATTAAACATGCAAGGGAAGAACCATGTGCGTGTGGCTTTGAGCTCCTTGGAGAAAGGTGGAAATGCAGCTCCTACACTGATAACAGATGCACTAGTTGCTCTACTACCAGCAGCAGTAGTGACACTGATTGTAAGAAACTGATAAGGTGACCCTTCCAAGTCTACATTAACTTCCCTGCCCCCGATCTGTGTGCTGCTTTGCCTTCTCTCTGGCGTTCAGGTGCAAAATAAGGCAAGCAAAATAGGTGCAGTTTTAATTGCTTGCACAATGTCTCTAAAATGTGGGAACAATGTGTTTTTTAGAGATGGGCACGGAACGAACAATTTTTCATTTTCGTTTTTCGTTTTTCATTTCGTTATGCAACGAAACGACAAATGAAATTTGTCCCTAAAATGAAACGAAACGAACAGAAACGCAGGGATTTTTGTCGTGTGTTTTGTTTCCGTTACAGCAATGAAGTAAGCTGCTTAAAATGCTAAAAAAAAATCACTTAAAATGGGAATAAATGGTAACGAAATGGTAATGAAATGAAAATGATTTTTTTGCAAAAAAATCACAAACAACGGAAACGAAACGAAACAAACCTCTCTAAACGACAAACGAAACTCCATTTTTTCTATTCATGCCCATCTCTAGTGTTTTTCTTTGTGAAGGATTCACACCTTTGTGCAGAGTATGTTGCCTTGATATGGATCATAAAAAAGGAAGCAAGTGAGTGTGATACTTGTTTTTTTCTAGTTGTGCCCATATTTTTGAATGAGTACCGTATATACTCGAGTATAAGTCGACCCGAGTATAAGTCGAGCGCCCTAATTTAACCCCAAAAACCTGGGGAAACTTATTGACTCGAGTATAAGTCTAGGGTGGGAAATGCAGCAGGGCCTGGCAGCTCCTCCTTTGTGAGCTGGAGGAGCGGTGTGTGATGTTTAAAATGACTTTTAGCCACTGAGGAAAGGGCTTGCCCTCGGTGGCTAAAAGTCATTTTAAACATCATGCACCTCTCCCCCGTGATGCAGAGGGGGGTCAGGAGAAGCGGTGTGTGGTGTTTAAAATGATTTTTAGCCACCGATTCAACCACTTGCCTCAGTGGATAAAAGTACTGATCTGAATATAAGTCAAGGGCAGCTTTTTCAGCCCAAAATTAGGGCTGAAAAACTAGACTTATATTCAAGTATACTGTATACAGTACATAGGTTAGGGGAAGTTAAAAAAACCCAGTGGTGTTTTAGACAATTCTTACAGTAATGTAGAGGGAAGGCATTATCTTTAAAAGAGGCATTCTCCCCACTGGTTGCATACAATGGAATGTCTCTTTACATCACACCTGCTGCAACAAATGAATGCCTCATTGTAATAAAAAGTTTGTGTGTGTGTGTGTGTGTGTGTGTGTGTGTGTGTGTGTGTGTGTGTGTGTGTGTGTGTGTGTTCTTCATTTGTAATTATTGGTTTTACTCTTACGTGATACATTTGAAACTTGATTGACTGAATAGATGAAAAGCTCAGAGGACTAATCAAATAAAATTGATAGCTTTAATGTCTATGTCAGACAAAAAAAGTGAAGGAATAAAAGTAAATACAGTAATAGAAGTTTGCAAGGAAGCAGGGTTCTCTGGAGTTATTGTGTTCAGATCCTAGCAGTACTCTCCGCTCATTTAAAGGCGTAGAGACTGATTATCCTGAAGAGGATAGATGCATTTCAGGGTTTGAATAAATGGCCTAATTGAAGTGGGCTGGATCAGGCTAAAAATAGAGATGTGGCATGCCATTGGGTATGGATCCTTGCATCCACGTGCAAGGATCAAGTGGTTTCAGCTCAGAAAACCATACTGCATCTCCAGTGATCCTATTTGGCCTATCTCACTTTAAAGGGAAACTTGATTGAGGCTTTAAAGCAGGCATGTCCAAACTTCAGTCCTCCTGATGTTTTGGACCACAACTCCCAGAATTCCAAGCCTATATTTCCAATGGGAAATGACTATGGGAGTTGTGGTCCAAAACATATGGAGGGCCAAAGTTTGGACATACCTGCTTTAAACGTTCACACACTCCTTTGCTTTCCCTCTTTCTCCCTCCATGGGGGAGTGGAAGAAGCCCTCAGTTCTCCAGTATCATTAAGTGGTTTAAGTGGACATTTTGGTTTGATCCCAGTGATTGCATGCACTGGTACTCAACCAAAACAGAGCGATCCTAGTTGTACACACATGCACACACATACAAAGCCCTTGACAGGCAAGCCAAACAATGTGTGTGTAGGCACTCATCAGGGATGAACTGGTTTGTGATGGGACTTACATTGTTTGGACACCAGAAAAAGGAGGGAGCCAGTTCCGGGAGTGGACCAAACAGTGGAACAAATCCAAATATAGCCACACTCTTAGTCAAGTGTCAGAGATTTAAACATTCTGGGTGACCTTGATAGGGATCCTTATATTTTGGGGTGGTGGAGGGAAGGCCAAAGATTAAATACTCCATTTCCTAAGAGGGATGAAAATATTTTAGGCTACCACATAAGAACATAAGAACATAAGAAGAGCCATGCTGGATCAGACCAAAGGCCCATCTAGTCCAGCTTCCTGTATCTCACAGCGGCCCCACCAGATGTGTCTGGAAGCACACGAGACTAGATATCTGTGTCCTGATACCACTCCCCTGCATCTGGCCCTTGAAGTACCCCGGTTTTAAGCCTGGCGATGACACATCTCCATCATGGTTTGTAACCTGTGATGGACTTTTCCTCCAGGAATCTGTCCAATCCCCTTTTGAAGGCATCCAGGCCAGATGCCATCACCACATCCTGTGGCAGGGAGTTCCATAGACTAACAACGCGCTGGGTGAAAAAATATTTTCTTTTGTCTGTTCTTACTCTCCCAGCCCTCAATTTGAGTGTATGTCCCCTAGTTCTGGTATTTTGTGAGAGGGAGAAGAGCTTCCCTCTATCCACTTTACTCATGCCCTGCATTATTTTGTATGTCTCAATCATATCCCCCCCTCAGGCACCTTTTTTCCAGACTAAAGAGCCCCAAATGTTTTAGCCTTGCCTCATAAGGGAGGTGCACCATTTGGTGTCCTTTTGCATAGTTATTCTGCTGCATGTTGTACATGAGATACTGTGGGCATGTATGCAGGAGGGGGATCTTCTGCCATACGCAACTTTTCCTTAGAGTTTCTGCCCACACAACACTGCTCTTGGTGTGAAGTGTGTGTGTGTGTGTGTGTGTGTGTGTGTGTGTGTGTGTGTGTGTGTGTGTGTGTGTGTTGCCTTGCACATGCTCAACGGTGAGTAATTAGCTACTGGTTATCCAGGCTGCTATAGGAACTAGCTTGGAAATAATGTGCGGCTCCAAATGTATAATGAAATTCAATTAGCATGAGTGGTATAAAGCAGACGGTTTATGGGCTGCTGATAGATTGGGTGGGTGTGGGATAGGCTGTAATCGGAAAAGTACCAGTGATTGCTTCCTTATTATCTCCGCCCCACCTCCCGCCCCATAGTCAAGGAATACATTGGAATTAAAGGAGCCATCATTGAGAACAGAGTTGTTCCCCAGAATTAACTGTTTGAGAGGGCACCTTGTCTGGAATCTCCTCTCTCTCCTGTTCAGAGCTCTTGTAGAATTTCTTTTGAGAAGCTTAGGTGGATGAGATAAATCAGAAGCAAAGCAAAGCAGAGCAAAGCATGCTGCCTATAGACTCCCCCATAACACTTGAAGCACCCTCTAGGTGGTTTACAAGTAATTATGCAGGC
The DNA here is from genome assembly GCA_029282475.1 of Phrynocephalus forsythii. Taxonomy (NCBI): domain Eukaryota; kingdom Metazoa; phylum Chordata; class Lepidosauria; order Squamata; family Agamidae; genus Phrynocephalus; species Phrynocephalus forsythii. The sequence goes on along the minus strand of JAPFRF010000001.1, from coordinate 199,838,987 downwards.
TACACATTGCCCCCTCCCCACCAGCAAGCTGGGTACTAATTTTACCAATCTTGGAAGGATGGAAGGCTGAGCGAACCTTTGAGCCGGCTACCTGGGATTGAGCCCCAGGCCACGAGCACAGTTATTGCTGCAGTTGTTGTTATTGTGTCATTACCATCGTGACCGACACCTTGTGGCCCCATGTCCATGGAGTTTTCTTGGCAGGAATACTGGAGTCGTTTGCCAGTTCCTACTCCAGGCGCCTACAGCACCTTGTATTCCCTGGTGTTCACTGATCCAAGTACTAGCCAGGGCCGACCCTGCTTAGCTTCTGAGACCAGGTGAGATGGGATGTGCTCAGGGCACCTAGGCAGCTGTACAGCCATTTAATTGCTGTGCCACAAGACTCTTTAACATGGTTCTTTATTATTCTGTCTTGCACACCTGAGAAAGACCATTTCTTTTGCTGAGTGTGTGCTTGAAATGTTACTGATTTCTGTGCTCTGTGCAATTTATGCAAATTAACCCCAAGTGCACGATTTTTCAATATGCACCATTCCTTCCACAATTTTAAATTTTTCATAGTTTATTTTCAGGTGGAAGAAGAGCCATAACTGGACAATGATACTTTATCTTTTGACCTTTTGGCTTCTTACGCTGGCGTGTTTCATCACTTTTAAGCATGTCATAAGAGCGAGAAACTTGGTGTTTCTTTCATTCTTAAAGCTCCTGTTCCCAGGAAGCTGAATTCTTCACCCAGCATTGCATTCTGAACTTCCTCTGTGCTCATGCACAGAATCAGGGAACACTTTCTGGCTTGAGAAGCATTTTGTTTTTTATCTTAAACATTGTTGTGACTAGAGATGGGCACGAACCAAACTACGAACTGGAAAAACTGGCAGATTTGGCTGGTTCATGGTTCAATTCGTGACCCTATTCAAGAGATCCTGTTTTAATAAAGCAAAGCACCACACTTTCCCCCTCTATGCTTCCTTCTGCTTCAGGAAAATGGATGCGTATGGAAGTTCCGTATGGAAGATAAGCGGGGTATAAAAATAAATAAATAAATAAATAAATAAATAAATAAATAAATAAATGCCCACCTGCCCCCTTCCCACTGCCCGTCAATTCCCCATCTGGTCCTGCCATCTCCGCTGCTGCTGTCACCAGCTGTGCTGCAGTGGTGGCAGCAGTGCGGTGTCACAACTGGAACAGGTTGTTCCCCCCTCCAGGCATGAACCAAAGATTTCCAGGTGGTTTGTGGCTAGCCTAGCAACAATCCATAAACCATCATAAACAATTCATAAGCCAGGGATCTGGGAATCTTGGTGGACTACAAATTGAACATGAGTCAGCAGTGTGATGCGGCAGCCAGGAAAGCCAATGCAATTCTTGGTTGCATCAACAGAACCATTGTGTCCCGATCAAGGGAAGTGATAGTACCACTCTATTCTGCTCTGGTCAGACCCCACCTGGAGTACTGTGTCCAGTTCTGTGCTCCTCAATTTAAAAAGGATGTTGACAACCTCAAGCGGGTGCAGAGGAGGGAGACCAGGATAGTTGAAGGTCTGGAGGAAATGTCTTATGAGGAACGGCTTAGGGAAATGGGAATGTCTAGCTTTTCAAAAAGAAGGCTGAGGGGGGATATGATAGCTATGTTTAGATATTTGAAAGGATGTCATATTGAAGACGGAGCAGGTTTGTTTTCCATGGCTTCAGAGACTAGGACTCGGGGCAATGGCCTCAAACTACAGGAACAGAGATTCCATTTGAACATTAGGAAGAACTTCATGACAGTTAGAGCTGTTCGGCAGTGGAATATGCTGTCACAAAGGGTGGTGGAGTCTCCTCCTTTGGAGGTTTTTTAAGCAGAGGCTGGAAGGCCATCTCGGAAATATTGTGATGGGGGTTCCTGCATGGCAGGGGGTTGGACTAGATGGCCCTTGAGGTCTCTTCCAACTCTATGATTCTATGATTCTCACAAACCCTCATTTTTCAGGTTCACGTCCTTCCCTAGTTGTGTCAGTTGCCATTCAGCACTTTCTCATTCCTTCCTCTCCATACTTTGGGGAGACTCTATTAGAACATTTGGTTTACTTGCATATGATACCAGAGTGTATGATTTGTTTGAAAAAGCTCTCGGCTCCAGACCCAGACCTCGGCTCCCCCATTAGCAAATGAGGAACAGACATATTCTTGCCCTTTGAATGCAGCTAGAACCATAGAAGATGAGTCGGGTGGAGATGATCAAATTGTCTAACCAGGTTTTGCACAGCTTTCTATGTTCCGGACATCTGCTATTCACACCTGCTGAGATTTTTTATGCTTTTTGGTCTGCTGCTTTGAAATATTCTTCCTGTGGTTGGGACTATTATTTGCTGTTGATGAACTTTCTTTCTCAATCTTCCTCTTTCCTCCCTTTTTTAATAAAACAAAAACTTTAAAACTGGTCTGTTTCCCGCTTCTGAGATTTCCATAGAACTGCCAAAGGAGGTTGTAAATTTTCAAACAAATAAAGTAAATGAGCATAACCCTAATTGGGCACAGATGATTCTTAAAGTCATTTGAAGACTTAATCACTTAATTGGAGTCCGGGTCTACAGTGGGCTTGGCAGAAGCTGCCGGAGGCTGAACAGCGTAGTTGGAAATTAGCACAAAATAGCTAATTTTGTGCTAATGGCAAGAATGAGTCAAATCATTTTACAGATGGCACTAGGAGAGGGGTTTAAAACACTGCCAAAATAATATGTGCCTTTTTTTGCTGGCATTCTTGCTGGCTCCACTTGCCTTCTTCCCTTTCCTGTCAGGACTTAGAATTATAGAACCATAGACTTGGAAGAGACCTCAAGGGCCATCCAGTCCAATCCCCTGCCATGAAGGAATCCCCATCACAGTACTCCCGATAGATGGCCAATCCAGCCTCTGCTTAAAAACCTCCAAAGAAGGAGACTCCACCACCCTCCGTGGCAGCATATCACACTGCCAGATAGCTCTAACCATCAGGAAGTTCTTCCTAATTGTTTAATGGAATCTCTTCTCATAGAATCATAGAATCATAGGGTTGGAAGAGACCTCAAGGGCCATCCAATCTAACCCACTGCCATGCAGGAACCCCCATCACAGTATTTCCGACAGATGGCCATCCAGCCTCTGCTTAAAAACCTCCAAAGAAGGAGACTCCACCACCCTCCGTGGCAGCATATTCCACTGCCAAACAGCTCTAACCATCATGAAGTTCTTCCTAATGTTCAAATGGAATCTCTTTTCCTGTCGTTTGAAACCATTTCCTGAGTCCTGATTTCTGAAGGCATGGAAAACAAGCCAGCCCCCTCTTTGATATGACATTCTTTCCAATATTTAAACATGGCTGTCATGTCCCCTCTTTCTACCCTTGATAGCTGCAAAAACAGGCAGATGTTCAGAGGGAGACATTGCTTCACGTCTTGAACTGTTGTCTGTTGTGAAGCTGTTAAAGCACATCCGGCCAAACAGAAAACAAGAAAGCAAGGACAAAAATAAAAGGTGCTGCCCTTAGTTGGCACGACTATTGCAGCAAACTCCTCATATAGTTTTGGGTCAGTTAGATTTACTTATTATCAAATCTGGTGATTTTACTAAATGTTGTAGCTTTTAAGAGGCAAGTTGCCTTAGGTTAAGAGGTTCAATCGTGTCCGACTCTTCGTGACCCCATGGACCAGAGCTCGCCAGGCCTTCCTATCTTCCACTGCCTCCCAGATTTTGGTCAAATCCATATTGGTTGCATTGATGACACTGTCCAACCATCTCATTCTCTGTCGTCCTCTTTTCCCTTTGCCTTCAATCTTTCCTAACATCAGGGACTTTTCCAATGACTCCTCTCTCCTCATGAGGTGGTCAAAGTACTGGAGCCTCAGCTTCAAAATCTGTCCTCCCAGTGAACATTCAGGGTTGATTTCTTAGACCGGTGGTCTGTTCTTAGGTCCTTAGGTGTTCTTGGACCTTAGGTCCTTAGATGCGCTTGGACTAAAACCTCTAGAAACCTTCACCCTTAACGGTGTTGGCCAGGATTTCCAGGAGTTGTAATCCAAGGAGAGCTGTGAACTCCAGGTTGGGAACCGCTGGCCATACATCTGTTGTGTGTGGCATTGGTGTGCAATGTGTGGACTTCTTAACACAAAGCGATTTACTGTATCTCCAAAACCTATGCTGCCTGTGTTATGCTTGTGGGTGTAACTCAAAAGGATATTGGTCACTGTAGTTAAAGGTATCAACTCTGAAGTCTTCCTTGGAATTAGTGAGTCAAGCCTTCTGTAGGTTCCATGGATCCAAGTGGGCCTAATCTGGCTATAACTTGCTATGCAACACATTTTTAAAATGTGCCTTTTAAAATGAGTCATATACCCCCCTCCCATTCAACATCCTAATGGTGGTGGAGGAACCATTGTGGCTTTGCTGTTAAACAAACAGTCCTAGTACAGTAGGACCCTGGTATCCACTGGGGATTGGTTCAAGGCCTTCCCGTGAATAATGAAAACCGTGGATAAGAGAGAATGCCCAAAACCCAGAACTGCTGTTTCGTGACAGTAGCTTGCTTTGTGCCTGCTGAATTATTTATTTATTTATTTTCCTGTGCCTACAGTGGATAATGAATCAGTGGATATGGAGGTCCAACTGTACAGACTGCCAGGTGATGTAAACATCTGGAGTGGAGGTCCTGGCTGTGGAGCAAGGGCTAGGAGTTCGAATCCTTACTGTGCCTCAAATCACACATAGTGTGTGTAGATGATGGGGTTATGTGCCCTGTTACTTGAGTGGCCCTTGGCAAGCCACATATTCCCATAGTGCAACCAGAAGGGTAAGCCACCTCTGAATGATCCATATCTAGAAATCCCTGGGAAAGTCAATGTACGATCACTTGATGGCACATTGCTTTTGTTATTAATGGACTAATCTTGAGGTTGGATTTTGGCTGAGATACCAATCTTGTTCTGCCAAACTCAAGCTAAGCCCTTTCTCAAAATACTTCTCTACATTTTATGTACAGGAGGACCCCGGTATCCGCTGGGAATTGGTTCCAGGCCTTCCCGTGGATAATGAAAACTGTGGATAAGAGAGAACACCAAAAATCCCCCAAAACTGCTGTTGTGTGACAGTAGCTTGCTTTATGGCTGCTGTTTTGCAATAGGAGTAGCTTGCTTTAAAGCTGCTGTTTTATGACAGTAGCTTGCTTTACAGCTGCTGTTTGTGACATTAGCTTGCTTTGCAGGTGGTGAATTATTTATTTAATTTTTCCTCTTCCAACCGTGGGTAACTGAATCAGCGGATAATGAATCAGTGGATACAGGGTCATACTATATTAGATCTTGATTGCATACTTTTTGCTCAAGGCGACTTGCATGTCTGCCTCTTTGTATGGTTGCAGTAACCGCTGTGTGGTATATTAGGCTACGAGGCACTGCCAAACCCAAGTTCATTCTGGGTTCTTCAGAGGGAAACAGCTAGTCGAGCTCTCGTCTCCTTAGCCCTGGTTTAGTTCTGTGGGGTATGCCCGTATGGAAAGGGATTTCCCTCGTGTTTCATTGCTCAGTGAAAAGGATAATAGGACCTGCACTTCCTTCCTAATTGGAATCAGAGTTCATCACCTTTCTTCAAACAAGATACTTCTTGGAGACGCTACTAAGAGGTAGGACCATGGTATCCATGGAGGATCGGTTCTGAGCCCTCCTGCAGATGCCGAAAAATGCAGTAGTAGTGGATGCTAGAACACTTTCACCCTCTAGTGGTGAGTTCTGTTAGTACACTGCAGATGTGTTTTTTAATTTAATATTTCCAGGCACGGGTAAATAAACCTACAGATGCTGATACGGCAGATTGGGGGCCTTTAAGTACTATGACGACCCTCCCATGCTTGTTCTTTCCTACTCTCCTCCACTCATATACCTGCAGTACACGTTTTCCCCGCAAAGCTACATTCCTGGTTCATACTTTCCTCAGGCAAAAGTGGTGTCACTTAATTTCTCTCTCTCTCTCTCTTTTGTTACTAGTTACTCCAGAAGCCATTGGCTTCCTTTCGGCGGTTGGAGTCTTTATTGTCCTGCTAGCCGTCCTCTTCCTCTTCATAAACAAGAAGTTGTGTTTTGAAAAGATTGGGGGGCTCCCCTGCCTGGAGCAACAAGGGAGACGCAAGCACCACAGAGAGAAATCAGGGGTGCGTGAGAATCTGGGTGAGCTCCTCAATATTATCCCCTCCACCCTTTAATGGTAGATCTTATTAATTGCAATAGCTTAGTATTTGCATGCATAACTCTAAAACAGCCAGTAATTCTGCACCTTGGTTTCCAGGGTCCCTTATGTTTGCTTTGGCAACTATCATTCTTATATCTGCAAGAATAAGTTGCGCTGTCCATATAATAGTGCTATGCGACACTTTCATCTGTGTCCTTAACACATCTGGCAAATTGCTTGTGTTTCCTTGCTGGGTGCTTTGTACTTGGTGACAGATGCTGGTCTTCTAGATGATTAAGACTGTCTGGTCTATAAAGAGGCATGTGAATTTATTGATGCATGTCTCGGTTCAATACCCTACTTTTCATGCATTTTGCAAGCTCATGGTACCTACATGTGTGTGTGTGTTGTGTCGTTATAGTTTAAAAACAAATGCAGCTAAAATCACAATACATTATAATGTTAGAAATGCAGTTAAATATATTATTATTTCAAATGAACCACCTGAACAATTTAAAAGCACAATAGAAAAAGCAGAAATATGACAGCATTCGCCCCCTCCCAATTCCAAGCCCCATCCCCTGGAACTGCTACGTTGCCAAATCCTTACTGAATAGAAAGGCCCTTGCGTGCCCAAGGAAGGACAGTACAGTGGTACCTCTGGAAACGAATTTAATTCCTTCTTCGAGGCAATTCTTTATCTGAAACATTTGTTATCCAAAATGCGGTTTCCCATTTAAATGAATGGGAAACCGATTAATCCGTTCTGGAGGTTCGAAAAAAGGCAAAAAAAGACCTCTTTATAAAGTGCACTTTAAAGGCATGCATTGCTGGAACACCCCCTCCAGAAAACCCTGCCCTGCAGTGCAATGCAAACATGGAGGGGGAAAAGCAGCAGGACTACCCCATCCTTTTCCTGTCAAAAATGCAATGGGGAAAAATGCAAACCTACCCAAAGACAAGATGCAAGAGAATCCCAGCCCGTTCTTGCCTGTTGCAAATGAGAAAAGATTGCAGACATGGAGAAATGAAAGCAGCAAGACTACCCCAGCCTGTTCCCACCCAAAGTGTAAGTGTAATGGGGGAAAATGCAAACCTACCCAAACACAAGCTGCAAGGGAACCCCAGCCCGTTCTTGCTTGAAGAGCAATGGAAAAGATTGCAAACATGGAAAAACGGAAGCAGCAACACTACCTCAGCCTGTTCCTGCCCAAAGTGCAATGGGGAAAGAATGCAAACAGAGAGAAACACAAGCAGCAAGACTATGTCAGCCTGTTCCTACCAAAAATGCAAATAAAAAGCAGTGCAAAGATTAATAAAAGCTAGCTCCCTACCTTTGCAAGTTCGAAAGGTCCAGATTCCTCAGCAAAAATTGTCCAGAATGGCTCCAAAACACCATGAAAAAGTTCTAACTCCTCCCACCCCTCCACAAACTATGGGGGTGCAATGCATCCTGGGTACAGTTTTTTTGTGAGGCATTATGAAACATTCGTTATTTGAGGCAGCCCATAGCGAGCATTCACTATCTGAGGCAGCCCTATACCCAGAAATTTCCATTAGCTATCTGATGCATATGTTATAAGAGACATCCTTTATCTGAGGTATTACTATATTATGAGATCAAGTGAACCTCTCTTGGGAGAGAATTCCAAGCTCTGGGAGCAACTGCCAAGGAGGTCCCGGCATATGAAGCTGGTGTAGCAAGGAATATCTGTTCTCTATGTAACTGCAATATTTGGGACTTGCTAACAGAAGAACAGAAGAACAGAAGAAGAGCCATGCTGGATCAGATCAAAGGCCCATTTAGTCCAGCTTCCTGTATGTCACACTGGTCCCACCAGATGCCTCTGGGAGCACGCGAAACTAGATCTCTGTCTCCTGATACCACTCCTCTGCATCTGGACCTTGAAGTACCCTGGTTTTAAGTCTGGAGGTGACACATCTCCATCATGGTTTGTAACCTGTGATGGACTTTTCCTCCAAGAATCTATTCAATCCCCTTAAGAAAAGCCATGCTGAATAAGAAGAGCCATGCTGGACCCGGCCAAAGGCCCATGTAGTCCAGCTTCCTGTATTTCACAATGGCCCCACCAAATGTGTCCAGGAGCAAATGAGACTAGATATCTGTCTCCTGATACCGCTACCCTGCATCTGGACCTTGAAGTACCCCGGTTTTAAGTCTGGAGATGACACATCTCCATCATGGTTTGTAACCTGTGATGGACTTTTTCTTCAGGAATCTGTCCAATCCCCTTAAGAAGAGCCATGCTGGATCAGGCCAAAGGCCCATCTAGTCCAGCTTCCTGTATCTCACAGTGGCCCCACCAAATGTGTCCGGGAGCGCACGAGACTAGATCCCCTTTTGAAGGCATCCAGGCCAGATAGCATCACCACCTTCTGTGGCAGGGAGTTCCACAGACTAACAACACGCTGGCTTTGGGGCGCCTGATCCAACACTGCCTTTCCCCCATGGGCACCGAAGCGAGGGAAAGGAGGTGACGGTCAATTAATCTGACCTCCAGAACGGATGAATTGGTTTCCCATTCATTTCAGCGGGAAACTGCCTTTCGGTTAATGTAATTTTTGCTCAGCAAAACAGCCCACAGAACGAATGAATTACGTTATCCGAGGTATGACTATTTTAAATGAGTATTGTGAACACAAGCAAAGAAGAACAAAGTCACAATGTATATGTTTCTTGGCCAAGGTGGGAGATCCACAACATAAAGGAAGCAGTACCAAGTACGGTGGAACCTTGACTTACGTCATTAATCCGTTCCAGTGGTCTAGACTTAAGTCAAATATGACTTATGTTAAACGAACGTTTCCCATAGAAAGTAATGGGAAAGTGGATTAATCTGTTCCATATGATGAAAAAGACCCCCCGAAAACAGCAATTTAACATAAATTTGACTGGGATAGGAGATTCCTTCTGGGGATGTAAATGAAATGTCTCTTCAAAGAGAGGAGGAGGCAGTGGAATTATAGTCCACAAGTTATAGGCCTCCACTTTTTAATGTTCATAGCAACAATGTCTAACATTTAAGTTTTACTGATTTTTAACCTGACGTTCCAAGTTCTGAACAACTCTATGCTTACCATTAGAGTCCCACAACTTTACAGCTCCCCAGCTAAAATGCTTCCATTGTGGACCAGACTTCTGCAGCCAGATTTTTTACAAGACTGAGCCGACTGTCTAACCAGCGAGGCCAGCCCCGAGCTCCCGGCCCTTCTTCTCCTCCGGCAGCAGCGGCGGCTTCGGTGAGGCCGAGGACCAGCTCCAGGTGCTCTGAGCTGGCCTCGCCGAAGCCGCCGCTGCCGGAGGAGGGGAAGAAGGCAGGAGCAGTTTGGAGGCGGCAGCCGCGATGCTGGGTTGTGGCTGCCACCTGATTCCGGTGCCTTGCGCCGGGACTCTGAGATGTAAGTCAAAGCCTGAGACTCAAGTCAAACAGGCCCCTTCTTGCTGCAAGTCAAATATGATGCAAGTCCAGCAGTATGTAAGTCAAGGTTTCACTGTATTTGGTCAAACGCAAACAAAAATACATGAGATCACTACATGGATTCGCAGCCTTCTAGTGCCCTTCTTGCACAAGTATGTCAATACCCGGTGGTAAGGGACTTATTGTGCTCTAGGGTAACAGCAAACCCTGGCTCTCTAGTTCTTTCTTAACTCAAACCTTGAATCACAGCCCCTTCCTAATTTCCCACCACCATTGGGCTGAACCAAATAGTCCATAAGGCAGAGGTGTCCAAACTTTTTGCAAGGAGGGCCAGATTTGGTGAGGTAAAAATGTGTGGGGGCCGACCATTCAAACTGTTGCGCAGCCCAATAATTGGCAGGTGCGCACCCAAGACACACCACTGCTTGTATATGCTGCCTTCCCTTGGAAGGAGGTGGAGAGGATACTGCAGCAATGGAGCCAGGGGCGGGTATGCTGGGTGGGTTGGGGTACGGACAGAGGCAAGGAGGGTGGTCAAACCATAAAACTGCAATCTGATGGTTCCAGCCGGCACAGGGAGGGGCCGGATAGTGGGGATGCACAACAGGATGAGTCAGCAGGGAGAAGAGGCTGCGGGATGCTCAGAATTTTAAAACGGGCTGCATTTGGCCCATGGGCCGGACTTTGGACATGCCTGCCATAAGGGGTACGTTCTGCAACAAAAGCGTTCCACCATGATAGGCTGCAGCCTTATGGTTCCATGACTCCATTCTCATTAGAGCAGTGGTTCTTAACTTGTGGGTCCCCAGATGTTCCTGGACTGTAACTCCCACAAGCCTCCACCACTCGCTGTGCTGGAAGGGATTTCTGGGAGTTGCAGTCCAGGAACATCTGGGCACCCACAGGCTGAGAACCACTGCATTAGAGCATTATGTATGATTTTAAACTTGATTCCTTTTAAAATTCCCACTTCCAAACGGACGATTGCTTTGAAGCCAATTACAGGACTGTGGGGACAAGAGGCAGATCCTTTGATTCATTGATAAATACGTCTGTCAGAAACCTTAGATTAGATGTGAGTTGGGAGTGGAGAGATGGGCTTACTCGAAAATTAACTCAGAAATAAAATAATCTTAGTAAGGGATGCCTTGAAGACAATGACATCCTGACTGTGGTTCTGATGGCTTCCTGACTCAGGATTGCATAAGTTGCATAACAAACCTTATATAAAGTTTATCATTACTACTACTACTACTACTACTACTACTACTACTACTACTACTACTACTACTACTAGGTAGGTAGTGAATACTTTCAGGCCTGTGGGTCGCTTCAAATGTGACAAGGCCCCCAGGGGGTAATATGTCTCCCAGTGAGAATAACTGATCTAGACTTCTGTGCAGTTGATTCCTGTGCTTTTGTGGGTGACATAATTGAACAAACAAGGCTCCGTTTCAAGACCCAAGAATCGTCTTGACATAGCCCAGAATTCCCAAGGAAACATAGCCATTGACTGGCTGAGGGATTATGGGAACTTTCATGTAAGAGCTGACGTCACCAACCTCTGTTCAAGTTAAAATGGTGTTGCCTGGGTATTATAGCCTCGTGGCACAGAAGTTAAATGCCTGTACTGCAGCTAAAACTGTGTTCAAGACCTGGGGTTCAATCCCAGGTAGCAGGCTCAAGGTTCACTCAGCCTTCCATCCTTCTGAGGTTGGTAAAACGAGTACCCAGCTTACTCGGTGGAGGGCAATGTGTAGCCTGCATAATTAAACTGTAAACTGCCCAGAGACTACTTGCAGTGGTATGGGGCAGTATACAAAGAGAACACCTTGCTTTTTTTGCTTTTAATATGAAATAAAAAGGTTTGTGGCAAACCTCTTTGCCTGTTGTTCAGGCCTTCGTGCATGGTATTCCATCCCTGTGGATGTCACTAATATTCCATGAGTAGATAAGAGAGGATCCACATGGTGAAGTAGTTTAAATGCTGTATTGCAGTCCAAACTGTGCTCACAGCCTTGGGTTCAATCCCAGGTAGGGCCGGCTCAAGGTTCACTCAGCCTTCCATCCTTCTGAGGACAGTAAAATGAGTACCCAGCTCACTGGGGGAGGGGGAGAGAATGTGTAGTCTGCCTAATTAAATTGCAAACCGCCCAGAAAAGTGCTTCAAGCACTATGGGGTGATATATAAGAAGAACATTTTTTGCTTTGCTTTTAATGTGATATTTAGGCTACAGAAGAGTGAGTGAGAAGGGATAGTTCTGTTCCCTCAGCACCAAATTATTTATACCCACTTACTCAGATATGTGAGAACAGAGCCCGTGTTGTCATTTTCTTCTCTTCTGTGCTATCCTCTCAGCGTTACATAAACACAGTCAGGCACCCTTCTGTTCCAAATATCCCTTCTGTGTGCGTGCTATAAAATATTTCTTCTTCTTGACAAGCCGTGCAGCGGGAAGGGGCCGTGTACAATGCCAACATCTCTCCTTTCCCGTGAGTGGGATCTGGTGCATTTTGGAACTGCCACAGCCGATTGGGCAAACATGTATTTACCGAAGCATTTAAAAATGTGAATTATTAATAAATAGAGGGGGTAGGTTTGAAAAAAAAACAAGTAAAGTGGGAGCGAAGGCGCAGGGGCGTTGAGGGAGGGCTTATATCCATGCTGGAACAATGTGCCTTTGAAAGTAATTCATACGTGATTGACAAGTAAATCCTTGAAAAATCAGGTGTTTATAATGGAAAAGCTCATATCGCTTCCAAGCACAGCTTGTAGTGTATAAGAAAGATGTCATGGGCATTACTGTCGGGTTTAAGTGTGTGCAGAAGGCAGCTATGTATTATATTGCAAAATTCGTGTGGGGAATTGTTTTCCTTTTTCCAGGCTCGGAAAAAAACTTAGCTTTTCTGATTGCAACTTTCCGAATGAGTCAGGCAGCCTTGCTATGTAATATTTACCTTTCCTTCTAGCATAAAAAATGTAACCTGTTTAAAACACTGGTTTCAAATGCGAGGCCCAGAATAATCTTGGACTACCAGACGTCCTAGCGTCACGGCCAGCAGTGAGGACTTTTGACAATTACAATCCATTACAATACATGTAGTAGATAAGCGGGATATAAATACAAGAATAAATAAATAAATAAAAATAAATCTGGGCTCCTTGGGAACCATTGACATAGAACAGGGCTGTCCAGCTTTGAACAGGCCGAGGTCTACTTTTCCTGGCCTAAAGTGCCTGAGGGCTACTACACTAATACCTCTACTTACAAATTTTATCCATTCCGAGCACATGCTCATGGCCCTTGAACTGCCTGCTCAGCTGAGTAAGTGAGCTGGCAGACCCAGAACTTTGCTGGGGCAGTGGTGGTCCTTGGGATGGGGGAGGTAGAGGTGGAGAACTTATCCCCTCACATTTTTTAATTGATGGCTGGTGGGCTACTTTTGAACCCTTCGCAGGCTTCCAGTAGCCCACGGTCTACCTGTTGGACAGCCCTGACGTAGAACATTTATTACCCTAATGTTGGGGTCTGGATAGACAAGCCATGCCCCAGAGCTCAGGTGTGTCACTGGACTGCAATAATAAAAGGAGAACCCTGGGACCTGTACTCAAAAAAAGTAACTTTTTAAAACTCATCTTTCATTGGGTTGACAGAGAACTGCAGCTAAATTATGAAGGTGAAGAGGAAGCAGGCTAAAATGTTAAGAATGTGGCTTGAACAATTTTTTTTTAAATTCTCTTAATACAACAAAATGGGTCCAGTCTAGATGAAATGGAATCACCGTGCGTTGCATGCCTCTTCTATAAACCAGAAAAAAGAGTTTCCTTCCTATGCCCTGCTCCACTTTTCCCTGGTAATGCCCTTTTTCTACCTCTCTAGCTTGTTTTCATTTTTGGATCTGATAAGTTCAAATTTGGTTTGAAAATAACACTTCTACGCCTTGCTGTCTGGGGCAAGTACCGCTTTATTGCAAAATACAAATAAAAAAGCAAAGAGAATGCAAAGACAGCAAAACACTTGACTAAACAGATAAGAGCTAGACATGTTTAGAGACCTTGGTCTGGGGACCATCAATGGTGATCCCAAGATTCTGGACCCCCAAATGGAGCTGAGCACTTGTTTATATACCTTCTTCCCAGAGTCTAGAATCTTCTTCTGATGGTTCCACTTTTCGTTAGGACCGGCCAAACCCAGTCAAACCCAGTCAAACCTAGCCATCTCTGGTGGTTTCGTATCCCAGTTTGACACTATGTTCAGAGTCCTAGTTACTAACAAGACCATCTGCAAACACTTCCTCTTTCAGGTTCTCCTACCTACAGGAAGCTGCTTGAGCTTAGGCCTCTGTGGTTAAGGCTCCACAGATGTTATGGAAGTTACCTAACTCCTTGTTTTGCCCCCTCTGTGAGCTCTCAGTAAATGCAGTTTTTTTTTTCAAACACCCAGCTGTTATGCATGTTCAATCTCATTGATTATTGATTACAGAATATCAATACAAATCCAATCTTATCAGATCCAAGGTGACAAAGATACGTCTACAGCAGTGGTTCCTAGAGTGGAGCCCCCAGAAATTCTTAGACTACAACTCTCAGAAATCCTGGCCAGCACAGCTATTGGGGAATTCTTCTGGGAGTCCAAGAAGATCTGGTTATCCAAGGTTGGGAACCACTGCTCTACAGTGATAGAGCGCGAGGATGTGAGGTGCAGGGTGTTCATGGATTGGAGCATGATGGATGAGCTCTGCTTCATCTTCTGTTGTAGATTCCCCTTCTTCCACCCCTTGTCTTCCAAGTCAACCACAAAAGAGTAAATGTGAGAATATGCAAGTGCTAAAGCTCCCATCGCATCAAGTCTTGTCCAGGTCAGCAGCTGTAAATCTGGTGCTATCCAGATGAGTTAGACTACAGCTCCCATAAACTCTGGTCAGTATGGGCAGTGGTAAGTGAAATTGTAGTCCCAGCTGTATGGAGAGGACCGGGTTACCTATCTCTAGTCTGAATGCCAACTCCTGCCCTCCTGATATTAGGAAATTAGTGAAGTCAGAATTATATAAAGCTGCCTTTAATAATTGGTCCCAAGATGCTGTTGATATTAATTTTTCTTTCTCTTCTCCCCTTTTTCTTCTGTTGGTTTTAGATCTAGATCAGTGAGCCTTTATACTGATTGTATTGTTTTACAGGGTGTGAGGGATTCTGAGTTTTATTTGCAATCCGCCCAGAGCAATGTGATCACTAAAAGTACAGTATAAATAGCAAATAAAGAAAGCAACCCACCCACCCTGGACTTTGTTCAGTCTTGTATATTTATCACTTAATGATAGTTAGCTAGGTGGCTTTAGCAGTTCTCTCCAAAGACATCAGCATGATAAGTTTCTTTACTTAGGGGTATTTTCCCCTAAGCATTTGAACTCCTGTTACTGGTGCTGAGTTTCTGGCAAACAGAGAAGCAGATGAGAACGATTCCTCAGCTAATTCCCATGTTTTCTGTTGGCTTTTTTTAGAGGGGAATGAGATGAAATTCATTGTGTGGGGAATGAAACCAGGCTTCCTTTGGTGGGAAATGAAGCCAGGCTTATTTTATAAGCCTGCTTCAGTAAGAACTCTTTTTGGAAAGGGTATTTAGCAATGAAGAAACAGAGCCTTGTCGCGAAGTAGTTCACCTGCTATATAGCAGGATCCCTGTATCCACTGATTCATTAACTACTGATTCAGTTATCCATGAACGGCAGAGGAAAAAATTAAATAAGTAATTCATCAGCCACAAAGCAAGCTACTGTCACAAAGAGCAGCCCTAAAGCAAGCTACTGTCGCAAAACAGGAGCCCTAATGCAAGCTACTGACACAAAACAGCAGATTTGGGTTTTTTGTCTTCCCCCTTATCCGCGGTTTTCATTATCCATGGGAAAGCTTGGAACCGATCCCCAGTGGATACAGCCCAGGTTCAAATGAAGGCACTTTAAACTTTCCACAATTTTTAAATGCAGTTCTGTGTGATAGTTCCTTTTTTTGGTGTTAGCTTAGAACCTACGGGAGTGTGCAGTATTTTCTTGTACTGATGGAAGCTCTATTCATGTGAACAGATATGGTTTTGTGCTGTCACCTGCACAGAGGTGCTGCTTCTAGTCAACAAGATACTACACCCTATCGTGATACCTGAACCACAAAGAAAACAATTGCTTTTAAAACATTTATCTTATTTCATGAAATGAAAAACAAAACCCACTCCTGTTTCTTTCAGAAGCAGACTAGGAGACTCAGATTTCCCATAACAGCTCTGGGGAGAGAAGTGCCAGGGAAGAGCATTAGTGATGCATTATTCAAAGCTAAATAGAAAGGAATCAAGGAATTCCTAATGAATTCAAATAATCAATATTAGCCAGAGAAAGAAAGTTGGGACTGATTCTTGAAACCATGTCTTCTTGAAATTGCAGGTCAGCTTGATGCATTTGGGGTGAACTGATGGTTTCCTTAGTGAGAGAGTCACTTCCTGATCTTCTTCCTCTTCTTCTTCCTCTTCTTCTTCTTCTTCTTCTTCTTCTTCTTCTTCTTCTTCTTCTTCTTCTTCTTCTTCTTCTTCTTCTTCTTCGTTTGTTATTTAAATAAATAAATAATAAATAAATAAATAAATAAATAAATAAATCTCATTTGGTGTTACAAGAGAAGCCTTCTGGAAAAAAAACCTGCAGTAGAATTAATTTTTAAGTTGGCCTTGTAGGCCATGTGATGAGTGTGAAGGCATAATTCTGAAGGACACATTTGGATACCCAAAAGGCTGATTATGCTTGTGTGGGCAGAATATTATGAATATTTATAGAAGGGAGCAATAGAATGTAAAAAATCTTTGCAGAAATGCAAGAGTTAATTGTAGGGTACACCAGGGCACTTGCTACACAGTACTATAAAGGTTCTTGATTCCTGGACAAAAGACACCTTCCTTAGCTGGGTTTGGTATCCAATACTGTACATAGAAGAAACATATAGGAACTACAGTGGTACCCCGCCTTAAGAGCAGCTTGACTTAAGAAAAATTCGACTTAAGAGCAGAAAACTTTTGGCGTTTTAACTGCCGCCTTACAAATTTTAGATATGGTCTCCTCCACTTATAAATATTTATTTTCATGTTTTTATTTTTTTAAACTTGTTTTTTCAACTTTAAGATAGGTACCCCGACTTAAGAGTAGTTCGATTTAAGAGCATGCATTTGGAACAGATTAAATTCTTAAGCTGAGGTACCACTGTATATCTAAACCAAGTTGTCAAGGGCCTCAGTAATCCAAGTGGCAACAGTAGCTCTGCCATTCATTTTGATTCAAATCTTGTTCTCTCAGCCCTGTTCTTTCTTAGACCACTATTGCACTTTAGATTTGAAACGCCTTTTCCTTAAAGACAAATCGTCTTAAAAATCACTGTCCGCTTTTCAAATAGCTGTTTCTGAACAGCCCCCTTGGCCACGCCCATTTTAGGCTGCTGTGTTGGTTTTTCTTGAGATGACCACTGGGGGATAGTGTTTTTTTTTAATTCATTCCTGCACCTCCTTTTCAAGCAATTTGGTTGGATTTGCGGACATATTGCACTGCTTTTTTTGTCCCCCCCCCATTTCTACCGTTTCCCTGTCGTAGACCACACACACAAAAAGCCTGCCACAATGTAAACATGTTCGCCGACTTTACCGATGCTGCACTTTCACATTGTCACTGAAAATTGAAGTATAAAGCGGTTCAGCAAAGTGCGGACGGGGAAGCCGATTGCTAAGCAACTGCCGAAGTGCGGACTGCCGAACCACTGTAGCGACCACATGACCGCGGGACGAGATAAGGCGATGCAAAACAAAAATCGTCTGCTCAAGGAAGTGCAGTAGTGGCCTTCTCATTTAGGCTGAGCTAGAGGTGGACGTGAATCAGGAAAATGGCAATTTATTTTGATTCAAGATTCATCAAGCCCAACACATCATGGTGAAAAATGTATGATTTTTTTTCTAGCAAATTGATTCATAAAATGTGTTGTTTTGAATATAACCCCCTATAAAATTCTACCAAGGCACCCAAAGACAACATATTTGCAGGGAAGACTTCCTTGCCTCCTCCCTATAACCTCTGCAATTTTGGTGAAGTTTGGATTCTGGCTGTCCGAGTTATGTACCCCCAAAGAGCACCCCCAAGCCAAGTGGATAGCCAGGCACCTAGAGACACTCACAAACTGGGCCACCCCAGAAAACTGCCCTTTAGCGAGTGGCATGGGGAAAACTAGTCCTCGCCAGTAGAGATGGGCACGAAACGAACAATTTTTTGTTTTCATTTCCATTTCCGTTTTTTTGTTTCGTTATGCAACAAAAACAACAAACGAATTTTGTCTCTAAAATGAAACGAAACGAACAGAAACACCAGAAATTTTGTTGTGCATTTCGTTTTTGTTACGGGAATAGAGTGAACTGCTTTAAATGCTAAAAAAAATCACAAAAATTTGAAATAAATGGTAATGAAATGGTAACGAAACGAACAAAAATGAAAACAATTTTTTTGCAAAAATTTGCGAAAAACGGAAACAAACCGAAACGGACCCTACAAATGACAAACGAAACACCATTTTTTTAAATTCGTGCCCATCTCTACTCGCCAGACTTGGATGGACTATATAGAAAAGTCAGCTTCCCAGCAATCTGTAGGTACTTTGGACACCATTTTATAGCCCAATGAATTGACGAATCAGAAATGTCTACCTATTCCTCAATTTGTATTTGTCAGGGGTATCCATTCATACAAATACAAATTACAATATTTGTACTAAGTATGCTCAGGATTTATAATCTGGTTTGATTTAGTTTTGCCTGATGTATTGGAAATGTTGCATTCTTGGTCCATTTTGCTCTGTAGATACTTAATGTAACTCAGAAAGATTTAAAAGATTTTTTCCTAGCTCTACCTGGGGTACTAAGATCTGAGCCTTTGATCTATTAGATGAAAAATGGATGCTCATTTGGAGTTCCTGCATGACAGTGGGTTGGACTATATGGCCCTTGAGGTCTCTTCCAACTCGTATGATTCTATGATTCTAAACACTGTGCTTCAGCTCATTCCCACATATAATTATGAGCTATTTTGCCACTTTCTTCTGCTTTCATTTGGGTGAATCTATGTTTCTACGGCAAACTCTGGTGTAAGCTTTCTCCTTTTTTCTGTTATGATTATGGTTTTGGTGCATTCTGTCTCTTCCTTCTATGCACTGCCTTTCTCAGTTGGATAATCATAGGACCTTGAAAATACTATTGTTAAATAGAACAGGCAATTTATAGTAATCTTCTGTAATGCTTACTCTATAGCCCATAGACACCTGAGTTTGGCATGCTGGCAATGATGAACAACAGGAGTGTGTAAGCATCAGATTTCTTGTTCACCCTGAGTCTAAAAATCATGGCTTCTCAGGATGTCAGAAGGTTCTTCCAGCCTCTTTCTTCCTGGATGTCTCGGATGTATGAAGTTCTCCAGGAAGCGGGGGACTCGTTGTCTTCTTCTTTAACCAGTCTGGGAAACAAAGCAGATGACCCTGAGGAAGAGGATGAGGACTCCGAAGACTGCAGTGAGTCTTATGAGCGTTACTCGGAAGCTTCAGATGATGACAGTACCTCTAGCCAGGACAGTGATGAATCTGATCACTTCTCCTCCAGTCATGACCCTGCTTCCTTGGAGTCTTCCTGTGCTTCAGAGTTGAGTTGGAAAAGAGGTCACCAGCCCTTGGACGCGTATCTTGATGACGATGATGTGTTGGCCTCCCATGGAGTCAACCAAAGTCACAAGGGCCACCAACTTACTGAAGCCCTCCCCACCATCCCCGAGGAAGAGGAGCACCTGACTTCCACAAAGAGTAAGAACCGTTCACGCAGCTGGGATGGTAAGTTGATGTCGTCTGGTGTCGGCAGCAGTATTTTGCAGTTTTATGAACTGTCTTGGCAGGAAACATGGGACGACTACCTTAAATGTCAACCTGTGTCAAGCTTCATAGAATATTGAAGTTGGAAGAGAACCCCCTCTCCAGGCAGGAATGCAAATCAAAGGAAACCTGCCAGGTGATGGTCTAAATTTCTCTTGAATACGTCCAGTGTTGGAGCACTCGCCACCTCTTGAGGTCATTGGTTCCATTGTTGTACTGCTCTAACAGTTAAGGAAGTTTTTTCCTGACATTCAACCCAAATCTAGTTTCCTGTAACTTGAGCCCATTGTTGTGCTTCCTGCTCTCTCGGGATGACTGAGAACAGATCGTCCCCCTCCTCTGTAGGACAGCCTTCCAAGTATTTGAAATGCTATCATATCTCATCTCATTCATCTTTTCTCAAGGTTAAACATGCCCAGTTCCTCACAGGGCTTTTTTTCCCAAACCCTATATCATCCTTGTCCTCCTGTGAACCTGTTCCAATTTGATAGCATCCTTCTTAACATATAGTGTCCAGAACTGGACACAGAGCTCAAGATAAAGCATACCCAGAGCTGAATAGAGGAGAACTAGTACTTCACAGGGTTTGGAGACTCAGCTTCTATTTGTTGTTGTTGTGTCATTACAGTTGTGGCTGACTCTTCATGACTGCATGTCCATGGAGTTTTCTTGGCAGGAAGACTGGAGTGGCTTGCCAGTTCCTACTCCAGGCGCCTACAGCACCTGGTATTCCCTGGTGGTCTCCCATCCAAGTACTAGCCAGGCCTAACCCTGCTTAGCTTCCGAGATCAGGCGAGATCAGATGTGCTCAGGGCATCTATTAATTCCCCCCAAAATACCATTTTCCTTTTTTGTAACATATTGTATACGAGAGAGAAGGATCATGATATTCTACCTAGTGTATTTCTTTCTTCTTTAGAAGCAGGAAAACACATTACACAGTGACGTCAGAATGTGGAGCACCTTCTGTTTATGAAATGATACGGAGCAGGAGACATTCATTTCTCAAGAGTGAAATCTGTTTACCTCCACCTTTTACTGCAGGCATGACCAAACTCTGGCCCTCCTGATGTTTTGGACCACAACTCCCAGAATTCTAAGCTTAGATTGCCAATGGCAAAGGACTGTGGGAGTTGTGGTCCAAATCATCTGGAGGGCTGAAGTTTGGACATTCCTATTTTACTGCCACTTAGTTCTAACTTTGCCTATCTCATTATTCAGGCTTGATTCTACGTTGAATTATGGGATTAGTAAAGCATCTCCAACTACTTGCTCACTACCAAATGCTGCTTTCACACAGCATAAAAGCAGATACTAATTCTTCACTGCTGCTTGTGTATCCCAGTTACCCCAGCTTTCTTCCTGCTACCTTGGAGTTCACCTGTTTGCACCAATATATTTGGTACAGGAGGGATGCGTTTTGCGTCAAAGCCAAGAAAATTAATCTGTATTAAGAAATGCAGTTCTGTTCCATTCTTGCATAAATACATCTGTGTGCCCCTTATTTGTATGAGCCAAAGATGTCTCAAAGTAGAATATCTTTGGAGAGAGATTACATGTGGTGGTTCAAACAGCTTCAGGATGCAAGGTTTTTATCTCTGCCACTGCAATTTTCCCTTTCTCAAATCTGAAGATTTCTGTTACTCGCCACAAGATTTCCTTACATTCTACTTTTCTAGCATGGATAGGATTGCATAATCACTGGAATGCAGGCCACCAATTTCCAGGCGACGTCATGTATTCTGTTTTAAGCAACAGACGTAAAAAAATGGCACCAGCTTGTCCTCAACCCCTGGCTCTGAGCACTGCTTCCTGAGTTTTGAGGAAATGTACAGAGTCTTAGCTTGGCTTACATTGGAAATAGTCAGTGATTTAGGGGGGGAAAGTCTGTTCCGTCTCAGGTTGCATCTGTGAGCCATATTTTATGAACTTATGTCTTGTAAAAATCAACATTTTTCAATGCCTTAATTTCTCCTTGTTGAACATAATATAGGGATGCTACTCTGCTACTTTGGACATGGGGAACTGCATGCTACTCTGCTACTTTGGACATGGGGAACTGCCACTAAACATCCCTTGTTGTCCTTCATCAGACTTTTTAGTTCGCTGCATTTTACTGAGAAACTTGGCAGTTCTTTCTCTCCGTTTTGGATTTTTTTAAAAACCCCAGTCTCACTCACTTTATAACCCAGAGCACAGAGAGAACTCCTAGTTCCCTGGGCTCCTTTCCCTCTGAAGATGCCGGCCACAGAGTCTGGCAAAACGTCAGGAAGAAATCTTCTAGAACACGGCCAAACAGCCCGAAAAACTCACAGCAGCTATAGATGTAAAATACCCTTCTCCTTTTGCGGTGAGCTGTGCAATGGCCAATCTGGGAGGTTTACAGCAAGGCAAACGATAATATCAAACAATAAAGCCACAAATCCATAAAAACATTATAACTTAATTTTGAAGAAATGACGCAATAAAGAGCTAACGTTCAGTGAAAACTAGTTGCAACTTAGTATTAGTTGCAACTTTATACTAGTTGCAACTCACTTTTATTTTAGTTGCAACTTCCCAAGAGATTTCAGCCGGTGGCCCATTTATTAAAATATCTTGGACTTAAGTGTATATATTGCATTTAAACCTGTTGTGGAAATACTGTCATGTTCAGGTGTTGAAATTTGAGTATTGAATTTGATACCATTGTGAGTGAACCAATAGGCATTTTCCTGCATTTTCAATTGAGGATTTTTAGTTAGTTAGTTAGTTAGTTAGTTATTTGGTTAGTTAGTTAGTTAAGTTATTTGGTTAGTTAGTTAGTTAGTCTTGAAAATATTTATATTCATATTTATATTTATTTTTAAGTTAGTCTTAAGTTATGTTAAAGTTAGTCTTTAAGGTGCCACATGTTTTGTGTCTTTTGCTTTGTGTTGTTTTTTTTTCTTTGATTTTTGCCTGAAATTCTTGAAAAGACTTAACAAGGCTACCCTCTACTATAAACTACTAAGTTTATAAACCGCACCATTTTTCCCAAAGGGTACTTTGGGCAGTTTACAAACAGAGCAACACAAACAACTGAAACCACCACAATTCCAAACAAATAATACACAACAAAGGGAGGGGAAAAAGAAAAGAGGAAAAGAGTCTGGCAAGAGGTATAACAAGTACTAACAAAAATAAACAAATCACAAGGGGCACAAAACAAACATTAGCGATCGCCATAAGCTTCCTTGAACAGCCAAGTTTTCAGTAATTTTTGAAGGCTGTAAGGGATGGACCCAGGCACATCTCGCTGGGAAGTTTGTTCCACATGGATGGGCCAACCACCAAGAAGGCCCGATTGCGCGTCACAACCTTATGGGCCTCCCTGGAGGTGGCCACCCAAAGTGAGAAGGCCAATGAGGCTCTGGTGGATCTGTCCAGCTCTGACCTTTGGGAGATATGCTCTGTCAGTATTTCGTCTTCTACTGCTGTTTCATACCTGCAAAATTAAAAAAAGAAAGCTCGATTGATGGTGTCAGGAATCGCAGAACGTTAACGGCACTGCAAAACCACATGCTTCTCCACGCACCCTGGTGGTCCTGCCCTTCTCTTCCTCGTCTTGTAACTGAACAGTGGAACGACATCTTCCAAAGTGGAAGAAGAGGTCTCAAGGAGATGCGCCAGAAGTTTGTGCTGCACAGAACATGACAGAGAGCGAGACTTTGAATTTCACAGAACCTTTCGTTTGGACGAGTATGAGAACCAGGCTTCTAGGATTCTGAGCTGGAATGGAAGTTCTCCTTAAACAGTGCAAATATTGGTCCTTTCACGTGGCTCTTTGCTTGAAAGTGTAATTAGCGAAGCCAAAAATACGTTTCTGAGCATGACAGATATCTCCAGGGCACATCTGGCTGCCCACTGTCAACCACCCTTTCTTCTGTGCCTATTTCTGCATCTCTAACTTGTGCTGTTGCTACTGGTGCCTGGACGGGCCACCTTGTGTGCTTTCAAAGTCCTCTCCTGTTCATTAAATCTCTTATCAAAACTCTCCTTTTTTTAAAAAAAAAAAAGCCTTTGAGGAAATTGGCCCACCATTTCTCTTCCAGTCTGAGTAAATGTCTAGACTCTTATCTGTGTTTGTAAAGTCTGATTACTCAAAAGAAAATAAAAGGAAAAGAAAGAAAAGCGTTTACATACCATGTGAAAGGCAAGGTCCTAATATTGCATTTATTTTGGGTCATCGCATTCTTTGTGTGTGTGTGTGTGTGTGTGTGTGTGTGTGTGTGTGTGTGTGTGTGTGTGTGTGTGATGGAGTAAAGTGGGGACAGAGAGACAGATAGGCAGGCACGTAGGCAGAGTCTTGCTGATAACCCCCTCTGTCTACCAAAGATTAGCTTACATCAGGCATGTCCAAACTTTGGCCCTCCAGATGTTTTGGACCACAACTCCCCTTTGCCATTGGAAATACAGGTTTGGAATTCTGGGAGTTGTGTTCCAAAACATCAGGAGGGCCAAAGTTTGGGCATGCCTGGCTTACATGATCAGCTTCGTTGTTGTTCTGTTTTGTTTGCATAAAGGGTACACAAGCTGGTTATACAGGAGACACAGTAGAGAATCAAACTCCCATCCTCTAGCAGTGGTGGCGAACCTTTGGCCCTCCAGATGTTTTGGACCACAACTCCCCCAGTCCTTTGTCATTGGCAATACAGGCTTGGGATTTTGGGAGTTGTGGTCCAAAACATCTGGAATGCCAAAAGTTCACCACCACTGCGTCTAGTGGATACCTACCTCAATCCAGCCATCATCATAAAGTTACAACTGACTGTGTTCAGTAGAAAGTGAGAGGTCCTATTAAACCCGTTTGTTCAGAAGGTGGACTTACGCTTAAGGTCAAATGACATGATAACTAAATGTGTAGCCTTTTAACATTTTGATTTTTCTTTTTTCTTTTTAAATAGTAGTTTCTAGTTTGGAGGAGAGTAAAATTAATGGATTAAGTTACATACACATGTGCAGTGAGATTTAAACTCTTTCCCCACAGTTTTGCAGTTGAGGTTGAAGATTTTCCCACAAAATGCTGCTTTCCTTAAGAATAAGTGTGGTTGAAATGTTTGTCCAAGTGTGTGTGTTTTGTTCCCTATAAGAACTTTCCAAGATTTTCAGATTGCTTTATAAATTTGATGAAAAGAGATTAAAATAACAACAGCTGCAACAACAACAGCTGAAAAAATAACCTATTCCTTGCAGTTTCAGCTTATATACTGTCCTGTAGTGTTAAAACATTCTTTGGGTGACTTACATCCTAACTGAACAAGGAATACTTTGCCCCTTAATGAGCTGGGTACCATATTTTTCCCATGTATAAGACATCCTCATGTATAAGACAAATGTTTGCAGAGACACATTATGGGCAGTTTTATAGTTCTCTCCTTGGCTTGCTTCCATGTATAAGACTAACCTCAAGTTTTAGTCTAATGGTTTTTTTTTTTTGGGGGGGGGCAAATATAGTCTTACACATGGAAAAATACTGTATTCATTTTACTGACCCTGTAAGGCTAAGTCATAGAATCATAGAGTTGGAAGAGACCTCAAGGGCCATCCAGTCCAACCACCTGCCATGCAGAAACCCCCATCACAGTACTTCCGACATATGGCCATACAGCCTCTGCTTAAAAACCTCCAAAGAAGGAGACTCCACCACCCTCCGTGGCAGCGTATTCCACTGCCAAACAGCTGTTCCAATGGAATCTCTTTTCCTGTAGTTTGAAACCATTGCCCCGAGTCCTAGTCTCTGAAGCCATGGAAAACAAACCAGTCCCTTCTTCAATGTGACATCCTTTCAAATATTTAAACATAGCTTAGCTATCATATTCCCCCCTCAGCCTTCTTTTTGAAAGGCTAAACATTTCCCAGTTCCCTAAGCCATTCCTCATAAGACATTTCCTCCAGACCCTCAACCATCCTGGTCGCCCTCCTCTGCACCCGCTCAAGGCTGTCAACATCCTTTTTAAATTGAGGCAGACAGAACTGGACACAGTATTCCAGGTGGGGTCAAAGTCTCTGAAGCCATGGAAAACAAACCTGTTCTCAAGTCAACCTTTAGCTGGCTACCTGAGCTTATTGGGATTGATCTCAGGTCTCTGCCTGGACAAAAAGTTGCCTGAGCTAGAAGATATTGAAATAAGGAGGGGGGGGGAAGGACCTGAATGCGACAATAGATGATACCTTTGTAGACTACTAAAAATTATCATTACATGACCTTTTGTGGATTAAATGCCATTTCATCAGGGCTGTACTAGCGTGAGTGACTCCAAGTCCAAAACTTTAAAAGAAATAGGCATACTGAATGAATAAGGGAATTGAGTTCTAACCCTTCGTAGGAAGAAAGGGTAGTTTGACTGTCAGAACAGCCAGGTCCTGCTTGCATGTTCAAGGGAAGTGATACTACCACTCTATTCTGCTCTGGTCAGATCCCACCTGGAGTACTGTGTCCAGTTCTGTGCGCCACAATTTAAAAAGGATGTTGACAACCTCAAGCAGGTGCAGAGGAGGGCGACCAGGATGGTTGAAGGTCTGGAAGAAATGTCATATGAGGAACAGCTTAGGCAGCTGGGAATGTTTAGCCTTTCAAAAAGAAGGCTGAGGGGGGATATGATAGCTATGTTTAAATATTTGAAAGGATGTCATATTGAAGAGGGAACAGGTTTGTTTTCCATGGCTTCAGAGACTAGGACTCGGGGCAATGGTTTCAAACTACAGGAAAAGAGATTCCATTTGAACATCAGGAAGAACTTCATGACAGTTAGAGCTGTTCGGCAGTGGAATATGTTGCCACAAAGGGTGGTGGAGTCTCCTTCTTTGGAGGTTTTTAAGCAGAGGCTGGACGGCCATCTGTCGGAAATACTGTGATGGGGGTTTCTGCATGGCAGGGGGTTGGACTAGATGGCCCTTGAGGTCACTTCCAGCTCTATGATTCTATGCATCACACGCTGTTGCCTCCTTGGTCTTGCCTCTCTTCTGATCCTCGCAACTGACAGAAAACATATGAAGATGGCGTGGCGAGCTTTGACAGTTAATATTGGAGCGAACATGATTGTGGTGGTGGTGGTGGTGGTGGTAAGGAGAATGTGTTATCTTCTTGTCGTTTAGGATTGAAAGAAAGCTAAGTGAACAGATGGGCGTGCTGAGTGACATTCTTGCGAAGGATGGTGGGAGAGGTAACGAGGGATAAATGTGGTTGTCCTCCTCATAATGGTAAACAATTGTCTCATTGCTTTTTCAGCTCAATAAAGCATCCCTGCGTTCTCTTTTTATTTCGTTTCTTCTTCTTTCCGAACGTGGCTTTCTTGACTGTGTTTATTCCTAAGGCACGGTCTCCCACCCTGCTCCCCGATAATATAATAGACGCTTTTAACGATAAATTGGCACAAAATGAGAGCAACACTTCAATGCTTTTTGTTGCTATAGAAGCACTTCTGTCAGATCACAGAAGAGCCCTTTTGCTAACAGTAAAGTACCGGAAGAAAATAGATCCTCCGTCTCGTAATTGCCGATGATTGAGAAGCAAAGAGCCCTTATTTTCTTATCCCAGCATAGACTTGACTTGTGTGCGCATGTGTTTCCTTTTTGGCATGGTGTGGGGGGGGGAGGGAGGGAGGGAGGGAGGGGGAGAGAAGCAACAGGAAAACCAGTGTTTGGAGATGAAGTTTCCCAGGAAGAGAGATTATTTAGTGGCTCCTGGAAAGGAGTGGAAACAAGTGCTATGTTTGTAGACCAGTGGGGTTGTTTTCTGCTCAGTGTAACCTTCTATTTTTCTCTCCCAGGCCAAGCACTGAAAGCGTAGGTTCTGCAGCCTTTCCGAGTCTTTCTTTTTTTTATTTATAAAATACAAACGAACAAACAAACAATCAAACAGACAATAAATGTGCACCCCGAATCCCCCTGGGACCATCCAGTTGTTCCTTTAGCTTCTTTTTCTTCTTCATCTTCTCTTCTTCTAACAGCCTTCTTAAAGTCTTTTTCTCCAGAACTGTGTTGGATTATAAATCGGTTCTTTCCCTTTCCCTTTTAATAATACATAATCTATAAATTTTCCCCAAATATCATAAAAAATATCCTTCCTCATTTCCCCTCGTAGAACTTTTAAACTACAAGACAATTTATCATTTAAAGCTATGTCCCACACTTCATTATACCAGTCTTTCTCTTTAAATGGGGAGCACCCCTGCCTTCAGATGCCTAACCCAGTTTTGCTAAACAAAACAAAACAAACAAAAAACCCGCCTTGTATCCTTAAAGGTGGACTACCACTAAGAGCTGTTCAGTGGGAAGTAAACACAGTTTCACAGTGCCTTCATGTCATACATGGTCAGGAGCTGCTCTAGGGACTCAAAGCATTGATCCATGGCTCTGTGCATATCTGTGCTCTATCCAGAACTGGCCGGGTACCTCAGTGGTTAAGATATCTGGCTGCAGAGCCAGGGGTTGGGGGTTCGACTTCCTGCTGTGCTTCCTCTGAGTAGCCTGTGTGGCCTTGGGTAAGCTGCACAGTCCAAGGCAGACCACCAGAAGAAAGGAATAGTCTATCTGCTTCCCAGTACTCTGCACCTAGACAATGTTGAAAAGGGTGGCCCTCAGTCGGATTTGACTTGGTAGCCCACAATGACTGTTAAGCAACAATAAAAGAGGGCTGAGTTAGAACTCTCCACGAGAGTTGTTGTTGTTGTTGTTGTTGATGATGATGATGATGATGATGATGATGATGATGATGATGATGATGATGATGATGAAGACAAAGAAGAAGAAGAAGAAGAAGATGATGATGATGATGATGATGTGCAGAGCTGTTTCTAGCTGGCAAGCCAACAGGTTTTCTCTCCTTGGCTGCCTTCCCCAATCTGATTCCTTCCAGATGTCTGTGTCTACATCATCGGTGAGCTTCCAGCCTTGGAAAGGTTCCTCGGCACTCCAGATGTTTTGGACCACAACTCCCAGAATTCCAAGCTTCGATTGCCAATGACAAAGGACTGTGGGAGTTGTGGTCCAAAACATCTGGAGTTCCAAAGGTTCGCCACCACCGCTCTAGAGTCTAGATAGAAATGAGTGTCCAGGTGCTGGTGTGACTTTGCCTTGCCATTGGCTCCCTACCAAGAAGAACATAAGAACATAAGAAGAGCCATGCTGGATCAGGCCAAAGGCCCATCTAGTCCAGCTTCCTGTATCTCACAGTGGCCCCACCAGATGCCTCTGGGAGCACATGAGACTAGATCTCTGTCTCCAGATACCTCTCCCCTGCATCTTGCCCTTGAAGTACCCCGGTTTTAAGCCTGGAGATGACACATCTCCATCATGGTTTGTAACCTGTGATGGACTTTTCCTCCAGGAATCTGTCCAATCCCCTTTTGAAGAAGATACTACAGAGTGGGGATTGTGTCTTGGCACTGGTATATCCTGAGTGTCTTCCTCACCCATTCTAGGAATACAGCGTGGCCTTGAGGTTAGTGCGAGGCAGTTTGAAAGAGATAGTGTTACTTTTCACACCTTCATGCCTGCTTTTGGAAAGGTTATTAACAGCCCTGCTCAAGCCTTGCAAGTTAAAAAAAGGCAAGGGTTTCCTTTTTTTGAGCCAATCAAGTGAAAGGTTGCAAGTCTGAATGAACAATGAATGTAGGCATATAAATATTTCTGACCCTTGTGGAATCATCTTGCCTGCTTATCTCAAGATAGGGATTATTTGTGAAGGCTTGGAAAACTGTCGGCTGCGAAGTAAGCAGCTTGAGAGTTCGAATCCCAGGTGCCACGCAGCGGAGTGAGCTCCTGCTGATAACCCCAGCTCCTGCCAACCTAGCTGTTCGAAAGCATGTCAATGCAAGTAGATAAATAGGTAAAACAGTATTTCCTTGCAGCCATGCCGGCCATGTGGCCATGGACTTGTACAACACTGGCTCTTTGGCTTGAATATGGAGATGAGCACTGCCCCTAGAGTTGGACATGACTAGCATGTGGGGGGGAACCTTTACCTTTTAGTTCTACTTAAGCCTGAAGATGTTTTTCCAGTTTGAAAAGAGGGTCCTTGACTCATTAGGAACAGAGACGTTTCTACATAATCGCCAGAGGATTTGACTGTCTACTGACCAAAAGCAAAGTATGCATGATTGGACCAAATGAAGCAATAGCATGACTTTGTATAAGGTAGTGGTGTAAGCCCTGTGTTCTGTGTTTTTTGCCCGTTTGGGCACTCCATGTTTGTGTGATTATAGAGGTGAGTCAGGCAGAGGGTCAAATCTCATATGAATGGAAGAGTGTAGGAGCATCGTGGTGCAGTGGTTCAACTGCTATACTGCAGCCAAAATTCTGCTCTCAACCTGGGGTTCAATCCCAGGCACCTGGCTCATGCTTCACTCAGCCTTCCATCTTTCCAAGGTTTGTGAAATGAATTCCAGCTCGCTGGGGCGGCGGCGGGGGGGACGACACATGTAGCCTGCATAATTACCGGTAAACCACCTAGCATTTTAAGAGTATTCTCAAAGACTTTCATGGCCAGGATCTGATAGTTGTTGTGAGTTTTTCGGGCTGTTTGGGTATGTTCTGGAAGTTTTTCTTCCTGATGATTCGCCAGACTCTGTAGCCAGCATCTTCAGAGTGCAAGGAGCTCAGGGAACAAGTTCTGTCTGTTATCTGGGGTATAGAGTGAGTGAGACGGGGGTTCTTAAAGTTCCTCTTAAAGCTTTTCCCACAGCTTGGTGAGCCATTTCTCGCCTTGCTTAAGTAATTAGTGCAAAACAAAGCCAAACATTATAGGAACATATTGGCGACCGGTGGGAACAACGCCAGCTAGTTCAAAGATGAAGAAGAAACAGAGACTTTGATTGGTGAAAGCAATAGCTAGCTACATGCCTGCCACAGCATGACTTCTACAACTAGAGCGAAAGACATGCTAGATAGATATTCCCAATGATTTTGTGGAGTTTCCCAGATTTTTCTTTGTACCAAACATGGAGCATACAACGAATCTCATGGATAATGCATCAGTCCTAAAAGATCGTTCACTGCTATTATATCAGTGTTTGTAGGACTGGGATTAATAAAATAAAAGAAGCAAATGAATAAATTAAGGCAATGGGCTAACACTGAATGTTACACATTTGTGCCGGCTTATATTACAGACTGTTCCGAAGATTAACTGTATAGTTCCGTGGTTTAGATATCTGGCTGTGGTGCCAGAGTTTGAAAGATTAATTCCCCACTGTGCCTTCCATGATTTGAGCCAGCTTGGGTGGCTGTGGACAAGATGTACAGTCCCGGGCTGCCCCTAGAAAAACGAAATGGTGTGTTTTCTACCTGGAGTGTTCTCATGGAATCCTAGAATCATAGAGTTGGAAGAGACCTCAAGGGGCCATCCAGCCCAACCCCCTGACATGCAGGAACAACCAATCACAGTATTTCCGACAGATGGCCATCCAGCCTCTGCTTAAAAATCGCCAAAGAAGGAGACTCCACCACTCTGCGTGGCAGCATCTTCCACTGCCGAACAGCTCTAACCGTCATGAAGTTCTTCCGAATGTTCAAATGGAATCTCTTTTCCTGTAGTTTGAAACCATTGTCCTGAGTCCTAGTCTCTGAAGCCATGGAAAACAACCCTGTTCCCTCTTCAATATGACATCCTTTCAAATATTTAAACATAGCTATCATATCCCCTCTCAGCCTTCTTTTTGAAATGATTTTTGGTGAACCGGAAGTCACTTCCGGTTCGCAGGGAGGCCCTTTTGGGGCTTCCAGAAGGCCTGGGAAGGCCCTCGCAGGCCTGTTCGGGGCAGCACCAGTCCTGGGGTAAGTACGGGAGGCCTGAAACAGGCCTTTACCCCCCTTACCCCAGGGGGCTCTTTTCATATACTGTGGTCCCGCGATATAGCGAACGGGCAGGGGACCACTGTACCAGGTTCGCAGTATATGAACCACAAAATGGCGAGGGATCACTGTAAAATAAAAAGTTGCTTTGGGACAAAGGCACAGCCGGCGTTTTCTTCCTCAGTTCTTACACCCGTGGGAATGCTTTGCGTGTCTTAACACCTTTTCTGTCACTGAGATGTCTTACATACTGATTTACACTCTAGGAATACAAGATGGCCCAAGATGCAGAAAGCTCCCTAGTTTTCCATGGGACCCTATTAATAGCTGTTGTGTGGGAGTGTGAAAAAGAAGTTCAACGCAAACTATTCAATTTCCCTTTTGTACTCATTTTTTCTTACAGTTTTTTCTTCTTCTTAGTTCTGGAAATGTACATTAAGGAAGCAACTTTGAAAAACCAAATGCGCAGTATATTGGATAGCTGATGGTCCCTTACCTTAAACATAGTACCCAGCACCCTTTCCTCATGGTGAAGTTAAACCAGTGGTTCTCAACCTGTGGGTCCCCAGATGTTCCTGGACAGCAACTCCCAGAAGTCTTCATCGCTAGTTGTAGTCCAGGAACATCTGGGGACCCACAGGTTGTGAACCATTGGATTAAACTGTAGTACTGCAGTCAAGTCTCTGCTCAGAAACTGAGCCCTGTCCTCATAGCTACAGGTAACTGGCTCAAGGTGGACTCAACCTTCCATCCTTCCAAAGTCAGCAAATTGAGTACCCGGATCACAGGGTACTTACTCACCCACTCACCGGCAGGAACACGGGATCCCCTGCTCTGCCCCCTTGTCTGAGTGCGCAGTTGCCCGAGGAAGTATGGGAGGGATGCACGCAGCGTCCACGGAACGCCTGCGTGAGCACTGGGCTGAACTGGGCCCAACCATGGTTTGTGCCCTCTCTACTGGCTAAACATCCCTCTCCCTGGCTACTGTGAGCTGGGTACTCCATTTGCCAGCTTCAGAAGGATGGAGTGAGTGGGTATGAACTGTGTTTGTCCA
The DNA here is from genome assembly GCA_029282475.1 of Phrynocephalus forsythii. Taxonomy (NCBI): domain Eukaryota; kingdom Metazoa; phylum Chordata; class Lepidosauria; order Squamata; family Agamidae; genus Phrynocephalus; species Phrynocephalus forsythii. The sequence goes on along the minus strand of JAPFRF010000001.1, from coordinate 199,806,574 downwards.
GAGGAGGTGGAGGAAAGAGGTGCTTGGCGCACACACACAGCAGTTTTGCATCCTGCAACAAAACAAGGCCTTGGAAATGGAAGATGGGTTGTTTAGGAGAGGGTGCACTTCAATGAGTGGCTTATTGGTGCAGTGGTTAAATGCCTGTACTGCAGGTAAAACTGTGCTCACAACCGGGAGTTCAGTCTTAGGTAGCAGGCTCAAGGTGTACTTAGCCTTCCATCCTTCCGAGGTCGGTAAAATGAGTACCCAGCTTGTTGGGGGTGGGGAACAATGTGTAGCATGCATACTATAATTAAAAGTGTAAACTGCCCAGAGACTATTTGAAGTGGTGTGGAGCGGTATATAAGCAGAACACTTTGGTTTTACTTTTATTGCATGAATTTAGGTGAGCAACTTTGTTTGAGACTTGGTTTTCCTGTCTGTAAAATGGAAACTGTAAGAGCTGATTTTCTGATTTTCTGTTATGATTTAGCTTTGAGAGAGGGAGCGATGTTGTTAGGAAAAGGTGTCGAACTCAACTGTTAATGGGAAATCTTTAAAACACTTCTTCTCAGATGGGGGGTCATAGTCCCCTGGCACGTGTGTGTGTGTGAGATTAGGAGATGTTCATAATTAAACAAATATTATTATCAGAGTAAACCTATTTCTGCAACACAGATCAATGCTAGGATTTAAGATTGATCAAGAATTGAAAATATATTTCCTTTCTCAAAGTTTATTTTTAGTTGACAGGTTTTAAGGTTAAAAGAGGATTGGATTGTGGTAAAGGAGTGGTAAGTAAGTATTGATGAGGATAATGAGGATGATGATGATGATGATAGAATCATAGAAAAATTGAGTTGGAATGAGCCTATAAGACAATTGAGCCAAATTCCCTGCTCAGTGCAGGAGTCCATGTCAACGCAGATCTGACATACAGTTGTCCAATTTTCTCCTGAATGTTTCCAGTGTTGGAAAGTGTTCTGCTTATATACCACCCCATACCACTTCAAGTAGTCTCTGGGTGGTTTACAGTTTTTAATTACAGTATGCAGGCTACACATTGCCACCACCACCCCCAGCTAGCTGGGTACACATTTTACCGACCTCGGAAGGATGGAAGGCTGAGTGAACCTTGAGCCTGCTACCTGGGATTGAACCCCAGGTCATGAGCACAGTTTTAGTTGCAATACAGGCATTTAACCACAGCGCCATGGGGCTCCTAACACCCACCTCCTCTCAAGGTAATTGGTTCCATTGTGGTCCTGCTCTGAAAGTTTAGAAGTCCCCCCCCCGATATTCAACCTAAATCTGGCTTCCTTTAACTTGTGCCCATTATTTTGTGTCCTGCCCTCTGGGATGATTGAGAACAGACCCCACCCCTCCTCTGTATGACGTCCTTTCAAATATTTGAAAAGTGCCATCCTAGCTTCCCTCATTCTTTTCACTTCTAGACCACCTCACCAGTGCAAATACTCCCTGGGCAGCTCACAACCTATCAAAATGAAATTACAGTTGTATAAATTACAGTTGTGTTTATTTATTTATTTATTTATTTTTCTGTTGTTGTTTTTCCCGTCATTGTGCCAGCCTATATTATTATTACTCCCCCCCCAATATTATTATTAGTATTTTTCTTTTTTAATCTGTTTTATATGTTCTTTATTGTTGTTATTGCTTTGTTTGTTTTTATGCCCATCACTTGTTGTAAACTGCCCAAAGTTCTTCTGGAAGACGGGCGGTATATAAATATTAAAACAAACAAACAAACAAACAAACAAACAAGGAAATGTCCATCAAAAACGTCTGTCTTGGGCTGAATCAATGAAACCTGCATGGAAATAAACAAATAAATAATTTTAAAACAAGTTTGAACCTCCCAGCCCTGTTAAGAAAACACTAGTAAAAAGGATAATTTATACAGTTCTGTTTTAATTGATTTCCTGAAAACTGGAAGGGTGATGCATGGCAAACCAGAAGTCAAGGGCCTCGAGCGAAAAAGCAGTGTGAGTTCTTTTGACCCTCTTGTCCAAGAATAGAATTTTGGCACTAGCCCTCTAGTTATTAAGATCATTCCTTGCCAAGTTTGGTTTGTTTGAAATGGGCCTTTTAATGGCTTCCTTTAAATAGGAAGGGAAATGACCCTTCCTTAGAGATTTGTTAATGATGTACGTAGCCCGTTCCATGGTTATTTCCTTTTAATATGTTAAGAGCCACAGAGGACAAGGATCTATAGAGAAGGTGGCGGCCTTGCAGAGTACAAGTGCCTTTGTGTACACAGCATCTTCAGGCCATTCTAGCAGGAAACAAACCTGTTTAACCTGACTAGAAAGAGTGTTGGATTTCTCATTCAGATGCCTGTGATTTTGTGTGTGTGTGTGTGTGTGTGTGTGTGTGTGTGTGTGTGTGTGTGTGTGTGTGTGTGTGTGTGTGTGTGTGTGTGTGTGTGTGCTTGAGTCTTGGATGGCCAATTAACATCCATTCATCTGAGGGTTTCTCAGAATTAAGTGTGGATTAGGGCACTGAAAAGTTTGGGATCTGCTCCTGTCCTGTGAACCAGGGTGGGGGGAGAAAGAGGTCTCCGTGTTTAAATTAAATCTATAGAGATCTCCACCAAAAAGGGATCCACATTGGTGTGAAGAATAGGCTGTGTTCTTCCCCACATTCATTGATGTCCACTACAGTGATGCTGTGTCAAATTTGGCACTACAGTGATGCTGTGGCAAACACACTATGTGAATGTGAAGAGATACAGACCCCATCCCCTCTGTCGATGTGCCAATTGTTAACCAGAAACATGCACATCTAATCTTGGCCAATGACAGGTCCAAGAAAGTGGCTGCTTTTTACCGATTTGGTCTGGACACAAATAAATATGCACGCACCATTGGCCTTCTGACCGTAGAGAGAGCCTCGTGGCGCAGTGGTTAAATGCCCGTAGTGCAGGTAAAACTGGGCTCACGAACTGGGGTTCAATCCCAAGTAGCAGGTTCAAGGTTCACTCAGCCTTCCATCCTTCTGAGGTTGGTAAAATGAGTACCCAGCTTGCTGGGGGCGGGGCAATGTGTAGCCTGCATATTGTAATTAAAAACTGTAAACCGCTCAGAGACTACTTGAAGTGGTATGGGGCGGTATACAAGCAGAACACTTTAGACTAGTGTTACTTTGGCTCGGTGTCTCACAACAACATGAATCCTGCCTCCTTCTGGGTTTGGAATGTTTTCAGTTTAAATCTCAGCTCTTACCTCTGCATTGAAACTTGGCCTTGAAAGTTACTCCATATAAGAATAAATCTAGGACCCCTCCCCCCACCCAAAACCCTGACAAATTACATGAAGGAACAGCTGTTCTAATGCCATCATTTCTGCTAATTGGTATAAAAAGAGAGCAGTGGCACATTTTTCATTTCCCGGCCATCTGTACGCAGGGAAACAGCACAGGAGGAATCTTCCCTTCGGGGAGAGGAGTGGGTGTGAAGGACAGTTGGTGTGTAGTTGTGTGTGTTGTGTGTGTATGTAGGCGGGAGGGAGAAAGCATGTGTGCCGGGTGAAGGCATCAGCTGTCATGTGTGTTACTGTTTCATACTGTTTACTGTTAAGAATAAATACCCCATGCTTTTAGTGAATTCACAGTACATTGGACCCTTGTATAACAAACAGTTTGTATAACATAAAATCTGTACAACATAAAAAATTCTGGAGATGGGGAAATTTGCTTAACAGAATCGCCTATGGGGTGAATCCGTACAACATAAAAATGAGACTACTCTGCTTTCAATGCATTCCTATGGGAAATTTGTATAAAGGAAAATTTGCTTAACAGAATTTCATTTGGAATGAATTAATTCCTTTATACAAGGTACCACTGCAGTGGTACCTTGCATAAAGGAATCAATTCATTCCAAATGGAATTCTGTTAAGCAAATATTCCTTTATACAAATTTCCCATAGGAACGCATTGAAAACAGAGTACTGTATTCTCTAATCGTGACCATTTTTCTGTTGTACGGATTCGCCCCATAGGTGATTCTGTTAAGCAAATTTCCCCTATCTCTGGAATTTTTATGTTGTACAGATTTTGTTATACAAACTGTTTGTTATATGAGGCACCACTGTACTTAGAAAAGGGAATGGAGGTCACTGGCCAGGCAAGGAAATAGATAAGAGCAGGTCAGAGGTGGAAAGGTGGAGCATGATGGTGGGGGTGGGTGGGGGGGGTGAGGCAAGAGATATTTTTCACTGCCCTTTGGGTGAAGGAAATGTTTGATGAAAGAGGGAGGAAAAGCAAGGATCTCTTTCGGTATTTTTCCCTTAGATTTTTAAAGGGAAAGTCTATCTCTCCGGTGCTCAGTCAGATGGTGATGCGTTGGAAGAACATTTATTCATTCATTCGTTTGTTTGTTCGTTCGTTCATTTTATCTATATCCCACTTTTGTCCAATAAATGTGCTCAAGCTTATAAAACATTCAAAAGGCGAGGACAATTAGAACACTTTAAATTATAATAGTAAACACAGTTAAATGTATAAACTATTAAAACAGCCGAACAAAAAAACTATTTAAAGAAAATGAAAAGGACGTATTTTAAAAAAATAATAATTAAGAATTATAAAACTACAATCCAAAAAACACACACACACATAGAACAACAAAATACCATAAAGGAAAGGAAAATATTAATCAAAACACATACCAATATGCCAAAAATACAATAACTATACCAAAAATAAACCCCATGCAACCCCTCCACCCCTCAGGACTTTAACAAAATTACAACTCTCATGATACTGACCAGTCCATTTCCCTCCAGAAATACATTGAGTGTTCTCCAGGTGTATACCCTTTGGCTTTCTGAAATATATACCAACAGTTTATCCCGTATTCCATTAAAGTCATAGACTTACTCAAGCCTTTCCTAATTTTAATTTCACAAGTCAATTTATCATTAATAGCCAGATTCCATAAATCCTTATACCATTCCTCCAATATTAGTTGGTTATTAGATGTCCAATATTTGGCCAAAATCAATCTTGCGGTGTAATCATCAGGATGTCTTTTTACTGTACATCCTTGCCTGTTAAAACCACTTCTTTGGTAATCTTCGGCCTGATCTCTAGGTGGGTTTTCAGAGCAGCTTCATTCATTTGGCTTTTCCTTCAACCAATATGCTGTGTTGGTGGGAGATGGAGGAAGGAACCCAGCTTTGGCAACTGGGGAGCCCAGTCAGCTACTTGACCTTAGCCCCTCCCTGGTATTTAAGTGGCCATGTTTGTGGGGTGACAGAAGTAGTGGTCAAACATCTGGAGTGGGTGCAAAGATAGAGAGGGCTGCTATATAGACCTATTTTACATTTCTCCTTCCATTGCCAACAAGCTAGAATGAGCTGTTTTTAGGAACATTAGACTACTGTAACTATATGGGGCTACACTTGAAGTGTTTGAAATGTGTGTGTGTGTGTGTGTGTGTGTGTGTGTGTGTGTGTGTGTGTGTGTGTGTGTGTGTGTAGTGTCGTTACAGTCGTGATCGACTCTTCATGACTCTATGAGTGTAAAACGTGGCAGCTAGTCTGGTGTATTCTTTAGAGATCATGCATCTTTATCCAACTTGAAAGTTGACTGGAAATTGGCTTCCAGTCAACTTCCAAGATCAATTCAAAGGTGCGGGTTTGATGCACAAACCCCTTCAACGCAGAGTCTATAGGGAAGACTCTCTCTCATTATACTGTATGTCTCTGCCTGGAAATCCTGTTGCATGTCTTATAACCCTGGATGGGTAGGTTGGGCTTTCTTTGTAGCAGAACCTCAACTGTAGAACTTAATCTCATTTCAAGTCAGGTGGCTCCATTGCTGTTTGATGTTTCTTGGGCAGCCAAGACGGTGTGGTTCCTTTGAGCTTTGGCAAGGGTGGTGTCTATAAGACTCTCTGGAGTTGAGTCATGGCAACTGGACTCCTATTCCTTGAGTTGCCATGACTCACTCAACTTCCAGATAAACTCACCTAGTTGAATGAATCATCACAGACATATGTCTATAAGACTAGCTTTCAGAGTGTTCCTTAAGAAACAAGTATGGCTTTGCAAAGTGATTTCCAAGAACTGTCTTTTATCTGGTTTTAAAGAACACCTTGAATGTTTTGTTGTTCAACTTTGGTGCTTTAAGTTATTGATAAGTGATGAGTGAATGTTGTAAATAAATCCAACTGTACTGTAGGCTAGTCTCCACTACCATTATCTCTAGTGATGTGGATCTAATACTCCGTCAGTGATAATTTTTCAAGAGCACTTGTGCCTTTGGCCCATTAGCTAGTTTGTTACAGTGAGGGAGTATTATTGTGAACAGTTCTATGGCCTTTTGTGTGCATTAACAATGCATGTCAAAGGCACAAGCCCTTTTCAAATTCAGTTGAAGTGGACTGATTATGGGGCTCCATTTACTGGAAGATATAAAAACGAAAATAAGTACATCTCTGTTTTAACCATTTAATTGTTAATAAACCCACAAATGGTGTTCAACTGCAGAGTCATTTCTTGTCAGGGCAATGGATAGCAAGGCAACGTTGCATATTTGTGATCATCACCAGATACCAGAGGATTTGACATTCTGTGACATCATTAAGAACCCATCATTCACCACTATTGCTTTGAGAACTTATTGCACTTTTAAAAACGTACAAATATTCGCAATACAGGGCTATATACTCAGATCCATGCTACACTTAATAGGCTGTATGCCTGTCCCTGCCTGCCTTGCCTGCTGTCTGCTTGCCTGCCAGCCTGTCTGTCATGGTTGACTTGTAGGAAGCATGAAGCAAAAGATCTCATGTTCAGGTTACTGTTAAACATTATTTCTCATTTCAGCTATAAACCTAGGTTCTTGACGCAGATGCTAGACATTGGCAGTTACTTCACGTCCTTCTTTGTTCCACGACTAGTTTCGTACCATGATAGCGTTGGCCTCGTTCACGTGGTTTTGTCTCTGTTTCAGTGTTCCCATGGTCGTGATAACTTGTCTCGTGACAAGTGTTACCTCACGGTCTTGTACTGTGACAAACTGAATTTGTTTAACTTCCTTTTTCCTTTTTTGGGGGCTTAAAAATTCTTTTTCGATATTTCACTTCTGAAAAGTTAAAAAAAATAACAAACCCAGACACAGTTTTCTGAGAGAAATGAATGTGTTTTTGCGTGACAGTTGTTACTACACGGTGTCTTATCTTGGAACAGAAAGCAGGAACAAAGAGTGACAAGGGAAAACCCTACCCCATCACCAGGTACAGTATTATTGCGCTTAGCACCCATTCTGGGGGCATGGACAAGACAAATTTCAGTAGTTGCGTGACGGACATGAAGTAACTTTTTTTGTACTGCTCCTAAGCGCAACACTAACAGAGACAAAACGGACGTGAAGTAACCGCCATTCTCTGCTCCTTTCCTGTTTCTTTCCCTTCAGTATCAGAAATATGTCGAATGTTTTAATTTGTCAATAAGGCTTAAGATTTTTGAAGGCCACTTCAGCAACTGCTTAAAACAGAACAAGTGAATTGTTACCAATACTCTGTTTGACAACCACAACGCGGTCATGGTTGGAACTGTAAATAGAGGTGGGGATGATATAGAGATATCCAATTAGGAGAAAAAGAGCAGAATAAAGGGATTATTTCTGTGGATTCCATGAAGAGATCACCACCAAGAAGACGGGAAATCAGGAAAAGTCAATGGAGATCCAGTTTCTGCATTGCTCACTGGTTTTTTCCTTCCAAAAGCTATTCCTTGCGGGTTTTTTTTTTTTTTTGAGATGTGGTATATCCTCCACGCTATGTCAAAAACGCCTGTTGTATATCTCTTATTTTCTCCCAGTGAACAGCTACGGGGAGGATGAAGACCTTACAACATCCTCTGACAGCGACGAGGAGGTGATCAAACAGTTTGAGATCTCTGTTTCGCGTTCGCAGAGTTTTCGGTCAAGTGTCTCCGAAAAAGGAACCCAAGCAGGTTTCGAACGCAGACCCAAGTTCAACCGCTTGCTGTCGAATCATGAAGAGTTCAGTTCTGAGGCTTCTGAATGTGAAGGTACAATTCAGCATGGAACAGAAAAGGAAAGATGGTTTGTTAACGAGAATTCTGTGCGGCCTGGGGAAGGTGGATTCCTATTTCTTTTGCTCTGGAAGATATTGCAGATGTAGAGGGAAATGGACCCGATCTGCCGCAAATGAGGAATATGTACCATTCTGAGACGTATAGTTAGGACTGAAGTCAGGATTCCAGTATGCAGACACATTTTCTTGTTATTTGCATCAATTCTGCCTGCAAGGTCTCAATGGACCTTTCACAATGTATCTCTGTTTACACGGATGCATCTAACTTTCATTGCTGCAGCTGTTCCTCTCTCTGTCAAAGCACTCATAATAGAGCTTTAAAAGCGAAAAATAAGGGGGAAACAACAACAATGCTATGGTATTTCAATACTGGCAACCCCATATTATCCTGCACATGGCTGAGGATGTTCAACATTGTTCTAGAGAATTCACAGTCAATTGATGTAGGGCCTTGGTGGCGAACCTTTGGAGCACAACTCCCAGAATTCCAAGCCTGTATTGCCAATGGCAAAGGACTGTGGGAGAGTTGTGGTCCAATACATCTCGAGTGCCGAAGGTTTGCCACCACTGATGTACAGTAGGGCATTGTCTAGACGTATTTCATCGTTACCATGTAATACTCTTAAGAGGTTTCACCAACTTTTAATTTCTCACCAGGGAACCCAAATGAGTCCTTATGTTATTGGGGGGGGGGATATCTTTTAGAAATCCAATCACCTAAGGCACAAGGTTTGTAACACTACCCTATGCATTTCATTTCTGAAGTCCCATTTATTTTGTTGAAAGTTGCTTCTAGGTAATTTGGTATCAGACTGCAACTTGACTCACCGAATGGAACAGGTTGAACTGCATTTCTTAATAACCTCCTGCATTTTAACTGTAACTGTGACTGCAGACCAAATCTGCACTGAGCTCCTCATTATAAAACCTTATCTAATTTGAAAACCCAAAGCATTTCATCTATTGATTTTAAGTGTATTTACTAGCCCTTTACCACACTGTTCTGACATGTTTCTTACAATCAAACAGATGATTTCCAAATCCTAACTGATTCAATAGGCCTACTCTTGTTGCAACTTACTACTGGATTTTAGGTATTAGAACATAAGAAGAGCCCTGCTGGACATCATATTCCCTCTCAGCCTTCTTTATGTAAGGCTTAACATTCCCAGCTCCCTAAGCCGCTCCTTGTAAGATATTGCTTCTAGACCTTTAACCATCCTAGTCACCCTCTTCTGGTCCCATTCTATTTAAATCAAGGTGTGCAGAACTGGACACAGTACTCCAGGTGGGGTCTGACCAGAGCAAAATAGAGTGGTACTATCACTTCCCTTGATTTAGGTACGATGCTTCTGTTGATGCAACCAAGAATCGCATTGGCTTTCCTGGCCGCCGCATCCCACTGCTGACTCATGTTCAATTTGTGGTCCACCCAGACTCCCAGATCCCTTTCACGGGTACTATTCTCCAGCCAGGTGTCTCCCATCCTATAACCACTTTCACTTCTTTATTTTCGCTTCTGGATAAATTATAGCCAATAAAGGGATGTCGTTTTATGATGCCGGGATGATGCGATAGGTATTTAGAACAGCTTTCTTCAGGTTGGTGCCCTCCCATAGGCCTTGGAAGAGTGTATGATGGGAACTGTACATGGAGGCCACCAGGCTGAGTATAGACTAGTGTTCAGAAGCAGGATATTATCTTGTTGGATGGTGTAAATTGTTGGCTTTAAACCCTCCAACTACTTAGTGGAGAGAGAAAAACAGACAGGGATGCACAGAGCAGATTATTATGTAAGTTACCAGACTTCCTCAGACATACCAGTTCCTGTTGCTGTTGGTTTTACCTCGACTAGCAATGGTGTCAATAGATTCAGATTATAGTGTTGAGAAAGAATTTAAAATGCTTCTCTTTCACTCTCAAATCTTCATATATGTCAAAATAGCAAGCAAACACATTGGTTCTAAATAGATGAGGCGGTCCTCCAGATTATGAGCAAAGTACAGGTTTGGGCTATTTCTCTCACTGCAGATAGAATGGGGTGCTTCTTCTCGGTGCATTTTTATGTAAAGCTTAGTGCTCCAAATGTCTCTTATGCATGGTTATCTTTTCCAGAATGTGGACTAGAGTGGAGTAAAGAATATGTGCAAAAAAAAATGCATATAGTGGACCCTCGTATAAAAAACGATTTGTATAACATAAAATCTGTACAACATAAAAAATTCCGGAGATAGGGGAAATTTGCTTAACAGAATCACCTGTGGGGTGAATCCGTACAACATAAAAATGGTTGCGATTAGGGATTACTCCGTTTTCAATGCATTCCTATGAGAAATTTGTATAAAGGAAAATTTGCTTAACAGAATTTCAATTGGAGCGAATTAATTCCTTTATGCAAGGTACCCCTGTATTCAGAAAGAATGAAAGAATAGTTGAAAGTATTCCTTCCTGCAAATGTTTTTCTCTCTCTTCAAACGTGCTAGATCTGGATGGGTTCAGTCATCTGAGTTATCAAGACAACCTCTCTTTCCACGAAGATGACCACCTCTCCTTCGATTCGAGGACTGCATCAGAGAGCAGAGGCTCTGGGCAACCCAGAGACCCTGAAATGGAAGCTAGCGCAACGCCGAGCCTCAGCCGACAAGAGACAGAAGGGAGTATGGAAATGGAGACAGCCTTTAGCAATCAAGGATTTGAAGGGAATGACGTCACTGACAGCTCATCAGCCTGGAGTCCGGAGGTAAGACATCTGATGTATTTTGTACACGCATATCCGACGTATTTTGTAATGGTAGTTCATATTTGAATGCTTTTAAATTATTGTTAATGTAGTACCATCAATTGTCTCTAGAGCTTTATTGGATTAAAGCAGTAAACCTCCCTCCCCTTTGAAATCTTTCAGTTCTGTTTCGACTTCCAGCTTCTAGGCAGACTTGTCGTAGTGCAGTTGGTGGTCCTTGATTTCTCCAGTTCCCATTGGCTTAGTTTCTCTGATGTCACAGAGTGCTGCTCGTTGTCCACAGCTGTCCTGAAGAGTCTTTTAAGAGTCTAGACCCGTGATGGCGAACCTTCAGCACTCCAGATGTTTTGGACCACAAATCCCAGAATTCCAAGCCTGTATTGTCAATGACAAAGGACTGTAGGAATTGTGGTCCAAAACATCTGGAGTGCCGAAGGTTCACCACCACTGGTCTAGATTCTTAAACAATAACCCTTTCATTGTCAGATTGGATAATGCAGACTGGCTAAATGATTTGAAGCCTTTTGGTGGTCTTGTTCATTGCTTGAGCAGGTGAATAATTGTACTGTGTTGGTATGCTTTCTTTATAGACAACAGGTAGCATAATGGCCATATTCTGCTTCTTAACGGGTATTGAATCTAGCACATAGTTGTTAAGTAAATTATAGCATCACCACAAACTGCAGTCCCATGGACTGTTTGGGGTGGTGGTGGTGGAGGGAGACTTGAAACTTGCAGAGATCCACAGTCTCTCTTGCCACCACCCGGCACCCTGGTTAATTTAGAATGAATTTTAATGGTTGATTGTTATTATGGTGTATTTTTATGGGTAAGTTGTTTTCATGATTTCATGATTTGTTTATTGTTGTTCTGAGTTGTGAGCCCTATGCTATAAACCGCCCACAATGACCTTTGAACAAATGGGTGGTATTGTATATAAATTTGAATGAAAGAAACTAATAGATGAATGGACGGACAGACAGACAGATGGACAGACGGATGGATATATGTTGTCTGGACATTGATTTAAATTGCTCCTTGCGCCCATTGGATGGGATAGGAGGCAGGGGGAGGCAGTGATCTCACCATATGCTAGGGCTTCTTGAGAAGCCCATTTTTCAGGAAGATATTGTGATCAATTCCAGTTCTCAACAAATGCACGTTGGTTCTAAGACTTCTGCCTGGCAGAGAAAGAATGGGAGAAAGTGAAAATATGGGGAAATTACTTTAAAAGACCTATGGACCTTGTCCCCACTTGTTTTCATTTAGGAGGTGTTGGTAGGGTTATTTTCAGGTCACATAGAACCCATACTTCCTGTGTGCCAAGTGCTATTAAACTTTTTTTTACTTAATGACCTATATCTGAGGGTGCAGGAAACGCTAATCAAATTTACAGATGACACCAAATTGGGTGCAATAGCTACTACCCTGGAAGACAGAAGCAAATTTCAAAATGATCTTCATAGGCTGGACACTGGGCTGAAAACAACAGAATGAAATGCGACAGGCGTACGTGCAAAATACTGTACTTGGGGAAAATATATCAGAACGCAGTTACAAGACGGGAGATGCCTGGCTCAGCAATGCTGCAAGTGAGAAGGATCTTGTAACTATCATAGATCACAACCTGAACATGAGCCAACAGTGTGATGTGGCTAAAAAAAAAGGCAAATGCAATTTCAGATTGGATTACTAGAAGTACTGTGTAGGCTCCAGATCCCAGGAGGTACTAGCTCCCCTCTATTCAGTACTGGTTAAGGCTTCATCTTGAGTCCTGTGTCCACATCTGGACACCACACTTCAAGAAGGATGCAGACCCATTGGGACAAGTTCAGAGGAGGGCAACAAGGTTGATCAGGGGGCTGGAATCCAAGCCCTCTGAGGATAGAGTGAACGAAATGGACATATATACCCTTGAGAAAAAGAAGACAGGAGAGATAGGGTAGCACATTTCAGAGACTTGAAAGGCTGTCATCTAGGATCTGTTCTCAGTCATCCCCGAGTGCAGGACATGCCACAATGGGCTGAAGTTACAGGAAAACAGATTTCTGTTGAGTATCAGGGGGGGAAACTTCCTAACTGTTGGAGCGGTACAACAACGGAGCCAATTACCTCGAGAGGTGGTGTTGAGTACTTTAATGATCCAGAGAAAGTTAGCCCGTCACTTGTCAGATATCCTTTGATTTACATTCCTTCCTTGAGCAAGGGGTTGGACTCTTCCAACATCATGATTCTATGGTTCCAATTGTGTTTTGCTCATCCAGATTAAGGGGCGTGGGAAATCATATTACTAAACTAGTCTACATGTGTGTTGCAGTAGACAGTGCAGCCATGCCTTCTAAGGCGCATTAGTCCCTTTTAATGTCCCACAGAAGGTGGTTCCAATCAATCCAGTTTGGGCAGCAATCCTAGCAGTAAGAGTTTTCTCTGTCGCAATTGAGAGGTGTTTGGGAGGGTGTATGTATGTGCTGTGGCGATTGCTATGGAAAAGGATAGGGAAATGATGTGTTTTTAAAGCTCTGCAGATACCAGTACAGTAGGACCCCGGTATCCACTGGGAATTAGTTCCAGGCCTTCCCATGGATAATGAAAACCATGGATAAGACAGAACACCAAAAATCCCCCAAAACTGCTGTTGTTTGACAGTAGCTTGCTTTACGGCTGCTGTTTTGCAATAGTAGCTGGCTTTAAAGCTGCTGTTTTATGACAGTAGCTTGCTTTATGGCTGCTGTTTTGCAATAGTAGCTTGCTTTGCGGCTGCTGTTTTACGACAGTAGCTTGCTTTACAGCTGCTGTTTGTGACATTAGCTTGCTTTGCAGCGGGTGAATTGTTTATTTAATTTTTCCTCTTCCAACCGTGGATAACTGAATCCGTGGATACAGGGGTCATAGTGTACTTGTCTTTCCCCATCCCTTTGGTTGTCAGTGACTGTGACATATGCTAGCTTACAAAAGTAAAAATCTGAACATGTGCACAAGATCTCGCCTGTGCCGTTAGAATAACCTAGCCACCCAAAGGATATTGCTTGCTGTGGCAGCAATCCGTCCCTCCTGTCTCTTTGCAGACCGAGCTCCTTGCCATATCATCCTGCTTCAAACTCTAGCCTCTTGTTGCTTTTCTACATCAGGGCGTCCGTCATTCAGACGTTGCATTCATAAAGCTCCGCAGGCTGGCTTCCCAACTTCTCCAATTAAATCCAGGTCAGGTCCACGGTGGCTTTCCAGAGGTTGATGAACTACAGCACCCGTTATCGTGCACCATTGTCCAAGCTAGCGGGGACGTATTTAAGGGAACTGCAGTTGCAATAGCCACTTGGGGGGAGACAAGTTATCCAGAAATGAGTTGGATGGATTTTTATTAGCTTTGCTGGGAAGGGCATCTGCCCAAGGTCTTTTTGAGAGTGGCTACAACATCAGCCCTGATGAAACAGCAAGAAACATCAGCCCTGTTTTGCTGGTGCCTGCCTAAACGGCAGTAATCTTTTAGAAGATTAAAAATTCCAGTGGAGACAACCCAGATTGATAATAATCCTGATAAATTTTGCAAGCTTTCTTTACCCTCTTTGTGGCATTTGCAAAAGTGAACTCCGGTTTTGGGCGACTGACTCTCTTGAGCTCGCCTCATTCTGAGCTCAGCTTATTCTGAGCTCTCGCACCAACAGCTGTCTCTGTATTCCATCTGGATTTTTATCCATCTTCTCTTAGTCGCTTCCGTCAGGCAGCGTTCATTGTCTGGCTCAAATGAAAGGCTGAATTTGCTATTCTAGCCTTCTAAAAATACTCCAGCATCTCCAGAGTGTATTGAAACACAAACCTACTTGGAAATAAGAACTCCACTTTGGCAGGGCGGCCGCAAATGAAATTTCAGGGCCATTCCCGTAATTGCTTGCTTTGTCAGAGCGACATTCACGCCCCCTCCCTTTACCAGCTTCCTCCCTTCCTTTTCATCTTCTTTTTTTTTTTGTCCACATACTTACATTTTATTTCCATCTAGCAGAGGGACATAAATTCATTTCTGATGCCGGGAGTGCATTTGCCGAAGGTCATATCCAGCTAAATCTAACTTTTATGACATCACCCCCCCTCCGCCCACTCCTTCCACACATGGCTTTCAGAAGAGAATTACTCAGCATGCTTGTCCTTGGGTTATAATGTGTTCAGCAAATATGTCCAGGGCAGGAAAGTACAGGTGCGAGGGAATGAGATCATGATGGACCTAGGAGCTGCTGGTGGAGCCTTTGCACAACTAGTACGGCTAGATGGAGAAGGGAAAGGCTTACAGCTAAGATTCAAAATGCTCACACTAGGGCAGTGGTTCTCAACCTTCCTAATGCCGCGACCCTTTTAATACAGTTCCTCATGTGGTGGTGACCCCTTTGCCCTGCTTGGAAGAGGCCACAAGCCCCCTTTGGCAGGCCACCGCCGCAGGGGCCATAGGGAACCACCCTCTACAGGCACCCTCAGCCAATCGCAGCCTCTGGTGCCATTGACTGACAGCTCCTCCAAGCTGTAACTCACTCTTCCGCACCCCCTCCTCCCTCTCCTCCTCCAGACCCAAGCCTTTTGTGCCTTTTTCTTCACTGGCTCATGGCGACCCCTGTGAAATGGTCGTTCGACCCCCAAAGGGGTCCCGACCCCCAGGTTGAGAACCACTGCACGAGGGAGTCACACAGTGAGACAACAACAATGCCTTCAATATTCAAAGCTAGATAGTAAGCAAAGCCTCCACTCCCCCTAAAAATAGGATGCAGTACCTGTGCCACTGATTTTATGAACTGAGACCAACGAGGACAAAACAGCCTGTGCCCATCTCTTCCCCTAGGGTTTTTTTGGGGGGCAAAGATGGGCACGGACTGTTTTGTCCTCGTTGGTCTCAGTTCATAAAATCAGTGGCACAGGCGCTGCTGCTTCTTTCCCCCACTGTTTCTGTCTCAATCAGCCACTCACCAGCTCTGGCATGCTTGCGCCCTTCACCTCCTCAAGTGATCTTCCAGTCTCGGCAACAGCTGAGACCTCTCTGCCCCGCCCTCTTGGTTGATCTCCCACTCAGACAGAAGGGCGGGGCAGAGAGGTCTGTGCCGTTGCTCGTGACTAGGAGATTAGACTAGGACAGGGTTGGCGAACCGATGGTGCGGGTGCCAAAGATGGCCCTCGGAGCCCTTTCTGCGGGCACCCGACATCGCCCCTTCACAGCCATCTGTATTCAGGTTAAATTGCTGTATTGGCACTTTGCGAAAAATTAGTGGGTTTTGAATCACACTTTGGGCACTCAGGCTCTAAAAGGTTTGCCATCACTGGACTAGGAGGTGGAAAAAGCAAGCAAACCGGGCCTGGTGAGTGAGGAGGCAGGGCCTGGGAACAGCAGCAGTTGTGTTGCCGCTTTTATGAACTAGCATGAAATGGGACGAACTGGTTAGTGCCCATCTGTAGTTTTTGGCCTCAGAGCATTTACCATGTTCTGCACGATGCTTGTAGCCTACATATGATGATGAGATTGGAATAGGGAATGACGGGTCTGGGCAGCCCATTTTTAGTCTCTTGTAAATAATGTTCAATCCACACTGTGATACAAGAGAGAGCAAATTCGGGGGAGCAGATATCAATGTTGCCCCACGATCTATAGGTGGTTGGTCACCAAGCCCCAAACTGAATGCAGAAAGCAAAGTGTTCTGTTTGTATACCGCCCCACACCACTTCAAGCAGTCTCTTGGCAGTTTAGTTTAATTCCAGTTTGCAGGTTACACGTCCCCCACTCCCCCAGCAACCTGGTACAGTCAGCCCCCGCCATTTCGCAGTTCAGGTACTGCGGTCTCACTACATCGCGGGATCGCAGTACCTGCACCTCGGGGGCAGGGGGCGGGGGTGATCGGATCGCTCCTCGCTGCCCCCACACTCTGTGGAGACTCCTTGGGGCCGCGTAGGGGGACGGCAGGGGGGTGATGGGGTTGATCCGCGCCGCCCCCGCGCTCCGCCGAGAAGCCTCAGGGCTGCGTGGGGGGGCTGTGTGGAGCGTTCGGATCGCTCCGCACCGCCCCCAGGCTCCCCCGAGAAGCCTCAGGACTGCGTGGGGGGCGGTGTGCGGCGATCAGATTGCTCCACGCCACCCCCCCAGGCTCCCCCGAGAAGCCTCGGGACTGCGGGGAGGGGCGGGGGGCGATGGGGTCGCTCTGCGCCGCACCCCCAGGCTCCCCCGAGAAGCCTCGGGGCTGCATGGGTGGGCGGCGGGGGGCGATGGGGTCGCTCCATTCCACCCCAGCCCCCCCTGCTTCCGCATATCACGGATTTTCATGCATCACAGGTGCGGTGGGTCCCTAACCCCCACGATCAGCGGGGGGGGGGTTGTTGTACTCATTTTACCAACCTTAGAAGGATGGAAGGCTGAGTGAACCTTGAACCTGCTACCTGGGATTGAAACCCAGGTCGTGAGCACAGTTTTCGCTGCAGTACAGGCATTTAACCACTGCGCCACGAGGCTCCTTTAGTGGCGCAGAGGTGACCAGACGTCTACATTGAGCTCCCTGAATTCCTCTACCCTAACCCCCACCCCCTAGTTTACACATCTGGCTGCAGAGCCAGAGTTTGAGAGTTCAGTTCTTCACTGTACCTTCTCCAAATAGAGCCAGCCAGTGTATCCTAGGGCAAGCTGTGCAGGAGTCCCAGGGCACCCTCGGTAGAAGGGAACAGCAAGTCACTTCTGAACATTGTACCTGGAAACCCCTAGAAAGCCTCACCCTAAGTCAGAGGCACATTGCTTGGATTATGCCTAAGTAACAACAATGGAGGGCAGAGTAAGAATATATTATTAACTTCATTTTTATTCTCACCTGTATTATCTTTGTGTTACAGTGGTACCCTGACTTAAGAGCAGCTCAGCTTAAGAGCAATTTGACTTAAGAGCTGAAAACTGTTGGTGTTTTAACTGCCGCTTTACAAATTTTAGATATGGTCTGCTCGACTTAATTTTTCCCTACTTTTTTATTTTTTAGCTCCCCCCCCCCCGATTTTTAGATAGATACCCTGAATTAAGAGTAGTTCGACTTAAGAGCATGCATTCGGAATGGATTAAATTCGTAAATTGAGGCACCACTGCATTTTATATTGGCCACTGTCGTAAACTTCCGAGAGGGACCATTGGTCAGATGGGTGGTATAGAAATTGAATGAATGAATAAATGAATGCTTTCTCTCTCTCTCTCCTTGTATGTTTAGTTTTTCCCTTGTAATACCCAAAAAGAGTTGCTAAGTGCAGGGTTCACCTTGTTTGGAAGGAGAATTGTGCTGCCTAGAATATTCCCAGAGGCAACTCTCTGCTTTTTCTTCTGTCGTGGCAATTTTGTTTTAAGCTTTGAGAAATCCCGATGCACGTACTGCCTGCCCCTGCTATGCCTCTCTCCTGGAGGAAGCTGATGGTTTCACAGAGTCGATTCTGTGCCACCGCGGGCTGTATAGCCCATGGCCCAGTTCAATTCCTGCAGTGTGGCCACTTGTTTCCGAGGGAGGCCACTAAGCAATTAATTGCCTCGCGAAGGCTTTCAGTCCTCTATCAGTGGGAACAGGATCTTTGGCCAGATCCTGGATCCGAGCACTTAAGGATTTTGGGGGCGGGCAGAGAGAAAATCTTGTTTGTAAGTAACAGGATACTGGAAACGGAAAAAGAATGAATTGCACAGATATAGGATGGGAGATACCTGGCTGGAAAATAGTACCTGTGAAAGGGGTCTGGGAGTCTTGGTGGACCACAAATTGAACATGAGTCAGCAGTGTGACATGGCGGCCAGGAAAGCCAATGCAATTCTTGGTTCCATCAACAGAAGCATAGTGTCTAGATCAAGGGAAGTGATAGTACCACTCTATTCTGCTCTGGTCAGACCCCACCTGGAGTACTGTGTCCAGTTCTGTGCGCCTCAATTTAAAAAGGATGTTGACAACCTCAAGCGGCTTGAGGAGGGCAACCAGAATGGTTGAAGGTCTGGAAGCAATGTCTTATGAGGAACAGCTTAGGAAACTGGGAATGTTTATTTATTTATTTATTTATTTATTTATTATGGGACTTATATACCGCCCGTCTTCCCGGTGGGGAACAACTATTAAAGGAGCAACAAATTGCATAAACTAATAAAATAAACAGATAAAACAACAGATGCAGGATATATCAATGGCGATGGCGGTGGGAGGAAAAAAAAAAAGAGAGAGAGAGAGAGAGAGAAAGAAAATCAACCAAACGCCTCCCGGAAAAGCAGGGTTTTCAAGGCCTTCCGGAAGGCAGGCAGGGACTCTGCTAGGCGCACTTCTGCTGGTAGATGGTTCCAAAGCGTCGGGCCAGCCACAGAGAAGGTTGAGTGGAGGCTGCCGAGCCTCCCTGGGCGTGGCCCACACGCAGCATGTGCGCCCGCGGCGAGGACCTAGTTGGACGGGCTTAAGTTGACCGCTGGTCGATTCTGTCAGGTAGCCAGGTCCTAGGCCATGGAGGGTTTTGTAAATCAAAACCAGGACCTTGAATCTAATTCGGGCTGCAACGGGTAACCAATGCAGGCGGGCCAGAACTGGGGTGATGTGCTCAAACCGACGCACACCCGCCACCAGTCTGGCCGCCGCATTTTGGACCCGCTGCAGGCGCCGAATGAGAGTCAAGGGCAACCCCATGTAGAGCGCGTTGCAATAGTCCAGTCTCGAGATCACCAGCGCCTGGACCACTAAACGGGCGAATGGTCGAAGGTGGAAAAAGGCAGCCCTGGACACAGCGGACACCTGGGCCACCATGGTGAGCGCAGGGTCCAGGACTACTCCCAGATTCCGGACAGAGTCCGATGGCCTGAGGAAACACCCTCTAAGGTGGGAAACGGGCCACGTAGCTGGATGGGGTAGCCCCGAAGAACATAACCTCGGTCTTATCGGGGTTGAGTTTGAGCCTGTTAGTCCTGGTCCACTCCATGACTGCGCCCAAGCACCGATCGAGGTCCGGACAGCCTCATCTGCAGCGGTGGAAAAGGAGACATGAGCTGCGTGTCATCACACTGATGACAGCAGACTCCATGTCTTAATGACCTCTGCCAGCGGCCTGATGTAAATGTTGAACAGCATGGGAGAGCTGGACCCCTGTGGACAACTCGCCCCCATGCTGAACCTGCTGGGGACGGTCCCGAGGAAGGATCGGAACCAACTGTGAACAGTGCCCCCGATCCCAGCCTCGGAGAGTTCCAGCAGGATACCGTGGTCGACGGTATCAAAGGCCGCTGACAAGTCTAGGAGGACCAACAAGGAGGAACACCCCTGTCGGCCCCGGAGGAGGTCATCTTGCAGAGCGACCAAGACTGTCTCAGTCCCCGACCGGGCCTGAACCCAGACTGGAATGGACCTAGGATGTGCTCACCCTCCAGATGTGTTTGAAGCCGGATCGCGGCCACCCTCTCGATCACCTTGCCCATAAAGGGAACATTAGCAATCAGGGATATGCTAGATTAGTTTTTTTCAGAATGGGCTTTATCACAGTCTCCTTCAGGCGGCGGGAAAAATCCCTTCCCTGAAGGAGGCTGTGGCGATGGTAGATGCCCACTCTGACATGTTCCCACCAACGGCTTTCATAAGCCATGATGGGCAAGGGTCGAAGGGGGTGGACGCGGGGCGGGCAATGGGCAAAGCCCTGGAGGCTTCAAGTGAGGTGACAGGCCCAAACTCAACCATGCGAGGAGACCGAGGGGCAACGCTGGGGGTGCCGAGAGTGGGCTAGAGCAACAGAAAACGGATGGCCTCAATTTTTGATCGAAAAAAGGCTGCAAAATGCTCACTACTGAAATCAGTAGGAGGAGGCCTAGACAGTCCAGGATTAGTGAGGTCACGAACCACACGGAATAACTCCGCTTGACGGTTCGAGGCCTCACTAATTCTCAGGGTGTTGTAAGATCTTCTGGCCACCCTGATCGCATGAACATAGCGCCTGGACTGTGCGATGACTGCAGCCTTGTTTAGCCTTACAAAAAGAAGGCTTGGGGGGGGATATGATAGCCATGCTTAAATATTTGAAAGGATGTCATATCGAAGAAGGGACTGGTTTATTTTCCATGGCTTCAGAGACTAGGACACGGGGCAATGGTCTCAAACTACAGGAAAAGAGATTCAATTTAAACATTAGGAAGAACTTAATGACAGTTAGACCTGTTTGGCAGTGGAATATGTTGCCACAAAGGGTGGTGGAGTCTCCTTCTTTGGAGGTTTTTAAGCAGAGGCTGGATGGACATCAGTCAGAGGTACTTTGATGGGGGTTCCTGCATGCAAGGGGGTTGGACTAGATGGCCCTTGAGGTCTCTTCCAACTTTATGATTCTATGAAACAAATGTATGAAGAGCAAAGGATGGATTATTTTTGAAGAGAAGAATAGAAGCTTAGTTCCCCATTCATGTAGGAACCTGACCAAGTAGGAACTCAACCTGGATAAGAAGAGTCAATATGATAAGTCCCATAATAAGTACCTGCACTTCTACATGAGTCCAATTCTGCTCATGGCAGGATTTCAAATCAAGGTAGATCTGACTGATGGTTTCTCTAAATTTCTCAGGATATCTCCGGTGTTAAGAGCTCTCATTGCCTCTTGAGGTAATTGGTTCCATTTTGGTACTGCTTTGACCAGTGATTCTCAACCTATGGGTCCCCAGATGTTCCTGGACTGCAACTCCCAGGAATCTTGGCCAGCTCAGGAAAAACTTCTAAACTGTCAAAGCCAGTGGTTCTCAACCTGTGGGTCCCCAGATGTTCCTGGAGTGCATCTGGGGACCCACAGGTTGAGAACCACTGGCTTTGACAGTTTAGAAGTTTTTCCTGATATTCAACCTAAATCTTGCTTCTGCTAGCTTGAGCTCATTATTGCGCATTCTGCATTCTGGAAGGATTGAGGATGTTGGGTAAAACCAATCTACCTTGCTGATTTCAACTGCATGTTGCATGTGGGAGTGGTTATGCATGGCACTACCTGGCCAGTTTGGTTTACCACTCAAGGGTGTTGTATTTCCCCAGGGTTTACAAATGCCACACCTTTCCTCTTCCTGTTCTGGTCAGCCACATGGTCTTTGTAGTATAGAGTCACTTTGGCCTCAGTCCAGCATTTTCCCACCTGAGAGAAGGATGTAGTTTCCCCTCTCTCTCGTTCTCCCCTCGCCACGTGGGTAGAGAACAAGGGACCATATTTTTCGGGATCATTTCTTCTTTTAGATTATATCTGCTTTATTATGAAACTAAGAAAGCCTGCTGACACAAGTTGAGATTGTGAATAAACTTATTTCTTTATACTTTTCTGAAGAAACAAGGTGCTTGTCTTTTATGCAAAAGGGCTAGCTTTGCTGGGGATGGGATTTGGAAACTTTTAAGTTGATATAAGGCAGTGGTTCCCAACCTGGGGGTCGGGACCCCTGGGTGGGGCGAATGACCATTTCACAGGGGTCTCCATGAGCCAGTGAAGAAAAAGGCACAAATGGCTTGGGTTTGGAGGAGGGGGGAGAGAGTGAGTGACAGCTTGATAGGTTGGAGGGGATGTCAGTCAATGGCACCGGAGTTCTCTAGGGCCCCTGTGGCAGTGGCCTGCCAAAGGGGGCTTGTGGCCTCTTCCAAGCAGGGCAAAGGGGTCACCACAACATGAGGAACTGTATTAAAGGGTCGCGGCATTAGGAAGGTTGAGAACCACTGATATAAGGCCTAACAGCCTGTTCTCATGGTCTGTTGCACAAAACCAAAACTGGTGGGGGTTTTTTTGTTTTTGTTTTTGGCTCTGCCCAACAGAGAAGAGATTATTTGAAACAATCCCTTTTATTTGAAAAGTGACATCCTATCCCCCCTCTCTTCTTTTCTTCAGGCCAGTGATGGTGGCGAACCTTTTTGAGACCGAGTGCCCAAGCTGTGATTCAAAACCCACTCATTTTTCTCCAAGTGCCAATACAGCCATTTAACCTGAATAAAGGTGGCTGTGAAGGGGCGATGTTGTGTGCCCACAGAAAGGGCTCCGAGGGCCACCTTTGGCACCCGTGCCGTAGGTTTGCCAACACATTGCTCTGGGCTAATCATGCCCGATTCTTTCCTTATAGGGCTTGGTTTTCAGCCCCCTAATGGTCCTTGTCGCCTTTCTCTGAACTTGTCCCACTACATCCACCACTACACTATTGTGTCTGGAAGTTTACTGTGGGGGAAGGAGGAGGTGGAACTACTGGCAGGGCATTTGTGTGTGTGTGTGTGTGTGTGTGTGTGTGTGTGTGTGAGAGAGAGAGAGAGAGAGAGAGAGAGAGAGAGAGAGAGAGAGAGATCACAACTGTGCTGTCATTTTCCCAGCTATAAGTTGTTTGAATGCCCTCTTGAGTCACACTGTTTTTAAATTGGTTTATTTTATTGTATATTATTGTTTATGGTGATTTAAATTGCCTTGTGATTTGCATAAATGAGGAGTTTGTTCAAAATTTATTATATATGATAGATAGATAGATAGATAGATAGATAGATAGATAGATAGATAGATAGATAGATAGATAGTTTTAAGGGCTATAGATAAATAGATAGGAAGGAAGGGAGGGAGGGAGGGAGGAATCGATCTATCAGATAGATAGATAGATAGATAGATAGATAGATAGATAGATAGATAGATAGATAGATAGATAGATAGATAGATAGATAGAACAAATAATTTTTTTTAAAATCCTACAAAGTTTTAAAAAGCAGTAATAAGCTGTAAAGGCCTTGTACTGTGCAGGTTTCTTGTGTATCCTTCAGTATCCTCTGGGTTGTTTTTTTATTGGCTTTTTAAATCGTGTGCTCAGGTTTAAATAGAAAAGAGTGGTCTCTATAGCAACCCTTTCTAGCCTGAGATTAAAAAGAAACACTGAACAGAAAACACAGAAATACTGGAAGCTGTGAACACACACACACCCTCTCTGTTTCTGCTTCATGAAATAGGTAAATCTTTTGCCAGACAGCCAGAATATTCTGTTGGAAAACATTTCTTCTAATTTGCTGTCACATATTTAAACCTTTTGTTAAGCTGGAGATGTGGAAGAGGGACACTACTAGTAGCACAGCTGCCTGGAAGTTAGTTCATCTTTCCGTCCCTCAATTTTCATAACAGGCAGTACATTTGTGCTGTACTAGTGTAGGAAAACTCGCCTGACTTGGTAGCATCCACAGATGGGAAACCGCATTTCGTAAGACACAGAATGAAGGATTCAGAACAGATTCACCAATACTAATGTCTCTTTTTGACTTAACAATGTCATTTATCAGCAGGCATGCAAACCGTTTACTTACTTTAATACACACAGTCAAGATCAGGAAGGGTACATAAGCTGCTTGCTTCCGTTATGGATTAATGACATTTTTTTCTATATATCTTCATTTCTGTTCTCAAATGTGAAGTTATCCTTTACAAAAACAGTTTCTCTGTGAAGACTCTTGTATTGTTGAACTCCGCCTGTTTTCTTTACTTGTGATAAACCACAGGTATTTACATATTTTATTTATTTATTTGACTTATATACCACATCAACTGGCATAAAAGCCACACTATAAATGTCACCCTCCTTTGGCTCCACAGTCAGGTATAATGGTAGAAACAGAAATCGGATATTTTCCATGTATAAGACTATATTTTTGTCTAAAACCATTAGACTAAAAATTGAGGGTCGTCTTATACATAGAGGTAAGCCTGGGAGAGAACCGCGTGGTAGTAAAACTGCCCATACCTTGTCTCTGCGAACAGTCGTCTTATATGTGGAGGCAACTTATACACCCTAAAAATATGGGTAATTTTTCTTCTCCCCTCCTCCTCCACCTCTCTTCTTCCTCTAGTTCCAAAGGCAGATATAAAACTCACTAACCAGCTTTTAAATGAATACAGATACATTAAAAGAAAAATAAACTTTACTATACTAAACAACAGCAAACCTTTCAGTCTCCAAACTAAATACATGTGACTTATTTATTTATTTAAAATACTGTATATACTCGAATATAAGCCTAGTTTTCCAGCCCTAATTTTGGGCTGAAAAAAGGGGTCCTCGGCTTATATTCGGGTCAATACTTTTAACCACTGAGGCAAGTTTGGGTCGGTGGCTAAAAGTCATTTTAAACATTGTGCACCACTTCTCCTGACCCCCCCATGTTTAAAATGACTTTTTAAAAAGTCATTTTAAAACAATGTTTAAAATGACTTTTAGCCACCAACTCAAGCACTTGCCTCAGTGGCTAAAAGTAATTTTAAACATCACACACACACCCAGCTCACAAAGGAGGAGTTGCCAGGCCCTACTGCATTTCCCACCCTAGGCTTATACTTGAGCCAATAAATTTTCCCAGTTTTTTGGTTTTAAATTAGGGGCCCTGACTTATACTCGGGTTGACTTATACTCGAGTATATACGGTATTTGAACCAAACTTTCTTCTGGGAAGCACCCATGGTGGCTCCCATACTTCTGTTCTTCCGCTTCCACTGTTGCCAAATAATTACCTCCCCTCCATCTCCCTGTTTTTTTAGATCTCTGTATACCAGTTCTGCATTCCTCAATTTTAAAAGGATGTTGACAACCTTGAACAGGTCCAGAAGAGGACGGCCAAGATGATTGAGGGTCTGGAAGAAATGTCTTATGAGGAGCGGCTTAGGGAGCTGGGGATGGTTAGCCTTACAAAAAGAAGGCTAAGAGGGGATATGATAGCTATGTTTAAATATTTGAAAGGATGTCATACAGGTGTGTTTTCAAACTACAGGAAATGTTTTCAATGTTTTCAAACTACAGGAAAAGAGATTCCCTTTGAACATTAGGAAGAACTTCATGACGGTTAAAGCTGTTCGGCAGTGGAATACGCTGCCCTGGAGGGTGGTGAAGTCTCCTTCTTTGGAGGTTTTTAAGCAAAGGCTGGATGGCCCTCTGTCGGGGGTACTTTGATGGGGGTGCCTGCATGGTGGGGGGTGGGGGTTGGACTAGATGGCCCTTGAGGTCTCTTCCAACTCTATGATTCTATGATTGCAGATACCCTATCCACCCACTGTATTTCTGGATCTTCTTGCCTTCCTATGGGAAGGTGGGCAGCGTTTGCAAAATTTCAAATTCTTTCCCAAGTCTCTCCATGCCAACATTCCTTGGCGAGATGTCCCAGCCAGCCAGCCAAGCACCAGGGAAAACTCACTCTTGTTTAATTTTAGTTTTACGCAGGACTACGAAATTCTGCAAAGCTTAAGTCTCCTTCTGCTGAATCTTACAAAGGAAGCTGACCTGTAACGATCCTGCATAGCTTGCCGTTTCTTCTGCCCTTTTCCAAGTGCAGGCTCTGTGTAAGAAAGATGCCGTTTTGCTACGGAATTGTAACAAACCCATGCAGCTCGGTGTTTCTTTTATTTTTATTTTTTAAAAATCTGAGATATACAGTGTGATTTCCCACGAGACTGTGCTATAAGGAGAAAAGAGAGACCTCTACCTAAATTCCTGGGGGGGGGGGAAATCTATGAGTCTGTGTGTGTGTGTGTGTGTGTGTGTGTGTGTGTGTGTGTGTGTGTGTGTGTGTCTCTGTGTGTGTGTGTGTGTGTGTGTGAGAGAGAGAGAGAGAGAGACTTCATTCCAATCCTTTGACTCTTCCTTTCCATTATCTCTACTCTTTCAACGTGGCAGCAGTCAAGAATAACCGAGGTTTTACTGATTTCCTTCTTGCTTTTTACTGATTTCCTTCTTGCTTCCTCCTTCTCCTGTGGGCTCACGTTTTCCATTTTCTCTTGAAGGAACACGAAGGAGCAAGGGCCTTTCCACCTCATCCCACCACCCGGGAGCCCATTTCCAAATGTGGCGACCTGGAGGTCATCTTTGATTACAGGCCCTCGAATCAAAAGCTGCAGGTGACCATCTTGGAAGCCAAAGAGGTTCCTGATAAGGACCGGAGCGGAGTGAGTAGCTGGCAGGTGCGTGTGGTCCTGATGCCCAGCAAGAAGCAGAGGGGGAAATCAAGCATCCAGCGAGGTCCCAATCCAGTGTTCCAAGACAAAGTGAGCTTCACCAAGTTGGCGCCAGAAGAGCTGAGCACCTACGCCCTCCGGTTCCGCCTCTATTCCGTGCGCAAAATGATCAAGGAGAGGATGATGGGCGAGCACTTCTTTTATCTCCGGAACCTCAACCAGGAAGGGGAAATGAAGGTGACGTTGGTCCTGGAGCCGAGGAGCAATTTGTGTGTAAGTCTCTCTTTGAGTTCAGGCAGGCCTCCCCAGTAGATCTTGAATGGTTTCCTGTTGGTAGGAGCCTTGTGGTGCAGTGGTTAGATGGCTGTGCTGCAGCTAAAAGTGCTCAAGACCTGGGGGGGGGGTTCAAGCCCAGGTAGCAGGCTCAAGGTTCACTCAGCCTTCCGTCCTTCCAAGGTCGGTAAAAGGAATACCCACCTTGCTGAGGTGGTGGGGCAAAGTGTAGCCTGCATTATTAAATTGTAAACTGCCCATAGATTGCTTTAAGTGTTATGGAGTGGTATACAGTAACAACCCCCCCCAAATCTATTGCGGGAGTTACTGACCCGATCCACAATCATTACAAATTGCGATATGCAGATGCAGGCCGGGGCGGGCCTGGGGGTGCGCGCAATGTTTAAAATGTCTTTAAGCAACAGAGCCAAGTGCTTTGCTCCGTTGCTTAAAGCCATTTTGAACATCACACACCACTTCTCCCAACCCCCCTGGGGTGCGGGGGAGCAGCGTGTGATGCCTCCATGGAGGCAAGCCCTGGGCTCCAGCTGATTGGCGCTGGGGTGGGGGAGAAAAACCTTTTGTTTCCCCGCCCTGGTGCCAATCAGCTGGAGCCCGGGGCTTGGGGAAGGGGGGAGTTTTAAAAAGCCCGGGCTTTTAAAGCCTTCCCCCCCCAAAAAGCCCCTTTGAGGTACCACTGTACTGCGGTCCCACGATATAGTGGAACCACAGTACATGAACTGCGAAAGGGCGAGGGACCACTGTACAAGCAGAATACTTTGTGAAGTGAATTAATTATCAGTCAGACCCCTGTATCCATGGGGAGCATGGTTCCAATGCCAAGTCGGTCCACCATAAAATCCCCATCTTACATAATCACATCTTGGATGGGTGGGCTGACCTGGCTTGATTTACTGAAACCTGAGCAGGGGGAGGGGGAGGGGAATCCTTCTCCCACCTGTGCCCCCCCGGGGTATCATGTTCAGCATGCAGGCACTTTGGAGGGTCAGGGAGGTAGGGTAGCCATTGTTTATAGGGAATCTTTGCTTGTCAGCAGGACCGTGGCGTTGGTGTGTCCAGGGTTGGAATGCCTGCACCTACTGGTAGATCAGCGAGATAGATTTGGCATTGTGCTGCGGTACCGTGCTCCCCGCACAATCCCTGTCAGAGCTCATCAAGTTCATTGCAGCGGCACTGTTGTGACCCCCCTGTCTATTGGTGGTGGGGGATTTCAACGTGCATGCCGGGGGTTGGTTTTCAGGAGTGGTCCCTGGATTTCATGGAGTCCATGGCCTCTATGAACCTATCTCAGCATGTTATAGCATTGCCATCCAGACTCAGGCCCTCAACGGGGAACTGAGACAGCCTTGGTGGCACTGCAGGATGACCTTTTAAGGGAGGCTGACAAGGGTCATGGTACCCTGCTGTCTCTCCTTGATCTCTCAGTGGCTTTTGATAAAGTCAACCACGGTTTCCTTCTGGACGGACTCTCACAGATTGGGATGGGGGACCTAGCATTAAGCTGGCTCTGGCCCTTCCCTGAGTCCCATGTCCAGACAGTCCAGCTACAGGATGAGCTTTTGCTCCCTTGTACCTTCCACTGAGGGGTGCCCCATGGGTTGGCAGTATCCCCCAATGTTGTTTTACATCTATGTTAAGCTGCTGGGGGAGGTCATCAGGAGATTTGGAGTACGGTGTCATCAATATGCTGATGACACACAAACACTCTCTCTCTCCTTTTACCATCTCATAAGATCGTAAGAAGAGCCATGCTGGATCAAGCCAAAGGCCCATCTAGTCCAGTTTCCTGTATCTCATGAGATTAGATATCTGTCTCCTGATACCACTCCCCTGCACTTGCCCTTAAGGTACCCTGTTTTTAAGCCTGGAGATTACACAACTCCATCATGGTTTGTATCCTGGGATGGACTTTTCCTCCAAGAATCTGTCCAATTCCCTTTTTGAAGGAGTCCAGGCCAGATGCCATCACCACCTCCTGTGGCAGGGAGTTCCACAGACTAACACACTGGGTAAAGAAGTATTTTTTTCATCTGTTCTCACTCTCCCAACCCTCAGTTTCTGTGTATCTCCCCTAGTTCTGGTATTTTGTGAGAGGGAGAAGAACGTCCCTCTATCCACTTTACTCATGCCCAGCATAATTTGTCTCAATCATATCCCCCTCAGGTGCCTTTTTCCAGACTAAAGAGCCCCAAATGCTGTAGCCTTTCCTCATAAGGGAGGTCCCCCAGCCCAGTAATCATTTTAGTCACTCTCTTCTGTACCTTTCCCAGTTCCACTATGTTTTTTTTTGAGATGCGGTGATCAGAACTATACACAATACTCCAGGTGTGGCCTTACTATCATTTTGTATAATGGCATTATAATGTTGGCTGTTTTATTTTCAGTCCCCTTTTTGATGATCTCTAGCATGGAACTGGCCTTCTTCACCACTGCCACACATTGGGTAGACACCTTCATGGAGCTGTCCACCAACACACCGAGATCTCTTTCCTGATCCGTCACAGATAGCTCCTTCTCTACAGTGGAGGCCATCCAGATGCTTCAGGGATATGTGATATGAGTACTGGAAGGGACCAGGGTTAAAAGGCTCAAACTGAACTCAGACAAGACTGAGATCTTGCTACTGGGATGGGTGGGGTAGACTCTGAAAGGTCCCTAAATTTGATGGTGTTGCCCTCCCCTTTCTTATTTAGCTTGCAGCATTTGGTGTAAATTGTTTAAAAAAGCTCTTGATTCTTCCCTTCTTCTTCTCTCTCTCCCTGTCTTCTTCAGAGTGGAGGCTCCCAGATCAGCCTCTCCGCTGTATCCCACAGTGGCAGCGTTTCTTCAAACCAGTCCCTGTCCCACGGAGGCGTTCCAGAGCTGTTGGTAGGGCTGTCCTACAACGCCACAACAGGACGGCTCTCGGTAGAGATGATCAAAGGCAGTCACTTCCGGAATCTTGCTATTAACAGGCCACCCGGTATGTTAAATATATTGCATTTCTCCTGACGAGTATGTCGGGTGCACCCACAGCAGAGGTGTGGGGTTTGAACTGGGAACGCTGTGGTCTGCTGCTGGGATCTAGTGGCTTTTGGCATCTTATATGGCATGGTACAAATTTAACAAATCAAAGTGGGGATGCTTCTCTTTTCTCTATGCAATTGTCTCTCTGCACAATATAATACAATACAATACACTGCAGCCAAAATACACTGCATAGGAGTCAAGAAGGCTTTTTGATAGCTATTTGTGTAAAATACACTCATGGTTCTGGTAAGAAGCAGTTATCCTGGGCACCAAACAACAGGCCTCACATTTTCCCCAACAACACAGATCATTCGGGCTTCTACAATGGCTACCAATGGCAAGGATTCTGAACTGAAAAGGCTTCCGGTGCAAATTTTAGTGGATCTTTCTTAATCTTTGTTTGCTTACAACAACCCTGTGAGGTAGGATTGAATGAGGAGAGAGGGAAGGGACTTTAGTAGTAGTAGTAGTAGTAGTAGTAGTAGTAGTAGTAGTAGTAGTAGTAGTAGTAGTAGTAGTAGTAGTAGTAGTTGTTGTTGTTGTTGTTGTTCAGTTGTTGAGTCATGTCCGACTCTTCGCGACCCCATGGACCAGAGCACGCCAGGCCCTTCTATCTTCCATTGCCTCCCGGAGTTTGGTCAAATCCATGTTGGTTGCATCGATGACACTGTCCAACCATCTCATTCTCTGTCATTCTCTTCTCCTTTTGCCTTCAATCTTTCCCAACATCAGGGACTTTTCCAAGGACTCCTCTCTCCTCATGAGGTGGCCAAAGTACTGGAGCCTCAGCTTCAAAATCTGTCCTTCCAGTGAACATCCAGGGTTGATTTCTTTCAGGGTGGATAGGCTGAGAGCAGACTAGCCCGGGCTATTAATCTGTATGTAATGCTAAAATAGGACCAGGAAGGCATGCCTAGGGGTTTCTTGCTTCCTTTTCTGGCTAAATGATAGCTAAATGATAAAGAAATTGTAAAGAAAAATCTTTTCAAGCAATACTGTGGCCTGCATCACACCACTGTGCAATAAGCTCACCTATTAAGGAGAAAACGGGATCGTTGCCAAACCAGGGGAAGACCAAGCCCTACCCTCACGGTTCTTCAGAAGCCGCAGAATTAATGTTGCATGATAATTGCAGCCTTCCACTGTCATGATTATATTAGGTGGAACATTAGCTTCATTAATTAAATTCAGTTGCAATGATAACACAAGCAAGCACAGAAGATGGAGTGGAATTGTGGATTTAGGTTAAGGGAAGAAGGAACAGCCTCTTAAATAAATAAAGGGTGTGATTAACCTGTTGAACTGGTGATGTGGAGAATGAATTATCAGAACATTTATAACATAGGAGCTAGATTATAGCAGATACATGACAGACGTCCACATTTACTATATATATATATATATATATTTCTTTGTTCCTGTCCTGTCCTTGTGGGGTTGGAACTTTTAACTGCGAAAATACAAATGAATTGGTTTGAACTGTATCAGCTTGATGTTTGGCCTATCTATAAATAGTTCATCATTATCATTTTCCATCTAACGACAGGGTATACCTAGGGCTTGGCTTTCTGTACCTCCTTAATAATTACAAGCCGCCAAGTCGATTCTGACTTACGGCAACACTTTACAGGGTTTTCTAGGCATAAAAACACCCAGAAGTGGTTTACCGTTTCCTTCTAAGGGGACAATAACCTGAGAGGAGCTAAAAATAGACCTGTTGCCGTGGAGAAATCATCATCAGATCAAAGCTGACCCGTTGGGTCACTCTTAGCCCTTGCAAGGGTGGTGGTGAGCCAATGTTCATGGATTATTTTATTTATTTCTATTTAAAAACATATCTCCTTCAGAAGGACCCAAGGCAACTTACATCATCCAAAGGCAATATTTAAGGTGACAGACAATAAGGGCGCAGATACTTTAAAGGATCCAAGAAATGACATAGTTAAAGATGGTAAATAGAAGCTGCATCAAAACACATCCAGAGCATCAGGGCAGAAGAATCTAGTTCAGCACCTCACCCGGGGAGCCAGTAATTAAGGAAAACTTGATTGAAGAGAAAAGTCTTTGCTTACTTGCAGAAATGTAGTTAACAGGGGGAGAGACCCACCTGGCCTCCTGTGGGAGGGAGTTCCAGAGTCTGGGAGCAACGGGAAGGTCTGGTTTCCCCCAGGATGCTGACTGAGCCAGTTGTTGTTGTTGTTGTTGTTGTTGTTGTTGTTGTTGTTCAGTCGTGTCCGACTCTTTGTGACCCCATGGACCAGAGCTCGCCAGGCCCCCTGTCTTCCACTGCCTCTCAGAGTTTGGTCAAATCCATATTGGTTGCATCGATGACACCGTCCAGCCATCTCATTCTCTGCTGTCCTCTTTTCCTTTTGCCTTCAATCTTTCCCAACATCAGGGACTTTTCCAAGGACCAGATGATTCCCTAACAACTCTCTGGAAAGTTACCTGCCATTTTAGCTTGTGGTTCTGTCCCAAACCATGCTTGTTGCTTGAAACAGGAAGAACCATGTGGTCCACCCATTTGTAGCAAGCAAGCAGAACATTTAAAAAAAAAGAATATCAGAAATATATTGTAACAGAGCTATGCTTTTTCTTTTCGCCCATTTTTTCCTAGTGTGATAGGTGGAGCACAACAAACAAGGGTGGGGTGCTGATAGTGAACTGGACTGAACAGCTTCTGTCAGCTGTGCTCTAGCCTCAGCCCTTCCTTCAGAGCTAATTCCATTTCCTCAATACATTGCGTACAGTGGCTGCTCCTTCCCTTCCATTTGCTTTATGGTCTATTTGCTTTCTCTGCTAGGCAGATCACACCCTGGGTGTATCAACAGAGGCAGCCGCATGGGGGTTGATCCTTGTGCCATGTCAAGCCAGCCATGACTGCAAATCATAAGAACATAAGAAGAAGAGTCCTGCTGGATCAGGCCAAAGGCCCATCTAGTCCAGCTTCCTGTATCTCACAGTGGCCCCACCAGATGCGTTTGGGAGCGCATGAGACTAGATATCTGTCTCCTGATACCACTCCCCTGCATCTGGCCCTTGAAGTACCCCGGTTTTAGGCCTGGAGATTGCACATCTCTATCATGGTTTGTAACCTGTGATGGACTTTTCCTCCAGGAATCTGTCCAATCCCCTTTTGAAGGCACCCAGGCCAGATGCCATCACCACATCCTGTGGCAGGGAATTCCACAGACTAACAATGCACTGGGTGAAAAAATACTTTCTTTTGTCTGTTCTTACTCTCCCAGCCCACAATTTGAGTGTATGGCCCCTAGTTCTGGTATTTTGTGAGAGGGAGAAGAGCTTCCCTCTATCCACTTTAATCATGTCCTGCATTATTTTGTACGTCTCAATCATATCCCCCCTCAGGTGCCTTTTTTCCAGACTAAAGAGCCCCAAATTTTTTAGCCTTTCCTCATAAGGGAGGTGCCCCAGCCCAGTAATCATTTTAGTCGCTCTCTTTTGCACCTTTTCCAGTTCCACCTGTGTCTTTCTTGAGATACGGTGACCAGAATTGTACACAAGACTCCAGGTGTGGCCTTACTATCATTTTGTAGAATGCCATTATAATATTGGCTGTTTTGTTTTCAATCCCCTTTTTGATAATCCCTAGCATGGAATTGGCCTTCTTCATCACTGCCACACATTGGGGAGACACCTTCACGGAGCTGTCCGCCAACACACCAATCATAATGGCTTCTCCTTCAGATAGGGGGATGCGTGGAAGAGCCTAGATGTGGAGGTCAAGACCTACAGTAAATACAACCAGGAGTGAAAAAGCCTGGAGATGCATGGCTTCGATCTCCATTGTTTGAACACAGACATGCGTTCAATAGGAGCCTCGTGGCACAGTGGTTAAATGCCTGCACTGCAGCTAAAACTGTGCTCATGACTTGGGGTTCAATCCCAGGTAGCCAGTTCAAGGTTGACTCAGCCTTCCATCCTTCCAAGGTCGGTAAAATGAGTACCCAGCTTGCTGGGGTGGGTGGGGGCAATGTGTAGCCTGCACACTGTAATGAAAACTGTAAACCTCCCAGAGAGTACTTGAGATGGTATGGGGCGGTATATAAGCAGAACACTTTGCTTTTGGCTTTTTTGCATTCATGTGCTTCTTGCACCATATGTAAAGCAATCTGACTCCTGCTCATTGGTACAGCCTTCCCCAACTTGGTGCCATCCGGACATGTTGGGCTGCAATTTCCTAGAGTCCCCCAGCTTTCTAGCAGCTACAGGTCGTAGGCAGCACAAGGGAATGCAAGGGAGTGGTATCAGGAAACAGATATCTAGTCTTGTGCACTCCCAGATGCATTTGATGGGGCCACTGTGAGATACAAATAGCTGGACTAGATGGGCCTTTGGCCTGATCCAGCATGGCTCTTCTTATGTTCTTATGTTCACTGTGTAAGGCTACTTGAGAACATACTGTAATGCTGTAAGATGTCCCTCAATTCCTTGTTCTCAATACTTGAACATGTCTTAATTGTACTGGACAGTATATTATCTCTCATTACTGTAAGCCATCTTGGGTCCTTTTCCAAGGAGAAAGGTGGGGTAAAAATACTCTAAAATAAATAAAATAATAATAATAAATATCAAAACTCAGAACCCAGTTGTGCGACTAGTGAAAGAACAAGGAATTATTTCAGAAGGAGAAAGGTCTCTTTGTGTCTAAGCTCACCAGTGCCTTCATGCCTGAAATGAAGTTTTGCATTTTGCATTCCTCGGGCAAATTAAGAGACATAAAATAGCTCATTGAAGAGGGGGAAAGCTGAATATTTTTATGGCCAGGTTTGAAAGTTGCTACTTGTGACATATCTACAGAGTGCACTACAGCAGTGGTTCTCAACCTGTAGGTCCCCGGATGTTCGTGAACTGCAACTCCCAGAAATCCTTTCCAGCACAGTGAGTAATGGAGGCTTCTGGGAGTTGCAGTCCAGAAACATCTGGGGACCCACAGGTTGAGAACCACTGCACTACAGTAAACAAATTGCATCAGTATTTTCCCCTCTGAATTTGTGTCATGCCTTTCTTTGAAACACCCTAAAGGTAATCACCGTTTATCCCTATGGGTAATTCCTGCTCAAAACAGCCCTGTGGAGAGAGGATAAGACATTGACCCAAGCTGTCTCTTATTTGCACTGTTTCCTTCTCATAATTGCTGTTCTCTGGAAGTTGAGTCATGGCTACTGGACTTCAAACCCAGTAACACACTAAGGCAGAGACTTGTCCACCCAAAGGATCCGATACCAAACCATAAAAGGAGCAATATAGTATATGCGGTCCAATGCAGTGAGGAGTGTTCAGACCTCTACACTGGAGAAACTAAACAGCCATTAAACAGAAGGATGGCCCAACATAGGAGGGGCAACAGGTCAGGACCAGAATCACCAGTACACCTCCATTTGAAGGACAAATGGCACTCATTCAAAGATGAGGATATACACATATTAGACAGAGAAGAGAGGTGGTTTGAGAGAGGGGCCAGGAAAGCCATTCATGTGAGTACTGAAAACCTCTCTGTCAACAGAGGTGAGGGCACAGGCACAGTCTATCTGCTAATTATCAAGCTGTGCTTTCAACAATACCCAGACAAATAACAAAGCATTCACCACCAAGGCCACAGCTAACGACCCATTCTTGATAGGTTTCAGCACCTTAGGCCATTGTTCACCTTAAGGCTAAGGATACTATTGTCTCCCTAACGAGCCTATTTAGGCCACTGTTCATCTTATGAGCCTAATTCAGGCCAGGGTGACAAGAGGTCAAAGCTGCCTATAAGATGGAGGATTTGCACTAGCTGTATTCAGACCGATGAAGCTGTTTGGATGAACAGCGAAACGTTTCTATCTCTCAAAAAAGAAGTCCAGTAGCCATGACTCAACTTCCGGATAAACTCACCTGGATGACTGAGAATCTTCACAGACATAATTGCCATTGTTTGCCCTCTCCAAATATTTCCAGATACTTACGGAAAGCTCTGCCTTCTCAACTCCGTTGGCCAGGAGATGTCGCGCTGCAAGACGTCCGTCCGACGGAGCCAGCCGAACCCCGTCTACAAAGAGACCTTCGTCTTCCAGGTGGCTTTGTTCCAGCTGTCGGACGTCACGCTGATGATCTCGGTCTACAACCGGCGCAGCATCAAGCGCAAGGAGATGATTGGCTGGCTTTCCATGGGTCAGAACAGTAGCGGAGAAGAAGAGCTCAGCCACTGGCAAGAGATGAAAGAATCCAAGGGCCAGCAGGTCTGCCGGTGGCATACACTTCTGGAATCGTAACTCTTCAGCTGTGGTGGATCCCACGGCCCTTGTGTTGGCTCTTCTGTATCTTAAAGGCACAAAGCAGAATATAAGATGAGCCCTGCTGGATCAGGCCAAAGGCCCATCTAGTCCGGCTTCCTGTATCTCACAGTGGCCCCACCAGAGGCATCTGGGAGCACACAAGACTAGATCTCTGTCTCCTTAATACCACTCCCCTGCATCTGGCCCTTGAAGTACCCTGGTTTTAAGCCTGGAGATGACACATCTCCCTCATGGTTTGTCACCTGTGGTGGACTTTTCCTCCAGGGATCTGTCCAATCCCCTTTTGAAGGCATCCAGGCCAGACGCCATCACCACCTCCTGTGGCAGGGAGTTCCACAGACTAAAAACACGCTGGGTAAAAAAAAATCCTTTGTCTATTCTCACTCTCCAAACCCCCAGTCTGAGTGGATGTCCCCTAGTTCTGGCATTTTGTGAGAGGGAGAAGAGCCTCCCTCTAGCCGTTGTCCTGGAATTTGGCATCGAAAAGACTGAGTTTATACCTGTTGGACTTAACGAGGCTCTCTGTACTGTTGCAATTACTCTGTTTCTCTTTTGCACTTCCCCACCTCACCTGTCCCTCGACTGACCATTAGGAATCTCTTGAAATCACAACCATCTAAGGACCCAGAGCTAGGGCCAATGCCTGTCACGGCAGTGTTCACAAAGAACAAGACATCACTTCGCCTTGGTGACAAGGATGCAACAGAAATAGAAGAATGAAATAGGATTTTTTTCCCTACTCTGTGCCAGAGGCCACTGGGCAGGGCTGTATGTGCCCTATGGCCTCATTGAGAATAATGTAGATCACATGGTCAGATGTGGTAAATGGCACAGTGGCATTATAGTTATTAGGAAGACGGATGGACTTGAAAAGCTTTAGACTGGGATATATTGGGAGATGTACCAGTACCACCCTGAATCTTCATTTTCACAACCAGAAATGTTCCTGGGAGAGGCTGGGTCTCAGCCCTGGTGACTTTTCCTGAGTTGAAAGGAGGTCTGCAGAGGGCTTGAAATGCTGATTTTTCTGTTAAAACCAGAGACTCACAAAAAGTTGATTCTCATCCAGTGCCAAAGCTGACATTGACACATGGATACTGTTATTATATGATTTGGTCAATAGGTGGCACTGGGGATAGTTGTCTCTGGGTAGAGTTGGCCGTTCTTGTTTCTGTTCTTGATTTTAGTTGGGTTGCTTTCTTTTTCTCTTTTTTTTAAGAGAGAGAGAATTGGGTTCTTGCCAAGATTCTTGACCCATTTATCCCATAAGGCCTTCCAGGTCAACCATGCTGTAAATACTAGCAACATGAGGACGTGATCAGCAATATCTCCCTTCTAAGAAATATTCATGTTTGCCTAATGTGCGGTCAAAACACTTCAGATTAACAGTGACTCTTTCACCTGTATAACCACAGTGATTTAGTGATCACCATGGTGGCACATCTCTTAGATCTTCCATGCCTGGCTACAGAAGACATTGGACATCCTGGAGTACTGTGTCCAGTTCTGTGCACCTCAACTTAAAAAGGATGCTGGCAAACTTGAATGGGTCCAGAGGAGGGTGACCAGGATGGTTAAAGGTCTGGAAGAAATGTCTTATGAGGAGCAGCTTAGGGAGCTGGGAATGTTTAGTCTTACAAAGAGAAGGCTGAGATGGGATATGATAAAAGAGCCCCATAGCGCAGTGGTTAGATGCCTGTACTGCAGGTAAAACTGTGCTCACAACCCGGGGTTCAGTCCCTGGTAGCCGTCTCACTCAGCCTTCTATCCTTCTGAGGTCGGTAAATTGAGTACCAAGCTTGCTGAAGGGGGGAATGTGTAGCCTTCATAATTAAACTGTAAACCGCCCAGAGACTACTTGAAGTGGTATGGGGCGGTATATAATCAGAACACTTTAAACTTATGTTTAAATATTTGAAAGGCTGTCACATTGAAGAGG
Source organism: Phrynocephalus forsythii (assembly GCA_029282475.1). NCBI lineage: Eukaryota > Metazoa > Chordata > Lepidosauria > Squamata > Agamidae > Phrynocephalus > Phrynocephalus forsythii. Next base: position 199,768,316 of record JAPFRF010000001.1, on the reverse strand, counting down.
GGACTGGTTTGTTTTCCATGGCTTCAGAGACTAGGACTCGGGGCAATGGTTTCAAACTACAGGAAATGAGATTCCATTTGAACATTAGGAAGAACTTAATGACGGTTAGAGTTGTTCGGGAGTGGAATATGCTGCCAAGGAGGGTGGTGGAATCTCCTTCTTTTGAGGTTTTTAAGCAGAGGCTGGATAGCAATCTGTCAGAAATATTGTGATGTGGGTTCCTGCATGGCTGGGGGTTGGACTGGATGGCCCTTGAGGTCTCTTCCAACTCTATGATTCTATATAGGCAGATTATTCTAACTATAGATGTAGAATAGGAAACAACATTGTGGAGAGCAAATATAGTCTAAGCCTGTGAAGGCCCGGAGGTACTGAGAACCTTTTGGGTAGACCTTTGAAAAAGCAGTTTTCAGTGTGTACTACAGGGAACCCAGAAAACAACTTCCAGAATTCCAGCATCACTGCTGTGTACGAGTTGTTTGGAATTATTTTCTTGGAATGATGTAGTCCAAAAGAGCACCACTTCTAAACTCCGGATTCAACTGGGCCGGGAACTAACACATAGTTTTCAAAAGCTTTAAAACTACAACATCTGCAAACTGATTCAGGAGCACAGGAAGTTGCAGTGCTTAGCTGATGGATCAGTCTGGTAAACGGCTTTAACATTCTGACTAATTTTAATTGCTCGTTTCCTCCCTGACCATTTCAAAAGAAATTTAAACATAAGGTGAAACTTGCTAGGAATTATGCGCTCATCTAAAAACAAAAGATCGCTGCTTCCTTCACGGTTCTTGTTTTTAATCTCCCATCTGCACGTATACACAGATGTTGCTGACTGACTAAAATTCACAGCACCCGTCAGCTTCAGAGTTCTGAAAGCTCTCATCTTTTTGGTATCAATCAAGTTAGAGTCATAGAATCATCGTAGGATTGGAAGGGACCTTGGAGGACATCTAGTCCCACCCCCTCGCCCAAGGCAGGAGACCTCATATCATCCCAGACAGAGATGGCTACTGGTTAATACATGTAATCAGTAAGACAGACTTGCTTCCACCCGGGATACCTGATTCATTAATCTTGATCAATTTATGATGCCCTCCCTGCTGTCAGAGGTTCCCAAATTTGTATCTCCCCTTCTCACTTTATTTTGTTCTTGGAGCGAATATGTCTGTGAAGATTCTCAGTCATCCAGGTGAGTTTATCTGGAAGTTGAGTCATGGCTACTGGACTTCTTTTTTGAGAGATAGAAACGTTTCGCTGCTCATCCAAACAGCTTCATCAGTCTGAATACAGCTAGTGCGAGTCCTCCATCTTATAGTCAGTCAGCTTTGACCTCTTGTCATCCTGGTCTGAATTAGGGTGATAAGATGAACAATGGCCTGAATAGGCTCATTAGGGAGACAATAGACAAAAGCCTTCACCAGGAAGGCTATAGCTAATGACCCATTCTTTATGGGTTTTAGCACCTTAAGCCATTGTTCACCTTAAGGCTATGGATACTATTGTCTCCCTAACGAGCCTATTCAGGCCATTGTTCATCTTATGAGCCTAATTGCGAACAGGGTGAGAAGAGGTCAAAGCTGACTGACTATAAGATGGAGGACCCACACTAGCTGTATTCAGACTGACGAAGCTGTTTGAATGAGCAGCAAAACGTTTCTCTCTCTCAAAAAGAAGTCCAGTAGCCATGACTCAACTCCCAGATTCTTGGAGGGAAGTTTTCTTAGTTATGTAAATGAAGTCCTTTGTTTAGCAAGACACATGTTCTTTTTGGGGGGGGGACCAGTGTTTCTAATTCTTAAGATAAAGCATCATTCAGGACCACTCTAGATTGGGAATGAGAGCCAGTGAGGACATCAACAGGCCCCAAGATCAAAATGTTGACTTTTCAAATAGCATGTCGAGAAGATGGATCCCACTGCATCACATAAATGCCTAAGTGCCTATAGATTGCAAATCATGGATGATACAACCCAAGCACAGAAATAATATTGCAAACCCCAAACCCACAAATATTCCCTCCTGATTCACAGCAGTTTCTTGGGAAATGCCGCATGTTATGAGTGCTTTTAAAAATGGTATTCAAATTTTCATGGGGACGGGACTGATTAGCAAGAGGTTCAAGGAGACAGTTTACATAACATATCCAGTGCTGATAATACCAATGCCAGGTTTGGATACATAAAATATGAAGAATAGAGAGCTTTTGCTAAAACATGTTCTAGATTCTGCACTAACCTACAGGCTCTCCAACCCCATTACTCTCTGTAAGCTACTGGGAAGAGTTTTCTTTGAGCAGTTGTGCTGTAAACAGTGGTGCCACAAATGGCCTATCCAGAAAACCTGTGGGCCCAATACAGCTGCCCATGTCATCTGTCAGGTGGGGTGACAGTGGTAATACCTTTTCCACTCTCAAAATGACTGGCTTCAGAAAGCTTTTGGCCTTGTGGCACAGTGGTTAAATGCCTGCACTACAGGTAAAACTGCTCATGACCTGGGGTTCAATCCCAGGTTCACTCAGCTTCCCATCCTCCCGAGGTCAGTAAAATGAGTACCCGGCTTGCTGGTGGTGGGGGCAATGTGTAGCCTGCATGCTGTAATTAAAACAGAGACTACTTGAAGTGGTATGGGGCGGTATATAAGCAGAACACTTTGCTTTTGCTTTGCTTCTCCTGAAGGAGTCAGAAGCGTGTAGCTCCCTAGATTCTGCTGGACAGGAATACCTGTCAACCCTAGTCAGCATAGCCAAGGCTGAAGGATGATGGAAGCTTGAGTCAGATGATTTCTAACAGGCCTTGGGGTCTTCTTTCCTGGTCTGTTGCTTCCTAATCAAAATATTCTGGCAAGTGTATTGAAGAATAGGCAGATTCTGTTCTTACTTTTCTTTCCTTTTTAATTTTTTAATTGCCAATCCACATAAGAGAATACAAGCTTGTTATATAAACAATACTGAATAACACAACAAAGTAAACATTCTTAAACTATCCAACAGTCCAATCCATACTCTGATTTATCCAATTTAGTTTTTTGTATAACATATGAGGTTAACAGAGGTTGCCATATATTCAGAAATGTATTGTGTTTTATCTCTCCCCTGTATAGTTTAAACCTACTAGTCAGTTTTTCCATATCTGCAACTTCCCATATTTGGTTTCCAAATGTTAGATTCTGTTCTTACTTTTCTGAAGGAATTACAGTGGTACCTCAGATAACAACTGCCCCGGATAACGAATAATTTGGATAACAACTGCAAATTTCTGGGTATAGGGCTGCCTCTGATAACGAATTTTCCCTATGGGCTGCCTCGGATAACGAATCGCAATTCCTAGGTATAGCTCTGAATGGAGAACAAATTTTCTCTATGGGCTGCCTTGGATAACGAATCTTCCTATGGGCTGCCTCAGATAACAAATTTTCCCTATGGACTGCCTCAGATAATGAATTTCCAGCATGCATCAGTAAAAAAGTTATCCCAGGTGAAATTGCATCTGTACCTTTAAAGTGCACTTTTTAAAGAGTTTTGAGCAAAAAACCAGGTGTCTGTTCCTTTTTCCTAGGCTCCAGAACGGATTAAACGGTTTCCCATTCTTTCCTATGGGAAACTGCATTTCGGATAACGACGTGTTTCGGATAACAACTAACCTCGGAGAACGAATTACTGTCGTTATCCGAGGCACCACTGTATTTTTATAACCTGCTATATATGAAAGCACATTGCAGCTTAGTAGCTCATTGGAAAGAATGGAAGCCTGTCTGAGTTATGAAGAAACTTCAGATTTACCTTTCCCTTTCCCCCTAAAATAAAAAGAGCACATTTTATGGGAAGTATTTACATTTTTAAAAGTGACTGCATTCTTGTTTGTGCATCGGAATGCCCTTGATGAAATTTATGCACCATTGTAATTTTTATGGATGGATGCAAAATTTGTATCTCTTGACGGTTTCAGAATGTTCATTTCATGAGTGATGCATCGAAACATGGAATATTAAACTTACTTTTCTCTTAACTGTTTTATGTGTGTGAATATTCTAGTCTGCTTTTTGCTGGGATGGGAAATCTAGGAAAAATGGGTAACATTTTCTTCCCCCGCAGTAAAGGGTAAGATTCAAACATATGATGAGACATTGAGCATGGGAGACCGAGAAAGAGATAACGGGCTCAACTTGCATCTAGAAACATGTCTGGTGGTGTTGATTCAGAATACACAAAGATAAATGTTTTATCATAGAATCAGGGAGTTGGGTGGGTCAGATAAGGCCCCTGAGTCCAACCCCCAGCTTAATGAAGGGATCTTGGGAGGTTTTTAAGCAGAGGCTGGATGGCCACCTGTTGGGAGTCCTGTGATGGGGGTTCCTGCATGGTAGGGGGTTGGACTGGGTGGAGCTTGAGGTCTCTTCCAACTCTATGATTCTAGGATCCCAGTCAAAGCAGATCTGACAGATGGTTGTCCAAATTTATCTTGAAAGCCTCCAGCATAGGAGAACTCACCACCTGCCGAGGTAAAGAGTTCCATTGTCATACTGCTCTAACAGTTAAGGCATTTTCCTGATATTATGGCTCTCTCCTACCCAGGAAGTGAAACTTTCTGAGCAACATGCATACTAGACGTTAGCACCGAGCAGCAACACAAATGCTCACACATGGGCACGAGCTGATGTGGATTCTCGGAGGAGGCACAGACGCTGGCATGCAAATAGTTCAATTCAAACTGAATTGTCCTTAGCTATTCTACTCAACCAAATAGCTTCTGTCCCCACGGCAGCAACTGGACTAGGCTTCAATCCTAAACACACTCCTCCGCAGAACTCTCTTCTGTGCATAAGATTGCATAGTTTGGCTCCAGTAGTTTGTTATTAAAGCTCTTCTGATTTATACCTGCTAAAGTACAGTGGTACCCCGACTTAAGAGCAGCTTGACTTAAGAGCAATTCGACTTAAGAGCAGAAAACTGTTGGTGTTTCAACTGCCACCTTACAAATTTCAGATATGGTCCGCTTGACTTAGAAATATTTTTTCATTTTTTATTTTTAACTATTTTTTCAATTTTTTAAATAGGTAACCTGACTTAAGAGTACTTCAACTTTAATTCTGAACAGATTAAATTTGTAAGTCGAGGTACCACTGTATACAGTAACCCTATTATGCAGATAGGGATTTATTATGTTCAAGGAAATATAAACTACTACCAGAGATTAGCAGCATTGTGGAATAATAAATGCTCTTAGTGATTATGGAGCTAGGAGACAAATGAACAAGGCAATAGAACTTAGTACAAAACTTATATTACATATGTACACATGACAAAGAGTAATATACAGTAACTAAATACAAAGCACAGCATATAGAGAAGATACAACAGAGTGTGGGGTAAGCTGTTGCTCCCCTTAGGCAGTCCTAATTTACATTGGTTTACCTGCTAGACATGGGCACGACCAGAAAAAATGATGTTTCGAGTTTTCGTTTGTCGGAACGGGTCCGTTTCGGGTCGTTTCCGTTTGTCGCGAAATTTTTCAAAAATTTGTCGTTTCCGTTTGTCGTTTGTCGTTTGTCGTTTGTCGTTTCCACCGCAATTTAGCATGATTTGACTTCCCCCAAAGCATAGGGGTGTCCCGCAATCAGGGCCGGCGCTAGGTGTTTTTGCGCCCTAGGCGGCGGGCGGGGGCGGGTGGCGGGGGGAGGTGGGGCGGGCGGCGGTGGCGGGGGGTCATGGGTAGGCGGCGGCCGCAGGTAGGCGAGTGGGTGGGCGGCGGCGCGGGCTGCAGGCGGGTGGCGGCGTGGGCGGACGGGCGAGTGGGCAGTTAGGATATCACTTTGGATAGAGGTTCTGTTCTTGGCTTGTACCCCAAATGTGTGTGTGTGCAAGCAAATTGAAGTTGGGAAAATAGAAAATAAATGGTAGTATATAATATATTTTGCATATAGCTTGCTAATAATGCTTAGTAGACTTATTGGGCGGTAGTTTCTTGGGTCTAGTTTACATCCTTTCTTGAAAATTGGCATTATAATAGCAAGCCCCCAGTCCTCTGGTATAACTGCTGTGCGGTCAATCCAAGTAAATAATGAGGCCAAAACTGGGGTCCACCACTCCAAATTATCCTGCAATAAATCAGCTGTTATATAATCAGCGCCTGGGGCTTTGCCTGGTTTCAGCTGGTGAATGAGCGAGATGATTTCCTGCATGGAAACAGGGGGCCACTCTGCCAAACCTAAAGGCAATTCTTGAACTCTGGTTGCAGAGTCAGAATGCTGTGAGTAGATTCCCCTAAAATGTGCTTCCCAGACCTTTGCAGGGTTACATATCTCATTGACAACCGGGTAGGTGGTCAACCCCCTTGTCACAATTTTCCAGAAGCATGAGGGATCCTTAGATCTAGTTGCAGCTATTAATTGTTGCCATAATTCCTTTTGGGCTTCAGCCTTCTTCCTCTTAATCAGGGATTTGTATTCCCTTTTCAGTGTGAACCATTCAGGTGGAATTCTTTCCAGGGCCTGTTGTTTGTAAAATCTATATTTATTCAATAACTCATGCTTCATCTCTCTACATTCCCTATCGAACCAGGGTTTGGAATAAGTGCTATTTCGAGTCTTTATCCTATTGTAATTGGTCTCATGCTTTAAATGATACTGTAAAGAGTTTAATAGTTCTCGGTAGGTCTCTAGCACAGTTGTAACTGAATCAGCTGTGCTAATTAGATGACTCATCTGGATGTAAGACTTGGTATTTAGTAATAAATCCACACCTCCCACTCCCAGTCGAACCTCCCCCTTTATCCAATATCAGAAAAAAATTCTCAAACTTCCAGAGAAGAAATAAAGAATAAACTGCTATTCCCTTCTTTAGACAAAGCTGCAGGGAATCAAAGAAATTATTTTCTAAATTCAATTCCCTCCCTGCCTGCCTAACTTAAATCCTAAAGCTTCCAGCCTCCCTCCTCAATCTCGATCGGATCACACCAGCACCAGCAGCCAGCCCTCCTCCCTCAACCACATCCATACACCCGACTGCGATTTCTGGAAGGTGCCTCGGCTTTTTATGCCCTCCGAGACATCCAGAAGTGTCAATCAAAAACCTGGCGATGCCATTGGTGGAATGGTTCAAAAATTTGCATGGTCCCATCCCATGCCCAGCCCAAATGGGCAGGTCTAAAATAATAAAAAATAAAATAAAATAAAATAAAATAAAATAAATACGACGTTTTATTGCTATAAAAAACCCACTGCTGCTACTATAAAAATTCAGGCATTTAAAATAAATAAATTTCACATGTTTCTGGGGTGATTTGGTGTGTTTTTTGACCACGATTTCAAAAGAAAAATTGTTGTCACCATTTTGGATCGCCCCCCCCCCCACCGCATGGCATGCAGCGAGACAGACGACGAGGATGACCCCCTCCCCCAGCCTGGTGCAAGCAGCCTAGGACAGGAGAAGGGGGAAGGCCGGGGACCCCCCAGAAACCACCCCTCTTGTAGGTGGCAAAGCCTCAGGCAGGCATATTTTCGCCTGAGGGTTTTTTAAAAAAACTTTTAAAAACTTTTTCTGTGCTTCGCATCGCACGATCGCCGCGATGCCACAAACGGAAATGAAAAACCCGACCAAATTTTTCTTTTTTCGGTTCGAGTTCGAGTTCTGACAGCTTAATTATCGTTACCGTTTCCGTTACGTAACGGAAACGATAACCGAAAACGGAAATGACAATTTCGCTGAGTCGTGCCCATGTCTACCTGCTACTTTTATACATACAGCTCCCTGCTCTAGCCCAATCAGATCCTTGATGAAGGGAGGAGATCAAACTATTCCACCTGGCACTAATAATCCTGACCTTACAGGCTCATCATTCTTCGCACCTGTGTCCTAGACCTAATACACATTCTTGTCTAGCTCATGACATGGCACAATTTACAGAATCCATTTTGTAATCTGTGAAATACATATTACAGACTTTTTGTCAAAACTACAATCCTTGACAATACCCACTGGATTGATTTAGCAACAGCACTCTAAAGGGGGAAGACCCATTTCCAATCTAAGTGGTTATGAGGAGAATGGGGTATAACAGAAGGAGAAGTGTGTAGGACTGGTAGAATGGGGTGTATATTGGCCATGAGAATACATAGCAAAAATTGTAGATGGGCTTTTCTTTCTTAACCAAGGACAGAAAATCCATGATACCTTTAAAAGGGAGTTCCTGCTATGATTTAGTTGAAAGCTTCTGTCAGTGCTCTTGCTGCAATTGTGGTGTCATGTTTAAACCATGCCGTAGTCTCAATGGCAAGTAATTTGAGAGAGATGTGTGGCATGTTGAAGCCATGGGACATCTTATTGTAAGCTAAACTTGTTGGCTTAGCTTTGCATGTGGCCTGACTTGCTTTTTTGTTTTGTTCTATACCATTATTTTCCATGCAAAGTGTGTTCCATATATGATTAAGTGGTGGTGCTAATAGGGCAGGCTAGACATTGCCCCCTGCCCCTGCACCAGCAAGCTGGGTATTCGGTTTAGGACAGGCATGTCCAAACTTTGGCCCTCCTGATGTTTTGGACCACAACTCCCAGAATTCTAAGACTGTATTTCCAATGGCAAAGGACTGTGGGAGTTGTGGTCCAAAACATCTGGAAGGCCAAAGTTTGGACATGACTGGTTTAGGAGAAGGATGGAAGGCTGAGTGAACCTGGGTCATGAGCTGAGTTTTGGCTGCAGTACTGCAGTTTGACCACTATGAGATGCCTCAGAATGGTTTAGCTTTAGCTAGTGGAACAATCCTTGTAACTTATGCATGGAATGGCCATACAAGACGTCTTGTATGAGCCTTGACGTGCAGTGGTTAAATGCCTGTACTGCAGCTAAAACTGTGCTCACGACCTGGGGTTCAATCCCAGGTAACAGGCTCAAGGTTCACTCAGCCTTCCAGCCTTCCGAGGTCGGTAAAATGAGTACCCAGCTTGCTGGGGGTGGGTGGGCAATATTTAGCCTGCATACTGTAATTAAACTGTAAACTGCCCAGAGATTACTTGAAGTGGTATGGGGCAGTATATAAGCAGAACACTTTGCTTTGCTGTTGCTTTCTACCCAACCTATTAAACTGAAGTGTAAAGATGTCTTCCAACACCTTTCTTCTGAGCGGAAACAGCAGCGACAGTGACTGTGAACTTGATGATGCAAAATCTGCACTCCACTACTGGGCTATGAGAAAGGCAGGTTCATAAAATTATGACTCACACAACAACAATAATATTCGTTTCTTCTCATTCACATAACTACAAACATAGAAATGCTTTAGGAACAGTTTCTTGGAATACAAGTCTTTTTTGTGAGTACAGCATAATAAACGGATAGAGTGAATGTTTCTCTTTGCCACGAAGGTGTGGGTGTGTGCCACTCGATTGGTGTGCATTCTGCAAAGTGAGTGTTAATTCCCATTTGCTTATGGTTGCCACTGTAACCTGCGTGTTAGGGGTGGAGTGCCCGCAAAGCACACTAGAGAGAATTAGAGAAAACTTTGGCCATAATGCATTAGATGAGGCAGTGCCAGCCTTTATCTCCTGTGGCTTTAAAAGGAGGTCATGAGTATTTTTGGAAAGAGATCCAACAACATAGCCATTCACACTGATAATCTATGGAAGCTTCCATGTACAGGAGCAGTATGTCTTAGAGTAGCAGGAATAGTCACTTCCGGCTGCTTAGATGAGCGGCTGAAAAAAGCTGAGCTCCGTACGATCAAAATGTAAACAGCTTTAAAAGTCTTGTTCTCCCTTCAAAAACTTGTGAGTAATTTTTCCTATGTAGTTTTAAAGTGATTAATTGCAGACTGGAGCAGTCTGGAATGCTAAACATCTGATAATTCATCGGCAGAAAGTACTTTCGTTTTTGACTCGTGTGTGATCGTCGTGTGTGATCGGCTTTTATTTTCAAGCTACTGAGTCAATAAGATGATTGTTTTGTTTTATAACCTGGATTTGTATCTTAAAAAATCTGCTTAATGAGAAGAAAAAAATCTAAGCCTTTGCAAGAAGTTAAATGGGCCTGTTCAGCATCTGATCGTAGCCTTGAGAGATTATCACGTCTTGAAGGCTCGTCCGCCCTTCAGGAGGAGGAGGAGGAGGAGGGGGCGAGAATCCTAGCTGTACTATGGAGAAAAAATTTGAACAACAACTTTCCGTTCTCACGGAAGGTTTGGAAGCGCTGGGGGGTTTACCCAAGGATATCAAACAGATCAGTGAGGACTGTAAATTTTTCAAAAAGGAATTTCAGTCTCTTAATACTAAAATTGAGAAGATACAAGCAGATTTTAAGAACTTTGATAAGAGAGTGACTCAGGTTGAAAACTTGGCTAAGCAAAATGAGGATGGAATACAAAAACAAAAGAAATATTTGGAGGAAATAAATAAGAAAGTAACTTACCTTGAAGATAGTTCCAGGCGATCCAATATCAAGATTATGAACTTGTTTGGGCCCGCCCCCGAAGGCTTCTTGATCCGGCTCGGTTCCGGGAAGCCTTCGGGGAGCTTTCTGGTGGTTTGGCTGACGATTCGGCCGAAGGCCTGGCTAACCAATGGTTTGAGTCAGCTGCCGAGGCTGTCGACCGAATCGCCCCCAAGCGTCTCCTCCGGGGCAGAGCCCGCGCTTCCCCGTGGTTTACGGGGGAGTTAAAGGCAATGAAGCAGGAACGGAGGAGACTGGAGAGCATCTGGAGACAGAGCCGCACGGCGATAAATAAGACTGCCGTTGTGATCCAGACTAGGCGCTACTCGCGAGCGATCAGGGAAGCCAAAAGATCTTTCTTTTCCCTGAGAATTGGTGAGGCCTCGAACCGCCAGGCAGAACTCTTCTGGGTGGTCCGGGACCTCACCAATCCTAGTCTGGCCAGGCCTCCTCCTACTGATTTCAGTAGCGAGCACTTTGCAGTCTTTTTTAGAACCAAAATAGAGGCCATCCGTGCTGGCTTTGTATCCAATGACACTAGCCCTCCCTCGCCATCCCCAGCCCCCTCACCCCCTCGTTCTCCTCAAATGGATGAGTTTGGGCCTGTTTCCCCTTTGGAAGCCTCCAGGGCTATTGCCCATTGCCGTCCCGCGACCACCCCCTTCGACCCTTGCCCATCTTGGCTAATCAAATCTGCCGGAGGGAGCATGCCCGAATGGGCTGCAGCCATCGCCACCGCCTCCTTTGGCGAGGGGGTATTTCCCTCTCGTTTTAAGGAGACGGTGGTCAAGCCCATTTTGAAAAAACGGGATTGGCCGCGGACCAATTGGCTAACTATCGCCCGATAGCCAACGTTCCCTTCATGGGCAAGGTGATCGAGAGGGTGAGCGGTGCGGATTCAATCTTTTTTGGAGGAACAGCGGTGCCTGGATCCTTGCCAGTCCGGCTTCAGGCCTGGCCGGGGTACCGAAACAGCTTTGGTCGCGCTGCAGGATGACCTTATCCGGGCGGCCGACAGGGGTTGCTCTACCCTGTTGGTTCTCCTGGATCTGTCAGCGGCCTTTGATACCGTCGACCACGGGTATCCTACTGGACCGGCTCCTGGAGGTGGGGATCGGGGGCACTGTTCGCAGTTGGCTCCGGTCCTTCCTTCAGGGCCGGTCTCAGTATGTGCAGCATGGCGGAGAGTTGTCGGCCCCGTGGACACTCCCCGTGCGGGGTCCCGCAGGGCCTGTCTCTCTCCCCCATGCTGTTTAACATCTATGTAAGGCCGCTGGCGGGGTCATCAGGAGATTTGGGCTGCGTTGTCATCAGTATGCTGATGACACGCAGCTCTATCTCTGTTTTTCCACCTCTGCAGTGGAAGCTGTCCGGTCCCTTGACCAGTGTCTGGAGGCGGTCATGGCCTGGACCAAGGCCAACAGGCTCAGACTCAACCCTGAGAAGACCGAGGTGATGTTCTTCGGGAGCTCCCCGTCTGGGTACGGGGGCCCCCTCCCCAGCCTGGAGGGTGTTTCCCTCCAACTGGCGGAGAGGGTTCGGAACCTGGGCGTGATCCTGGACCCGGCCTTGTCCCTGGATGCCCAGGTGGCGGCCGTGGCCAGGACCGCATTCTTTCATCTTCGCCAGATCGCCCAGATTCGCCCTTACCTAGATGGGGACTCCCTGAGAACAGTGGTGCAGGCGCTGGTGATCTCGAGGCTGGACTATTGCAACGCTCTCTACATGGGGTTGCCCTTGACTCTCCTGCGACTGCAGCGGGTGCAAAATGCAGCGGCCAGACTGGTGGCGGGTGCGCGTCGCTTTGACCGCATCACCCGGTGCTGGCCCGGCTGCATTGGCTTGCCTCCCGGATCAGATTCAAGGTCCTGGTTTTAGTTTATAAAACCCTCCATGGCCTGGGTCCGGACTACCTGGCGGAGCGGATCGCCCAGCGGTCAACATCGGCCCGACGGTTCGGCAGTCGCGAGCGCACTCGCTGCAGGTTCCATCCCCGAGAAGCCAGGCGGTCCCTAACCCGGAACCGGGCTTTCTCGGTGGCCGCTCCATCCTTATGGAACTCAAAGCGAAGTGCGCTCTGCAGAGTCCCTGAAAACACAAAGCGGTGAAGACTATCCTATTCCGCGAGGCCTTTGGCGACCTAGCTTAGCCCCCCTTTTTTTTTTAATCCGCCATCGATAACTTGCTGAATTCTATAGCAGCGGCGAGTTCAGAATTTAAGGGTGCGCCTTCGCCTCTGCTTTTTTTAATATGTTTTATTTTAACTCCTGTTGACCTGTTGGTCTTGTCTCCTATTGTTCTGTTATGTATTTTCTGCCTGTATTTGCTGAATTGTTCAGCCATGTTCGCCGCCCAGAGTTCCCGTTGGGAAGATGGGCGGGATATAAATTCAACAATAAATAAATAAATAAATAAATAAACTTTGCATTAAAGAAAAGAGACAATCTTAAAGAAGAGGTGATTTCATGGATAAATACAACTATGAAGTCACAGTTTGTAAGAGAGGAAGATGTTGAGAGAATTCATTTTCTGGGCAGCCCTCAAGTTCAACCCAGGCCCATAATACTGAAATTTTCAAACTATGCAAAAAAAGAAGAATTTTTGAGGGCGATAAGATCTAAGCCAGAACTTCTCTCATATAATGGCACTTCTGTTCAAGTGTATCAAGATCTTTCCTATGCAACATCTCAGTGGAGGAAAAATATGCGCCCTGTGACAGCAGTTCTTATAAAAAAACAACTTGAAGTACAGTTGGGGCTATCCAGTATTCATCAAGATTTGGAAGGATGGGATTCTTCATAAAATTTACTCTCCAGAAGAAGGAAAACACCTATTAGCTGCATGGGGCCTCTCACAGGAAGATCCGGGAGCAGCAACATAGAGTGGTTAAGTGAAGAAAACACATGGGAAGAAAGGGGATTCCTGCATAATTTTTTTATATTTCTCCTTTAGTCTTTTTGGGTCTTTTTTTGGGGGGGGTCTTTTTTTTCATTTTTCCATTTGTGCTCCTTTTTTCATTTTCTTTATTTTTCCAGTTTTTGATTTTTGATTTTTGATTTTTTATATGGGAAGAAAGTAGATTTTATTAAAATTACTATCTATTTTTCTACTTGGGTTCTATATGGGGGGATTTTGGGGAGGGGCTTTTTTTGCTTTTTCCTTTTTGCTTTTTCCATTTTTCTTCTTTTTATTTTTCCATTTTTCATTTTATTTTTATTTTTCATTTTTTATACCTAATCTCTTTATTTTCCCTCTGTTTCCTTTTGTTTTCTTAGTCATTGTTTTTTCCTTTTCCTTTTCCCCTTCCCCTATCCCTCATCCCCTTCCCCCCTCCCCAACCTCCCTTTTTCCTCTTTCTCTTGCTCTCCTTCTCCTTTTTTTCTTTTTTCTTTTTTTTCTCTTTTCCCTCTTTCCCTCCTCCTCCCTTTTGACAGTAGGGAAAATGGGCAGTGGGAGAGCGAAGGGAATATTGCAGAGTGAAGTAAATATTGCAGAATTTAGTAGAATTGATAAATGTTTAATGGGGAAAACAAGAGGGTAAATTACTTCAGATTGTACGGATGTGGGAGATCTGGCTGTGTCTCAAGTTGCTGGGAATGGCGCCCCCCTCCCCCTTAGAGTCATGCTGGAGTCCAATGCAGTGTGGATAAAGGAGGGGGTGGTAAGATTGATAATTGTAGGGTGGTGGGGTATGGTTGGGGATAGGTTTGGGTTATTTCATATTACTGTTTTATCATTGTGTTTTTTATTGAATTTTTCTGTTATATGTATCACAACAGGATCAAAACAAACAGGTGATTTAAAGGGGGCATGGGGACCAATATAAAAGTAGTTACTTTAAATGTGAAAGGCCTAGGATCTGTTATAAAGAGAAGAAGAATAGAAGCTCTACTGAAGAAGAGTAAAGCGGACATTATTTTCCTACAAGAGACTCATCAATCAAGAGATGGGATCAACGAACTCAAGCTACAGAATATCAACATTTATGAGAAAGGGTATGGGACTTCAAAATCTAAAGGAGTTGCAATTTTAATTTCTAAATATTGTGAATTTGTAGTACAAGAAGTAATAAAGGATGACAATGGTAGATATTTAATAATCCAGGGTTTATTGGGAAAAGAAAACTATACTCTAGTGAATGTTTATGCACCTAATGTATAGCAAGAAGTTTTTTATGAATCTCTTCTAAAAGAACTGGACAAGGTGAAAAAAGGCTATGTTATTATGGCAGGAGACTTTAATATGGTACTGGACAAAGTAAAGGATAAATCTAACATTAAAAAGGATGATATGAATAATAGAACTACTACTTTGAATAAAGTAATGAAAACTGCAGGTTTAAAGGATATTTGGAGAGAATTAAAGGGAGATGAGAGAAGATATACATATTATTCTTCGGTACATAAAAGTTATTCTAGAATAGACTTTATATTTGTATCCCATAATTTGCTTTCTAAAATAATTGAAACGGAAATTAATACTATAAAAGTAACGGACCATGCTCTAATGGAAATGATAATGAAGGTTAAAAAAGATTATAAAGAGGTAAGAAGATGGAGAATGAATTCCAGTATTTTTCAAAATGTAGATGTAATAGAAAGGGTAAAAAATGAATGGTTAGAAACATGGTCCATAAATGAAGCAGCTGGAAGCGAAATGGGATTGATATGGGACACTATGAAGTCAGTTATGAGGGGATTAATTACAAAGGAAATGTGTAAATTCAAAAGATCAGAAGAGGAGAATATTAAAAAGTTAGAAGATGTAATTAAAAACTTGGAGCATAAGTATCTTGTAAATAGAGATAATAGAACATTTTTAGAACTTCAAGCTAAAAGAAAAGAACTAGATAGTATAGAATTTGACAAAGTTCAGAGGGATTTAATGTATATGAAGAGAAATTATTTTGAATTTAGTAATAAAAATTCTAGATTTTTGGCACGGCTATGTCAAGCTAGAAGAGCAAAAAATGCAATAGGTGCGATTAGAGATAAATTAGGAAAGAAGTGTAGCCTGATGAAAGATAAATTGCAAATATTTCAAGAATTTTATGAAGATTTATATAAGGGAGGTAATGCCTCTAAAGCAGACATAGAAAAATATGTTAAAGAAATTGTTAAAGATAAGATACTAGAGACAGACATGAGAGAATTAGAAAAACCAATTCAAGAGGAAGAGATTGGAGCAATTATTGATAAGCTAAAAAATGGTAAAACCCCGGGTTGTGATGGATTGGATTCAGATTTTTATAAATTGTTTAAATCAGTTTTAGTTCCAAGATTAAAAATACTTTTTAATAGAATCTTACAAGGAGATAAAATACCATTATCTTGGAAACATTCATTAACAATTCTTATTCCAAAACCTAATAAGGATGTGATGGACCCTAGCTCATATAGACCTATTTCATTAATAAATCAAGATGCTAAGATTTTTACTGCAATATTAGCGAACAGAATGAATGGGTTCATTACAAGATATATTAAGGAAGATCAAAATGGGTTTTTAAAGGGAAGACAAATGTCTAATCTAACTAGAAGAGTGCTGAATATTATATATGATATAGAAATGAACAAAGGGAAGGCTGGCATTTTATCATTGGATATATTTAAGGCTTTCGACTGTGTGGAATGGCCAACACTAAAAACAGTGATTGAAAATTGGGGGTTTGGAGTGAAATTTAGAGGTGTGATAGATCAATTATATTCTGAAAATACATCGGAGATAATAATTAATGACGGGATTTCAAATAGGATATCTCTAGGCCGAGGTACTAGACAAGGTTGTCCCCTCTCCCCAGTTTTATTTTGCTTAATGATCGAAATGTTAGCGGAAAAAAATAAAAAATGATGAGTTAATTAGCTGACTAGGTATTGATAATAAAGTAAAGATTAATTTATTTGCAGATGATTCCTTATTGACAATTAAAAACCCACTAGAGAGTATGGACAGACTTAAATATCATTTGGAGAAATTTGAGTCAATATCTGGATTGAGGGTTAACTGGCAGAAATCTCAGGTGATGCTGTTTAATCATAACAAGGAAGAACAAGAAGCATTTACCCACAACTACGGATGTAAGATAAGTAATTCAATTACGTATTTAGGTATAGAATTAGCAAAGGATACACAGAAACTAAAGGAACTTAATTATAGTAAACTGAAGAAAGAAATTAAGAATAAAATGTTAGAATATTCAAGTTTAAAACTTTATTGGTTTGGGAAGATTGCATTGATGAAAATGAAAATTTTACCAAAGTTAAATTTTATTTTTATGATGCTTCCAATACAGCTAAGTAAGGATGACCTTAAATTTTGGCAAGACTTAATTAACAACTATTGTAACAGTGGTAAAAAAAGCCAGAATAAACATAAAATATTGGTATATGGCTCAGAATAAAGGTGGTATAGGTTTACCGAATGTTAAAAATTATTATTTAGCAAATCAAATAAGGTTTATTTGGGATATTGTGTTTAGCCCAGAAAGATTAATATGGTGGGAAATGGAATCATCGGAAATAAAGGAGGATATTGAGAAATACCTATTTGGCACTACTAAGAAATCAAAGTTAAATGAGATTAACAGCCCCTTTCTTAGATCTATGTTAAATGCATGGTATTTGCACAAGAAAAAATTATGTCCCTCAGACTCGCCATTGAGATTGTGAAGGAAAGGAGAAAGGATCAAAGATGGAGTCTATATGGTTCAGTTATATGTCTTCTCATTCAGGCTAGAACACCAGCAGTCAGCAAGAAGCAGTTTCTATTTCTGTGTGAGAATGTTTTGCCATGTTCTGTACAAGCAATTATTTGCAGGTGTCTTATCTACTGGGAACCAGCAAGATGGAAGCTTTGTTGTGCCATCCAAGAAGAATGAAGCCATAACACCAGTGCCAACAATTAATTAAGGAATCGCTGTGAGATGATCGCATGGGAACGCTGTACAACATGGACTATCATTAAAACTAGCCAGATGATTGGACAATGAGTTGGAAAAGGATGGACGAAGGGGGGGTGATTTGCTGAGAATGTGAATGCTTAAAAAGTTAGACAATAGAATTAATAGTGAGCTTTTGTCTTCAATATGCTTGCATAGGTTTGGATAGAATATGCTAGGCATAGATAGGGCCACAATGGCTAGTGTAACTTAGATTAGACAGATAGTTTTATTATTTTACTGATTGCCAAAGACTGAACTATTACCTGTATTTTGAATTGACTTATTTTCAATAATTCTTTAACTATTTTTAATAAAAATAATAATTTTACAACTGGTTTGGTTTTTGCTCAGAGGTGGGAGAGCTAAATCCATAGCATTGGTTTAATGGTGGCAGTTTGGCTGGTGTATTTTAAAAGTACACAGTCTGTTTAAGTATTTTTACTAAGTCCAGAGGTGATCTGAGGAAGCCTTTGGGAGAGGACCCAGGACGGTTCCTTGACAGAGATCTGTAACTGAAATGGAAAATTTCCCTACAAATTTAAAGGTTTTTAAAAAAGTATTTAGGGATAAACAAGTGATTAGATTGAAAGACTGGATAGACAAAATGAGGGGGAAAGAACAAATGAATGAAGTTCTCCAAGGTAGGGATATATCATGGTTCAATTTTATACAATTAAAGAAATGGACTGATACTTGGTTAAAGAAAAATAATAAATGTAGAGAGGACACAAAATATGAGCAGGATTTTACTGCTGTACGAGGATACTCAGAACGAAATGGTAGTAAAAGGTATTTTTAGCAGACTATATAAAATTATTTTGGATTTAGATAATAATAGGGGAGGACCTGGATCGAAATTAATGTGGGAACAAGATATTAAAAAAGAAATAAGAGAAGAAGACTGGGCTAAAATGTGGAGAATGAGAATTCTCAGATCTTTGTCTGTTAGAATAAAGGAAATTTTTTTAAAAATAAGTTTAAGATGGTATATGACACCAGTGAAATTGAATAAAATGAATGTAAACTTTTCTAAGCTTTGTTGGAAATGTGATAATGAGATTGGTACCTTTTATCATTTGTGGTGGGAATGTAAAAAGATACAGAAATTTTGGAAATGCATCTTTAAAGAATTAAGTGATATATTAGAAATGACCATAGAGCCTAAATCTGAAATTGCTTTGTTATCAATATTTGTGGACCATAAAAAGTTGATTACAAATTTGTTGACAGCAGCTAGATTAATAATTGCTAGAAATTGGAAATCTAAATATGAACTATGTTTGGAAGAATGGTATAATGAAGTATGGAATATAGCTTTAAATGATAAATTGACCTGCTCTCTCAAGGTTAAAAAAGGAGAGTTAAAAAGAGATATTTTCTATGATATATGGGGTAGATTCATTGAATATGTACTTGTACGGAATAAGGGTAAGGTTTCCGCGCAACAATCGATTCTGTTCTGGAGGGGTTGATGATGAATGTAAATATGAAGAGCGATCCTGTTGGTGAAGGGGTGCACTGTTGTCGATGTTTGTTCTTCTTTTATGTAATTTGTATATGTTTTTTTAAACTAAAATAAATTTTAAAAAAAAGAGTAGCAGGAGTAGTGGAGCAGGGGAGTAGAAACATCTGAGAACTAGGCTAGCACCACCGTTTTCCACGACCAATGTCTCTTCATAACCAACTGGCTACCACATTGGAATTAAAATACCAGACTAAACAAGTGCCGCTATCCATTCTTCCCTAACCAATGCCAGTTCAATGCTACAAAAATAGTGAGTGGAGAAAACAGCTGTCAACCCAGTGTGCTTTTTTTTTTTAAAGGAAAAACCTGTCCTCCAACCCAAGAGTGGTGAACGTTGGGTGGTAGAAAATGAGAGTGAACTGTTTAAGCATCTGCAAAGGAAAAAAACTCATTGCAGGTGTTTATTTAAAGAGCACATAGTAGGCTTGTCAATGTTAGCAATGAATACAGAGAGAGAGAGAGAGAGAGAGAGAGGTACCGTGTATAAAGGAATCAATTTGTTCCAAATGAAATTATGTTAAGCAAATTTTCCTTTGTACAAATTTTCCATAGGAATGCATTGAAAACAGAGTAATCCCTAAGTAATCCCTAATTGTGACCATTTTTATGTTGTACGGATTCGCCCCATAGACCATTCTGTTTTCCCCTATCTCAGGAATTTTTTATGTTGTATTTTATGTTATACAAACCATTTGTTAAATGAGGGTCTGTGTGTGTGTGTGTGTGTGTGTGTACACACACACACACACACACACACACACACACACACACACACACACACACACACACACACACACACACACAAGCTAGGGAAGGAAAAAAAGACCTCACATTATTGTGATGTGGCTACAAAAAAGGCAAATGTGATTTTAGGCTGTATTAACAGAAGTATATTCTCCAAATGCCATGAGCTGCTAGTTTCCCTCTCTTTGGTACTGGTTAGACATCACCTTGAGTAGTGTGTCTACTTCTGGACACTATCCTTCAAGAAGGACCTGAAAACAGGAACAAGTTCAGAGGAGGGCAGCAAGGATGATCAGGGGGTTGGGAACCAAACCTTTCAAGGAAAGACTGAAAAAAACTGGGCATGTTTAGCCTTGAGTAAAGAAGACTGAGGGGAGACATGCACCCTTCAAATACTTCAAAAATGATTACATAGAGGAGGGGAAGGATCTGTAGTTGCTCATCATACAGAGCATGACATGCCATAATGGGCTCCACCAACAGGAAGCCAGATTTCGGCTGAATATTGGGGGGAGCTGCCTAGATGCCCTAAGCCAGTAGTTCTCAACTTGAGTGTCCCCAGATTTTCCTGGACTGCAACTCCCAGAAATCCCTTCCAGCACAGTGACTGGTGGAGGCTTCTGGGAGTCGAAGTCCAGGAACATCTGGGGACCCACAGGTTGAGAACCATTGCCCTAAGCACACCATGGACATTTGGTCACAAAGAGTTGGTCACGACTGTAAGGACACAACACACATCAGGGGGGGAAATTCCTAACTGTTAGAGGAGTACGACAATAGACCTCAAGAGGTGGTGGTGAGTGCTCCGATGTTGGAGGCATTCAAGAGAAAATTGGACAATTACCTGGCAGATTTGCTTTGATCTGTATTCCTGCATGGAGCAGAGGGTTGGATGGCCTAACTCAGTGGAGGCCAAACTTCAGCCCTCCAGATGTTTTGGACCACAACTCACACAGTCCTTTGTCATTGGCAGTACAGGCTTAGAATTCTGGGAGTTGTGGTCCAAAACATCTGGAGGGCCAAAGTTTGGCTACCACTGGCCTAACTAATAGACCAGTGATGGTGAACCTATGGCACGGGTGCCAAAGGTGGCACTCGGAGCCCTTTCTGTGGGCACCTGACATCGCCACTTCATAGTGACCTGTATACAGGTTAAATGACTGTATTGGCACTTTGCAAAAATATTAGTGGGTTTTGAATTGCATTTTGGGCACTTGGTCTCTAAAAGGTTCGCCATCACTGTAGTAGACCCTTTCCAACTGGTTCTGTTTCCAGACAGTCTGGTGGTTGATGAAACATCTGATTTTAATTACTAGCCGAGAGCAGAACACACAAACATGAACACACGTTCTCTCTCAGGCAGGTGGGTTACCCTTACAAATAGTGCAGATAGTTGCGTGTTTTATGACAGTCTCCTCATTTAAGTAACGCCTTGCCAGCGCACTGCACATGAGTCGGGATTTGGCATGGAAAGCGCCGGGAGGCTCAACAAAGCTATTGGGAGGGCTTTGCGTCCTCCCCGTCAATCGCCTCTCTCATTCCAAAGTGACACATTAAAATGTAGAGCAAATGTGAAGGAGGAGCAGAGGGGGAGTCGCTGGCCCTCCATAGTTACTGCCACTTCCGCCTTGGCTGTTTGTGTTCCTTGTTTGCCCGACGCTGCCTTCATCGGCAGGTTTGTTCCAATATTTAACTTTGGGCTCTTGACTATTGATGTGATGAGGACTCAGGGCGATTATTCAACAGCTGCATCCCCACCACCTGCTCCTCAGAGAAACTGCACATCTCTCTCCCCCCTCCCCTCTCTCTCACCAGCTACTACTGGTGCTTGTACAACTATGCCTCGTGATTCTCCCCTTCCCGTCTGATGCAAAGGAAGACTGCAAATTCGCCTCGTTTTCGCTCTTGTTCTTCCTGATTGAGAACCTGTGAGGCAGCGGATCGTCAGAGTTATTATTTTCAGTGCAGTTTCATTTACGATACCTTCCACGCGCACCTCCGGCAGGGCAGCATTGATCTGTTTGTGCAGGCAGAGATTTCTGGCGTCGAGACCTATGAATGACTCTATGGCTATTAAGAGGAAGAGGGAAAGGAACCGTTATTGATGCAACTCAATGGAAGGACAAGAGAACAGACTTTAGAAACAATTTTGGCTGTCTGCCAGTCCATGTCCATCACTCTGTCCAATACACCACACTGGGAACCATGGCAGGCATCTAGTTGCACATCTTTCCAGGTTCTGGGTACTGGACTGACACGATCCAGGTTTCAGGGTTTGTCTTGACTTTTTAGGATTTGAGGAAGGATGAGTAAAAAGGGTACAGGAGAGCTTCAGCTGAAACCAAGAATATTTGTTTAATTCACTTGTTTCCAATTCTGTTTTTTTTTTAAAAGTCTCATTCTGCAGCTCCGCTTCTCCCCATTTTATCCACAAAACAGGCCTGTAAGGACTCTATCACACATCCTTTAAAATCCTGATCTAATTTTCAGATAAACTGTTTCCAAAAATCTTGTCCCCATGGCCACCGGGCTTAAAAAAAAAACAACAGTAACACCTCTTCTAGCAAGCTTTCCAAGACCTATCTCTGGCATTGGGTATGTTTGGTTCCAGTTAAAAATGCACATGTTTCTGGAGCCAGAAGTCCATGGGAGTACATATGATCCTGCTTTTTTTAATCCTAGTGCCGACCAGTTGGACCAGGGGCTGGTTGGCGCTTTTGAAAATATAGATTTTTATTCCCCTCCCCCCAAGTGCCCATCAGCTGGCCTTCGGTGCTATTTTTTTAAAAAAATTATTTTTTAAAAAAAATTTTAAAATTTAAAATAGGTCATAATAAGTGAGAATAACCATCTGAAATTCACCAGTCACCACCAAGCTCTTTGCTGAAGTACCTCATGCTATGTCTCTACCAAGTACACTACCACACCTCTGACCAATCATATCAGCCTCCATCACCTGATTTGTTTGACAAATCTTCTGAGCTCTCTAGCTCCACCTTCTGTGTCTAGGCCTTTTTTTGCCCACAGAGATCTAGCAACCTGATTTTTTTCTGGTGAGCTTTAACCCTTTGCAGAGCTGCCACTATCTATTTGCCACTGACTCAAAACCAGTTGCGATCCCTAGTTCCAGAAACCAAGATCATGTTCAAACAAACTCATGGGTTGAGTCCTGAGATACAGACAGGAGAGAGATTAATCTCATGACTGATGCCTTATCTGCTTTACATGGCACCAGTCCTCTTGAATTCAAAGGCCTGTTTGATTATTGGTTGCAAAATGTCATTAGAGGTCCTGTTTTACTGAATATGGTGTAAATATTTGATTGGGGAGAAAAAATGGAGACAATGTTCTGTTTTGCTGAATATTGAGTAAATATTTAGCTTTACACAATACTGCATAAAACAGACATTTGCTTTCATTTGTTTCTGCTAAAAGCAGCAATTCTTACTTCATTACAAAGCAACAATAAATAAAGATAAATCCATCTGTATTACAAAGCAGAATGCATCTGTGCCCGTGGCTCCATCACCACTGAAACTGTATAAGTGTTACCTTGTATAAAGGAATTAATCCGTTCCAAATGAAATTATGTTAAGCAATTTTTCCTTTATACCAATTTCCCATAGGAATGCATTGAAAATGGAGTAATCCCTAATTACAACCATTTTTATGTTGTACGGATTCACCCCATAGGTGATTCTGTTAAGCAAATTTCCCCTATCTCTGGATTTTTTTATGTTGTACAGATTTTATGTTATACAAACCATTTGTTATACAAGGGTCCACTGTACTTAGAACTGAACTTCTTGTGGTTTAATCTGTCTGCTAGAAGAATCAATCTATGATACAATGGCCAAAACATGCTAAATAAAAGGACAGTGCTTGCCTGATTTAAACCCACATCTATACTGTATATGAATTATAAAATGTTTTTTAATCACAGTATCAATCAATCAATCAATCAATCAATTAAATTTTATTATATGGTAATTGACCCGAATATTTGAAAATAGACAATATAGTATACAGAATATAAGATAAATAGTCATTAAATATATCAGACAGGGTAACTCCCAATCATATGGCTATTTTATGGAATCACAGTATTCCATCTTTAATTTTTAAAAAGGTACAGTGATTCATGGTGCTATATGTAAGGGCAGTACCTAGGGAAACAGACTGTCTAAGACACTGCATGAGTTTACCATTCACCTCTGTTGAGTGAGGAACTTACAAACACACAAACACACTAAGGCAGATTCATCCTACCAAAAGACCCAACACCCAAATACAAGAGAGGCAATATAGTATGTACGGTCCAATGCAGTGAGGAGTGTGCAGATTTACACTGCAGATTTCTACACTGGAGAAACCAAACAACCACTAAACAAAAGGATGGTCCAGCACAGGAGGGGAAACAGCTCAGGACCAGAATCAGTAGTACAGTAGGACCCCGGTATCCACTGGTGATTGGTTCCAGCCCTTCCCGTGGATAATGAAAGCCATGGATAAGAGAGAACGCCTGCCCAACCACCCCTAAACTGCTGTTTCCTGACAGTACCTTGCTTTATGACTGCTATTTTGAGACAGTAGCTTGCTTTATGGCTGCTGTTTGTGACAGTAGCTTGTTTTATTGATGCTGTTTGTGACAATAGCTTGCTTTACAGCTGCTGTTTGTGACAATAGCTTGCTTTGTGGCTGCTGAATTATTTATTTATTTTTCCCCTGCCAACAGTGGATAATGACTCAGTGGATACAGGGGTCCGACTGTATACCTCCACCTGAAGGACAAAGGGCACTCATTCAAAGGCAAGGATGTACACCTATTAGAGAAGATAGGTGGTCTGAAACATTTCAGTCTCACCAGAAAAGAAGTCCAGTGGCCATGACTCATCTTTTGGGCATACGTCAGTAGCAATCCAGCAAGACTCCAGCACCTAAGTGATGCAACACTCAAGTAAAGTAATTTAGGAGAAAAAAATTAAAGGGAAAGACGTCTGGCATAATGGCTTCTTTCGTAATGGGACAGCATCCTATACCATCTCAAATGCATCACCAAAATGTCAGCACAGGGAATGCTAGCTGCACACAGAATGCAACCACATGGCAAATCATACAACCAAAAATGGGTTTAAAAAGAGTGTGCCATGGAGCAATTTAAAATAAACAACCGCCTGATGGGTGCTTGAAAGCAAACAATTCTGCTAATAAATGTGCACATATTCCTCATGCTGACAAGAACATGGTGTAGTCAGGAATTTCTGAATCAATTTGCAGTTTCACTAAACTTGGAGTATTTGGAGGAGTACACTGCACACACACACACACACACACACACACACACACACACACACACACACACACACACACACACACACACACACACACAACTTTCAGAGAAATTATTGGGGAGCTACAGTGCAGTGCTGAAAAGCAAAAAAGGTGAGTCCAAGAATGCCATCATAGTTTTATTGGAAAGCTCTTCCTGACAGTAGGGAAACTTTAGGACAGCAGTTCCCACTCTTGGGTTCCTATAGATCTTCTAGGACTACAACTCCCAAAACCTCTGGCTAGGAGAGCTAGAGATGAAGGCTTCTGGATGTTTTAGTTCAAGAACATCTGGGGGACCTAAGTTTGGGAGCCACTGCTTTAGGAGAAACGAGAAAATCCCACACAATGGCTGGAAAAACAGCAATGATGGTATGATGATGAAGGGAGCACAGCCATCGGGGGAAGCAACAGAGCAGATTTAAGTTGCAAGTTGCTTGGCCCATCATAAAACCTGTGAATGTGAAGTCCAGACAAATTATTCTCTGACTCTGACTGGTGGACATGCATAAGCTCTATCTGAAGCTGAGATGGAAAAGAAAACTAAAATTCAGTAAGTGGTACCTTTTAAGACGAATTTAATTCATTCTACGGGTCAACTCGTCTTACGGAAAATTCGTCCTATGCAGCACAGTTTAATGTGGATTCCCATAGGAATGCATTTTAAATTTAATTTAATTTAATTTAATTTAATTTAATTTAATTCATTCTTTTTTCCTCTTTTTGATGCCTCTTGCCGATGATTTTTACTCATTATTGTTTTGTTTTCTTCTTTTCTTTTTTCTCCTTTTTAATTCCCCCCCCCTCAATTTTTGCTGATGTCACTTTGTGTTTTACTGGTTCTTTTAACCTTTATTGTTCACCACCTGGAGTTCCCTGGGAAGACAGGCGGTTATAAAATAAATAAATAAAATAAATAAATAAATTCACCTTGCGAAGCATCCCATAGGAAAATTTGTCTTACGAGGTTTTCCTATTCCTGGATGTTTCATTCGTTGTATGATTTTTTTGTCTTAAGAGGCATTCGTCTTACTAGGTATTAGTGTACTTGTATTGCATGAGAAAATGGAAGGATCCATTTCCCTGAAAATTGTAAGCGGTGGGTCATTACTTAAAAAAAAAAAAGCCAAGAGTCATCCCTCCTCCTGTTCTGCCACTGGAGCAATTCTTGATATTCCCATTTCCAATGTGTTTCTAGGTTAATTTAGCTATTTGGGTCGTCTCTCTCTGCATTCATTTAATTACTGCAAAGGCTGTTCCATGCTGGGTCTTAGTTACCCCTGGGGCACCATGTGAGCCTGAAGCTTATATTTCTCATATGGCTGGGTATTTTGGTGCACTTTCCTCACGGGAGATGATTTGCCAGTTTATGGATGCGGAGGCAATGCCCTGATGTAATTTTAGTTTCTAATTTGACATAGTTTCTGCGGGGGGATGTTACGCACATCAGTTTAAATACAAAACAAAGAAGCGAGGTGGAAAAGTAACTTGAGAGGAGTCATTTTTGGAATGCAACTCTCAGAATGTATTTATTCGTCATGTCATTCTGAGTGTGTGATTATAGATGTTGCCCCCAAATATAACTTTTTCAGTATCCAGGAGTTGAGTGATGGCAGCTGGATATATTTTCTTGTAGGATCGGAACATTTCGCTCCTCATCCAAGTAGCTTCTTCAGTCTAGGAAAAGTCGGTGGGAGGGTTGTACAGGTGTGATCTTCACACACCCCAGACCATTGTCCACCTAATGAGTCTATTCAGGCCATTGTCCACCAG
Source organism: Phrynocephalus forsythii (assembly GCA_029282475.1). Classification (NCBI taxonomy): domain Eukaryota; kingdom Metazoa; phylum Chordata; class Lepidosauria; order Squamata; family Agamidae; genus Phrynocephalus; species Phrynocephalus forsythii. Next base: position 199,741,588 of record JAPFRF010000001.1, on the reverse strand, counting down.
TGCAGACCAGGGTGGGGTGAAACCAAGGTGAACTATAACTTGGTTTATTGTATGATTAGTCTGAAAAAAGGTGCCTGAGAGGGGATATGAAGGAGACGTACAAAATAATGTAAGGCATGAGTAAAGTGGATAGAGGGACACTCTTCTCCTTCTCACAAAATACCAGAACTAGGGGACATCAGTTGAGTTCAGTTAAGTTGAAGGTTTTGAGAGTGAGTGCTGGGAGAGGGCACTGCTCTGTGAGAGTTCTGTCAGGCAGTGAGGGCTATACTGTTTACTAGTTATTAAAGATAGGGGGGCTGGAAGAGTTGATAAAATCTATTATATGTTAAAGGCAACACATACCATCCTCAGACATTGTTATATTTATTATTTTCTCAATAAATTTCATTATTGTTTCAATATTGTACATCTGAGTCTGTCCCAATTCATGAGGCGATGATTTTAAAAGGTGGCAGCATTACCAAGGGAATAAAAGGTGGCAGCATTACCATTTCCAACACAATTACATGTGTAAAAGGGAGGTGTCGTCACAATTTGGTGGCACAGCAGTGGGATGTCGAAATAAACCCGGTTGTGCCTTTGAAAACTCAGTTTCTGGAAGGGGTGACATCCATTCAAACTGAGGACTGGGAGCTTAAGAACAGACAAAATAATTTTTTTCACCCAGCATGTTGTTAGTCTGTGGAACTCCCTGCCACAGGAGGTGGTGATGGCATCTGGCTTGGATGCCTTCAAAAGGGAATTGGACAGATTCCTGGAGGAGAAATCCATCACAGGTTACAAACCATGATGGAGATGTGTCATCTCCAGGCTTAAAACTGGGCCTTTGGCCTGATCCAACATGGCTCTTCTTATATTCTTATGTTCTTATGCTCTTCTGTTCTTATGATTTAAAAATGGAAGAGGGAGGGGTAGTTGTGTGGTTAGTGTCTCCGGGCCCAAAACAATGACTGATCTAGAGAATTATGTGCCTTGACATAGGAGGAGCTGCACACAATCGGTCTGCCTCAGATAAACCTCTCCCCATGTTGCAAACAATGTTGTTGAGGTAACTTTTGCCCTGGTGCTATCTGGGATTCCCAGGTCTTCCTGAGAGGCAAAGTCTCGCTGCTTGTCGGCATGACAGAGGATGCTTCCAGAAGAACTATACCTTGCAGGAAGGTTTAGACCTACCAGTTAGCCCCAGGGCAGCTTCCTTGCTTTTGAAAGGAGAAACAGGCTGGAAAAGGTCCTAATAATGGAAGGAAGGACAGCTCTCCTGTAGGCTTGTGTTTCTGGTCTGTACCACCCAGAATTCGGCCCAGGGAATCCTTGGAGGATTCTTGGAGTTGCATTTTTTAAAAAGAAAGTAAGTCCCAATTCCTAATGACAGGATGCCAGTCATGCTGTCAGACAGCTCGCCTCTGCTTTCAAGTTGGAAGCACGTCACTCCTTTTACCTGCCCTTCACACGGCGTCTCTTGCGCTCCCAAGGTGACATTCTTCCCTGTAGCTCAGCCAAGACTAAATCGCATGAGCCTTTAAGCCAAAATGACGTTCCTCTTGTGATGGGCCAAACAGATTTGCTTCTCACTATTCAGTCTTTTAACATCCCCAGGTGAAGTATGGTTTCCTGGAGGAGCTGCAATTATTGTGGGTGAAAAGGAGAGGCGCAGACTCGGAACCCTCGTCCATTGTGTGTGTGTGTGTGTGTGTGTGTGTGTGTGTGTGTGTGTGTGTGTGTGTGTGTGTGTGTGTGTGTGTGAGAGAGAGAGAGAGAGAGAGAGAGAGAGAGAGAGAGAGAGAGAGAGAGAGAGAGGAATCTTTTGTCCTGCCTACTTGCATTGCTGGGGGGGGGAGTACAAAACAGTAGAAGAAATTGAGTTTTTATTAAACAGTTACACTATTTCTCAGTTTTGGGTAGAGCTTTTGCTTTGTGACAGTCGCGCCCATGTGGAGTCAGGCATCAATGTTCCACGTCTAGATTAAATAAAGAGAAATTACTTTTTCCATAGGGTGGTAGAAGACAAGAGGACTTGGAAGTAATTCAGGAGAAATACATTATCTGTTATTAATTCCTTTTTTGCCTTGTTCCTTTTTAAGCTGCTATCTCACTGCCGGAAGAACCGAATAATAATTAAGGCCAGTTTCGCTCCGGCAAAGGTCACATTGCAATTAAAGTAGAATCATAGAATCATAGAATCATAGAATCATAGAGTTGGAAGAGACCTCAAGGGCCATCTAGTCCAACCCCCTGCCATGCAGGAACCCCATCACAATATTTCTGACAGATGGCCATCCAGCCTCTGCTTAAATACCTCCAAGGAAGGAGACTCCACCACCCTTTGTGGCAGCATACTCCACTGCCGAACAGCTCTAACTGTCATGAAGTTCTTCCTAATGTTCAAATGGAATCTCTTTTCCTGTAGTTTGAAACCATTGCCCCGAGTCCTAGTCTCTGAAGCCATGGAAAACAAACCTGCTCCCTCTTCAATATGACATCCTTTCAAATATTTAAACATAGCTATTATATCCCCCCTCAGCCTTCTTTTTGAAAGGCTAAACATTCCCAGTTCCCTAAGCCGTTCCTCATAAGACATTTCCTCCAGACCCTCAACCATCCTGGTCGCCCTCCTCTGCACCCGCTCGAGGTTGTCAACATCCTTTTTAAATTGAGGCGCACAGAACTGGACACAGGACTCCAGGTGGGGTCTGACCAGAGCAGAATAGAGTGGTACTATCACTTCCCTTGATCTAGACACTATGGTTCTGTTGATGCAACCAAGAATTGTATTGGCTTTCCTGGCTGCCACATCACACTGCTGACTCATGTTCAATTTGTGGTCGACTAAGACTGCCAAATCCCTTTCACAGGTACTATTCTCCAGCCATGTATCCCCCATCCTATATCTGTACAATTCATTTTTTTACCTAGATGTAGCACCCTACATTTCCGTCTGTTGAAATCCATTCCGTTGGCTTTGGCCCAGCACTCTAATCTGTCAAGGTCTTTTTGAATTTTCATCCTATCCTCTAAGGAATTAGCAAACCCTCCCAATTTGGTATCATCTGCAAATTTAATTAGCATACTCTCTATTCCTTCCTCCATTGATTGAACAGGTTCTTTCTGCGCCCCCATGAATGCTGTTTAATCATTCATCTCTTATTCACCCCAAACCCCCCCCCCATTCAAGCAAGAGGGCTGCAGCAGATTGTGGGTGAGAGAGAGTTTTGGGGACCCTCTCAAAGGCCAGCTACAAAGCACCACCTCTCCCCACCACAACTCCACCGCATCCCCCTTGCAGCTCCCCCGCCTATCTTTTAAAAAAGTGTTCTGCTTATATACTACGCCCCATGCCACTTCAAGTAGTCTCTGGGCAGTTTACAGTTTAATTATGCAGGCTACACATTGCCCCCCCCCCCCAGCAAGCTGGGTACTCAATTTACCGACCTTGGAAGGATGGAAGGCTGAGTGAACCTTGAGCCAGGAATTGAACCCCAGGTCGTGAGCACAGTTTTACCTGCAGTACAGGCATTTAACCACTGAACCCCAAGCTAAGTGGTTAAGTGGGCATGGCCACATTTTTTAAAAAGCTGATTGTTCATGGGGACACAGTTTTTGGAGGTGATTTTCCTTGTAGTTAGAACCGGATTTTAGTGGTTATGGGATAGCAGCCACAGTGGTAATTAATGAGAGGACTTCACCCAATTTGTAGTGTATCTATAACATTTAGATATTTCTACAGTACAGTACTTAAAAACTCTTTGGACTGCAGCTCCAAAATCTGCTATCCATCCTGATGACTAATTAGCTAATTGGGGTAGCAGCATGACCCCTGCTGCTTACAGGCTTACAGAAGTCATCGTTAAATAAAGGAAGGAAGGAAGGAAGGAAGGAAGGAAGGAAGGAAGGAAGGAAGGAAGGAAGGAAGGAAGAATGAAAGAAAACCCATTTTCATAGCAGGCAAAGACCTTTCTCTTCAGGCAAGCTTTCCCTGAATGATGGACTGCCATGTGTATTTCATATGAATCTATAGGTTCACATAGACTTTGTGTTTATAACTATTTATAATTGTGTAGCTTTAATGTAATGTTGTCTATTAATGCTGTAAGATATCCCTCAATTCCTTGTTCTCAAATACTTGAACATGTCTTAATTGAACTTGACTGGAGATTACACATCTCCATCATGGTTTGTAACCTAGGAGGGATGTTTCCTCCAGGAATCTGTCCAATCCCCTTTTGAAGGCATCCAGGTCAGATGCCACCACCACTTCCTGTGGCAGGGAGTTCCACAGACTAACAACGTGCTGGGTGAAAAAAATATTTTCAACCCGACAGCCCCACACCCAAGCCAGGATACACTGCCTCAGTGCGTGGCAGTTTTGCTTATCCGCTGAGATTAGCACCCGTCTTCACTGGGAGATATAGTGCCGTGTGAGAAAGGATGGTGAACAGCAAACAAGAAGTTGGTACCAAGGTGTAGGGGAATGGAGGAACACTCATGGCAAATGGGCCTGTGGGAATACCATGTCTATATAGAAGGCAAACAGTCCTTCCATCGCAGCTGCAAATCGCTGGAGGTGTCTCTACCGTGGCATTCGTCCTCTACTAGGACTCCGGGGGGGTCTCCTTACCATGGCAACAGAGCATCTCCCTGCTAAGGGCAACATAAAAATAAAAACACTGTAGATGCCAAGCTACACAGGCAGCTTTGCTCCCATTGCATCGGTTCTCTTTCAAGAACGGGTGTCTCTGCTTGGGAAAAAACAAACTTGAGCCAGCCGCACACAAAAAATGACTCACCAAAAGTAGCTCCGAGAGCACTGGGTGGGGAGGAATGAGATCCATCTTGCAACAGAGAGCAGGATTTATTTATTTATTTATTTATTTATTTATTTTTACAACTTATATGCCACCCACTACTCAAAGGTCTCTGGGCGGCTTACAATCAAAAAATTAAAACAGTTAAAACATTGAATATCAATAAATAATTAAAACAATAATAAAAACCTTCCACTAATATCATTACACTAAAATTGCCATCAGAGGACCCACAGTCTATGTTGTGTCAATGAAAAAATTTGTGGAACAGGAAGGTTTTTACTTGGCGCCGAAATGTCATTAATGCTAGTGCCAAGCGGATCTCACTTGGGAGGGCATTCCATAGCTTTGGGGCAGCTGCCGAAAAGGCCCTGTGTCTACAAGCCATCCCTCTCACCTCCTTGAGGGAGGGCTCTTTCAAGAGCACCCACCCCCTGGCTCGGGTAGGTTCGTATGGAAGTGGTCAGACCCCCAGGACTGATTCATGGTAAGCTCTCATCACCACATGCTGGTGTTCTAGACAATCTTTTTCATTACTGCAGCAACTGACACTGTCCTCAGGGTCCTGGCTCAGGCCAGAGCTTGCAAAAGTTACTTTTAAAAAATAATAATCCCCACTTGCCAGAACTTTAAGATAGGAAATCCATGGTGGGGTGTTTTCTGAGCCCTGACGGCACTTGTAATCCAGAGGGACTGGCCTATGGAAGGCTGCTTCAGTCAAGACATGAGAAAATGTGCACAAATAAACATGTGCATTCATTAGTTGCTATTAATAATTTCAATTGTGTGCCGTCAAGCCAGTTCTGGCTTATGGAGACCCCTTCCAAAGTATTCGGAAGTAGTTTCCCATTTCCTTCTTCCGGGGTCACTCTGGGGTTTGGGGGCCACTGCGAGATACAGGAAGTTGGACTTGATGGGCCTTTGGCCTGATCCAGCATGGCTCTTCTTATGTTCTTATGGGACTGTGCAGCTTGCCCAAGGTCACCCAGGCTGGCTCTACTCACAGGCAGTGCAGTGGGGATTTGAACCCTCTACCTTGGACTCCACAAAGAGAAGCTCCAATGGCTGCCAATCCATTTCTGGGAGCAATTCAAAGTGTTGGCTTTAACCTATGAAGACCTGAATGGCTTGGGTCCAAACTCTTTCAAAGCCCCTGTCTCCCGTTATGACTTGGCTTGGGTACTAAGACCATCAGGAGAGGAATTTATCTCATTCCTGTCACCTGTATCTGATGGAGATAAAGGAGAAGTCCTTTTTTTGTTGCTGCTTCCAGACTTTGGAACTCCCTCCCACAGGAGGCCAGACTTGCCTCATCTTTGCTGTCTTTCTGCAAGCAGGCACAGATCTTTCTCTTCAGGCAATCCGTCCCTCAGTAACTAGTACCTGTGTGTGATTTTAAGTTGGATTGCTATGCATTACTGCTTGGACTGGATTTCAACAAACTTGCGATTTCTGTTTCTCACTGTGTCTTTGGAAGTTGAGTCATGGCAACTGGACTTCTTTTCTTGAGAGATTGAAACGTTTCGCTGCTCATCCAAACAGTTTCGTCAGACTTTCTCGAAGCTGTTTGGATGAGCAGCGAAACGTTTCAGTCTCTCAAGAAAAGAAGTCATAGAATCATAGAATCATAGAGTTGGAAGAGACCTCAAGGGCTATCTAGTCCAACCCCCTGCCATGCAGGAACCCCCATCACAGTATTTCCGACAGATGGCCTTCCAGCCTCTGCTTAAAAACGTCCACAGAAGGAGACTCCACCACCCTTTGTGTCAGCATATTCCACTGCTGAACAGCTCTGTCATGAAGTTCTTCCTAATGTTCAAATGGAATCTCTTTTCCTGTAGTTTGAAACCATTGCCCCGAGTCCTAGTCAATGAAGCCATGGAAAAAAAACCTGTTCCCTCTTCAATATGACATCATTTCAAATATTTAAACATAGCTATCATATCCCCCTCAGCCTTCTTTAAGAGAGGCTAAACATTCCCAGTTCCCTAAGCCGTTCCTCATAAGACATTTCCTCCAGACCCTCAACCATCCTGGTCGCCCTCCTCTGCACCCGCTCGAGGTTGTCAATATTCATTTTAAACTGAGGTGCACAGAACTGGACACATTACTCCAGGTGGGGTCGGACCAGAGCAGAATAGAGTGGTACTATCACTTCCCTTGATCTAGACACTATGGTTCTGTTGATGCAACCAAGAATTGCATTGGCTTTCCTGGCCGCCGCATCACACTGCTGACTCATGTTCAATTTGTGGTCCATCAAGACTCCCAGATCCCTTTCACAGGTACTATTCTCCAGCCAAGTGTCCCCCATCCTATATCTGTGCAATTCATTCTTTTTACCTAGATGTAGCACCCTACATTTCCCTCTGTTGAAATCAGTTCCGTTAGCTTTGGCCCACCATTCTAATCTGTCAAGGTCCTTTTGGATTTTCATCCTATCCTCTAGGGCGGTGGTCCCCAACCCCCGGTCCGCGGACCGGTGCCGGTCCGTGGACCGGTCGGCACCGGGCCGCCTGGGGAGGCCGGGGAGGCTCCTCCCCTTTTCCTCCGCCGCCCTCCTCCTCCTCCTCTTTTCTCCCGCGGGCGGCCGGTGGAGGAGGAAGGCTGGAGGAAGGCTGGAGGAGCGCAGGAGGAGCTGCCGCCTCCCTCCTCTGCCCTCCTCCTCCTCGCCCTCCACCAGCAGCAGCAGCAGCAGCAGCCACAGCAGCGGCAGCGCCTCCTCCTCCTCCTCCTTGCCGAAGGAGCAGCATTGCGGAGGGGTGGCGGCGGCGGCGGCGGGATGCAGCAGCAGCCACCCCCACAATCGCCCCCCGCCGCCGCCGCCGCCGCCCCCATCCCGCCGCCGCCACCCCTCCGCAATTGCCCTCGCTGCTGCTGCTGCTCCTTCGGCGGCGGCGGTGGCGGGAGGAGGAGGAGGAGGAACCGGAGCAGGAGGCGGCGGCGGCGGCTCGTCGTTGCCGCGAGGGCGCTTCCTGGCGCGGCCGGGCGGGTGCCGCGCGCGGGGCGCCTGAGCCATGAGCCGCGCGCTGGTCTCGCTCCTGGCGCCGCGCTTGCTCCTGCTCCTGCTGCCGCCGCTGCCGTGGGCCTCCTCCTCCGCCGGGAAAAGTGCTGCTGGCGTCCCCTCGCTTTCCCCCGGCGGAGGAGGAGGCCCACGGCGGCGGCGGCGGCAGCAGGAGCAAGCGGGGCGCCAGCAGCGAGCCGCGCGTTGCACCCGCCCGGCCGCGCGGGAAGCGCCTCCGCGGCACCGACGAGCCGCCGCCTCCTCCTGATCCTGCTCCGGTTCCTCCTCCTCCTCCTCCTCCTCCCGCCGCCGCGGAAGGAGCAGCAGCGAGGGCAATTGCAGAGGGGTGGTGGCGGCGGCGGCAGGACGGGGCGGGGCGGCGCGGCGGCGGCGGCGGCGGCGGCGGCGGCGGGAGGGCGGTGCGGGGGGTGGCTGCTGCTGCTCCTCCGGCGGCGGTGGCGGGAGGAGGAGGAGGAGGAGGAGGAACAGGAGCAGGGAGGCGGCGGCGGCTCGTTGGTGCCGCGAGGGCGCTTCCCCGGTGCGGCCGGGCGGGTGCTGCGCGCGGGGCGCGGGGCCAGGAGCCGCGCGGGTCTCGCTGCTGGCGCCCGCGCTTTCCCGGCGGAGGAGGAGGCCCACGGCGGCGGCGGCGGCAGCAGGAGCAAGCGGGGCGCCAGCAGCGAGACCCACGCGCGACTCCCGGCGCCGGAGGAGGAGGCGGGGGCCCGCCTGCCCAGGAGCCCCGGGTTCCCCCCACCCCGCCCGTGTGTGTGGGGGAGTGGCACCCCCGACCCCAAGCCGGTGAGTGCCGCCGCCGGTCTCGTGCCTCCCCTCCTCCTTCCCTCCCATCATTTGCTTTCACCCCCTTTTGCCTCCCCGCCGGACCCCCTTTCGCATTCTCCCCCTCCCCACCCCCCCCCCCGGGCCACAGAAAATTTTTAAAAAATTTCCCGGTCCGCGGGGACAAAAAGGTTGGGGAGCACTGCTCTAGGGAATTAGCAACCCCTCCCAATTTAGTATCATCTGCAGATTTAATTAGCATAATCTCTATTCCTTCCTCCAAGTCATTAATATTTGACCACGGTATCCTGCTGGATCGGCTCTCCGAGAAGTAGGAATCGGGGGCACTGCTCGCAGTTGGCTCCGATCCTTCTTGGAGGACCGTCCCCAGCATGTGCAGCATGGTGGAGAGTTGTCGGCCCCGTGGATACTCCCTTGTGGTGTTCCGCAGGGCTCGTCTCTCTCCTCCATGCTGTTTAACATCCATGGGAGGCCACTGGCTGGGGTCATAAGGAGATTTGGAGTCTGCTGTCATCAGTACGCTGATGACACGCAGCTCTATCTCTCCTTTTCCACCTATGCAGTGGAAGCTGTCCGGACCTTCGACCGGTGCCTGGATGCGGTTTTGACATGGACCAGGGCCAACAGGCTCAGGCTCAACCCCGAGAAGACAGAGATGATGTTCTTTGGGAGTTCCCCATCTGGGTATGGAGGCCCTCTTCCCAGTTTGGATGGCGTCTTCCTCCAGCTGGCGACTACGGTTCGGAACCTGGGCGTGGTTCTGGATCCGGCGCTTACCTTGGAAGCCCAGGTGGCCGCCGTGTCCAGATCTGCTTTCTACCATCTTCACCAAATTGCCCAGATCCACCCATACCTAGATGGGGACTCTCTGAGAACAGTGGTGCAAGCGCTGGTGATCTCGAGGTTGGACTACTGCAACACTCTTTACATGGGGTTGCCCTTGACTCTCCTCCGGCGCCTGCAGCGGGTACAAAATGCGGCAGCCAGGCTGGTGGCGGGTGTGCGTCGTTATGACCATATCACCCCAGTCCTGGCTCACCTGCATTGGTTGCTCGTTGCATCCCGGATCAGATTCAAGGTCCTAGTTTTAGTTTATAAAATCCTCCATGGCTTGGGCCCGGACTACCTGTCAGAGCAAATCGTCCAGCGATCAACCTTGGCCCATCCAGTTCAGCAGTCGCAAGGGCACTCGCTCAGGGTCGCCACCCCTAGAGAGGCCAGGAAAACATCTACTCGCAATCGGGCCTTCTCGGTGGCCGTCCCCTCTCTATGGAACAGCTTACCAAGCGAAGTGCGCTCTGCAGAGTCCCTGTTAACCTTTCACCGAGCATTAAAAACCCTGCTCTTTAGCAAGGCTTTTGGCGAACTACTTTAATTATTATTTTTTTCCTCTCGCCATCTGTATTGCTCGCTTAACAACTTGCTGTCGCAGAGCATTCGTTCGTTTTTTTTATGATGCCTAAGTTGTTTATTATGTTGTTTTTAAATTGCTGTTTGTTGCCCCCGTCTGTATGGTTTGCTGACTCGTTCAGCCCTTGTAAGCCGCCCAGAGTTCCCTTGGGAAGATGGGCGGGATATAAATTCAATAAATAAATAAATAAATAAATTAATAAAGATATCGAACAGAACTGGACCCAGAACAGAGCCCTGGGGCACCCCACTGGTCACGTCTCTCCAAGCTGAAGAGAGGCCATTTATGACCACCCTTTGGGTGCGATCAGTCAACCAATTACAAATCCACCTAACAGTAGCACTATCTATCCCACCTTCTACTAACTTCTTAGCAAGAATGCCACGGGGAACCTTATTGAATGCCTTACTAAAGTCCAGATAAGCAATAGCCACAGCATTCTCCTCATCCACCAGGCCTGTAATTCTATCAAATAAAGAGATCAAATTAGTCTGGCATGACTTGTTTTTAAGAAACCTGTGTTGACTTCTTGTAATGACAGCATTGTTTGTTAAATAATTGCTGACTAACTGTTTAATAATCTGCTATAGGATCTTTCCAGGAACTGAAGTCAAGCTGACTGGGCAGTAATTATTTGGGTCCTCTTTTTCCCCTTTTTGAAGATGGGGACAACATTAGCCCTCCTCCAATCGATGGGGACTTCCCCTGTTCTCCAGGACTTCTCAAAGATTATTGCCATAGATTAAGTCCAGTTGCCTTGACTCAACTTCCAGATAAACTCACCTGGAAGACAGAATCTTCACAGACATGCTTCTCAGAGTGGCATTTTCTTTTTCTATATTTGTTTACTTATTGCATTTAGGGGTTGTTTCTTTGCCTCTTTAAAAAGTGTTCTGATGATGATGTCTCTTCACACTCATTGTTCTTAGCTGTAAATATTGTCTTTGATGTTGTTAACAACACTAGTGTTGCTCATTGACTTTGACTTGATATATTGTCCTGAAGTGTCATAAAGCAACCTTGGGTCCTTTTCAAGGAGAAGATATTTTAAATAAATAAATAAATAAATAAATAAATAAATAAATAAATAAATAAATAAATAAATAAATCTGACTGAACAATCCAGCCAGTTGCCATGGAAATATTCAATTTTAGGATGCAATCCTACCTAAGAATAAACTGCATTGGACGCAGTAGCTTAAATCCAGCAGTGAGTTGCAATTACAGCAGGGGCATTAAATCAGTGGAATTTATGGAGGAGCTGACTCATCAGATCCTCATGGACCTTATTCTTACTTGCTGCTGGATTTCTGCCAGTGGGGCTTCCTCCTGAGCAGCGTTTGTAAGATTGCTCTGTTAATCAAATGGAAACAGTAAATACAGTGGTACCTGTACTTATGAGCTTAATCTGTTCCGAATGCATGCTCATAAGTAGAACAACTTGAAAACAGAACAGCCGTAACTAATGTGGTGGCTGTGTGGACTAAGGCTTCCGAAAACTGTCGGCTGCAAAGTCGGCAGCTCGGCGGTTCGAATCCCAGGTGCCACGCAACGGAGCGAGCTCCCACCGATAACCCCAGCTCCTGCCAACCTAGCACTTCAAAAGCATGTCAATGCAAGTAGATAAAATTGGTACTGTTGTAAAAAGCCGGAAGGTAAAACAGTGTTTCCTTGCAGCCATGTCGGCCACGTGGCCATGGACTTGCACAAAACTGGCTCTTCGGACATGACTAGCACGCATGTAAAAAAAATTTAAAATATTGAAAAAAATTAAAAAAATTGAAAGTAGAGCAGACCGCATCTAAAATTTGTAAGGCAGCAGTTAAAACGCCAATGGTTTCCTGCTCTTAAGTCGAATTTCTCATAAGTAGAGCGGCTAGTAAGTAGAGGCAACACTGTGCTGTACATTACTGAAACAAAGCACCGATAAACATAATACAAGCCCTGAAATTCCTCTTGCAGATGGAGTGAATCTGAAGGGAAGTACTTCTCCAGCCTGTTAGAACTCTCAAACATTTGGGAGTTACAGTGGCCCCTCGTATAACAAATGGTTTGTATAACATAAAATCTGTACAACATAAACAATTCCGGAGATAGGGGAAATTTGCTTAACAGAATCGCCTATGGGGCGAATCCGTACAACATAAAAATGGTCGCAATTAGGGATTACTCTGTTTTCAATGCATTCCTATGGGAAATTTGTATAAAGGAAAATTTGCTGAACATAATTGCATTTGGAGCGAATTAATTCCTTTATACAAGGTACCACTGTACAATGTTTTGAAATGCTCAAAGTAACACCTGGGGGATTGGATGGCTTAAGGCTGCCTTGGCAAGTAGTCCAAGAAAGGCCGCAACACTGCAATTCATTCTAAGTCTTCAGTATTATTATTATTACTATTAACTAAGACAAGGCACGATCAATCAGAATGATAAAAACTCTGACTGGTATCGCATAAGAGATACACGTTTTGACCAAACTCCTAAGTATCAGTTAAATGTCAATGCAGTTTATATGCTGTTCCTCAAGCCATATTTTTTTTTAGCCTGCTGATGTTATTTCTGAAATGTGCAAGTGCTTATAAGACTGTGTGAAGTTCTTGATATCATTGTCATGGAATTGAGGAAGAAAGATAGGGAAAAGACATAGGCTGGAGATGATTACTACACATTCCATGGACAGCAAAGGATGGCTGCCTAAGGACTTGCTCACTTGACCAGAGCAACACAAAGCAACGTGTGCTGTTTTTATATCGCTGCCATAGTGTTTAAAGCACTCTCTGGGTGCCTAACAACTAATTACTGTATGTAAGTTACACATTGCCACCCCCCACCAGTGAGCTGAGTAGGCCTTTTACTGACCTCAGAAAGATGGAAGGTTCAGTGAAGCTTGAGCTGGCTACCTGAGATTGAACCCCAGGTCGTGAGCACGGCAGTGTTGAACCACTGTGCCAAGAGGCTCTTGACACCATCAGAACAGAAACTGGCATGATTTTGACAGAGCTAAAACTGAGAAACTGAGAGTATCAGAAAATGACCAAAGACTCAGACACAACTGAATGGATAGATGAGATAATGTGTTTGTGATATAGCCATCACCATCACCACCCTGTCTACTCCAATCTCCTGTCATTCAGTCCTAACCAGTAGGTGCCGGGGGGGGGATATGATTGAGACGTACAAAATAATGCAGGGCATGAGTAAAGTGGATAGAGGGACACTCTTCTCCTTCTCACAAAATACCAGAACTAGGGGACATCCACTCAAATTGAGGGCTGGGAGAGTGAGAACAGACAAAAGAAAATATTTTTTTTACCCAGCATGTTGTTAGTCTGTGGAACTCCCTGCCACAGGATGTGGTGATGGCATCTGGCCTGGATGCCTTCAAAAGAGGATTGGACGGATTCCTGGAGGAAAAGTCCATCACAGGCTTAAAACCAAGGGTACTTCAAGGGCTAGGTGCAGGGGAGTGGTATCAGGAGAGTAGATACCTAGTCTCGTGAGCTCCCAGACGCATTTGGTGGGGCCACTGTGAGATACAGAAAGCCGGACTAGATGGGCCTTTGGCCTGATCCAGCATGGCTCTTCTTATGTTCTTAGGATGTGTGTGTGTTGTGTCCTTACAGTCATGTCCGACTCTTCATGACTCCATATCCATGGAGTTTTCTTGGCAGGAATACTGGAGTGGCTTGCCAGTTCCTACTCCAGGTGCCTACACAGCACCTGGTATTCCTTGGAGGTTTCCCATCCAAGTACTAACCAGGGCCGATCCTGCTTAGCTTCCGAAATCAGGTGAGATCGGATGTGCTTAGGGTATCTAGGCAGGTAAATGTTCTTAGGATAGCACACCCCAGAAAACAAAAAGTTTAATGCCTTCCTCTGCTATTCCTCACCCCACCTGTCTGTCTTTTCCTTCTTTGCTGTTCTCCAGCCCTCTTCACATTTTAGTCCCACCCGCTTAGCCTCCCCTTCTGGTCCTCTAGTCCTCGTCCCTTCCCTCCAGCAGGGTTCAAAGCCTGCTCCCCCCTTCGGTCCCCTCCCAGCATCTTCTCAGCAAGAGGTCCGGGGAGGGGTGCCCGCTCGACCGGCATCCGGCTGCTGCTGCTGCTGCTGCTGCTGCTGCTGCTGTTGCCCCAGAGGTGTCACCGCCTCCTAGCAACGCGCCTAACAACCGCTCCCCTCTCCTCCCGCTGGACCAATCCGGGGAGGCCGGGGAGCATCTGGGCACCTCCTTCCTCCCGCCTGCCAGGCGGAGGGAAAGAGGAGGCGATGCAAGGCGCTCGCCACTGCCTGGAGGGACCCGCCGGAGCCCAGCAGCCCGTTGCGGTGGTTGTCGTCGTTGTGGCTGCTGCTGCTGCTTCCAACGCCGAGAGGTGCGCGCAGCCCGGATCCCCAAAGCGGCCCCCGCGGACAGTATCAGCGTTGGCTCGGGCAGGTGCGCCCACGTCGCGAGTGGGAAGGTAAGGAGGGGGGGGTCGCAAGGGGACCGGAACGAGGGGTGGGTGGGGGAGTTTCAAGCAGGAGAGTCATGGAGCAACATCTCTTGAGGTCTCTTCCTTCAGCCATGATATGAACGAGAGGACCCTGAGCGGCGCACAGAGCGCCTCGTCTCCGCTCTGCTGCAGAAGAGCGCAACGTGCCTAGCCTCCCGCACCCATCTCAAGTTGAGAAGAGATCAATATTAAGCAAGGAAGCTGCCTGATTCTTTGGACCTTCTCCCGTGGGGACTTACCCCCCATCCCCGCCCCGCCCCCCTGACGATGCTACGGGAGTCCCTTTAAATGGAAGATGCCCAGATCGAACCTTTGATATGGTTTATTCTATGTTTTATATTCCTCTCCCAAAGCTTAGTAACAGCAATGCCTCTGAGTTTCAGCCAGTTGCAGTTCCCCTGAGTCCCCATCTAAGCAACTCAAGTCTTCAGGCATACAGATTCAGGAACAGGAGTACCACCCCATGGAAATTTTCTTCCCAAAGCAGACAATCAAATCCACTATCCAGCTGAGTCTAAACCATTCAGGTTCTCTTGGATCCAGGAGGTAGACAATATGGCCCAAACACCTCTCATCAAAAACCTGCTGCTGCTGCTGGGAATACCAGTAGTTTTAAAAAAGTAGCAGATTATAAACAGTTTTGGTGCTATTTCATCTCAACTGGGCATGTTCCTTCAGGCTCCTTTAGTCTTCGTTCTTTTTTCTTTTTCAGGTTCCTCCCAATTATTTATATTCTAGCTGGGAGGAGATATTCCCCTCCTGCTTTGTTTCTGCCATCTGGTGAGATTCACAGGTTTATTGGGGAGTAGTTCTGGAAAGGAACTCCAGAGATCACAGGGACTGAACCCCCCACCCCCCGGACAAGGCAGAAAACCCACATCCAAAACATTCCCACCACAGGACCTTTGTTTAACTACCATCCAAGAAAGACAAGTGCACGGCCCTCTGAAGTAATCCACTCAATTACGAAACAATCTGAGTACAGTGGACCCTTGTATAACAAATGGTTTGTATAACATAAAATTTGTACAACATAAAAATACAAAGATAGGGGAAATTTGCTTAACATAATCGCCCATGGGGAGAATCTGTACAACATAAAAATGGGATCACTCCGTTTTCAATGCATTCCTATGGGACATTTGTATAAAGGAAAATTTGCTTAACATAATTTCATTTGGAATGAATTAATTCCTTTATACAAGGTACCACTGTAGTTCTCTTGGTTCTTAGCATTCAGTCAAAATCATCTTCATTCGAATTCATGACTTTGGGTCCTGAACTCTAGAGTCCATTGCCTGCATGACAGCCAAATGCTGGAAGGTGGTTTACTCCATCATTGACCCGTCTTCTTCTGGCTCTCTCAGCCGTTCGTCAGACAGTTTGATTTCCAGACCATTTATCTTCTTGGTTGCCCTCCATCTAATCATGTACCCACCTGTCAATATGGTTCTTAAAGCACAATGCCTAGAACCGGAGGCAATATTCCAGGCACCAAATTGAGTGCAATTATTAACTCCATTTATCTGGATATTATGTATCTGTTGATGCAACCTGATACTGTATTGCACTGGCTTTTTCTAATCATGTGTGCCTGAAAAACAGAAAGAGAAAGGTTTCAGGTTTCAGGACATTTTGTTCTTTCTTTTCTTCCCATGCTTCAGTGGCAATATGTAAACCCTGCCCATCCTCTGGAGACTCATCATATATTCCAATTTTCCATATCCTAATGTGCTCCTGATGCTTTGGACTACAGTTCCTATCGTCCACAAAGGCCCATGGGATCTGGGGCAGATGGAAGATGGAAGGACACAGGGCACAGAAAAAGCCTGTTAACACTTGGAACGGTGGGAAAGTAACCATAGCAATACTCGGAAAGTTTTCACACGCGTGTGAAGTAGCCTCCGCCCTAGATGAGGCAAGCATCTATATATAGACAGCTCAGAGAAAATGTGTGCCAGGAGAGAGGGAATAAAATTAACAATAAATACCCCTCAGAGACATCAGTCAATGCAGATTTCTCTAGCACTCCTTCGGTTTTAATCATTTAAAACAGCTCCCTGTGAATTTGGATTTTAATCACTTTCTTTTTTGTGAGTTTCTATCATTTTCTGTTGTTTAGGCGTAGCTCCTTAAGGCTCCCCCCTCAAAAAAAGAACAGAGATGCAGACTCTTATAATTAGCAATATGTTTTAAAGAAATGCACCCTTCCCCATTTGCAACTTTCTTCATGGCTGAACTGAATGGTCATTTTCCGTGTGATACAGTTTGTTCACAGTTAAATACAGTAGATACATTTTCCTTTTGTTGTTCAGTTGTTCAGTCATGTCCGACTCTTCGTGACCCCATGGACCAGAGCTTGCCAAGCCTTCCTGTCTTCCACGGCCTCCCGGAGTTTGGTCAAATCCATGTTGGTTGCATCGATGACACCATCCAGCCACCTCATTCTCTGCCGTCCCCTTTTCCTTTTGCCTTCAATCTTTCCCAACATCAGGGACTTTTCCAAGGACTCCTCTCTCCAAGGAGCCCCATGGCACAGTGGTTAAACGCCTGAACTGCAGCTAAAACTCTGCTCACGACCTGGGGTTCAATCCCAGGTAGCAGGCTCAAGGTTCACTCAGCCTTCCATCCTTCTGAGGTTGGTAAAATGAGTACCCAGTTTGCTGGGGGAGGGGGGCAACGTGTAGCCTGCATACTGTAATTAAAAACTGTAAATTGCCCAGAGACTACTTGAAGTGGTATGGGGCGGTATATAAGCAGAACACTTTGCTTTTGCTTTTGCTTTGCTTTGCTCTCCTCATGAGGTGGCCAAAGCACTGGAGCCTCAGCTTCAAAACCTGTCCTTCCAGTGAACATTCAGGGTTGATTTCTTTCAGGATGGATAGGTGTGATCTCCTATGTAATGTTTAAAGATAAACGGTAACAGCCCGACCAGTAGACGGAGTGAGAAACTGCCTCAGACAACAGCTCTCTAAGGACGCATAGGGCAGTCTCTGCATCTTTGCTTTCTGGGCACTCCAGACCTCCCTTCTTTTTGCCTAGCTGTCTGTGCCCCACATCCTGCCCTGCATCTGCTGAAGCAGAGATGATTACTCAGTCATCACCGTAGAGTTAAGATGCAAAGATCAGACCAGCTGAACTCTGTGTTTGGAGAGCGAGTGTGTGTATGTGCGTGTAGGGAGAACCATTTGGTCTGTTGCTTCAGGCAGCAAAATGCCTTCGGTCAGCCTGGAAGAAAATGGGTACGATATCCTTCGAAACCATATGTGACTTTTCAACCTGAACATCTCTTGGCCTTGATCTCAATATAGCCAAGGCCCCTCCCCCTGATACCCGCAACAGGATAAAAACATTGCACCGCTTGTCACAGATTGTTATCAACATTATTGCTATGAGAGTCTTAATTCAAAACCAGGAAGATTAATGTTTTCATACCCCAAATATATATTTTGTTGCAGAATTACTTGGTTTTTAAAAAAAATACTTAATTTTTGTGGACTTTTGAGAATACTGTGACTTGGAAGAACCAGAAATCATGCCTCTAAATTTGGGGCTCTTCCTGTATACATTTTAAATTTAAAAACTAGACCTAATGCCTGTAATGGATTGCATTCTATCACTGTGGGCTTTTAAAAAAATGTAATTTATTCAATTAAAATACTTCTACCCCATCCAAGGCAGTAGTGCACAGACCAAAATAAAATAAAATAAAATAAAATAAAATAAAATAAAACCCCATGCTATTTTCCAGTAAACCATCAAAATCAGAAATCAAAGCAGTATGTCCTGGTTTGTTTATTTATTTATTTATTTATTTATTTATTTATTTATTTATTTATTTATTTATTTATATACCACCTGTCTTCCTGAAGGAACTCCGGGCGGTGGACAAAGAGGGCAAGACAAACCAAAAAGGAACAATACATCAATCGAAATGAAAATAAGAAAAATGAAGAATAAAAGAATAGAAAAATAATATATAATATAAAATAACTCAGCAAAGGGGTCGATAAATCAACGGCAAGACGGTGCGGGGGGGGAGCTAATCCAGGTCGCCAAATGCCTCCCTAAAAAGCAAGGTTTTTAATGCTTTTTTGAAGGCGGGCAGGGACTGTGCAAGATGTTTGTCAGTTGGGCCAACCTCCCTGTTGTTTCAGTCAGTGGATTCAGAAATACAAGAGTGCTTAACTCTTAATTCTTCTGTTCACTCACATATGCCTTAAAATGGAATTCTCATGGGGGTCAGAAAATATTGCAAAAGTCATTTTGACAAGGTCCCCACCACCACTTTTTGAAATCTACCTGGATAAGAAATAAAATTGTCATCAAATGCAATGTAAATTCCGACAATCAGGCAGTCAATAACACATGCTGATCAACTTCTTAATCAACAGTCCATCAAAGCCACATGTAAGTGCTAAATTGTTCCGCACGAATGATCCATTTCCATGCTCCACAAAAGCCAGTGTAAAGAAAATATCCAGAACACCACAAAATTTTCCATCCCCCCCTACAACAATTGACCACAAATTTTGAGTATTTTTACAGTCAAATCCAAGCATTCTGTGTTTATCTGAAAATCATATCTAGAAGGCTTCATCAGTACCTTGTCACCACTGAGATTTTGGAAGACAGGAGAAATGATGTTTTATGTGTGAAATAATAAATTGTGCTATAAACCAAGTCCAAGGGTTGAGCTCAGCATATGTTTCATGAGAAGCTGCAGAGAGGCTACCAGGACAGAAAGGCCACGAGGTCAATGATCTTGTGCTATTCTATGACTTCTGATATCGAAATAAAAAATTATGATGATACATTTTTAAAAAGATATCTGAGCTGGTCTGGGGATAAAAGAACGATGAAGAGTGGTATATATCCGTAGGTGTGACAACAACTAAATCATAGAATTGTTATAGGATTGGAAGGGATCTTAGAGGTCATCTAGTCCAACCCCAAAATGGACTGGATCAAGGCAATAAATCACGGAATACCAGAAGTGCTAAGGGAAAGGAAGGGAAGAGGATGGTCTTTAGAGGTAGAACTTTCCCCAAGACACTGGACTTGATTGATCTTTGATCTGGTCCAACGGTTATCCTGTTTGTTGTTGTGAGTTTTTTTCCGGCTGTTTGGCCATGTTCTGGAAGTTCTTCTTCCTGACGTTTCACCAGACTCTGTGGCTGGCATCTTCAGAGGGTAAGGAGCTTCAGGAGTTCTTAGGGCATAACAGAGTGCCTGAGAACATCAGAGCATATGACCTAGTGATACATCTGAGGATCATGTGATCCACTTGAACACATGGGTGAACATAAGAACCTAAGAAGAGCCATGCTGGATCAGGCCAATGGCCCATCTAGTCCAGCTTCCTGTATCTCACAGTGGCTCCACCAAATGCCTCTGAGAGCACACAAAACTATATATCTGTCTCCTGCTACCGCTCCCCTGCATCTGGCCCTTGAAGTACCCCGGTTTTAAGCCTGGAGATGACACATCTCCATCCTGGTTTGTAACCTTTGACAGACTTTTCCTCCAGGAATCTGCCCAATCCCCTTTTGAAGGCATCCAAGCCAGATGCCATCAGGTGAAGATGCTTTGAACTATTCAAAACCTTTCTTTCCACTGGAGAACAAGAGACAGTCTGTGGGGAAGGGACCACGACCCTGCCGTCTGCAATTAGTATCAATTATGTATATCTAGCTCTTCCCCCCCTCCCAAACAGACTGATTTCATAACCACACTTAAGTGGTGGCCTCAAAACCAGCAGGGATTGTTTCCAAATCAATACATCTCAGATTCCCGCGTCAACGCACTTTGTCTAATCACTCCATACTCATTCTCGACCTTACCTCTGTAAACGAAGAGGTGACATTCAGAGAAGCGCGACTATTAAGAACGGTAGGGAGAGGAGGTGAGGCAGTATGAAGGCAGTCTAGTTCCAAAGGTAGGGTTTGAATCCATGTCTTAGTTTGAAAGCATGTAAATGCAAGTAGATAAATAGGTACCGCCATAAAAAGTAGGAAGGTAAACAGTGTTCTGTGTGCAGAAATGCATTCAGCCATGCTGGCCACATGGCCACAGACATGCACTCAACACTGGCCCTTTGGCTTAAAAACAGAGATGAGCACTGCCCCTAGAGTTGGACACGACAAACCACGCATGTGTGTGGGGCACCTTTACCTTTTACCTTAGTTGAATACTGTACCACTGTTTATAAAAGCTTGTGGGATGATAGGAAGGGACAAGTTTATTGGCTGGGCTGTATGATTTATTTCCGGTCATTTGCTTAGTTTATTTAATCATTTGAAATGTAAAGGTGATTGACTGATTGATTAAACAATTCTGTTTTATTTAAAGTTACAATGGTACCTCAACTTATGAATTTAATCTGTTCTGAATACATGCTCTTAAGTCAGGGTGCCTATTTAAAAAAATGAAAAAATAAGTTAAAAAATTTAAAAAATGGAAAAAAAATGTAAGTCAGACAGACCATATCTAAAATTTGTAAGGTGGCAGTTAAAACACCAACAGTTTTCCACTCTTAAGTCAAATTGCGCTTAAGTAAAGCTGCTCTTAAGTCGCGGCACCACTGTATTTTTAAAATGAAGTTATTTAAATATATCCCCATGGGAACCACAGTCCCTTGCCTGAGATCCGGCATGCCAAATGTATGCAGTTATTTGGGGGACCATCCTGCCTGCTCGCAGTCTATTAAGGATACCATATTGCATGTGCCTGAAAAAATGGAGGACAACCAGAACTTGAAAAAGTTACTTTTGAGGTCTACAGTTCAAGTCAGGCATGCTGGTTTCGGGATTCCATGCAATGAAAATAAATTTAAAAAGGTAATGTACCTCTTTCATGCTCTGTGCATATCCTATCTTGGCTAAACCTCATAGTCAAACAGCAGTTTTGTAATTTGGCTCACTCATAAGAACATAAGAAGAGCCATGCTGGATCAGGCCAAAGGCCCATCTAGTCCAGCTTCCTGTATCTCACAGTGGCCCCACCAAATGCCTCTGGGAGCGCAAGAGACTAGATAGCTGTCTCCTGATACCACTCCCCTGCCTCTGGCCCTTGAAGTACCCCGGTTTTAAGCCTGGAGATGACACATCTCCATCATGGTTTGTAACCTATGATGGACTTTTCCTCCAGGAATCTGTCCAATCCCTTTTTGAAGGCATCCAGGCTAGATGCCATCACCACATCTTGTGGCAGGGAGTTCCAGAGACTAACAACACACTGGGTAAAAAAAAATTCTTTTGTTTGTTCTTACTCTCCCAGTCCTCAATTTGAGTGGATGTCCCCCAGTTCTGGTGTTTTGTGATACTCATTCTCCATCAAAGAAGCCCACATTTACTGTACTCTGTCTGGCTTTCCAGTTCTCCTTTTCT
Source organism: Phrynocephalus forsythii (assembly GCA_029282475.1). Lineage (NCBI taxonomy): Eukaryota > Metazoa > Chordata > Lepidosauria > Squamata > Agamidae > Phrynocephalus > Phrynocephalus forsythii. Next base: position 199,719,689 of record JAPFRF010000001.1, on the reverse strand, counting down.
GGCTTTCTTTTGGTATGTCACTAGTCAGTGTTTCTTTCATCCCTTTGCTGCCTTTTTGGGTGGGGTGGGGGTGGGGGAGATGCCCTCCCCAACATCTCAGTTTGTGTTCCCGTGGACTCTTCCGCATTCCTGTTCGGCCTCCCCTACTGTCTTGAAACTTGTGCTCTTGACCAACGTCAGTTCGGGGGTCAACAACTACATGACGAAGAACTTTTCATTGTACTGAAATACATTTTTAAAAGGCCCTTCCACTTTCTCTCTCAGACCCAAATGCTGACCAGGTTTAATGAGCGTTGATTTTTATTTTAAAGGGATTGAGATGGGCCAAGCCTTTTCATTAGACTTCAGGGTGAACCACACATCTGCATCACCCCATGTTTGTTGGGCCAGATGTGAGGGTACAGTGGCAAAGGCTAGAGCAGATTATGGACCAGGCATGTCCAAACTTCAGCCCTCCTGATGTTTTGGACCACAACTCCCAGAATTATAAGCTTAGATTGCCAATGACAAAGGATTGTGGGACTGTGAGTTGAGGTCCAAAACATCTGGTGGGCCAAAGTTTGGAGATGCCTGTTCTAGACCTATTCATTAAATCCATCCCCACAACAAACAGAATCCTGAAACCTTGGCAGATGTCTTGACCCATATCAGTGAGCCTGTTCTTGCACTTTTTCTTTCCCATGGGGAGCGGGCCTTTTGTGCAGCTAACAGGCCTTCATAGCTCATGACACATGCTGAAATATGTTGCATTGCAACAGCAAGAGCTCACAAGCCTAAATTGTGGCTGAGGAACTCGGTTGGCCACCAAGCAAATGTGCAAGGGCTACTGATAAGCTCACAGAGAACAGAGACACCCCAATCACTGGCTGTTATGTCATTATTATAACTGTATCCTTTATGGAAGTGGTTCTCAATCTTCCTAATGCCGTGACCCTTTAATACATTTCCTCATGTTGTGGTGACCCCTTGCCCTGCTTGGGAGAGGCCACAAGCCCCCCTTGGCAGGCCACTGCTGCAGGTGCCATAGAGAACTTCTCTCTACAGGCACCCTTAGCCAATCACAGCCTCCGGTGCCATTGACTGACAGCCTCTCCAACCTATCAAGCTGTAACTCAATCTCCCCCCTTCCTTCCCCCTACCTCCAGATACAAGCTGTTTGTGCCTTTTTCTTCACTGGCTCATGGCGACCCCTGTGAAATGGTCGTTCGACCCCCAAAGGGGTCCCAACCCACAGGTTGAGAACCACTTCTTTATGGCTTCCTTTTAGTACCAAATAGAGGTAATCATGTGCTGAGCAGTTCTCCCCCACCTGAGCCATATTTATGCCATTTCTGTTACACCCCCCCAGTCCCAAATGCTGTTTATTGCTATATCTTTCTTTGTATGCACTACAACAGGGGTGTCCAAACTTCAGCCCTTCAAAGGTTTTGGACTGCAACTCCCAGAATTCCAAGCCTTTACTGCCAATGACAAATGACTGTGGGAGTTGCGGTCCAAAACATCTGAAAGGCCAAAGTTTGGGCACCACTGCACTACAACCTATGCTGTTGTTGTATGCTATTCATATTAATAATAAAAATTTGAATGGGGAGAAGGAATCAACCTCAGAGAGGTGACAGGAGCTGTCTATGGTGCTGAATTTGACTCATTCCCCTTTCCACATACGTTCAGATCCTGGGAAACATGTATCCAATTCAGAGCCAGTCCTAGTTTTTATTTATACCTCCTCCCTCTCCAGAATTAGAATCCCTAGCCTCTATGCCTTGCTGCTGAAAAAGAAGTCCCGTTTTTCAATTCTGTGAGCTGTTGCTTCACCACAACACAACTCCTGATCCTGCTGAGCTAAATGTACAGGTTTTGAGGTGAAGAGCATTCCTTTCTCTTTGGTTCTTCCTCTGATGCAGAACAAGATGTCTCTTTGTGCCAGCCCTTCTCCTCTCTTTGTGTCATCCATTCCTTCTTGCTTTCCGCAACTGGTTAAGGATCCAGGCGTGGCGCGTGGCAAGCAGGGGTCAAAAAGCTATAGCAAGGCTTAGGATGAAAGATCTAAGAGAGATCACATCTGACTGCTAAGGGGATCGGGAAGCATACAACATTATTTGCCACCTTGATTCTGGAAAACCTAGAAGGCTACAAGTCCCAGGATTCTTAATGTTTTCCCAAAAATAAGACACTGTCTTATATTTATTTTTGGGGTAGGTCTTATTTTCAGGGAAACAGGAACTGCAAGCAAACATTCTACGAAGTACAGTAACTTTGGTGGCCCAAGCAAAGGGGGGGAGGACCATGGATGAAAGGGAGTGGCAATGTGTGGTGTGGGTGTGGGTGTGGGTACAGCCACACCCATCACTAGGTCTTATTATCGGGGTAGGGCTTATATTTAACAAATGCACAGAAATCCTGCTAGGGCTTGTTTTTGGGGTAGGTCTTATTTTTAGGGGAAACATGGTATTATCTAAACTGGACAGAGCTATTGAAATTCATATGGCAAAACCTATGGAGGGTCAACAGTTTACCATTCTGGTTTCATTACCAGCAAGCACCAAACTTTGGAATACATGTACGGTTGGGCACCACTGCCCTATGAACTGCTAGGAATATACACCACGGCCTTCTAGCAAATTATTGGCCATTTAGCCATCACTGCCTGCTCTGATGGGCAGCAATCCTCCAGGTTGTCCAGCAGACACAAGGCTTTCTTTCTGTCCTCTTACATGGTTCTTACAACTATAATGCTAGGGGCTGAATATACAGCCTTCCACATACAAAGCCTGAGTGAGTGCTGGTCAGCTCTTCCTCCAAGCCTTTCTCTAACTTGTATTGCCTGCTCTGATCACCAGCAACTCGCTAGGACTTCCAGCAGTGAAATCTTTCCTGTCTCCTGCAGAAAGATTAGAAAAATTGCTTTGTTTGGTCACTAGCCATGCAAGGTCGCAGATTCTGCTAATTGGAATTAAAAAAGAGTAATCCCTCAAACTCTTACCATCTGATAACATTTAATGGGAGTTTGCAGGGTCTGAGCATAGGACCAAAGTTCTAACCCTATTGGATCACAGTCCTTCTGTTGTATAGATAGTATTTTGTCCTCATTTTGCATGCACTGGGATCTGTACAAGAGATTTATAATATTTAAGCATTGTTGATTTATTATTTTTCAATGGCATGAATAAAGAATTGTGATCTGAGGCAGTTCCTTCTCATTGTCATCCATATTAAACCCCCTGCAAAGAATCCCCTTTGCTCTGATTGCTTATGAACAATGGGGTGGAATGATCCCCCTTCATTTTTATTGATATATATATATATATATATATTACTAAAAAGGATCAAACAAATGCCACACTAACGAGCAGTAAACAAAAGCAACACTGAAAACACATTCAAAGAAGTAAGGCACGGCCATCCGTTTGTTTCAAAGAATATTTCAATGAACTATTTTGAATATCCTTGGATTCAGCCCATAGTTTAATTTTTTAATTTCTCAGGGACTGCACTGAACACAGTCCAGGTTCTAGAAGATGGCGAGTGGTTATTTTAGGACACATCTTGCTGCTTGCCTCTCAAATGAGAGTTAATTCAGTCGCATGACACGCCCCTTCCTCTCCTCTCTCCCTTCTTTCACCTCCTCTCTTTTTCTCTCCCTTCAATTTTAACAGGTGTTTGTTCAGCAGAACAGCGTGGGAAGCAATGCTAGCTGAGCTTGTGCAAAGACAGAGACCCATTAGAACTGCCGAAAACTCTGTACAAAGGCGCTTTGTGGATTGATTCGGCATTACAAGGTACAACAAATTACTCATGTTTAATTAAAGTGAGCAAACACAAACACGGACGCGCGCACACACACACCAAGCGCCAGCGTAGGGCACAACTAAAAAGAGGGATCCAGAGGTCTCAAGATGCTGGTGTCAGGCCTCAGGCGCCACTGCTTGTGTCTATGCTACACAGTTATAACAGTTTGACGCTGCTTTCAATGTAATCTGTAATTTATGGAGCTGGGTGATGTAGGATTCTGCGCTAGAGCATTTTAGTGCCTTCCCTTAGCTACCACAGAGAATCTTCGTTACCTCCCCGAACGATAAATCAATCCAGCAGAAGTGAAATCCAGGATTTGTTAGGATAGGGAACGAGCTACCATTAAGAATCCATCTGTGCTACAAAGATTTTTACAGCACTTTAATTGCTATAGCAATCGGGTTTCCTCTAGACCAGTGGTTCTCAACCCTCTGGGTCCCCACACATTCCTGGACTGCAACTCCCAGAAGTCTTCATCAGTAGCTGAGCTGGCCAGGATTTCTGGGAGTTGCAGTCCAGGAACCTCTGGGGACCCACAGGTGGAGAACCACTGCTCTAGAGCAATTAAATACCTTATCATAGAATCATAGAGTTGGAAAAGACCTCAAGAGCCATCTAGTCCAACCCCCTGCCATTCAGGAACCGCCATCACAGGATGCCCGACAGATGGCCATCCAGCCTTTGCTTAAAAATCTCCAAAGAAGGCAACTCCACCACCTTCCTTTGTGGCAACATATTCCATTGCCAAACAGCTCTAACTGTCATGAAATTCTCCCTAATGTTTAAATTGAATCTCTTTTCCTGAAGTTTGAGACCATTGCCCTGTGTCCTAGTCTCTGAATCCATGGAAAATAAACCAGTTCCTTCTTCAATGTGACATCCTTTCAAATGTTTAAAAAATATTAAATTGCAGGCTGCCTTTTCCCTAATAAGGGAACTGAAGGTGGCTCATAATATTAAAAAGAACAGAATTGAAAACACAATGAGATATTCATTCAAAAAACTATAAGAGCAATTAAAATATGCTTAATTAAAATATTATTAATAAAAATGTAAGCTATTAAAAATGTAACTTAAAATGAGGCTCCACCTGACCCTTTTCATTCCAAGGGAATTCATTGTTAATAACATAAGATATGCTGATGATACTGTTCTGCTTGCAACACGTCTGGCAGATTTGCAAGGATTATTGGGTTCTGTTGCTGGTGAAAGCAGTGCCATGGGATTGTGATTTAACATGAAGAAGACAAAATGGATGGTTATCAGTAAAAAAAAAACCCAAAATGATTCACAGACCCTTCTCAAGATCTGCAGTGATATATTTGAGAGAGTACCATCTTATAAATACTCAGGAATCTTTATCAAAGATAACTGGGATCCTTTATGTGAAATTTGCTGTAGAATTGAACAAGCTAGAAATTCCTTCTAGAAAATAAGGAAAGTCTTGACAAACCAGGACTTATCAATCAGACTTCGTACTCAAATACTTTAATGTTATGTATTCCCTATACTTCTCTATGGTGTTGAAACTTGGACCCTTACAGACACATTATGTTGGAAGTTGAAAGCATTCGAAATGCGGACGTACAGACGAATTCTGAAGATACCTTGGACAGCCAGAATCACTAATGTGGCTGTATTACAGTGCACGAATAAGAAGCTAGAAATCCTCAATACCATAAAGAGAAGAAAATGGCAATATTTCAGACACATAATGTGCAATGAGAAATACCATCTGCTGCAGATTATCCTTCAAGGAAAAATAGACAGGAAGTGTGGTTCGGGGCATAGAAGAACATTCTGGCTTAAGAACTTAAGCCAACGGTCCGCAAAGAGCACAGCTACTCTGTTTAGAATAGCCTTAGATCAGTCATGTCTAAACTTCAGCCCTCCAGATGTGTTGGACCACAACTCCCACAGTCCTTTGCCATTGGAAATACAGGCTTGGAATTCCGGGAGTTGTGATCCAAAACATCAGGAGGGCCAAAGTTTGGACATGCCTGCCTTAGATAGAAACCAGTTCAGGCTACCGATGGCCAATGTTCTATGAGGACATGACACTTGAAGAATTACTTACTTATAAGAATTCACCATTCTTATAAGTAAGTTCCATCCTACTAGCCTTCCTGTCTGCCTCCAACCCACCTGCCCTTGCATTAACATGCTTCCATTCTACTTAAGCATTAGGGCAGAGATGAGAAACACTTCTCTTTTTGAAAACCAACAGCCGCAAAGCTGTCAGGGTCCCTGCCATTCTGGGCATGGAATTCTGCGAGTTGTAGTCCAATCCCTGCATTTCAGCCCCACCGTGTGAGGAAATGGCTGTAATTCTTTCTCCAGTGTGTCAGCACTTCATAGGATTCTAAATCCATCTCATTTTAAGTCACAGCGTCACTGATGATGTGAAATTGGACCATCAGCAAGCAGCGAGAGCAAGGTTATGTACTGGATTCAAGAAACAGCAAATTCAGAATGTATCCGTCTTGATTCAAGCTGACTTATATGAGGTGTAGATCAGATCAGATTTCGTTCCAAGTTGAACTACATTTATGCATCAACTGGAATCTAGGGCACAGATTGAATCAGATGGAGTAGGAATCATTTAAGTCTTCTTTTAAAAAGATGATTAATACACGACCCTTTAGCTCTCTGTCTGAAATCTGTGAGGTTGTTGTTGTTGTTGTTGTTAATTTGATTTATATGCCGCCCATCTGGCAGAAAGCCACCCTGGGCGGTTTACAACATAAGCTAAACTGATTACAAAATACAGATCCAAACATATAATAAAAAGCAAAAATGTTACAAATGAAAACATAACTAAAGCAGCAGCATTCATAAAAATCAAAGGTAAATAAGATAAGCTAAAGGCGGTCAAGATTAGATCCCTAAATCAATAAGGCCACGTAACAGTAACCAGGAAAAGGAGATTGAAATAACCAAGTCTTCAATCTTTTCTTATGATCAACAATGAGGGGGCCAGGCAGATCTCCAGGGGAGTTGGTTCCAGAGTCTAGGAGGTGCTGCCGAGAAAGCCCGGTTCCTTCTTGTTGATTTGTGGGCACACTCAGATGACCTGCCTGCGATGAACGAGTGACACGGCCAGAACTCTGGGCCACACTGACATAAAGGAAGGTCCCAAACCATTTAGGGCAGGCCTGCCCAAAGTCCGGCCCAGGGACCAAATCTGGCCTGCCAGGCCATTCTGAGTGGCCCGCAGCTGGCTGGCCTGCCCGTCCCTCCCCCTCCTTCACCCCATGTTTTTTTAAACAGGCTCCCTGTGCTTCCTTTGGTCCCCACCTTCCTTCCTCCCTCCCTCCCTTGTTCCCCACCTTCCTTCCTTCCTCCCTTGGTCCCTGCCTTCCTTCCTGCGGGCGGGGTTGCAAGGAGTCAGTGGGTGGGGCTTATGGGTCAGTGGGTGGGGCTTGCAGTGGGGTGGCAGGGTCGGGGAGCAACCGGCCCCTGACACATTCTCAGCCACCAAATCTGGCCCTCCTTACAAAAAGTTTGGACACCCCTGATTTAGGGCTTTAGGGTTGGCTCCCTTCTTTAAAATTATTATGCCTCTATATTTCACCCATATCAATTTAATAACAAAAATGTTATAGCCCTCTTGATTGTCTAGAGCAGTGGTCTTCAACCTTTGGGTCCCCACATGTTCCTGGACTGTAACTCCCAGAAGTCTTCATCACTAGCTGAGCTGGCAAGGATTTCTGGGAGTTGCAGTCCAGGGACTTCTGCGGACCCACGGGTTGAGAACCATTGGTCTAGAGGACTGAGTTCACCAATTGATTTGGATCCAGGAGAGAGAATGTTTTATAAGGAACACATTGTGCTCTTGGCCGAATTAGGGTGCTTTTCAGAGTTAGCTAAATCAGGGGGGATGTGCAGAGCCCTAAATGAGAGCACATGTATCCGTTGATCTCATTTCTCCATGAATAATTGTTTGAATATGATAATTCCTAGCTGCGGTACATCCCAGGAACATTCAACAGGAAAAACCACAAAGATTTACAACATCCTATGTCATAATGGGAAGTCCGCTTCAAAATTAATATTACAATTTATGCTCCAGTTATTGTGCTGTTCCAAGTATTAATTGAATGGCTCTTCTTCCAATTTCCTTCACAATGTTTTAAGTAAATGGTGTCATTCCAGACTTGCTCAGAGCATCCCAGCGTCTTTTAGCTCCACTCCTGCATAAATGGCCCTCTAGCACTTGTCAGTTCTTTGGGCACAATTAGATTAAGAACTATTCCAATTTCATTCACTGTGCAGTTACACCACTTGCATAGTCAAACTGAAAGGACAGCTTACAGCTTGCTGTAAGTGTAAGCCCAGCTGAGTATACAGTGGACCCTCGTATAACAAACGGTTTATATAACTTAAAATCTGTACAACATAAACAGTTCCGGAAATAGGGGAAATTTGCTTAACGGAATCGCCTATGGGGCGAATCCGTACAACATAAAAATGGTTGCAATTAGGGATTACTCCATTTTCAATGCATTCCTATGGGAAATTTGTGTAAAGGGAAATTTGCTTAACCTAATTTCATATATATTTCTTAAGAAGCAGACAAAGACAAAGATCCCTTCTGCCCTCTAGTGGCCAAAAGCATTCCTATTTTAAGAGTTTTATTTGTTTTATTTGTTTTCAATTCTACTTATGTTTCACATACATCCATAATTTTGAATAATGATATGCTATGACGGGAATAAAAACAGGTGAGACTCAAAGAGTGTGAGGAAAAAAAGATGTCAAAGAGAAAGAAAGAAGGAAGGAAGGAAGGAAGGAAGAAAGAAAGAAAGAAAGAAAGAAAGAAAGAAAGAAAGAAAGAAAGAAAGGAAGGAAGGAAGAGGTACAAAGGGTTGAAAGAATGGCCTGAAAGAATGGAAAGAAAAAAGAAAGAAAGAAAGAAAGAAAGAAAGAAAAAGAAAGAAAGAAAGAAAGAAAGAAGCATTTGAATGAGGCCATTGTGTTCAGACCATGACCACCAGACTGACAGGGGTTGACATCATAACTTGAAAAAGCTACATTTTTGAACTACAAGTCTCAGAATCATAGTCTTGGTGATTCTGGGCATTGTGAACTCCCTAAATACAGGTCTCCCAAATGCTTTAGAAAACCTTTGTGGCTGATGAAAGACATTCCCAGAATCTCACAATTAATCTAATATGTATTTAAGGGGCCACAGGATGAGAAGAGACGTTTTTGCAGACCTATGCATTGTTGGGCATCTCCTGAGATCTACAACCTTTACAAGCGTTAGAATCCAAAGTGCTGAATGCTAGTTGAAAAATGAATTCAGCACCATGGATAGATCCTTGAACACTCAGATTAACTGGAACCACCCAAAACAGGCATGTCCAAACTTCGACCCTCCAGATGTTTTGGACCACAACTCCCACATTCCTTTGTCATTGGCAATCTAAGCTTAGAATTCTGGGAGTTGTGGTCCAAAATATCAGGAGGGCTGAAGTTTGGACATGCCTGATCCAAAATGTTGAAAAGCTCTGCCTGCCCTGGGGCTCACCGCCATTCCTTGATGCTGGCAGCTCCTCTCTTCCTCCTTTCTCCCTCCTGTTGACATGCCTCCTCTAAAACCTTGCAGGCAGGGAGGTGTCCTTTATTTACCTTGTGCTCTGCTTGGGTGGGGGCAAGGGTCTGGAGAGAGAAGTGCTGAAGAGGAGAAGACCCCTCTGAGGAAGCAAGGCTGACCCACTGCCTATTGCATGCCCAAAGAATATCTGGGGCTCTTTTATTTATTTATTTATTTATTTTTGAATTTTTACCCCACCTTTCTCCTTGGAAAAGGACCCAAGGTGGCTTACAATAATGAGGGGCAACAAGGGGAACATTTAAGACATATTCAAGTTAAGAACTGGGAATTAAAAGAGGCATCTTAGAAGATTAAAAGGTAACAGGAGAGCTACAAAGAGCATGCAAAAAGAAAAGAAAAATCCATTGTGAGGGGTGGAAAGTAACATGGAAAACTGGTGTTCTTATGAAATCAGTCAATGTAATCATGTATGGTAATCCATATAAAAGTCACCTATAGTAAGTAGTCCCTCATACAGGGAAAGCTTGCCTGAAGAGGAAGGTCTTTGCCTTCTTCCAGAAAGACAGCAGAGATGGGGCAGTCCTGGCCTCCAGTGGGAGGGAGTTCCAGAGTCTGGGAGCAGCAAAAGACAAGGCCTTTTCATGTGTTCTTTCGAGGCACACCTGTGGAGGAGGCGGGATGGAGAGAAAGGCCTCTCCTGATGACCTTAACACCCAAGCTGGTTCATACTGCGAGATTCAGTCTTTGAGGTAGCTTGGACCTAGGCCCTTTTATGCTATGTAGATTAAGGTCAGCACCTTGAATTGTGCCCTGTAGATGATTGGCAGCCAGTGGAGCTGCTTTAGTATGGGTGTAATGTGATCTCTGTAACCCACCCCAGTCAGCAATCTGGCTGCTGTGTTTTGGACCCATTGAAGTTTTCTGAGACCTTCCATTGGTAGCCCCACATAGAGCGCATTACAGTAGTCCAGCCGGGAGGTCACTAGGGAATGTGTCACAGTGGCCAGAGCAGGTTTCTCAAGAAACAGGCATTACTGGCGTACTAGTTTTAATTGTGCAAATGCATTCCTGGCCACAGCTGTGACCTGGGCATCTAGGTTTAAGGAGTCCAGGTGCACTCCCAAGCTACACACCTCTTTTTTTTCAATTAGGAGGTAATCCCATCTAGGATAGACTGCATTCCTATCCCTTGATCTCGCTTTCGATTGACCAGAAGCATCTCTGCTTGTCTGGGTTTAGTTTCAGTTTGTTCTTCCTCATCCAGTTCATTACCGAAGCTAAGCACTGATCTAAAGTCGAAATAGCTTCCTTGGAATCTGGAGCTGACGAGAGGTAGAGTTTAGTGTCCTCGGCATGCTGGTGACACTTCACCCCAAAACTCTGAATAATTTCCCCCAGTGGTTTCATAAAAATATAGGAGACAGAACAGAAGCCTGACGTACCCCACAGGTCAGAGGCCATGGTGTTGAACATGAGGCCCTAATAGCACTTTTTACATTCTTTCCTGTAGGAAGGACTGAAGCCACTGTTAGGGATTGGTCCCACGTCCCTTTAAAAACAGTTTAAATTACTAAATAAACCAAGTCCAAAAATGCCGTCCCCACGGCCACCGGGCTTTTTGAAAAAAAAGAAAAAAGAAAACCCGGCAATGATCCCTTAAGCGAGGTTTCTGTGACTCACCTATGAGCTGGAGAATTTTTTGCCTCGCTTTGAAAATCCAGCTTTTAAGGAGGCAGACGCCATGGGACCACGCTGATGATCCGGGTTTCTTTTTCTTTCTTTTTCATAGCACCGACCGGCTGTTCCTGGGGCCGATGGGCTATGTTTTTTAAATTGCTTTTCACCTTTGGAGAAACAGGAAGCTTTATCCGGTCCTACAAGCATTAATTTCCCCCAGCCAAATGGTCCGTTTTTTTCAAATGCTAGCACCACCTGCTGGCCAAGGGGGCTGAACTGCACTTTAAAATTAAAAAAACAGATTTTGATGTGGCAACACTTGACACACATAATAAATCACGTGATGGGACAAAGAGGAAAAGCCGGATCTTCAGAAGATCAGGATCGAAACCCAGGTGTGACCACAGCCTAAGACAGTGTCACCAAGTCCCATTTCAGAGAGGTGAGTCAGGAGGATGCCGTGGTCAGATCCCCTATCAATTTCCCAGCATAGGTCATCTACCAAGGCAACCAGTGCCGTCTCAGTCCCATAACCAGGCCCGAAGCCAAATTGAGCTGGATCCAGGTAGTTTATTTCATCCAGAAACCTCTGGAGCTCAGAGATGATAACCCAGAAGACACGGCTTTCTTTCTTTAGTGAGGATGGAGACTTGAGCCATGAGTTTCATTTTTAAGTCAGACTTAAGTCAACTTGGACTCAACTTATTTCCCCTCCCCCCCATCAAAGACTCAGAACTGACTCACCACTCAGAAACCCACTCCTTTTTTGTCTGAGGAAAATGCTGGCATTCAATTGGGACTTGGTACTTGGTACTTGGTACCAGAGTCTCAGATCCAAAGACTTGCCAACACTCCTGGTAGAGGAAGGGGTTATTGCTACGAACTATGTATTTTGTGGGGATGGAAGAGATGGTTGAATCAGTTCCTGCTGGCTACTTGCTTAAGAGGGGAAGGGATGGATCAGAAGTCTAGTTGAGAATATCAGTCTCCAGTTAAGGAAGAGTCTGACAAAGAAGGAACAAAAAGGAGGACCTCTATCTGCCCTTCTCTCCCTTTGCTGCCCCCTACTGGCACATGGTCAGTTGCATAGCTAGGAAAAAATAGATTTTCAAATCATCACTAGAACCCTCCCCTCTTAAACCAGCATGACAATTCAAAATAATAATAATCAACTTTTCCTGGTTCTGGTCATTTTTACCAGTGTGGCCTCTCCTTCCAACAGGGTTTGGAGCATATAAATGTTGTCACTCAACTATGGATCCTTCTTTATTTTCATGTAATAACACATTGAAAAACTCTTTCCCACTTTTTAAACCATGTTAACCTTGACCAAATGGAGGGGGGGGGAAGACTCAGATCAAAATAAATGAATTTCTCTCCCCCCCACCCAAATATTCTTCTGAACCATTCAGCTCAACATATATGATAAAACTGTAGGTTCCTTTGTTTTGTTTTTGGGAAAGAATACTTTTATGTCTGTGAACCGTGCCTTTGAATGGCCTAGCTTTAATCTTGCAGGAGGCTAAGATTTAGATTACATTAGAACCTTGATTTACATCATTAATCCGTTCCAGAGGTCTAGACATAAGTCAAACAAACTTTTCCCATAGAAAGTAATGGGAAAGTGGATTAATCCATTCCAGATGATGAAAAAGACCCCCGGAAACAGCAATTTAACACAAATTTGACTGGGATAGGAGATTCCTTCCAGGGATGTAAATGGAATGTCTCTTCAAAGAGAGGAGGAGGCAGTGGAATTATAGTCCACAAGTTATACGCCTCCACTTTTTAATGTCCATAGCAACAATGTCTAACATTTAAGTTTTACTGATTTTAACCTGATGTTCCAAGTTCTGAACAACCCTATGCTTACCATTAGAGTCCCACAACTGTACAGCTCCCCAACTAAAATGCTTCCATTGTGGACCAGACTTCTGCAGCCAGATTTTTTACAAGACAGAGCCGACTATCTAACCAGAGAGGCCAGCCTCGAGCTCCTGGCCCTTCTTCTCCTCCGGCAGCGGTGGCGGCTTCGGTGAGGCCGAGGACCAGCTACAGGTGCTTGGAGCTGGCCTCACCAAAGCCACCACCTGCCGGAAGAAGGCAGGAGCAGTTTGGAGACGGCAGCCGCAATGCTGGGTCGTGGCTGCCGCCAGATTCTGGTGCCTTTTGCCGGGGCTCCGAGATGTAAGTCAAAGCCTGCGACTCAAGTCAAACAGGCCCCTTCTTGCTGCAAGTCAAATATGCGGTAAGTCAAGCAGCATGTAAGTCAAGGTTCCACTGTACTTGGACAACCCTGCCCCTTGGTGTTGAAATTGAGAACTGCTGAGCTGTTCAGGCATTGTTGAAGCCACAGAGGGCTCCTCTAGAGCAGTGAATGGCAAAACTTTTAGAGACCTAGTGCCCAAACTGTGATTCAAGACCCACTAAAATTTTGGCAAAGTGCCAATACAGCAATTTAACTTGAATACAGATGGCTGTGAAGGGGTGAATAAGTTCGAATTAAGTTGCTGCTGGAGATTAGGCTGGGGGAGTCTCTGCCAGCCTTTAGGAAAGCCTTAAAGACCTGGATTTTTGTGGAATCTGATCACTGAGCATAACTCTGTGAGTTATTGTTGGTTGTTTCATCTTGTCCCTGCCCTTCTTCTTGCCGGACTCGTTGTTGTCGTATTATTTGTATTGCTATCATTTTTTTAGTTTGATATTTGTTTTGTTTATCATGGGGGTTTAGTTTGGGTTGCTATATTGGCTGTACGCTGCCCAGAGTTCCCAAGAGAAAATTGGGTGGTTAACAAGTATAAAAATAAATAAATAAATAAATAAATAAATAAATAAATAAATAAATAAATAAATAAATAAATAATGTCAGGTGCTCACAGAAAGGGCGAGTGCCACCTTTGGCACCCATGCCATAGGTTCACCAATGCTGTTCTAGACCAACCTACAGCCATAAAAGTTCTAAAGTGGTCCCTTGTATAACAAACAGTTTGTATAACATAAAATTTGTACAACAAAAAAATTCCAGAGATAGGGAAAATTTGCTTAATGGGGCAAATCTGTACAACATAAAAATGGGATCACTCTGTTTTCAATGCATTCCTATGGGAATTTGTATAAAGGAAAATTTGCTTAACATAATTTCATTTGGAACGAATTAATTCCTTTATACAAGGTACCACTGTACTTTCTTTCCCCCTGATCTGTCCCATTTCAATGCAAAAACAACACAGGACTCAAAAGTTTTAGTGTCAGGACTTTTCAAATAATCAGAAGTAAAAGCAAAACAGAAACAAATACAAAACCAGCCGCCAGCAGCAACTACATGCAGAAGTGCAGGGTGGTGGTGGTAGTGTCTGCATTTGAGTTGTTTCAGTTAGTTTGGGAGATACTTGCAAGGTCTGGGGTGAACCTGAATCCAGGCAGGTATGTATGGTTTCACGAGCATTCCATCATGCAACAAATGTGGCCGCCCCCTGCAAGCCATCTATGCCATTAACATAAGAACATAAGAACATAAGAAGAGCCATGCTGGATTAGGCCAGAGGCCCATCTAGTCCAGCTTCCTGTATCTCACAGTGGCGCCACCAGATGCATCTGGGAGCACACAAGACTAGATATCTGTCTCCTGATACTACTCCCCTGCATCTGGCCCTTGAAGTACCCTGGTTTTAAGCCTGGAGATCACACATCTCCATCATGGTTTGTAACCTGTGATGGACTTTTCCTCCAGGAATCTGTCCCATCTCCTTTTGAAGGCATCCAGGCCAGATGCCATCACCACCTCCTGTGGCAGGGAGTTCCACAGACTAACCACACACTGGGTAAAAAAATATTTTCATTGCTGGGGGTGGAGGGGAGGTGCAGTCCGTGTTCCTAGCCAGTTTGTTCCAGTCCCGGAGCTGTGAAAACTTAGCACTCTTCTGTTACAATTCTCAGAACCACCCAGCCTGTGAGATAAATACAAAGCTCACATTCACTGGCTTAGAAAATGTATAGCACTTTCAAAAAAAACATGCAGGGGCAAGATGCCATTTTCTGTTTTCTTGGGTATATCATTATGCAAATATAGGTTTTATATATAGCACACCAGGGTCTGCTTTTGCCTCTTTGGGCATTTTGGCAACTACCTCAGACATACCTTTAAAGCCTTGGTCACAAGAGTCAAGGAAATGGTTTTTACATGTGAACACTATACACTGAAAGAATCTGTCCAGGTGACTACATTCTCTTCCATTTGCACAGCAGATCCGCGGCAAGCACTGACAAACGCCTTAACGACGTCGAAAGTAGCCTATTTTAAGAGGAAATATGCAGAAGAAGAAGATTTACATCAAGATTACCAGAGGTATTTTCCAAAAGTGAGTATGCATTATGAAGTGAGGGATACAATGGGAAGTGTTTAGGGTCCCAGAGTCACACTGTGTGGTGAAATTCACACAGACCAGCAAAGTACGCATATCACAACATTGTCTCTAAATTCCAGCAATGTGTCATACATAGGGGTTTTTTTAAGGCAAAAACTGGCTGAGAAAAAAACTGCATTTATTTTGTATTTTGTATCAAGGAACACATTTGGTCCCTAATCTGGAAGTTTCAGCAATTTGTCCTGGGTAGTTTTTTTTAAAAGGCAAAATCAGCTGAGAAAAAACTTATCTCCCAAATTTGCATTTATTTTGTATTTTGTATCAGGAAACACATCTGGTCCCTCATCTGGAAGTTGAGTCATGGCAACTGGACTTTTTATCTTGAGAGATCGATCTCTCAAGAAGAGAAGCCCAGTTGCCATTACTCATCTTCCAGATAGGCTCACCTGGATGACTGGGAATCTTCAAAGACATCTAGTCCCTAAATGGGAAGGCAATGCCATCCAGCCTGGGAACCATCCCCCAACCTATTGGAGCCTTCCCTCCCCCAGAACAACAGTCTGGCTTCAGTCTGAGCCTGTTAGCTGTGGTCCATCCCAGGGCTGAAGCCAGGCAACACTCAAGTGTCTAGATGGCATCCACTCCACAGGTGGCAACAGAAGGATAGAACTGCAGTCATTTCTGTAATCCTGAAAATGGCATGGTGGGTATACCTGGCGAAAGCTTGATCCTTTAAACTGTATTAAAGTTTTTAAAGTTTTTTTGTTTTGTTGGAAGCTCAACTCTTAAACATTTTTTATAGATCGTTTCAGTCTGTTGACTCGCATTGGCCTACCTCTGTTTCAATTTTTATTTTATTTCTCTTATTTTGTATAGAATCATAGAATCATAGAGTTGGAAGAGACCTCAAGGGCCATCCAGTCCAACCACCTGCCATGCAGAAACCCCCATCACAGTATTTCTGACAGATGGCCATCCAGCCTCTGCTTAAAAACCTCCAAAGAAGGAGACTCCACCACCCTCCGTGGCAGCATATTCCACTGCCGAATAGCTCTAACTGTCATGAAATTCTTCCTAATGTTTAAATTGAATCTCTTTTCCTGAAGTTTGAGACCATAGCCCTGCGTCCTAGTTTCTGAAGCCATAGAAAATAAACCAGTCCCTTCTTCAATGTGACATCCTTTGAAATGTTTAAAAATATTAAATTGTAGGCTGCCTTTTCACTAATAAGGGGACTGAAGGTGGCTCATAGTATTAAAAAGATCAGAATTAAAAACACAATGAGATATTCATTCAAAAACTATAAGAGCAATTAAAATATGCTTAATTAAAATATAATTAATAAAAATGTAAGCTATTACAAATGTAACTTAAAATGGTGTCCAGGTACTCAGTCATGATTGTTAAAGCCCTGCCTGAAAATATGGGTCTTTAGTTGTTGGGAGAAGGGAGGAAATGGAAGGGGCCAGCCTGAGCTCCTGAGGGAGAGCATCTAATAACCTGGGAGCAGCCACAGAGGAGTCCCTCTCCTGTGTCCCCATCAATCGTGCCTGTGCTGACAATGGAGCCAAGAGAAGGTCCTCCACTGATGGCAAAGGCTGAGCTCTTAGGGACCTGCAAGGGATTACAGGCATGGTAGTCTCTGCTTCCTGGGCTCCGCACAACAAGCTTTCCCCAAAGGCAGAATCCGATCAGTGCCTGTGTGCATTTAGATTCGTAGCTTCGTTCCCATTGGCTGATACAGTGGTCCCCCGCTCTTTCGCGGTTCATATACTGCGGTCCCGCTATATTGCGGGACCGCAGTATATGAAAAAGCCCCCTGGGGTAAGAGGGGAAAGGCCTGTTTCAGGCCTCCCGTACTTACCCCAGGACTGGTGCTGCCCCTGAACTGGCCTACGAAGGCCTTCCCGGGCCTTCTGGAGGCCCCAAAAGGGCCTCCCTGTGAACCAGACGTGACTTCCAGTAAACTGGAAGTGACTTCTGGATTGCCAAAAATCATTTCTGAGGCCTCTGAGGGCCTTTCTAGGCCTGTCAGAGGCCTCAGAAATGATTTTAGGCGATCCGGAATTCACTTCCGGTTTGCAGGGAAGCCCTTTTGGGGACTCCAGAAGGCCCGGGAAGGCTCTCACAGGCCCGTTCGGGGCAGTGCCAGGCTGGGCGTAAGTACAAGAGCCCCCAGCTAGGCCCCCAGGTCTGACCTGACCTGCATCCGCATATCGCAGATTTTCAATTATTGCGGGTTGGGTCAGGTCCCTAACCCCCGCAAGAGGCGGGGGAATCACTGTACTTCCAGGTTGGCTCTGTGCAAAATGAATTTCCTACCCGGTGCTAAACCAGTGCCCCTCCCCCTCTTTTTTATGATTTACCTTAGCACCTGATCCTGCCTGAAGATCGGACGTGCATTTTGAAACTTTCCCTGCAGAAGCTCCAGTTTCTGGAAGACCCCGAGCTTTACCTCCGACGGTCGGTCCTGATCAACAACCTTTTGCGGAAGATCCACCTGGAGACGGAGCGCGAACGCTATGAATACTTTAAGGGCAGCCCCTGCTGTCGGGCCGCCTACTCAGATGCGAGAAAACGGCTGAGGGTCATGGTCCAGGAGTGCCGTTCCCAGTCCCTTTATTACGAAGAGCTGCATTCGTATCATATTGTGCCTTATCCTGAGGAAAATGCCATTTATGGAGTGGGCTATTCGGGGGGCCGTTTAGAGCGAAATTCTCAGTTGCTTATTTATGAAATGAATAGTTAAGGTAGCCTTTTGAAACACAAAGACACAGAAGAAGAAAAACACCCCACTGACTGTTTTGTTGCCAAACGCTTGGGGTGGCTTTTAAGCATGCGATGGGGAGCTGTTTGTTTAGGACGCAGGGCGAATGTAGGTATGAGTTATCTTCCGTTGTGGAACCAGGGAACGAATGCCCTGATGACAGAATTCAGGAGGGAGGCATGCATGGTATGAAAGGAGCTTGATGTCCTGATGAAATAAGTGCAATAGAGCAACGTCTAATATGTGGAGAGTCCTTGCGAGCAGTCCTCGGCTTTCTGGTTGCCTGTATATAATCCAATTAATTTTTTGCAGTTCAACTGTAATCCCCTCCCTTAGCAAAGTTTGTACTGACAAGAAAAGAGGCTAGAGAGGGTTTGGGTTGTCACCGAGACGTGTTTTAATTGTAATCTGGAGGTAAGTCCTCAGTGGGAAGGAAAACCCTGTCATCAGGTGATATTGGCCTTTTCACGCTGGTTGGATCCCTCTGGGGACCTCCGAACAGTTCAAATGGCAGGTGCCTAACTCAATTCAGTCCTGCGGGATCTCTATTTTAAGCTAAAATCCAGTTTTAGACATAAAAATTAGAAGCCCAGTTGGCCAAGTGGAGGAAGCTGGTTACAGGGGTGACAAATTTCCTTAGAATTAAGGTGTAAGAATGACGTGGAACCCATGCTTGACTGAGGTTGGTTTTTTTTAATCTCTCTCTCTCTCTCTCTCTCTCTCTCTCTCTCTCTCTCAAAATTGAGTTTACAACTCCATTTTGCATGAAAACTCCCATTTGGGTTACTTTCCTGATCTTTCTTGATTTTAGTTGAATGTTTTAAGACAAGGGAGCTTTGTTTTGGGGTTGCCGTTGTTATGAACAGAAAAAAAAGTTTCAATGACAGATCACCCGGAGCTTGTAAAATTACCTTACTTACCCTAGCAGTGTTTAGTGCTTTGCCATGCAAATTGTGTGTGTGTGTGTGTGTGTGTGTGTGTGTGTGTGTGTGTGTGTGTGTGTGTGTGTGTGTGTGTGTGTGTGTGTGTGTGTGTGTGTGTGTGTGTGATCTCGGGTGAGTGTGTTTGGTCCAGTGAACTGCATGGGGTTGCCACAAGAGGCCAATCTGTGCAATACTGTGGCTCTCTTTACTTTTGATATTGGCATCTCATTGGCATTTCTGAACATTTTTAACCTCACATCTGTGGTGCAAGAAAAAAAGGCAATTAGTGGATTGGTGACTAAAAGCAAAGTGTTCTGCTTATATACTGCCCCATACCACTTCAAGTAGTCTCTGGGCAGTTTACAGTTTTTAATTACAGTATGCAGGCTACACATTGTCGTCGTCCCCCCAGCAAGCTGGGTACTCATTTTACCAACCTCAGAAGGATGGAAGGCTGAGTGAACCTTGAGCCTGCTATCTGGGATTGAACCCCAGGTTGTGAGTACAGTTTTAGCTGCAGTACAGGCATGTAACTACTGCGCCACGAAGCTATTGATGAGAGGGCAGTAGTCAGAGCATGGAAATATTGGGTGTTTTTTTTCTTTTAAAGTGACAGGTCCCAGAATTCTCAGCTCAGGATTCTGGGACTTGTAGTCCAGAAAAAGGGAGTCACTCCAGATGGTGTTTGTTGCTGCTAAACAGTTTTATCCTGTCTTTTCCAAAGAGAAGTGCTGGAAAGGAAGCTGAATAAAAGGAGAGCTGGGCAGTTCTCTGTAGTAGATATTCCCATGGTATCCTCCAAAGAATCCCAAGAGAGATAGTTTGCTGATATTTATACAATACATGCAATTTCTATCATCCAAGTACCAATCTTCTGAGGGAAGAAAGAAAGATTCCTGGATCATAGAATCATAGAGTTGGAAGAGACCTCAAGGGCCAGTCCAACCACTCTAAGTCTGCCGTGTGTGGTGGTACCTGTTTTAGTTTGTGAATCATATTGCACAGCAGATGTCTGTGAAGATTCTCAGTCACCCAGGCGAGTTTATCTGGAAGTTGAGTCATGGCAAGTGGACTCCTTTTTCTTGAGAGAGGGAAACGTTTCACTGCTCATCCAAACAGCTTCGTCAGTCTGCTGGATCACAATGCTACGACATGGGAGGGGGGGTATCATCAGACTGATGAAGCTGTTTGGATGAGCAGCGAAACGTTTCTGTCTCTCAAGAAAAAGAAGTTCGGTTGCCATGACTCCACTTCCAGATTCCACATGCAGCCTCCAGGTCATTTGCACCCCAAGGACCACTTTTACAGATTCCCAGCTGTAGTGCCTCCCTCTAACGTAAACTGCACTGAAAACAACATTGCTCAAAAAGTCCTGTTAAGCCTTTCAGGGGAACAGCATAGGGGGATTTTTTGCTATGCTTTGAGTGCTCCTCCCCTGCAACATTTAATTTTTTAAAAATGGCCATCAAATTATGTGTGAGTGGTTTGAAGAGGTAAATCTATTTTAGCTAACAACAAAACCAACAACAAACATTGCATCAACCTTCACAGTATATAACCTTTAGGTATTGTTTCCCTTTAAAATAAACCAATACAATTGAATATGCAAATTAGTTCCACTCATCCAGAGCTTGCTAAACAGGGGCCCCGGTCTCACGACGATTTTGCTGCTCTTTTTGCTGCAAAAGACTGCACAGCAAAACTCGTGCCTTCACTCCAAAGAGCAGTATTTTGGTACCCCGGCTGACCATGCCCCCGGAAACACACTTTAACCACAGCATTTTATACCACCGCTAGGGGTTGTGTTAAAATATTTCTGTTATTGATGTGCACTTTTAAATGCCTCAAATGAGGTGCGACCCCAGAAAAGTCACACCAATTTGATTCACTTTATTATTTATTTATTTATTATTGAATTTATACCCCGCCCATCTTCCCAAAGGAACTCTGGGTGGCTTACAATTGGCTGAAATTATCAGCAAAATTTCAAACAACACACAACAAACACCAATAATAGTTAAAAGCAATAAAACAACACAGTAGCACCTTTGGCAGAAAGGCATTTGTGGCTCAAATAAGAGAGCATCCTTAATTAAACTAGTTGGCAGATGCGGGGGGGGGAAAAAAACTAAACAAAATTTGGTCACCAAAGGCCTCACGGAACAAGATGGTTTTCAGCGCTCTGCAGAAGGCCAGCAGGGACTCTGCAGAGCACACATCGCTGGGAAGGCTGTTCCACAATGAAGGGGCAGCCACCGAGAAGGCCCGATTGTGGGTAGATGTTTTCCGGGCCTCTCGGGGGGTGACAACACGCAGCGAGTGCGCTCGCGACTGCCGAACTGGTCAGGCTGAAGTTGATCGCTGGGTGATCCGCTCTGACAGGTAGTCTGGGCCCAAGCCATGGAGGGTTTTATAAACTAAAACCAAGACCTTGAATCTGATCCGGGACTCAACGGGCAACCAATGCAGGCGGGCCAAGACTGGGGTGATGCGGTCATAGCGACGCACACGCACCACCAGTCTGGCCACCGCATTTTGTACCCACTGCAGACGCTGGAGGAGAGTCAAGGGCAACCCCATGTAGAGGGCGTTGCAGTAGTCCAACCTCGAGATCACCAGTGCTTGCACTACTGTTCTCAGAGAGTCACTGTCTAGGTATGGGCGGATCTGGGCTATTTGGCGTAGATGGTAAAAGGAGGTTCAGGTCACGGCAGCCACCTGGGCATCCAAGGATAGTGCTAGATCTAGAACCACGCCCAGATTCCGAACCCTGTCCGCCAGCTGGAGGGAAACACCCTCCAAACTGGGGAAAGGGCCTCTGTATCCAGACGGGGAACTCCCAAAGAACATAACCTCAGCCTTCTCGGGATTGAGTTTGAGCCTGTTGGCCCTGGTCCAAGTCATGATCGCCTCCAGGCACTGGTCGAGAGTCTGGACAGCTTCCACTGCAGAGGTGGAAAAGGAGAGATAGAGCTGCGTGTCATCAGCGTACTGATGACAGCAGACTCCAAATCTCCGAATGTCCCCAGCCAGCGGTCTCACATAGATGTTGAACAGCATGGGGGAGAGAGATGAGCCCTGCGGAACCCCACAAGGGAGTATCCACGGGGCCGACAACTCTCCACCATGCTGCACATACTGGAACCGACCCTCCAAGAAGTACCGGAGCCAACTGCGAGCAGTGCCTCCGATTCCCACCTCAGAGAGCTGGTCCAGTAGGATACCGTGGTCGACAGTATCAAAGGCCGTTGACAAATCCAGGAGAACCAACAGGGTAGAGCAACCCCTGTTGGCCACCCGGATTAAGTCATCTTGCAGCGCGACCAGAGCTGTCTCGGTTCCCCCGGCCAGGCCTGAACCTGGACTGGCACGGATCAAGGCACCGTTGTTCCTCCAGAAAAGACTGAATCCGAATTGTGGCCACCCTCTCGATCACCTTGCCCATGAAGGGGACGTTGGCAATCAGACGATAGTTCGCCAATTGGTCCGATGCCATGCCTGGTTTTTTAAGAATGGGCTTAATCACTGTCTCTTTCAAGTGAGAGGGGAAAAAACCCTTGCTGAAGGAGGTGGTGGCGATGACAGAAGCCCATTCGGGCATACTCCCTCCGGCAGCTTTTATGAGCCATGATGGGCAAGGGTCAAAGGGGGTGGACGCGGGTCAGCAGTGGGCTATTGCCTTGGAGGCCTCTGAAGAGGAAAAAAGCCCAAATTCAACCAATCAGGGAGAGTGAGGGGGTGCAGCGACAGGGGATGGCGAGGAAGTGCTAGTGCAACGGGATTTGAAGCCGGCCCGGATGGCCTCTATTTTAGATCTAAAGAAGACTGCAAAGTTCTCACTACTGAACTCAGTAGGAGGAGGCCTTGCCAGACTAGGATTGGTGAGGTCTCGGACCACCCGGAAAAGTTCTGCCTGGTGGTTCGAGGCCTCACCAATTCTCAGGGAGTAATAAGATGTTTTAGCCTCCCTGATCGCACGTGAATAGGGCCTAGTCTGGATAACAACTGCAGTCTTATTAATAACCATCTGGCTTCATCTGCAGCTGCTCTCCAGCCTCCTCTGCTCCTGCTTCATCGCTCTCAACTCTGCCGTGAACCACGGCGAAGGTCAAGCTCTGCCACGGAGGAGGCACTTGGGGGCAATTCGGTCGATGGCACGGGAAGCTGCTTCAAACCATTGGTCAGCCGCAGCCTCAGCCGAATCATCAGCCAAGCCACCAGGAAGCTCCCCGAAGGCGTCACGGAACAGAGCAGGGTCCAGAAGCCTCCGGGGGTGGGCCCATACTGGTGGTCCCCACGGGGGGCGCGATTGACAGGGAAAAGGACAACAGGTGATGGTCTGACCATGACACAGGTAGGGAGACTATGTCTCCCACCTCCAGACTGGAATCCCCTGACATGGAGGTAAATACCAGGTCAGGGGTATGCCCAGACCTGTGGGTAGGACAAGAAATATGCTGGGATAGACTCATGGAGGTCATGGACTCCATGAATTCCAGAGCTGCACCAGACAGTCCACTGCCGGCATGCACATTGAAGTCCCCGTGGGGACTTCAACAGCACCGCTGCAATGAACTCCGAGAGCTCTGGGAGGGATTGTGCTGGGTTTCAGGGAGCACAGTAGCCCAGCACAATGCCAAATCTATCCCTCTGACCTACCAGCAGGTGGAGGCATTCTAACCCCGGACTAACCAATGTTGAGGCCCTGGTCACATAAAGAGATTCCCTGTACACAATTCGTACCCCTTTTCCTGCCACTTCCTGTAGTTCTGCCTTAGTAATCGCTTATGCTATTGAATTGGTGGCATACCGGCATGCTGGCACATTGGAGGACCGTGAAAAATAATAAACAGCAGTGACACCCAATTGTGGTTATTGACATTGCTCGTTTGTGTAAATTTGCCCATAGAAAACACATAACACATGGGAGGGGGGATAACAGACACTTCCGCATGATGACAAAGAGTAGTGCCAGAAAGCCGTCATGCCAATAGTCAACCAACAAATAATTTTTGTTTAAAATATATGTAAGCATGATGGAGAAAATCAACTCGAAAAACAGGGAAAAGATGCTCAGTAAGTCAGTTGGGACGGACGCAGAGAAGTAAAATGCTCCCCTGTCGTCGGGGTGCTAACTGCACATCAAATGTCACGTGACCACCCGAAAAAATAGTACGCATCATATTAAGATACACAGATAACAGTAGTGAGACCGGGGCCAGGGTGAAAGATACAAATCACTGGGTCAGTTCTCTGGCAGTAGTACAGCTGCAGAGTGCCTTGCCCTGCATGGTTTTGCTTGAATGCATGGAGATCCTTCCCAGATAATCAAGCCATAGCATCGTGATCACAAAAGGATCACATTATTTCCCTTCTGCCTCCTTTGAAACAGTGAATATGAAATTCCTGTTATGAATTTCAGTTTCCTTGGGCTAGAAACAGAAGCCTCAACCATTTTGTTGTTGTTTGTTCATTACCTCTGCAATGTTCTCATCGTCTGAACCACAGCAAGCAAAGTGTGGTGCTTGTATACTGCTCCATAGTACTTAAAGCACTCTCTGGGTGGTTTACAATTTAGTTATTCAGGCTACGTATTGCCCTCACCCTAGCCCCAGCAAACTGGGTACTTAGTTTTCCAAACTTGGAAGGATGGAAGGATGAGTGAACCTGAGGCCAGCTAGCTGGGACTGACTCCAGTGGTGTAAGTTAGCTACCTGAACCCATTGGGATTGAACTCAGATTGTAAGCAGAGTTTTCACTGCAGTACTGTAGTTTTAACCCCTGTACCACCAGGCTCTAAAGACTTATACTAGTCTAAGTCAAGGGTGTGAACCTTCAGGTGTTCTTCAACTTCACTTTCCACCAGGCCCAGCCAGAGTGATCCAAGATGCAAATACAGTAGTTATTAGACATGGGCACGACTAGGCGAAATTCTCGTTTCCGTTTTCGGTTCTCGTTATCGTTACGTAACGGGTAACGGTAACGAGAATGACTCCACTCCAGCTTGAACCCAAACCGAAAAAGAAAAATTGGGTCTGATTTTTCGTTGTCGTTCATGGCATCGCGGCGATCGCGTGATGCCAAGCAGCACAGAAAAAAAGTTTAAAAAAATAAAAACCCCGATTCCCGGCCATAAAAGCAGGCGAAAATATGCCTGCCTCCGTGAGAGCACCTACCGAGGGGTGGTTTCTGGGGGGGTTCCCGGCCTTCCCCCCCTCCTGTCCTGGGCTGCTTGCACCAGGCTGGGGGGGGGTTATTCCTCGTCGTCTCCATTTGCCATGCGGTGGGGGGATCCATAATGGCAACCGCAATTTTTCTTTTGTAATCGTGGTCCAAAAACCCACCAAAGCACCACAGAAACATGTGAAAATTAGGTATTTTAAATGCCTGAATTTTTATTGTAGCAGCAGTGGGTTTTTTTATAGCAATAAAACGTCGTATTGATTTCATTTCATTTTATTTTATTTTTATTTTTATTTTTTTACACCTGCGCATGCGCAATGATGGGCTGGCCATGGAATGGGACCATTCAAATTTTTGGAGCCATTCCACCAATCGCATAGCCAGGTTTTGCTGAGACTTCTGGATGTGCCAGAGAGGGCAAAAAAGCCCACCAGCCCTAACCCTAACCCTAACCCTAACCCTAATCTGAACCGTTACCCTAAGCCTAGCCCTAACTCTAACCCTAACCCTAACCCTAACCCTAACCCTAACCTGAACCGTTACCCTAAGCCTAGCCCTTACCCTAACCCCAACCCTAACCCAGATTCGTACACAAGTACACTTCCCTTCTTAGTGGGTCAGAGTGATGCACCCAGAGAGGTGCCTTCAACTCCAGAGACCCACTCCCTCCCTCCCTCCCTAAGCATAACCTGTACAGCAGTACGCCAGTATGCTTTCTTTCTTAGTGAGTCAGAGAAGCGCCGATGAGGTTCCTCTGACACATTTACCCCCAAATGTTCTTAGTGAGACAGAGAAGTGCTGACGAGGTTTCCTGTCACACTAACAACCCCAACATATTTATAATGGCGGCTACACGTTATGCTCCCTAAACCACTGTACAAACGACAGACGACAAACGGAAAGGACAAATTTTTGAAAAATTTCGCGACAAACGGAAACGAGCCGAAACGGGCCCATTCCGACAAATGACAACTCGAAACGTAATTTTTTCTGGTCATGCCTATCTCTAGTAGTTATTATATGTTATACCTCAACCTTATGTGGAGATTCTCTCCCCCTACTGGCCAGGAATTCATAACACACGTGGTCAACTCTTCCCTTCCATCTCCTATTCCTGTCATTTTGTTTCACCCCTTCTAAATCTTTATGCAAATACTTCCCTTGTTTGAATGGGGCTCCTACTTACCATTCTGAGTATAAATGGCTAAGGGCCAATCAACGAAAAGATGCTACAGTGAGTTCCAGAGATGACCTGGTGGCATATTAGCCTTCATTGAGCTTGAGCTTTGACACCATGTTACTCACTGGAATGTAGTTCAAACACCAGAGACTGGAAGGTGGGACCGGAGACTAAGTTGTGTTTAGCAGAACAGTGGCTTATAATGTTTAATGATCAACAGAATGTTGCATGCTTTTTAAATGCTTAACAAAACAAGAGCTGTAAATACATACCCTGAGGACGTCAATATTTTTCCTCTGACCTACTGAGATAGTCCAAGAACCCAATTTTGTTGACTTTAGTGGTCTTGCTCACCTTGTCTTCAATCAAATCAACCTAGAGTGGCTTTCTTTTTACCAGTGAATGTATCTACTGGGTGACTCCACAAGGTCTGTAGATTCTGTTCACCCCTACATACTCCAGATGGCTGTGTGACAAAAGTCTCCTTTCTCCCTCATTGTTCTGAATGACATGGGTGGGGAAGCTGTCCCTTTCCAGATGCTGCTGGGCAGCATCCTTGGTCACTGATCATGCTGGATTGTGCTAATGAATGTTGGGAGACCAAAAAACATCTGGAAAGCTACTTCTTGAATAGTCCTGTTTAAGTTAGTATGGCTAGTTGTCCGAGCCTAGCGGTTGATGAATCAACCCTTTAAGACTGAGGTCAACAGTTGTGCTTTGAAACACCCTCTGAAACAAGCTTGAGGGTTCTTTCCCTGCCATGTCAAGGCATGCAGGACAATTAGTCTAGCAAGATGAGGTCCAGCACGTCCACAGGTTGTCGCTACTTTTCACCTACAATGGAATTTGGCTACTCTTCCCTCAGGTGAGGAGTCTGAGGAGCTTCATAGGGCCACAGATTTGGGAGAGAAGATGTTAAACAAATAATCAGTGTCGAATCTTCAATGCTGGATTAAACCCACCACGGTCTGGACATATGGTCTTTTGCAGACCTCGCTCCAGATTCTTTTGTACAGCTTTCCTTTCAGCATTGACTTATGGTGGAAACTATTAACCGCGTCTTCTGAAAACAGACCGTGAACATTTTTGAAGTGTTCCTAAGGCTTCAGTATTGGGACAGGAAGAAGGTCTTGTAGGTGGGTCCCTCGGTGTCTGTGTGAAAACTGAGCTTTACCTTTTGATTTTTCTGAGTCCTTCCGTTGACTATAAGGACAAAGCTCGAGTCAGGTCTCCCTCCTCAGGGCAGTTTTTGTGTGGTGGTGGTGGTGGTGGTGGGAAATGAATGGGGAAGTCATATGGGATCAGTTGGGAGGGAGCAAACATTTATTCCCATGCATTCTTCAGAACAGCTGAAGAGGGCTTAACTCTGAAGAATGCATCAGTCAGAATGCTATGAAACTCATTGAATTAAAGATGGTAGTGTATCCTTGGCTCTCTCTGTGTCTTTGGATTACAGCTTCCCAAATGTCTGTGAAGATTCTCAGTCATCCAGATGAGTTTATCTGGAAGCAGAGTCATGGCTACTGGACTTCTTTTTTTTTGAGAGACAGTCTACCTCTCAAGAAAAAGAAGTCCAGTAGCCATGACTCAACTTTCAGAAAGAGCTTCCAGAATGACTTTCTGGGAGATGTAGTTCATAACAGAAATAGCAGTTGTCTCTGCTAGTTTTCAGCCACAACTCAAGCCATCTGGATAGACGTTGTTACAAGTTGTCTTAGGGCTCGGTCCCATGTCCCTTTAAAAACAGTTTAAATTACTAAATAAACCGAGTCCAAAAATGCCGTCCCCATGGCCACTGGGCTTTTTGAAAAAAAAAGAAAAGAAAAAAGAAAACCCAGTAATGATCCCTTAAGCGAGGTTTTTGTGACTCACCTACGAGGTAGGGAAATTTTTGCCTCGCTTTGAAAATCCAGCTTTTAAGGAGGCAGACGCCGTGGGACCACATTGATGATCCGGGTTTCTTTTTCTTTCTTTTTTCATAGCACCGACCGGCTGTTCCTGGGGCTGATGGGCTATGTTTTTTAAATTGCTTTTCACCTTCGGAGAAAAAACTCTATCCGGTCCTACAAGCTTCAATTTCCCCCAGGAAAGTCGTCCTTTTTTTCAAATGCTAGTGCCACCTGCTGGCCAAGGGGGCTGAACTGCACTTTAAAATTAAAAAAACAGATTTTGATGTGAGAACTCTTGACCCACATATTAAATCACGTGATGGGACGAAGAGGAAAAGCCGGACCTTCAGAAGATCAGGATTGAAACCCAGGTGTGACCACAGCCTTAGATAACGTGGAAACAAGCCAGTTCAAAGGAACGATCGCTATGCATACAAGAGCAGAGGGCACCACTAAGGATTTTTTTTGGCACGTGTCTGAGTTTGGCCATCTGGAAATAAGAACCGTATGGGCATTCCATCTTGATCTGTGCTCATTTGAATGTAGTCAGCAAAATGAGTTTTATCATTCTTATTGTTGAAGTTTGAGGACTGTGTAAGTGGCATCACAACTCCTGGAAATAACTCACCTTCTATTCAGCTCTTGGATGAGTTGTTTCTAGTATATATATATATTTGTGTGGCTGATGAATGTACATAGTTGAGTACATGCACTATTGTGCCTTAACAGTTTCTTCATTATGTGGGCCTTCATTTTAATCCCCTTTGTGAAAATGGTATGTACTGTGTTATTGTTTAGAATCGTTTGATGCTCTGAGAGATCCCTTTCCAAGGATTTGAGTCTAATATACTACATGAAAAAGAAGAAGCCATTGTTCTCTACAAACCTTGATTGAGACGTCAGACTGTAACCAGCCCAGAAGGGAACTTGGAACTCCACCAATTAATTCCACCTTCGGTTTATTTGTGAAAGGTTTTCTGCTGCTTGCCCTAAATTTTTGCTTTTGCTTTTAAATGCAGCTGAGTCAGACACACGATGGGCCTGATTTAAAATTCACTTGGACTGTGAGATGCAGACATTTCTCCGTGCTCTTTTTCCTTCTGTGCGAGCCTGAACCTTGGTGTGCACTAGGGATGGGCACAAACTGCCAGTTTGGCGGTTCGTATCTGTTCGGCAGCCAGCCCAACTGGTGCTCCATGGTTGCAATGGGGTTCAGAGCCCTGCCCCCCCCCCAGCAGGCAGTGCCCTGGATTGTGTACCACACCTCCTCTGGGCGCTACCTCTGAGTGGACACCTGCCAGAGGAGGCAAGGCTTGGAACCATGCCAGAACCATGGAACACCTGTTGGGACAACTGCTGAGCCAACACAAACCGCTGAACTGGGTGGTTCATGCCCATTTCTAGTTTGAATGCACACGCACATCCCCCTCCCAAACTGTGCATAATGTAAGCTAAGCAAAAGAAGCCATAAAGCATTTCAAAACAAACCTTTGGCTCATCTAAATTTCTTGTCTGTTTTCTTTTTCCTCATTACTGTTGATCACAATAATTGGATAGTGAACTCTTTGGTATAGGAGAAATCAGACAGTGGTGTTACGATAGGTTTGCTGGTCTATTTAACTACTGTAAAAATGATTTATTAAGCAGCAGACCCTCTTTAGCACCACCGGTAATGGGTTAAACCAGGCCAGTGTACTGAGTCTTTCCCGTTGTTGGGTTGCTCGATTTGGAAAGGAGTGTTCAAAGACAGGATCACAATGTTGAAAGTTATTTTAACAGTAATTTGTTCTTGTTACTAGTTGCAATTTTCTAAAAAAATAACCCACTGTCATTACTTTTGCAATGCTGAAAAAGTTAATTCACTGCATTACTTGATCTTCTGCTTCTTCTTTGTCTGTTATTTTCAATTCCTTTTTCTGGGGTGGGGAGACAAGGTATATGGAGGACTGATAAGAAAAACATGAAGCTTGAACAATTTCCATAGAAATGCCTTCTGAAATGCCCTTTCAAAGTAACTTTTGAAAGTAACTAGAAAATGTTACACATTACATCAGGAAAAGAACCTTCAACACTGCTTAGATCAGTGGTTCTCAACGGGTGGGTCCCCAGATGTTCCTGGACTGCAACTCCCAGAAGTCATCATCACTAGCTGAGCTGGCCAGGATTTCTGGGAGTTGCCATCCAGGAACATCTGGGGACCCACAGGTTGAGAACCATTGGCTTAAGTTATTCTTGAAATGTGTCTTTATTTCACTGTTATTACAGGTGACTATGTTACTTGTGACTTGTTACTTACTAATTCTAGCCAAGATGTATTGGCTGAAATTCTGTTGCTTAGAGCAGCGTTTTTCAACCACTGTTCCGCGGCACACTAGTGCAGCGTTTTTCAACCACTGTTCCGCGGCACACTAGTGTGCCGCGAGATGTTGCCTGGTGTGCCGTGGGAAATAAATTTTATTTCCCCTCGAAGCGGATGTAAGGTGGCGGAGGGTGTGAAGCCCCGGCGGGTTCGCTACGATCGTCCCCTCGATCCGCATAATGCCGCCCCACGCGGGCGGGCAGGCGAGCATCGGCCGGGTTGTGCCGCCGTGGCATGGAGGCTGCGGTAACGTGAGAAGAAGAGAAGGCGGCCTCTCACCATCCCTTCTGCTCCCCCTGGCACGCTCTCGGCTCTGCGCGGGTGAAGGGCTCATTTTCTTCCTTAGCCCGATGGTGTGTGTGTGTGTGGGGGGGGCTCTTTCTTGAGCTCCAGCCTGGGAGGCGAAGGCAGGCAGCAGTGGGAGCACCACCAGCCCCCCTTCCTCCTCCTCCTCCTCCTCCTCCTCCACCACCACCACCACCAGCAGCAGCAGCAGCCACGCAACCTCCGGAGGAAAGCTCTCCTCTTTCTCTCTCTCTCTGTCTTTGTGTGTGTGTGCGTGCATGCGCGCGTGTGCGGTGGGGTAAAGGGGAGCAAGACACAGGCTTGCCGGCCGGCTTCCATGTCATGCGGTGAAGCTGTCTCTCTCTCTCTCTCGTACACACACACACACACACCAACACACCCACCTTCTTTCCTTTCCTTTCCTCCTGGCTGGGACTGCTGGAGCACGCGGAGAGAGAGAGAGAGAGAGAGCGACCGCCCCGCGCTGCATCACTTCCCAAACTGCTTCCCAGGCGTGGAAGCGGCAGCGCGTCCGTGCCACGGAGGCAAGCACCAGGCGGCGGAGGAGGAGGAGGAGGAGGAAGAGCCCGAGGGGAAACGCTTGGGCCGCCCGTTGTCGGGCTCCCCCCACCGCCCCCACCCCACCACCACTCACACCCATCCGTCCCAGCTCTTGGTGCGCCTTGGCGCAGAACGAGACCCCGCCGTCGGGGCTGAACTGGAGAAGGCGGGCGCGAGCCACTGGAGGGTGGCTGCCTGTGCCGCTGGAAGAGCCAGAGAGGAAGGAAGCGAGAGAGAGGTACCAGTTCAATGCCCCCCCTTTCCACTACCCCGGTGTTGGCGCCAGAAAGGGGGGGTTGCCTGCCTCGTGGTCCCAGAGAAAGGGCTCAAGGAGAGAGGGGGGGTTCGCTCAACTGGTGGACGCGGTGTGTGTGTGTGTGTGTGTGTGTGTGTGTGTGTGTGTGTGTGTTGGGGGGGCGCAGTGGGAGCGTGCCTCGTGATTTTTTTCATGAAACAAGTGTGCCTTTGCCCAAAAAAGGTTGAAAAACACTGCACTAGTGTGCCGCAAGATGTTGCCTGGTGTGCCGTGGGAAATAAATTTTATTTCCCCTCGAAGCGGATGTAAGGTGGCGGAGGGTGTGAACATCGTCCCATTCGATCCGCAATTTACGCGGGAGCGCCGGCCGGGTTGTGCCACCGTGGCATGGAGGCTGCGGTAACGTGAGAAGAAGAGAAGGCGGCCTCTCACCATCCCTTCTGCTCCCCCTGGCACGCTCTCGGCTCTGCGCGGGTGAAGGGCTCATTTTCTTCCTTAGCCCGATGGTGTGTGTGTGTGTGTGGGGGGGCTCTTTCTTGAGCTCCAGCCTGGGAGGCGAAGGCAGGCAGCGGTGGGAGCACCACCAGCCCCCCTTCCTCCTCCTCCTCCTCCTCCTCCTCCACCACCACCACCACCAGCAGCAGCAGCAGCCACGCAACCTCCGGAGGAAAGCTCTCCTCTTTCTCTCTCTCTCTGTCTTTGTGTGTGTGTGCGTGCATGCGCGCGTGTGCGGTGGGGTAAAGGGGAGCAAGACACAGTTCCATGTCATGCGGTGAAGCTGTCTCTCTCTCTCTCTCGTACACACACACACACACACACCAACACACACACCTTCTTTCCTTTCCTTTCCTCCCGGCTGGGACTGCTGGAGCACGCGGAGAGAGAGAGAGAGAGAGCGACCGCCCCGTGCTGCATCACTTCCCAAACTGCTTCCCAGGCGTGGAAGCGGCAGCGCGTCCGTGCCACGGAGGCAAGCACCAGGCGGCGGAGGAGGAGGAGGAGGAGGAAGAGCCCGAGGGGAAACGCTTGGGCCGCCCGTTGTCGGGCTCCCCCCACCGCCCCCCACCCCACCACCACTCACACCCATCCGTCCCAGCTCTTGGTGCGCCTTGGCGCAGAACGAGACCCCGCCGTCGGGGCTGAACTGGAGAAGGCGGGCGCGAGCCACTGGAGGGTGGCTGCCTGTGCCACTGGAAGAGCCAGAGAGGAAGGAAGCGAGAGAGAGGTACCAGTTCAATGCCCCCCCTTTCCACTACCCCGGTGTTGGCGCCAGAAAGGGGGGGTTGCCTGCCTCGTGGTCCCAGAGAAAGGGCTCAAGGAGAGAGGGGGGTTCGCTCAACTGGTGGACGCGGTGTGTGTGTGTGTGTGTGTGTGTGTGTGTGTGTGTGTTGGGGGGGCGCAGTGGGAGCGTGCCTCGTGATTTTTTTCATGAAACAAGTGTGCCTTTGCCCAAAAAAGGTTGAAAAACACTGGCTTAGAGCACCAGATACCGAACTCAGTGACCTGTATCCAGCCAGCGCATTTCACCCATGTCAGTGCAAAGTCATCTTGAATCTGAGGCAAAATGCTCCAGATTGAATTGGGGTACATTCCAAAGCTTTAAACAGGTTTCCATCTCTGACTGGGGGGACCTCTCCCCAGCCCTGGTTGAAAGACTCATCAAAGACGAGAGACCGCAACATGGTAGCGCATTGATTCGATCGTGAAAAGTTAACAGGGTAGCAGACTGACGAAGCTGCTTGGATGAGCAGCGAAACGTTTCGATCTCTCGAAGAGAAGTCCAGTTGCCGTGACTCGGCTTCCAGTTAGCAGGGTAAAAAGTAAAAATAGCCTGACAGCTCTAAGGCTGATGGTCAAGGGAAGCGTGTGGGTCCCATGACAATATTGGCAAAAAACAGAGTGCCAACTGATAAGGGAATTTATAGGAATCGTCCATTAGTTTCTGGAGATATTGGCGGGGAGTATGTAGTTACAGACTCATGTGCATGGAAGAATGCATGTGTGCTGTTTTCAACCCTTATCTGACGGGGGCTCCGTGTGATTCAGACAAATACACATCTATTCCCCTCATTTTAACAAATACACATCTATTAGATCAGGGGTGTCCAAACTTTGGCCCTTCGGGGTCCTACTGTATTCTTCAATGACAACAATATATAACATGGTATCTGGCTCCCCCTAGTGGCCGGTTCTGGCAAATACATGGTGAAAATACATATTTCTAGTTTTTTAAAATAGCATTTTAATGTTTCCAGACCACAGATATGTGAAGCTATAGTTATTGATCCCTTGGATATAGGGGTCCTTCTGTAATTGATTAGTGTCATTTTAAATCTGCTGATTCCTGCTGTGATCCAAGCAATGACACACCCAAAGGTATCAGATCAAGAATCGCATAGAGGCAATGCACTGATCTCTAAATAGGAAGAGCTTCCTTGCTCTGCCCATAGATATGTTTTCTCCCTCACTACTGTCTTTCTGCTGTTCCCAGTCTCTCCTGTGTTGCACAGGCAGCCTCCTGCTGGCAACATGGAACAATGTAATCAGAAGGCTTAGGAGACGTCCACGTATGTGTGGCCAGAAAAACAAAAAACAAAGGAGCAACCTGGCTTACAAGTAGAAGAAAGCCCAACTGATCATGGTATACAATGCAAAAGCAAGAATGTCATCAGATAACTGGAAGCAGCAAAAGCAGAAAAGAATCTTGTCTGGCATAGGTCTGCATGGACTACAATCTATTTCACCAGGTGTTCAAGCTGTACTCCGGAATGATTTCTGCCAGATAAAACCTGTCTGTCATTTCAGCATCCAGGACCCCCCTATTGCAGACAAAGGCCCCTATCCCACATCCTTTTAAATGCAGTTTAAATTAGTAGATAAACCATGTCCAAAAATGCTGTCCCCACGGCCACTGGGCTTTTTTTTTTTTTTTTTTTAAAGAAAACCCAGTATTGCCCACTTAAAGAGAGGTTTCCAGGACTTACCGGAGAGGTAGGGAATGTTTTGTCTCGCTTTAAAAACCCACCTTTTAAGGAGGCAGACATCATGGGACCACACAGATGATCCAGGTTTCTTCTTCTTTTTTTTCTCATAGTGCCGACCGGCTGTTCCTGGGGCCGATCGGTGCTGTTTTATTTATTTATTTTTTAATTTTCCCGACCCTCGGAGCACCAGGAAGCTCCATCCGGTGCTCTTTGTTTTAATTTCCCCCAGCCAGATGGTCCTTTTTAAACGATAGCACACCTGCTGGCCGTGGGGTTGAACTGCACTTTAAAATTCTTTTAAAAAAATTTGTATGTGGGAACTGCTGTCCCACATATTCAGTCACGTGACGGGATGAAGAGGAAAAGCCAGACCTTCAGAAGATCAGGATCTTCCCCAGGTGAGATAGCAGCTTAAGAATCCCTCTAGAAATTTCAAGACGTTTACGAGCCATGTGAACTCTTGTGCATCAGCTTCCATCAGTCCCAACATTAAGGCTGCAATCCTGTATGCCCTTTGTTCAGAACAAGTGACACTGATTTAAGCTGGCAGAATTGTATTCATACAGGCAGAGTGTAACAGCACTCCATGGTTTCTTGGCTTTCAGTTTCACAATCCGAGGGTTGCATCACAGACAGCAGTTGAGTTTTCTGCTTGTGCAAGTGGCTGCTAGATTCTCCCTTGCACGGAAGGTGATAAATTGGGAACCACAAATAGAACTAATACTTATATACACATGGCAAAGGGGCTAATGGATTTTGGCTATCAAGTCTTAACATTGTTCTAGACCAGTGGTTCTCACCTGTGGGTCCCCAGATGTTCCTGGACTGCAACTCCCAGAAATCCTGGCCAGTTAAGCTAACAATGAGCTAAAGGGAGTTGCAGTCCAAGAACATCTGGGGACCCTCAGGTTGAGAACCACTGTTCTAGACAGATGTAGGATTGGAGGGTGAATCAGTGAAAGCTGCCACTTGAGATAGTATCAAAAATTTGCACTGACAGGAATTGTTGGGATATCTAGATCTCACACTCAGCGTTGTGGAATGGTGAGATTTTATGGTTCTTGGCTGGAATAACTTAACATATGTGTTGTACAATCAAAATATTTTGGACGTACTTGAGAACTATCTGAGAAGTTTCTAAGAGATTCATGTAAACCTGCATGGTATGACTAATAAAATTCTATTTCTATTGAAAACCTGAGCATGTTTTTCTTAGTTTCTCTTGCATCATCCCATGCTATTGATCCATAATGAAATTTGTTCTTGTTATGAGTACCCAGCTTGCTGGGGAGGTGGGGGCAATGTGTAGCTTGCATAATTAATTTGTAAACCACCCAGAGTGTGCTTGAAGTGTTCAGGTTTATAAAGGAGCCCAGTGCCTGTACTGCAGGTTAAACTGTGCACACGACCTGGGGCTCAATCCCAGGTAGCAGGCTTAAAGTTCATTCAGCCTTCCAACCTTCTGAGGTCAGTAAAATGATTACCCAGCCTGCATACTGTAATTAAACTGTAAACTACCCAGGGACTACTTGAAGCGGTATGGGGGGTATATAAGCAGAACACTTTGCTTTGCTTTGCTTTGGAAGTGCTATGGGGCAGTATATAAGCAGAACAATTTATTAACCCTCAGTTGCTACAAAAACCAAAAATTAAACAAATAGACAAACATATGCACCCATTTCTTCATCTTGCCTCCTCCCACCTCCCTACCTTTCAAACCAGCCTGCCTCCTGTTCTGTTCTCTGGTCAGAGGAACTTCCTTACTTCCTCCCCTCCCCCAGGCTATCTGGCCAAGATCCCTATTGTGTTTAAAACATGAGAAACACACGGATGGCAAATAGCAATGCTGAAACTTGCCCAGATCCCTCTCTAAAAAGGGGATTAATTGGGAGAAAGTTGGGAACGTTAAGCCAAAGCACCATTCACTTTAAATGCTCTGCATGGCAGGGGGTTGGACTAGATGGCCCTTGAGGTCTCTTCCAACTTTATGATTCAATGATTCTATGATTCAACTGTACTGGGGAAATAAGAGGCTGGCGCCCCCTGGTGGTTGAGGAAAGGTGCATGCAGGAGGGGAGGGTGGGTGGGGCGGCGAGGGGGCAAGTGGCGGTGATGGCAATATGAGCACCTCTGGTACCCCTTTTGCAAGATGTTGCTCATTGATCAAGGCAAAATTCAACAGAAATTTTTGCTCGGTTATCAAAATACTCGTAAACCAAGGCACTCGTAAACTGAGGTACCACTGTATTAACACACTTGCCCAAATCCTGTTTCTTGGGCCACAAGCTGAAATTCTATTACTTATCATAGCAAGTTACACTAGAGTAGGTCCATTGAATCAGTGGGGATTTGGTGAGCAAACTCCTCCATAAGATCCATTGACTCGAATGGATTGGGTCTAATTATGCCTTACTATGCCAAGTAACAGGATTTCAGCTACTAAAACCTGAAGAGTCCCCCCACTCCAAGCTCTGGTTCACAGAACACAAAGTGTGATTATTTAACCCTAACTTGACGACAAACTTCAAAACATGGGGTCAGAAAATGCCTTAGAGCTTTTTCACTGAAAGCTC
The DNA here is from genome assembly GCA_029282475.1 of Phrynocephalus forsythii. Lineage (NCBI taxonomy): Eukaryota > Metazoa > Chordata > Lepidosauria > Squamata > Agamidae > Phrynocephalus > Phrynocephalus forsythii. The sequence goes on along the minus strand of JAPFRF010000001.1, from coordinate 199,682,336 downwards.
CCCCTCCCCCCCCTGCTGCCATTCTGTGGGATGATGCCTAAAAACATCAGATATGCTTCTGTGTGACCATGAAATCAAATGAAGTGCCTTCATATTAAATATCCTGGTTTCTCAAAGCTCCCACCTGACTCGAATCAGGTTGCATGCTGCCATGTAAGTTGAACAATATAGTCTTTATTCCTGTCATTTTCTTTTTTAAAATCACTTTTTAATTAAAATTTATACAAAATACACATTACAAATTAAAAAAATAATAATTCAAAACATCAAATCATGACATCATTCCTGTCATTTTCATTTGCTCAAAGGAAGCTCTGGAGACCAACTCTGAGGCTGGAACCCTGCCAGGAATTCTAATCAATTTGAAACATTTTACAATAAGACTGAAGTAAACTGTCATGGTCTTCATGAAGAACAGTGGAGAGAAACAGCCACAAGATGGAGCACAGACACAGCAGTGGCATAAAAACCGAGCACCTTTGAGGCGGGTGTTGTTAAAAACAATCTATCTATCTATCTATCTATCTATCTATCTATCTATCTATCTATCTATCTATCTATCTATCTATCTATCTATCTATCTATCTATTTGATTTATATACCACAACCATCTAACGAAAAGCTACTCTGGGCTGTTTACAAACATAAGCAAAATACAAGGAAACATATTAAACAACTTAAAATAGTAAATAAACAGACTAATCAATAAAAACCAACATGACATTAATAATAATAATAATAATAATAATAATAATAATAATAATAATAATAATAATAATAATAATAATAATAATAATAATAAAAGGACAAATAAACACAAATACTGTAAATCAAAACCATTTAGCAACTCAAAATAAAAACAAATGAAAAAAATAAAGAGCTGGTAGAAAATTATCATAAGGCGGAGAGGAAGAGTAACAACCTTTTTATATAAGGACGTTGGAACAGAATGATCGGGGAAGGCCAACCTATAAAGCCAGGTTTTCAGTAAATTCTTAAAGATTTGTAGTGAGGGTGCAAGGCGAATCTCTTGCGGAACCTTGTTCCACAAGTGAGGTGCAACCAGCGAGAAGGCCCGGTTTCTTGTTGTCACTTTCCGGCCCTCCCTTGGGGTCGGTACCTGCAGAGGGCCAGCCTGGCTTGAACGAGTGATCCTGGCAGTTCTTGGGAGAAGCCGTTCTGTCAGATACTGAGGTCCCAAACTGTTTAGGGCATTGTATGTTAATACCAAAACCTTGAAGTCAGTGCGGTAGCGAATAGGTAGCCAGTGCAGAGCAGCTATGGCAGGGGTAATATGCTGGGAACTTTTTAACCCTGTCAATCAATCCTGCACTAGCTGCAGTCTCCATGTTAACCTCATAGGCAGACCCATGTAGAGAGCAGTACAGAAGTCTAATCTCAAGCATGATCAACGCCCAATGTCTAGCTGAGCAATCCTCCACGGATGATCATGACTGGAGTGGACCACTGATGCCACCTGGGTCTCCATGGTGAGCGCCGGGTTCAACAGGCCACCCAATCTGTGGACCCCTTTGCTTAATATGCTAAGTAAAGAAAAAGTTATGGTCAAGTGAATTTAAAAAAAATGTGTTTGGGGAAAAACTGAATGCTGGGTGGAACAACAAAATCCCCTGGCATTAGGAGGAGTGATCTTCCCTTCCCCACCAGAAAATCTTTTCTGCAAGCCAGGGAAACTCCATGGAGCTGGTTTTCACACAGCTCCAAGAGTTACGGCTAGAGATGGGCACAAATTGATTCAGACTGATTCATACGAATTTATCCATGTAGTACCACAGGCGGTGTGTGCTTCCCACCCCTGCTTACTGGCCAGCTTCCACTCACAATCCATCACACGCTGCTGGGGTCCTTCTTCTCTGGTGTTGCTCCAGTCCAGGCAGGTGCTCAGGTTGCCTTCCTAACCGCTGCTCTTTCAGATGAGGAGGCAAGGGAGGGATTCTCCCTTTAGAGTTGTTCATTGGGTGGCTGCTGGAGGAGATAGGAAGGGCAGCTTAAGTGCCTGCCTGGATTGGAGCATGGCTGGAGAAGGAGGACCCCAGCAGCGTGTGATGGATTGTGAGTGGGCCAGCTGATGGGCAGATGGGGATCCACGACAGCCATGATGCTGTGAGGAGCAATTTGTATGCAGTGGTACGAATCAATTCATTTCCCTCTGTTGAGTCCAGGGAGCTAGTCTCTGGAAAAGCAGATCCAAGTTTCCCAATAAAGGTCTGATGTGAGAGAGTTCAATTAAAGTTGTCCATTTATTTGCCAAGAAAGGAATCACAAACCCTGCCTTTGAGAGGTAAAAGAGAATGGTCTGCTCCCAACAACAGGGTCAAAGGTTGCTTGATAGGAAACAGAGAAATACAAAATGAACCAATCGGGTGAATCTTCCAGGATACAAATTGACAAATGGGATGAACTCTAGGTAAAGCAGAATTAGCCAATGGTGTGAACTTTTAAAAATGCAAGTTGACAAATGGCATGATTCCAGGTAAACAGAATTTAGCGCCAGGGGTGTGGTGGCTCAGTGGACTATGGCACCAAAACTGTAGACTGCAAAGTCGTCAGCTCGGCGGTTCGAATCCCGGGTGCCACGCAGCGGAGCAAGCTCCCACTGTTCACCCCAGCTCCTGCCAACCTAGCAGTTCGGAAGCATGTAAATGCAAGTAGATAAATAGGTACCGCCGTAAAAAGCGGGAAGGTAAAACAGTGTTTCCTTGCAGCCATGCCGGCCACATGGCCATGGACTTGCACAGCATTGGCTCTTCCGGCTTGAATACGGAGATGAGCACCGCCCCTAGAGTCGGAGACGACTAGCACGCATATACAGGGGGGAACCTTTAACGTTACCTTTTATGAATATAAACTGACAAACGGTGTGGCGCCAGGTATCAAAAAGATAACCAATAGTGTGAGCTCTCAGGACAAAAAGTCCACAGTTGGTCAACAGTCCCCAAGGAAGATCTAGATGCAAGTCCAATGTTTGCGAAACAAATGCAAACAAACTTTATTGTAAGTCCTTTTGTTGTCTTGCCAGGTTCCGTGGTGGGAGGAGGGGAGAGGGGGAAGGATTAGGAATGAGACAAAGGGAGGAGGTAGACCTTTCCAGGTGCAAGAGATTCCCCCAGGATCTGAGTCTGTGAGAAGAACGGATTTCCTGATGGGCATCAGAAAAGCCCATCAGCCAGTCCTTAGGGAGGAATCCATGGCTCTATGGGGGTGCCAATTATTTCATTATCATTTATCATGCTGGATCAGGCCAAAGGCCCATCTAGTCCAGTCCTGTATCTTCCCAGATTCCCTGAGCCCACCCTGTATTGGGCTTGACGGGTGTCCGCTGCAAATGGTTTTCTGCTCCTGGGGCACTTCTAAAAGGGAAACATGTTACAATGTCTTCCTTTTTTTCCATGACCCTACACCTCTCTAGTGAATGGGAGAAAAGAAAGGGAAGGGGGTGGGTCACTCAAGCAGTCCTCCATTAATGTGAATGAATTTTACTTCTAATACTCCCCTTCCATCAAAACTGCCTTACGAGTAAACACAGTAAACACCGTGTGTTAGCAGAACATCAAAGATAGAATGCCCAAGGAATACATAATCTAACACAATGTCAATAGAATGCATTTTCCAAACACTCCAGCTATATTGGGCTTTGGACTCACTCCAGTCCAACGAACTTCAGCATTCTAATGCAGGAACTGTGACGTCATATCCAATGAAGATTAGGCCACCTTGGATGGTCTGTGTATAAAGCAAGCCCCGTGGTACAGTACATTTAGTCTGGAAAAAAGGTGCCTGAGGGGGGATATGATTGAGACGCACAACATAATGCAGGGCATGAGTAAAGTGGATAGAGGGATGCTCTCCTCCCTCTCACAAAATACAAGAACTTGGGAACATCCACTCAAATTGAGGGCTGGGAGAATGAGAACAGACAAAAGGAAATGTTTTTTTTTTCACCCAGTGCATTGTTAGTTTGTGGAACTCCCTGCCACAGGATGTGGTGATGGCATCTGGCCTGGATGCCTTCAAAAGGGGATTGGACAGATTCCTGGAGGAAAAGTCAATCACAGGTTACAAACCATGATGGAGACGTATAATCTCCAGGCTTAAAACCGGGGTACTTTAAGGGCCAGATGCAGGGGATTGGTATCAGGAGACAGAGATCTAGTCTCGTGTGCTCCCAGACGCATCTGGTGGGGCCACGGTGAGATACAGGATGCTGGACTAGATGGGCCTTTGGCCTGATCCAGCATGGCTCTTCTTATGTTCTTATGTACTTCAGTCAAGACTCTGTTCATGACCAGAGTTTGATCCAGACAGGCTCAGGCAGCCCACTCAAGGTTGACTCAGCCTTCCATCCTTCGGAGGCCACCTGTGTTCCTCCTAATGAATGAATGATCTCCAAAATGTCCTGTTCTCAACTGCCCTGTTAAGCTCTTAGGAACCCAAGGCTGTGGCTTCCTTGAGGGAGTCAGTCCATATCACATTGGGTTTTCCTCTTTTCCCACGGCCTTCCTCCTTTTCCCAGCATCATGGTCTTTTCCAGAGAACCCAGACTTCTCAGGACATGTCCAAAAGAGAAAAGCTTTAGTTTCAATATTTTTACTTACAGAGATATTTCAGGCTTGATCTATTTATTCTAGGGTCCACTCATAGAATCATAGAATCGTAGAGTTGGAAGAGACCTCAAGGACCATCTAGTCCAACCCCCTGCCATGTAGGAACCCCATCACAATATTTCCGACAGGTGGCCATCCAGCCTTTGCTTAAAAACCTCCAAAGAAGGAGACTCCACCACCCTCCTTTGTGGCAGCATATTCCATTGCCGAAGAGCTCTAACTATCATGAAATTCTTCCTAATGTTTAAATTGAATCTCTTTTCCTGTAGTTTGAAACCATTGCCCCATGTCCTAGTCTCTGAAGCCATGGAAAATAAACCAGTTCCTTCTTCAATGTGACATCCTTTCAAATGTTTAAAAAATATTAAATTATAGGCCGTCTTTTCCCTAATAAGGGAACTGAAGGTGGCTCATAGTATTAAAAAGAACAGAATTGAAAACACAATGAGATATTCATTCAAAAAACTATAAGATCAATTAAAATATGCTTAATTAAAATCTAATTAATAAAAATGTAAGCTATTGTAAATGTAACTTAAAATGAGGCTCCACCTGACCTCTTTTCCTGTAGTTTGAAACCATTGCCCTGAGTCCTAGTCTCTGAAGCCATGGAAAACAAACCTGTTCCCTCTTAAATGTGACATCCTTTCAAATATTTAAACATAGCTATCATATCCCCCCTCAGCTTTCTTTTTGAAAGGCTAAACATTCCCAGTTCCCTAAGCCATTCCTCATAAGACATTTCCTCCAGACCCTCAACCATCCTGGTCGCCCTCCTCTGGACCCGCTCGAGGTTGTCAACATCCTTTCTAAACTGAGGTGCACAGAACTGGACACAGTACTCCAGGTGGGGCCTGACCAGAGTAGAATAGAGTGGTACTATCACTTCTCTTGATCTAGACACGATGGTTCTGTTGATGCAACCAAGTATCACATTGGCTTTCTTGGCTGCCACATCACACTGCTGACTCATGTTCAATTTGTGGTCCACCAAGACTCCTAGATCCCTTTCACAGGTACTGTTTTCCAGCCAGGTATCTCCCATCCTATATCTGTGCAATTCATTTTTTTACCTAGATGCAGCACCCTACATTCCCCTCTGTTGAACCCCATTCTGTTAACCTTGGCCCAGGACTCTACTCTGTCAATCCAATATCTCGTTCTGTCAATCTAATCTCTCGTTCACCTTTCTGGCCATTCAAGGTATCCACTAAGCTCTCCGCCAGCATTAAATCTTAGATGTCACAAATTTCACCACCTCCCTGATACCTATTGCAAAATTAAACCTTATCAGTTACCCTAAATCTGTCTTCCAACTTTTAATTGAAGTAGCGACGACTGAAAACTTGAGCTTTAGCAATCGGAGGTTAAGCAAAGTGGAGCAGCTTATCAGAGGAGCAAATGAGAAAACTAATGCTGATTGACAGGAACCGTAAAACTAAAAGAGACTAAAACAGATTTGACAGGAACATCGGTTTCAAAATCTTGGATTGTTGGCGTGTTTGTGGCCTCTTTAAATCTCGAAAGAAGGCAACAATATTGGATGAGGAATCAGAACAGTATAGAGGAGGCCTTTCTCAGCTTCCTGAAAAGAAAAAACAAAATACCATCTAATTATTATAACTAATATCCCAAACCTTAGCAACAATAAAACAAACACCTACCTTTCGAGGACTCAGATATAAAAAGTGTGTGTGTGTGTGTGTGTGTGTGTGTGTGTGTGTGTGTGTGTGTGTGTGTGTGTGTGTGTGTGTGTTGTGTTGTGTTGTGTTGTGTTGTTACAGCGTGACCGACTCTTCATGACCCCATGTCCATGGAGTTTTCTTGGCAGGAATACTGGAGTGGTTTGCCAGTTCCTACTCCAGGCGCCTACAGCACCTGGTATTCCCTGGTGGTCTCCCATCCAAGTACTAACCAGGGTTGACCCTGCTTAGCTTCCAAAATCAGGCAAGATCAGATGTGCTTAGGGCATCTAGGCAGCTTGATATAAGAAATACTGTACTACAAATTCAAATTTCTATTATCTATTTTTTTGCTTCTCACTTTATACTTTTTGTGCAGCTACCCACCTTAATTGTTCTTTATTTTGGGAGCTGTGAAACAAGTAAATTTCCCCAATGTGGGGTTAATAAAATCAAACATTCCTACTTTGTAGTGGAGTTTTAATTTTTAACTAACAAGACCCTTAGTCGGTTAACAAAATATTACAATGAAAATATGTAAGTACTTAGGCTGCAAGTATTTTTTTAAAATTCTTGACATGTTGTAAAATAAAAATCATATGAATATTCTGGGGGTACCTGATATTCTGTTGATTAAAGGGTACTTTTTTCATTTACTTTGGAGTGTGTGCAGCTCACATGCAGTGAGGCAGATTTGTGCAAACCCCAAAACTGAAAAAGTGGCAATCTGATTCCTGTTGTGAATGTGGAGCTACACAATACAATATGGCCCTGTGGGTTTGAAGCTCTGAATGAAGCTTGTATGCATAGAGAATATTGTAGAGATGGGCACGACTCAAAAAAATGGTGTTTCGTTTGTCGTTTGTCGTTTAGGGGGTCCGTTTTGGTTCGTTTTTGTTTTTTGTGATTTTTTTGCAAAAAAATCGTTTTCGTTTTGTTACATAATGAAATGAAAAAATGAAAATGAAAATGAAAAATTGCTGTTTTGTTAGCATTCATTACAGTTCAATGTACTTGCCGCAACGAAAACGAAACGCACGACAAAATTTCTGTTGTTTCGGTTCATTTCGTTTCATTTTGGAGACAAAATTCATTTTTCGTTTCGTTACGTAACAAAATGAAAAAACGAAAACGAAAATGAAAAATTGCTCATTTCGTGCCCATCTCTAGAATATTGTACACAACACAAAACCGTAGCTGGAAAAAAAACTGGCTGGGAACCTGTTGCTACTCCTAAGTAGAGTAGATCCACTCAGCAGTTGAGTCAGTGGGTGTACACCTAGGTGGGACCAGCTGAATCCACCAATCACTGGCCAGGCTGACTAAGGATTATGAGTATTGTAGTCCCCCAAAACCACTACATTTTCCAAAGGAAAGGAAATTTTCCTTTTTTCCAGATTTTCCTCTGGAAAGCTAGCCCGGCAGCAGATAAAGAGTTCTAAATGTGAGCAACAAAACTGTGATGGAAGGAAGACCACAAGAAGGTGCATTTTTCATTAGGGTTATAGATAAAAATTATTCTAATATATATATATTTAATTTTTATTTTCTAAAAGAAAAAAGGAAGTACAGAAAGGAAAACAAGTAAGTAGAATTTTGATACTTAAAATTTTTCGGATGTCATATGACTGCACAGAACAATTACAACCATCAAAAACAGAGAAAATAAATAATAGTAGAGTATTATAATTAGAGTGTTTGAAAATGCTTTCCTTTTTAATTTTAAACTTCTTAGTTATATTGCTACAGCTTATATTGTTCTGATTACATTAGTTAAAATCACAAAATATAATATTAGCTTTTCTAATACGCTTACTATGTTTATTTCAGATGCCAATAGCCATTAATATAATCAGAAAAATTAAAAAAATATATGTGTCTTGATTTTAAAGCGAATTTGGCCTAAATTTTGACTCTTCATTTCTGCCTCATAGTAGGGAATTGCAATAAAAACAAAGACAAAACTAAACAGAACATCATCAATAAGAAAAAAGAGGATGAAAAATATACTAAAATATTCACCATCTTAATCGTTTCCCAGATATAAATAATAGGCTTGGCAATTTTGCTGATATTCTTTGAACAGTTTTTTACTGCAATATTTGCAAAGTTAACAAAACTACGTGTGTAAACCCTATTTTTCTATTATTGTAAAAAAAAAAAAAAACACCCAACTTTCTTGTATCAATCATGCTTTGAGATCTATAGAATTCAGTTTGGATGTAAAACTCTGGAAAGCCATGCTGTCAAAAAAGACAGTGGAACTCGAAAAGGTGCAAAGGAGAGTGACTAAAATGATTACTGGGCTGGGGGAACCTCCCTTATGAGGAAAGGCTAAAACATTTGGGGCTCTTTAGTCTGGAAAAAAGGCGCCTGAGGTGGGGGACGTGTACAAAATAATGCAGGGCATGAGTAAAGTGGATAGAGGGACACTCTTCTCCCTCTCACAAAATGCCAGAACTAGGGGACATCCACTCAAACTGAGGGTTGGGAGAGTGAGGACAAAAGAAAATATTTATTTACCCAGCGTGTTGTTAGTCTGTGGAACTCCCTGCCACAGGATGCGGTGATGGCTTCTGGCCTGGATGCCTTCAAAAGGGGATTGGACAGATTCCTGGAGGAAAAGTCCATCACAGGCTACAAACCATGATGAAGATGTGTAATCCCCATGCTTACAACTGGGGTACTTTAAAGGCCAGATGCAGGGGAGTGGTATCAGGAGACAGATATCTTGTCTCGTGTGCTCCCAGATGCATCTGGGGGGGGGGCACTGTGAGAGACAGGAAGCTGGACTAGATGGGCCTTTGGCCTGATCCAGCACAGCTCTTGTTAGGTTCTTATGTTCTGGTGCAATCAAACATGAGTTCAACAGAAAACAAAGCTCTGTAAACAATGAGGCAATAAACGTGAAGAAACCCATCTAAGCTGTTTTCATTGGGAATGACACTTCAATAACACGAGTGTCTCGAGGCAGAAAATATCCATTATGCTAGAACAAGATTCCAGGAGTTACAGATGGAGAAATATTGCAAGTAAATGAAGTCAGAGAAACTGTCCATATCCAAAACTCTTGCTTTAATTCTAACACTAGGGGAAACATTATTTGTCAGCTTCAAGGCTGAATAACCCATCAAGTTGCTCTTCTGTCCTGATGGAGTTTGCGGGGGGAACTCTTGGTAGTGGGGAGGCTAATTTTTGTAAACAAACAAACAAACAAACAAACAAATAAAATGGAGGAAGGAAATGGAACCAGGGATGGTTCTGAGCAGAAGCAAGAGAAATTAGAGCCAGATTCTGGGCAGAAATAGATAAGATGGCGGCTCCCAAATGGAAAGGGATGAAATAGTCAAAACAGGCATTCTCCATGCTTGCTGCATTTTTCACAGTGAATGTGCAAATGAAGCCCAAGGTTTCTTCCAAATAACCAAACACTGGACAAAAGTGAGCTAACTTGATAGTTGGGGAGCTGAAAAACAATTTAAGAGGATAATTGGAGGTCTCTTCCAACTCTATGATTCTATGATCTATGAAATTGTAACAAGTACCTGGCATGAGCTGCTTTTCAAGAACTTTCCAAACCCTGGGCCTTCCAGGTGCCTCAAAGTCAGTGGTTCCCAACCTGGGGGTCGGGACCCCTTTGGAGGTCGAACGACCATTGCACAGGGGTCTCCATGAGCCAGGGAAGAAAAAGGCACAAACGGCTTGGGTCTGGAGGAGGGGGAGGAAGAGTGAGTTACAGCTTGATAGGTTGGAGGGGATATCAGTCAATGGCACCGGAGGCTGCGATTGGCTGAGGGTGCCTGTAGAGCAAGCATGTCCAAGCTTTGGCCCGCCAGATGTTTTGGACCATGACTCCCAGAATTCCAAGCCTGTATTTCCAGTGGCAAAGGACTGTGGGAGTTGTGGCCCAAAACATCTGGAAGGCTGGAGTTTGGACATGCCTGCTGTAGAGGGAAGTTCTCTATGGCCCGCCAAAGGGAGCTTGCCTCTTCCAAGCAGGGCAAAGGGTCACCGCAACATAAGGAACTGTATTAAAGGTTCGCAGCATTAGGAAGGTTGGGAACCACTGCTCCAGGTAATCTCCAGTGAAGAGTAGGTGAAAAATGGTATCCCAAATGGTGACCAACTAGGATTAACTCCAATTTTTCCCCATTGACCCCTTGGTCAGTAGGGTTATTGTAGTCTAAAACGTCTGTGCTGTTCTAATTGATTTATTGTTTTATGATTGATTTTTCTCCTTATTTTGTTCATCTTATGCATCTTAGATTGTAATTAACATTGTATTTTCTAACTTTAAAATAATTTGCATTTTTATTTTATTTTTCTGCTTTATGCTCTTCTTTTTTGTCTATTGCTAGCTTATAATTTATATGCTCTGTCTGTCAACGGCCAAAAGTAGCTTTCAGGCTAAATGGCACGGTATACAAATGCAATAAATAAAATAATAATGAATAATAATCCACCTGCTTCTGCAGGAACAAACTGTAACAAGAACAGGAGACTGCCACAGGCCTCACGTGGGATTACTGTCTCGCCAAATTTCCACTCATTCCTCTAGATGAGTAATGGCGAACCTTTCAGAGACTGAGCGCCCAAACTGCAATTCAAACCCCACTTATTTTTCACAAAGTGCCAATATGGCAATTTAACCTGAATACAGTGATGCACCAGGTTACAAATGCCCAGATACATTTGAAATTCCCCCTGGCCACAGCACTCTCGCTGTGGCTGTGGGAAATTAAAAAATCTGCTCTTCGATCCTCGCTTCCCCGGAGGATAGCACCCTATCTACCTCTCTGCCCTGGGCAGAGAGGGGGATGGGGTGCTACACCACCAGGAAAGTCGTGGGGGGGAGTGGTGGCGGCTTATGGGCTCATTCATAGCCCCAGTTTACTCTCCAGTCACACCGCTCTGGGCATCACACAAGTGCCGTGGCTGGAGAGTAAACTGGAGCTACGAAAGCTTTCACTTGAACACCCCCAACATTGGAGCACTCGCCATCTCCAGAGATAATTGGTTCTGCTGTCTCACTGCTCTGTTAAGATGTCTCCCCCCCCCCCGAAATTCAACTGAAATCTGTCTTCTTGAAATTTAAACACGTTATTCCGAGTCATACACTCTGGAATGACCGAGAACCAATCCTGCTCCTCCTCTGCATGACAGTCTTTCAGGTAGCATTGTTTAGAGATGCTACGTCTTTTTCTTTCTTTTTAAGTGCCGTGTCATCGTAGAATGTTGGCGATCAGTAGGATGATTTGTTTTTTATCTAAAGCTATTCTAAATAGAGAAGCTGTGCTCCCCGCGTGCCATTGGTTTAAATTCTTAAACCAGAATCTTCCTCTGCACCCCGGACCACGCTTCCCATCTATTTTTCTTTGAAAGATCACCTGCAGAAGATGATATTTGTGCTGCCACATCCACATTCATAATAACCATGAAGTCATTCTGCTTTTGGCAGCAAGATCACCCACACACACAAAAAAGGGATTTTGCAGGAAACATCTGTGGAACTGAAGAAGATCCTCCTTAAGAACGGATACAGATAATTGAAACCATAAATCTAATCCCATTCCTGTTGATATGGCAAATTTGCCGTACTTTGAAAAGACTACGTGCACTTTCAGAAATGGTCTTTTTTAAAAAAGCAGTAGATGGTGCTGTTGTATTGAAAGGCTTAAGAAACTTGGACTGATAGTGTTTCCATGGGCAGGGATAAATTCTGTGTGCTTTCGTTTTTCGCTAGAGGGTTAGGAAAATGACAATGTGTGACTTAAGCTTTCACAAAGCGTAAGAAAAGAAAACACATATCAACGGTAATCCTGGGAAACTACTTATGATTCAACAGCTCCAAGCATGGTTGGGAGGCAAACAGTTCCACGTATTTACAGTTGTGGAGCTGCAGCGTAGCGGCCATCTAAGACCCCGGTCTCATGACAATTTTGCTGCTCTTTTTGCTGCAAAAGACTGCGCAGCAAAAAAATGTGCCTTCACTCTGTGCCGACCACACCCCCTGAAGCGCACTTTAACCGCAGCATTTTGTACCACTGCTAGGGGGTGTGTTAAAATACTTCTGTTATTGATACATACTTTTAAACACCTCAAATGAGGCACGGCCCCAGAAAATTTGCACCAATTAGATTCATACCCCTTTTTCCTGCCACTTCCTGTAATTCCGCCGTGGTAATCATTTATGCTAATGAACTGGTGGCATACCGGCATGCCGGCACAATTTTCACTGGCTTTCCACTGGCAATTACAGTCGATTTTAAGAAGAAAAACTGCTACCTGGCTGCAATGCAGGTATTTGCCACAAGGGAAAAAAACAGAGAAAAGATGCACAGTAAGCAAGTCGGGACGAATGCAGAGAAGCAAAATACTCCCCTGTTGTTGGGGTGCCCGAAAAAATAGTACGCATCGTATTAAGATGCACAGAAAATGGTAGTGAGACCGGGGCCTTGGAATGCATTTTCCTCTAGCCGGCAATGGAATCAGTGGTTCCTAATCAGCATTAAAATAACAGGAATTTAGGTACTGTATTTGCCCAAAAAGAAGACACTGTCTTATATTTATTTTTCCCCAAGAAGATACACTAGGTCTTATTTTTGGGGTAGGTCTTATTTTCAGGGAACAGGAACTGCAAGCAAACTTCCCTCGAAGTACGGTAACTGGTGGCCCAAGCAAAGGGGGGGGGGAAGGACCACGGATGGAAAGGGAGGGACAAGGGTGTGTGTGTGTGTGTGTGTGTGTGTGTGTGTGTGTGTGTGTGTGTAGGCACAGCCACACCCATCACTAGGTCTTATTATCGGGGTAGGGGTTATATTTAACAAATGCATTGAAAACCTGCTAGGGCTTATTTTTGGGATAGGTCTTATTTTTGGGGAGGGTACAGTGAACCCCCGCCATTTCGCGGTTCAGGTATCGTGGCCCCACTACATCGTGGGATCACAGTACCTGTACCGTGGGGGCGGGGGCGGCGGGGGGCGGCAGGGTTGCTCCGTGCTGTGCCCCGCACCTCTGAGAAGCCTCTGGGGTGCGTGAGAGGGTGGGGGGGCAATGAGGTCGCTCTCCATTGCCCCCCCGGGTGCCTCCGAAGGGCCTCAGAGCTACTCGGGAGGGCTGCCCGGAGCGAACGCGTTGCTCTCTGTCGCCCTCTTGGGTGCCTCCGAAGGGCCTCGGAGCTGCTCGGGTGGGCTGCATGGAGCGAACGCATCACTCTCTGTCGCCTCCCCAGGTGCCTCCGAAAGGCCTCGGAGCCGCTCGGGAGGGCTGCGTGGAGCGAACGCGTCGCTCTGTGCTGCCCCCCACGCTCCTCCAAGGCTTTTGGGACAGGCGCATGATCGCCCCGCCCCAGGCCCCCCCACTTCAGCATATCGCAGATTTTCATGGATCACGGGTGGGGTGGGTCCCTAAACCCCGTGATCAGTGGGGGATTACTGTATTCAGCTGTAGAGCCAGAAGTTGGGAATTTGTTCTTCCTTGACAGGGGCTAGACTCAATGACCCATAGGATCTTTTCCAGCTTGGTGTCCGGACGTTGAGTCATGGCAACTGGACTTTTTCTTGAGAGAGAGAAACGTTTTGAGGATCATCGGAAAAAAGAAGCCCAGTTGCCATGACTCAATTTCCAGATAAACTCACCTGGGCGACTGAGAATCTTCACAGACATTCCAGCTCTGCAGTTTTAAGATAGCAATGACTTTTTCCCCTGACTCACATATGTTTGTGATTCACTTAAAAAAAAAAAACCAACACACACATTGCCCAAAGTTCTTAGGAGAAAGGGTAGGGTAGATAACAAGCCAATAAGCACAACAAATTTACCCCACCATTTTCATTCTGAGCCATGGAAAAATGTGGCATTTTTAAAAGGAATTTAAAACGGCTGTCAAGAGAGAAATTTAAACCAATATCTAAGCAGAGTTGTTACAGAGAAAACTTACAAACAGGCTTTTGGTTCAATAAAGAGATGAAATGCATTTCTGCTCCACTAAATCGTTGCCTATGAACAATGATGTTCCTTATTCCCCGTTTGGGTTTTCAGCAAATATTCTATTTTCCTCTTGGCCTGAACTTCATCAGCTATAGTATAGAGATAAATCTGTTTCCCAGATTTGTCTCTGTTTGTATCCCTAAAAATGTTTGTATCCAAGAAGTTCTTACTGAAATAAACATGCTTGTTGCACCAAGCATTTCAGTCCTGTTTACTTTGCATTTGTTTAGGTTTTTGCTGGAATGGTTGACAAGCTTCCTTCACTGAAAACAGATATTAATACTTGATTTCTGCTGATGGTTGAGGAGCTTCTTGTGTAAGATTGGGTCTTCCTGTTTGCTGGTTTAGATCAAAGGTCCATTCACTGCAATGCCTTTGTTCTGACTTGGCCAGCCTGACACGTTCTGGACACCATGAAAAAAAAACACAGCTGTCTCCTATACTTTGCCACCAGCCCCTGGTATTCAGAGATCCCTGCCTCCCGAAAGAATGTGGATAAATTTAACTCTCAAGCACCCCTGTGCAATTCTTGCTGCTGAGTTTAAGTAATCAGTAAAAGTATTTGTATACTACATTTTATATATACGGCAGTCAAGACTCCGCTCACCACCTGGAAGTACAGTATTTTTCCATGTATAAGACTATATATTTGTCTAAAATCCATACACTAAAAACTGAGGATCATCTTATACATGGAAGAAAGCCAAGGAGAAAACTGTGCAGTGGCCGAACAGTAGTTTTGGATTGGAAAAGCAGGGGTTGTCTTATACATGGGGTGATCTTATAGACAGAAAAATACGGTATTCGCTTACAAAATCCTATGCGTACTGCAGTCAAGACTCTGCTCGTGACCTGAGATCGATCTTGGGCTCACGTAGCTGTCTCAAGGGTGATGCAGCCTTCCATTCTTCCAAGGTTCATAAACTGAGTCCTCAGATCACGAGGGGTGCATAGGCAGACAATATGTGCCCTGCAGAATTAAACTGTAAACTAATCAGAGCTAGGTTTAAGTCCTATGGGGCAGTATACAAGCAGCATATGTACTTTACTTTTGCTTTCCTTTCCTCCTCATTTCAAATAAGGCATTAACCAGAGCCGGCAATATAGACCCCAGAATCTAATCAGAATAATCAATTTAAGAATCCTTTATATACACAAATTGAATCTAGGAGATTCTTGACACTTTCATATCCTCATTTTTTTAAAAAAATGACTGTTGTCTGTTGGTATGAATCATTCTTTGGAATGTTCTTCTTCTGAATAGCTTCTTTTGAACGGGTCAGACAGAATGTCCATTAACAAGAGGGCCTCTAGATGCAGGTGAATTTGAAGCTTGAAGTTATTCTCTTTTTCCAATAGATGGCAGCAAAAAATTAAGACGAACCAAGTACACCATCTAGGGTAGTGTTTTTCAACCACTGTTCCGTGGCACACTAGTGTGCCGCGAGATGTTGCCTGGTGTGCCGTTGGAAAAGCTGAAGAATATCAGCGTTGTGTTCAGCCAAACAGGCCCAGGTTGCGCACTGAATAAAGTATTTTATAATTTTTCATATTTCTGTTTACTTATTTCATAATAAAGTAATTATAAAATACTTTCTTTGTGTTTATTTGATTCCTATTCAAGAGAATTACTTTATATATAGTCAATATAGGTACAGAGTTAATTTTTTTAACATTTTCTAATGGTGGTGTGCCTCATGATTTTTTTCATGAAACAAGTGTGCCTTTGCCCAAAAAAGGTTGAAAAACACTGATCTAGGGCAGTGTTGGCGAACCTATGGCACGGCTGCCAATGGTGACACTTGGAGCCCTTTCTGTGGGCACCCGAAGTCACCCCTTCCACCTATATTCAGGTTAATTTGCTGTATTGGCACTTTGTGAAAAATTTGTAGGTTTTGAATCGCAGTTTGGGTATGCGGTCTCTAAAAGGTTTGCCATCACTGGCCTAGGGGCCCTGCTTCCCAAATACAGTGGACCCTCGTATAACAAACAGCTTGTATAACATAAAATCTGTACAACATAAAAAATTCCAGCGATAGGGGAAATTTGCTTAACAGAATTGTCTATGGGGCAAATCCGTACAACATAAAAATGGTTGCGATTAGGGATTACTCTGTTTCTGCATTCCTATGGGAAATTTGTATAAAGGAAAATTTGCTTAACATAATTTCATTTGGAATGAATCAATTCCTTTATACAAGGTACCAATTTATGATTTTACCTACAACAAAACTAAAAGGCTAGGATGTAAGAGATCAAATGAAATAATACTAGCTTTGTCATCCATTTTTTAAAAAATAATCTGATTTACACAGTGAAATCCTAATGATATTTTAAAATAAATATTGTCAGATATAGGGAGGCTTACTCCCTGAAAAAGGGGCATGGGGTTGGCAGTCTGAAGACCACTCTTACGCAGGACAGGCTGACTCCAAGCGGGAGGAACTGACATATCCAAAGTAGAGGTGGGCACGAACCGATTTCTCTCAGTTCGTCCAAATTCATAAAGGTGCAACTATTCCCCTGCCCCGCCTCCTATGGCTCAGTCACTCACATTCTAGTTTCCTGCACCATATCAACTGATCTTTCAGTCCTGGCAACAGCTTGGGCTTCTCTGGCCTGCCATCTTGGCTGATCTCCCATTCAGACACAGGAAAGAGGTCTGTGATCTTGCTTTTGACTGGGAGATTAGCCAATGAGGTGGGAAAAGCAAGTAATCCAAGAGAAAATCTTAAAACACATAGAAGAACAAACCTTGCTGAGAGAAAATCAGCATGGCTTCTGTAAGGGTAAATCTTGTCTGAAAATCTTTTAGAATTTTTTGAAAAGATCAACAGGCATGTGGATTTGGGTGAACCGGTGGATATAGTCTATCTGGATTTTCAAAAGGCTTTTGACACAGTCCCTCACCAAAGGCTGCTGAGAAAATTGCACAGTCAGGGGATAAGAGGGCAGGTCCTCTTATGGATTGAGAACTGGTTGAGATCCAGGAAACAAAGAGTAGATGTCAATGGGAAATTTTCACAATGGAGAGAAATGAAAAGCGGTGTGCCCCAGGGCTCTGTCCTGGGACCGGTGCTTTTCAATCTGTTCATAAATGACCTGGAGACAGGGATAAAAAGTGAGGTGGCCAAGTTTGCAGATGACACAAAACTTTTCTGTCTGGTAAAAACCAGAGAAGATTGTGAAAAGCTCCAGAAGGATCTCTCCAAACTGGGGGAATGGGCTGAGAAATGGCAAATATGTTTTAATGTAGCCAAATGTAAAGTAATGCATATTGGAGCAAAAAAATCAAAACTTTATCTATCAACTCATGGGCTCTGAGTTATCCGTGACGGATCAGGAAAGAGATCTTGGTGGGTTGGTGGACAGCTCCATGAAGGTGTCTCCCCAATGTGTGGCAGCAGTGAAGAAGGCCAATTCCATGCTAGGGATTATCAAAAAGGGGATTGAAAATAAAACAGCCAACATTATAATGCCATTATACAAAACAATAGTAAGGCCCCACCTGGAGTATTGTATACAATTCTGGTCACCTCATCTCAAAAAAAGACATAGTGGAACTGGAAAAGGTGCAGAAGAGAGCGACTAAAATGATTACTGGGCTGGGGCACCTCCCTTATGAGGAAAGGCTAAAACATTTGGGCCTCTTTAGTCTGGAAAAAAGGCGCCTGAGGGGGGATATGATTGAGACATACAAAATAATGCAGGGTATGAGTAAAGTGGATAGAGGGAAGCTCTTCTCCCTCTCCCAAAACACCAGATCTAGGGGACATACACTCAAATTGATGGCTGGGAGAGTAAGAACTGACAAAAGAAAATATTTTTTTCACCCAGCGCGTTGTTAGTCTATGGAACTCCCTCCCACAGGATGTGGTGATAGCATCTGGCCTGGATGCCTTCAAAAGGGGATTGGACAGATTCCTGGAGGAAAACTCCATCACAGGTTACAAATCATGATGGAGATGTGTAACCTCCAGGCTTAAAACCAGGATACTTCAAGGGCCAGATGCAGGGGAGGGGTATCAGGAGACAGATATCTAGTCTCATGCGCTCCCAAATGCATCTGGTGGGGCCGCTGTGAGATACACGAAGCTGGACTAGATGGGCCTTTGGCCTGATCCAACATGGCTCTTCTTACGTTCTTATGTTCTTATGTTCTCATGTTCTAAGCTCAGCTGGGCGAGTGGCTGCTTAGCTGAGGAGGTGGGGCAGGGGAGCAGCAGCTCCTGCACTACTGCCTTTACAAATTGGGATGAACTAGGACAAACCAGTTTCTGCCTATCTCTAAAAAGCCGTGGTAAGTTTTGATTACGCAGGGTGGAATGTTATGCCTTGATATCTTCTCTTGGCTGGTATTTGGCTTCTCTCTTTTTTTGTATCAGTGGTCAGAATGTGATGGGAAATGAAGGCTGGAATTCAGTGGACCCAAAGCTTCCCCTAATTCAGTGGTTGTCAACCTCCCTAATGCCGCGACCCTTTCATAGAGTTCCTCCATGTTGTGGTGACCCCTTGCCCTGCTTGGAAGAGGCCACAAGCTCCCTTTGGCAGGCCACTGCTGCAGATGACATAGAGAACTTCCCTCTACAGACATCCTCAGCCAATCGCAGTCTCTGGTGCCGTTGACTGACATCTCCTCCAATCTATCAAGCCGTAACTCAGTCTTTCCCCCCCTTCCCCCCTTCCTCCCCTCCCCCCTTCCTCCAGACCCAAACCGTTTGTGTCTTTTTCTTCACTGGATCATGGTGACCCCTGTGAAATGGTTGTTTGGCCCCCAAAGGGGTCCCGACCCCCAGGTTGAGAACCACTGACCTAACCTATCATTTGACCTAAACTGGGTTGGCCATTATTACTGGCACTCTGACATGAGACCAGCAAGTACTGGGGAGATTTCCAGCACAGCTTGGAAAAGTGACTTTTTTGGATGACAGCCTATATTGATTAATGAATTAATTAATTTAGAGCTGCACAGACTTGTAAATGAGAAAACAGCTTGAAATTGAAAAACAGACCATGATTTTAGACAACCTGTGTATCATGTTTTTGTGGTGTTTGTAAATGAATATATGAATAATGGCTTAATTTTTTTTAAGTCAATGCCTTTTTATTTGACCAAAAAACAAAACAAAAGCAATTACTTCTAACTGATCCATTAAATAAGTGGTGCTACTGTGATAAGTGTTGGCATGACTCTGTTAAAATTATAATAACCTGCTGCTTACATTTTGTCATTGTCTTGCAAACATCATCTTAGAAGTATGATCAGCCCTAAATTTGAAGAGGCTAATTTTAATTAGTACAGCGGAAAAAAGAAAACAGCACACATGTATATCTTGCAAAGAGGATTCAAGTTTAAAATGGGATAGACATGTTCAATGATGGAATGTTTGTGAAGATTCTCAGTCATCTAGGTGAGTTTGGGTCCCTCCGGGGAGATAGGCGGCATAAAAATAAAGTTATTATTATTATTTATTATTATCTGGATGTTGAGTCATGGCAACTGGACTTTTTTTTTTTTTTTTTTTAGCCAAGATGCATGTAAATCTTTATTCAAATACTTTGGGTTCACGGTGACTGTCTGAGTCCGTAATTCTGGCTGGGTAGCTCATTGCTTTGTAATCTTTGGGGTTGGGAGTTCGATCCCCCATGGCATCTCCAGGGGGAAGGGCCAGTCTAGGGAGCCCCAGGCAAGTTGCATATCCACAGGGTGGCCCAAGAAGAAGGGAACAAGTCCTTTATACAGAGACAAACCTGGCCAGGGAATTGACCTGATGACATGCCAGGAGGGTGATGATGATATTGCGAATCTCCTCTGATGTAGTTGGAGGGAATAATTTCTGCCAGCAGCTTGCTCCGGGGCTTCTGGGAGGCCCATGCCTGCTTTATTCTTGCTGTGGCTCATGGTCTCATCCTCACCTCGGCGACCAAAGCAGAAGTGAAGCATCTGTTTTGGTCGCCTATGATTCTTTGAGTCTATAGGCTGCTACCGCACTTCCTAAGGAGGACTTGGACATTGCAGAGAAATTGAACGAGTTCTTTGCGTCTGTCTTCACGACAGAGGACCTTGAGCGGATTCCGCTGCCAGCCGCCCCCTCTTGACTAAAGAATTAAATCAAATACAGGTTAAAAGAGAGGAGGTTTTAGGACTAATTGATAAATTGAGGATTAACAAGTCACCGGGCCCAGATGGCATCCACCCAAGGGTTATTAGGGAACTGAGAAATGAAATTGCAGATCTCTTAACGGTTATATGCAACTTGTCTCTTAAAATGGCCACAGTGCCGGAGGACTGGAGGATAGCAGATGTCACACCAATAAAAGGAAGGAGGGGGGACCCAGGAAACTACAGGCCAGTTAGCCTTACATCTGTCCCAGGGAAGATGGTGGAAGGCCTCATCCAAGAGAAAATCTTAAAACACATAAAAGAACAAACCTTGCTGAGAGAAAATCAACATGGCTTCTGTAAGGGTAAATCTTGTCTTACAAACCTTTTAGAATTTTTTGAAAGGTCAACAGGCACGTGGATTTGGGTGAACCGGTGGATATAGTCTATCTGGATTTTCAAAGGCTTTTGACACAGTCCCTCACCAAAGGCTGCTGAGAAAATTGCATAGTCAGGGGATAAGAGTGCAGGTCCTCTTATGGATTGAGAACTGGTTGAGATCCCGGAAACAAAGAGTAGGTGTCAATGGGAAATTTTCACAATGGAGAGAAGTCGGCGGTGTGCCCCAGGGCTGGTCCTGGGACCGGTGTTTTCAATCTGTTCATAAATGACCTGGAGACAGGGATAAACAGTGAGGTGGCCAAGTTTGCAGATGACACAAAATTTTTTCCGTGTGGTAAAAACCAGAGAAGATTGTGAAGAGCTCCAGAAGGATCTCTCCAAACTGGGGGAGTGGGCTGAGAAATGGCAAATGCGTTTTAATGTAACCAAATGTAAAGTAATGCATATTGGGGCAAAAAATCAAAACTTTATCTATCAACTCATGGGCTCTGAGTTATCCGTGACGGATCAGGAAAGAGATCTTGTGTGTTGGTGGACAGCTCCATGAAGGTGTCTCCCCAAGGCAGTGAAGAAGGCCAATTCCATGCATGATCAAAAGGGGACAGATAGCTAGTGGCCCAAATTGCAGCAGCTATCTGCTGGAAGCTCTTCCCTCTCCCAAAACACCAGATCTAGGGGACATACACTCAATGAGGGCTGGGAGAGTAAGAACTGACAAAAGAAAATATTTTTTTCACCCAGCGCGTTGTTAGTCTATGGAACTCCCTGCCACAGGATGTGGTGATGGCATCTGGCCTGGATGCCTTCAAAAGGGGATTGGACAGATTCCTGGTGGAAAACTCCATCACAGGTTACAAACCATGTTGGAGATGTGTAACGTCCAGGCTTAAAACCGGGGTACTTCAAGGGCCAGATGCAGGGGAGTAGTATCAGGAGACAGATATCTAGTCTTGCGCCTGCGAGGTATCTGGTGGGTCCGCTGAGAGATACACGAAGCTGGACTAGATGGGCCTTTGGCCTGATCCAGCATGGCTCTTCTTATGTTCTTATGTTCTTATGTTCTCATGTTCTAAGCTCAGCTGGACGAGTGGCTGCTTGGCTGAGGAGGTGGGGCAGGGGAGCAGCAGCACCTGCACTACTGCCTTTACAAACTGGGATGAACTAGAACAAACCAGTTTGTGCCTGTCTCTAAAAAGCCGTGGTAAGTTTTGCTTACGCAGGGTGGAATGTTATGCCTTGATGTCTTCTCTTGGCTGGTATTTGGCTTCTCTCTTTTTTTTGTATCAGTGGTCAGAATGTGATGGGAAATGAAGGCTGGAATTCAGTGGACCCAAGGCTTCCCCTAATTCAGTGGTTGTCAACCTCCCTAATGCCGTGACCCTTTAATACAGTTCCTCCTGTGGTGGTGACCCCCTTGCCCTGCTTGGAAGAGGCCACAAGCTCCCTTTGGCAGGCCACTGCCGCAGGTGTCATAGAGAACTTCCCTCTACAGACATCCTCAGCCAATCGCAGTCTCTGGTGCCGTTGATTGACATCTCCTCCAACCTATCAAGCCGTAACTCAGTCTTTCCCCCCTTCCCCCCTTCCCCCCTTCCTCCCCTCCTCCCTTCCTCCAGACCCAAACCGTTTGTGTCTTTTTCTTCACTGGATCATGGTGACCCCTGTGAAATGGTTGTTTGGCCCCCAAAGGGGTCAATCCCCCAGGTTGAGAACCACTGACCTAACCTATCATTTGACCTAAACTGGGTTGGCCATTATTACTGGCACTCTGACATGAGACCAGCAAGTACTGGGGAGATTTCCAGCACAGCTTGGAAAAGTGACTTTTTTGGATGACAGCCTATATTGATTAATGAATTAATTAATTTAGAGCTGCACAGAGTTGTAAATGAGAAAACAGCTTGAAATTGAAAAACAGACCATGATTTTAGACAACCTGTGTATCATGTTTTTGTGGTGTTTGTAAATGAATATATGAATAATGGCTTAATTTTTTTTAAGTCAATGCCTTTTTATTTGACCAAAAAAAAAAAAAAAAGCAATTACTTCTAACTGATCCATTAAATAAGTGGTGCTACTGTGGTAAGTGTTGGCATGACTCTGTTAAAATTATAATAACCTGCTGCTTTCATTTTGTCATTGTCTTGCAAACATCATCTTAGAAGTATGATCAGCCCTAAATTTGAAGAGGCTAATTTTAATTAGTACAGCGGAAAAAAGAAAACAGCACACATGTATATCTTGCAAAGAGGATTCAAGTTTAAAATGGGATAGACATGTTCAATGAAGGAATGTTTGTGAAGATTCTCAGTCATCTAGGTGAGTTTCGGTCCCTCCGGGGAGATAAGCGGCATAAAAATAAAGTTATTATTATTATTTATTATTATCTGGATGTTGAGTCATGGCAACTGGACTTTTTTTTTTTTAGCCAAGATGCATGTAAATCTTTATTCAAATACTTTGGGTTCACGGTGACTGTCTGAGTCCGTAATTCTGGCTGGGTAGCTCATTGCTTTGTAATCTTTGGGGTTGGGAGTTCGATCCCCCATGGCATCTCCAGGGGGAAGGGCCAGTCTAGGGAGCCCCAGGCAAGCTGCATATCCACAGGGTGGCCCAAGAAGAAGGGAACAAGTCCTTTATACAGAGACAAACCTGGCCAGGGAATTGACCTGATGACATGCCAGGAGGGTGATGATGATATTGCGAATCTCCTCTGATGTAGTTGGAGGGAATAATTTCTGCCAGCAGCTTGCTCGGGGCTTCTGGGAGGCCCATGCCTGCTTTATTCTTGCTGTGGCTCATGGTCTCATCTGACCAAAGCAGAAGTGAAGCATCTGTTTTGGTCGCCTATGATTCTTTGAGTCTATAACCGCACTTCCTAAGGAGGACTTGGACATTGCAGAGAAATTGAACGAGTTCTTTGCGTCTGTCTTCACGACAGAGGACCTTGAGCGGATTCCGCTGCCTGAGCCGCCCCTCTTGACTAAAGAATTAAATCAAATACAGGTTAAAAGAGAGGAGGTTTTAGGACTAATTGATAAATTGAGGATTAACAAGTCACCGGGCCCAGATGGCATCCACCCAAGGGTTATTAGGGAACTGAGAAATGAAATTGCAGATCTCTTAACGGTTATATGCAACTTGTCTCTTAAAATGGCCACAGTGCCGGAGGACCCAGGATAGCAGATGTCACACCATTTTTTAAAAAGGAAGGAGGGGGACCCAGGAAACTACAGGGAAGTTAGCCTTACATCTGTCCCAGGGAAGATGGTGGAAGGCCTCATCCAAGAGAAAATCTTAAAACACATAAAAGAACAAACCTTGCTGAGAGAAAATCAACATGGCTTCTGTAAGGGTAAATCTTGTCTTACAAACCTTTTAGAATTTTTGAAAAGGTCAACAGGCACGTGGATTTGGGTGAACCGGTGGATATAGTCTATCTGGATTTTCAAAAGGCTTTTGACACAGTCCCTCACCAAAGGCTGCTGAGAAAATTGCATAGTCAGGGGATAAGAGTGCAGGTCCTCTTATGGATTGAGAACTGGTTGAGATCCCGGAAACAAAGAGTAGGTGTCAATGGGAAATTTTCACAATGAGAGAAGTGAAAAGCGGTGTGCTCCCAGGGCTCGGTCCTGGGACCGGTGCTTTTCAATCTGTTCATAAATGACCTGGAGACAGGGATAAACAGTGAGGTGGCCAAGTTTGCAGATGACACAAAATTTTTCCGTGTGGTAAAAACCAGAGAAGATTGTGAAGAGCTCCAGAAGGATCTCTCCAAACTGGGGGAGTGGGCTGAGAAATGGCAAATGCGTTTTAATGTAACCAAATGTAAAGTAATGCATATTGGGGCAAAAAATCAAAACTTTATCTATCAACTCATGGGCTCTGAGTTATCCGTGACGGATCAGGAAAGAGATCTTGGTGTGTTGGTGGACAGCTCCATGAAGGTGTCTCCCCAATGTGTGGCAGCAGTGAAGAAGGCCAATTCCATGCTAGGGATGATCAAAAAGGGGATTGAAAATAAAACAGCCAACATTATAATGCCGTTATACAAAACAATAGTAAGGCCCCACCTGGAGTATTGTGTACAATTCTGGTCACCGCATCTCAAGAAAGACATAGTGGAACTGGAAAAGGTGCAGAAGAGAGCGACTAAAATGATTACTGGGCTGGGGCACCTCCCTTTTGAAGAAAGGCTAAAACAATTGGGCCTCTTTAGTCTGGAAAAAAGGCGCTTGAGGGAGGATATGATTGAGACATACAAAATAATGCAGGGTATGAGTAAAGTGGATAGAGGGAAGCTCTTCTCCCTCTCTCAAAATACCAGAACTAGGGGACATACACTCAAATTGAGTGCTGGGAGAGTAAGAACTGACAAAAGAAAATATTTTTTCACCCAGTGCGTTGTAAGTCTATGGAACTCCCTGCCACAGGATGTGGTGATGGCATCTGGCCTGGATGCCTTCAAAAGGGGATTGGACAGATTCCTAGAGGAAAAGTCCATCACAGGTTACAAACCATGATGGAGATGTGTAATCTCTAGGCTTTAAACCAGGGTAGTTCAAGGGCCAGATGCAGGGGAGTGGTATCAGGAGACAGATATCTAGTCTCATGTGCTCCCAAACGCATCTGGTGGGGCCGCTGTGAGATACAGGAAGCTGGACTAGATGGGCCTTTGGCCTGATCCAGCATGGCTCTTCTTATGTTCTTATGTTCTTATGTTCTTATGTTCTTATGTTCCTTGAGCATCTACTTTTTATTTTGCCTCACCTTGTCTCCTCCCGCCGTCACGTGGTCGCTACAGCGGTTCGGCAGTCTGCACTTCAGCGGTTGCTTAGCAATCGGCTTCCCCGTTCGCACTTGGCTGAACCGCTTTAAACTACGACAGGGAAATGGCAGAAACAGGAGGGAAACCGAAAAAAGGCGCCGTAGTATGTCCGCAAATACAACCAAATTGCAGCAACCGATTTAAAAAAAAAACACCACCCCCAGTGGACATTACAAGAAAAGCTGACACAGTAGTCAAAAATCGCTCTCCCAGCCAAATTACATTTTGAAAAACAGACGTAAGATTAAGACAAGCGGACAGTGATTTTTTAAGGCGATTTGTCTTTAAGGAAAAGGCGTTTCAAATCTAAAGTGCGGTAGCAGTCTATTCTATGATGCTTGTAGACAATCTTTGCATTGTGTCTAAGGGCCTTTTCAGAGATACTGAAGCAGATTCAGATTAAGGATCTGTCCAGACTGGCTGTTTTGGGGGGTGGGGTGGGGTGGACTGGATGATAAAGGATCTGTTGAGGTTGGTGGGAGAAGCATTGTGCTTATTTTGATGCATTCCTCCCATTCAAAGCACAAACAACCCCTTGTGGCCCTATCAGCGATCTAGTAAGCAGTTTCCGAGATCATCTGTGGTTGGGTCAGGCAAAGTGAAACAAGCTCTTACATCTCTCCTCTCCCCCTCTCTCCCTCTGGCATTCTGTTTTGCTCCATCCCCCATCTGTGCTTCCCTGCTTCTCCCCCAATTCTCACTTGGAATCTGCAGGGATGATACTGAGGCTGTTGGAAACTGCTTTCCCCCCGGCTTACACAACGATCGTGCCAAAAAGAATGCATGCCCTTTACCGCTGGGCCAGAAAGGTGTGAGACAGCTCTGAAAGGGGAAGCTAGCCTTTTTCTAAAAAGAAAACCTTGTGGACAAGGTCTTTTTTCTGATTTAAAAAATAGTAATCAGTGATCCATATTTCATATCCACATTCCAATGAAGAGGCACTTAGTCACATTTTGAAAACAGCCCGTGAGTTAATCATTTGAATTCCCAATACATCTATTGGGTGGACTTGATGATTTAGTTGTCCCTTTGCCAACACCATTGATACTAAAACGTCTTCGACTTGTGGTTCCTCTGAGTGATGGCATCATCAGCGGTGGTGGAACAGGGGGAGTAACAAGAGGTGCAGAGTGGAACAGAAAGCAGAGAAGCAGGAAGGAACCTTGAGCTGGTGCACCACCTCCACCATCAACAACAAAATAAAGAAAACGTTTTGCGTTGTTCTGGCTGGTTTGGCAGTGCCCCAGGGAGCCACGGGGCACCGCGATGGGTGCTACGGCATACACTTTGGGAAGCTGTGACCTATACTGAAGACAAGGCCTGCTCCTCCAACTCCCTTATACAGTGGTACCTTGTATAAAGGAATTAATTCGTTCCAAATGAAATTCTGTTAAGCAAATTTTCCTTTGCGCAAATTTCCCATTGGAATGCATTGAAAATGGATTAATCCCTAATTGTGACCGCTTTTCTGTTGTACAGATTCACCCCATAGGCAATTTTGTTAAGCGATTTCCCCCTATCTCTGGAAACTTTTCCCTTTAAGCGGATTTTCTGTTAAACAAACCGCTTGTTATACGAGGGTCCACTGTATATATATAAAAAGAGCACCTCCTTCACCATTCCCTACTCCGTCACCCATCAGATGTTTGGGGATTAGAGATGGGCACAACTCAAAAAAATGGTGTTTCATTTGTCGTTTAGGGGGTCCGTTTCGGTTCGTTTTCGTTTTTCATGAATTTTTTGCAAAAAAATCGTTTTTGTTTCGTTACGTAACGAAACAAAAAAACAAAAATGAAAACGAAAAATTGCTGTTTCGTTAGCATTCATTACAGTTCAATGTATTTGCCGCAACGAAAACGAAACGCACGACAAAATTTCTGTTGTTTCGTTTCGTTTCATTTTGGAGACAAAATTCGTTTTTCGTTTCATTACGTAACGAAATGAAAAACTGAAAATGAAAACAAAAAATTGCTCGTTTCGTGCCCATCTCTATTGGGGACTATGTTCTCCATCCCTCACCATGCATTGCTATCCCAAGGCCAGAAAATCCGGATCAAAGTAAAATGCCACTGAATTAGGGGAAGCTTTGGGTCCACTGAATTCCAGCCTTCATTTCCCATCACATTCTGACCACTGATACAAAAAAAAAAAAAAAAAGAAGCCAAATACCAGCCAAGAGAAGACATCAAGGCATAACTTTCCACCCTGTGTAAGCAAAACTTACCATGGCTTTTTAGAGACAGGCACAAACTGGTTTGTTCTAGTTCATCCCAGTTTGTAAAGGCAGTAGTGCAGGTGCTGCTGCTCCCCTGCCCCACCTCCTCAGCCAAGCAGCCACTCGCCCAGCTGAGCTTAGAACATGAGAACATAAGAACATAAGAACATATGAAGAGCCATGCTGGATCAGGCCAAAGGCCCATCTAGTCCAGCTTCGTGTATCTCACAGCGGCCCCACCAGATACCTCTGGCAGCGCACGAGACTAGATATCTGTCTCCTGATACTACTCCCCTGCATCTGGCCCTTGAAGTACCCCGGTTTTAAGCCTGGAGGTTACACATCTCCATCATGGTTTATAACCTGTGATGGAGTTTTCCTCCAGGAATCTGTCCAATCCCCTTTTGAAGGCATCCAGGCCAGATGCCATCACCACATCCTGTGGCAGGGAGTTCCATAGACTAACAACGCGCTGGGTGAAAAAATATTTTCTTTTGTTTATTCTTACTCTCCCAACCCTCAACTTAAGTGCATGTCCCCTAATTCTGGTATTTTGTGAGAGGGAGAAGAGTGTCCCTCTATCCACTTTACTCATGCCCTGTCCTCACAGGCGCAGTTTAAGGAACCACATCTTTTGTGTCCCCACGAGCAGGAACCACAACACAGTGGAACCAAAAGGTTTTGATGCAGATTTTCCAAGTCCCCACAGACTTGCTGGGTCACACTTAAATGGGTGTGGTCACATTTCCCCCCTTTAAAGTCTGCTGGGTTATTAACCACATCTTCAAGCAGTTTGAAGCGGTTTTTAGTGGTCATGGGATACATAATCTGGATCTTTGGCTGGAGGTGGGACCTGGAATCCCAGGAGGCTTGCATTTAATGACTGTTATTTAGAAGGCTTTCTCTGTTCTGAGTGATGACGGCACTTCCTGTGGCTCACTTACAGCCTTAGATGTTTGGGAAGCACGGACAAAGGGATGTGAAAACTGTAGAAGTTTCAGGAATAGAAATAATTCAAGCCGAGCAGCAGGTTCTGAGAAAAAGAGAGTAGATACAACATTGGTCTCGTTACCT
Source organism: Phrynocephalus forsythii (assembly GCA_029282475.1). NCBI lineage: Eukaryota > Metazoa > Chordata > Lepidosauria > Squamata > Agamidae > Phrynocephalus > Phrynocephalus forsythii. The sequence continues at coordinate 199,653,418 of JAPFRF010000001.1, read as the reverse complement.
TCAGTTTTGTTCTCCTGTCCTTTATTTATTTTTGCCCTCGTTTAGAAAACAGACCTCTGGTCAATGCAAGGGCACTCCAACCAGCTGTGACATGCTTTTCAGTATTTGTCTGCCATTGTGATGATGCACTGAGTTCTCTGGGAACTCATGTAGAGTTCTTCTGCCTTTACATTTCAAGCCACTGGTGTGATAAAGAATCAGATGCCCTACTCAAGTTCATCTAACATACCAAACCTGTGCATTGTGGGGGAAAAGCATACAGGTATTCGTGTCACCGGGTTTCTAAGGGCTCTATCACACATCCTTTAAAATGCTGATTAAATTTCAAGATAAAACGTTTCCAAAAATCTTGTCCCCACGACCACCGGGCCTTTTTTTTAACTAGTTATGTCCCCTTTAGCGAGTTTTCCAAGACCTACCAGAGAAGTTGGGAATTTTTTGCTCTGGTAAAAACATGCGAGCCAGAAGTCTGTGGAAGCTCACATATGTTCTGGTTTTCTGCTTGCCCCCCCCCCCAGCCCTGACCAGCTCATCCTGGGGCTCGTTAGTGCTTTTTAATTTTTTTTAAATTTCTCCTCCCCCCAGCGCTGATCAGCTGGCCTTCGGGCTGTCAGTGCTGTTTATTTTATTTATTAATTTTTTTCTAGTGTCAACCAGCTCATCCTGGGTCTTCTGGATGCTTTTAAAAATATTTTTTTAAAATTTATCTTCCCCCCAATGCTGATCAGCTGGCCTTTGGGCTGTCGCTTATTTTTTATTTTTCTAGCGCTACCTGCTGGCCCTGGGGTTGGTCTGCACTTTTTTTTTAGACCCTTGTGACCAAGAAAAAGAAAAGCCGGACTTTCACAATATCCGGATCTTCCCCCAGATGAGATAGCGACTTAATTGCTATTTGTGACAACAGCTTGCTTTACAGTTTGCTTTGTGGCTGCTGAATTATTTAATTTTTTTCCTCTGCCAACCGTGGATAACTGAATCAGTGGATACAGGGTCCTACTGCAATCTGAATTAATCAGCAGTGGAATCATCTCTTTAACAGCAAACAAACAGGACTTCTGGCTAAAGTCTTGTAACCTTTCTTCCAAAAGTAATGAGAGAGTAATAGGAATGAATATAGTTTGAGTGGGAGGAATCGGTTATTTAAGGAGGCAAACATGAATCAAGAAGAGGTTGCAAGCATCCTTTTTTCCACTTTGCCATTCAACTCCAAGATATCAGCAGAAGCTCTCTCTCTCTCTCTCTCTCTCTCTCTCTCTCTCTCTGATGGATCCCTTTCCAGACAAATATTTAAGGCTTCTGGTTCTTTTGTGTTGTTCTGTGCCATCAAGTTAGAACCAAATTATAGTGACCCTAATAGATCTTTCAAGGTAAGTGAGATACAGTTGGACCCCCATATGTATTTATTTACAATTTTTTTTAGCCGCCCCACTACCAAGAGGTCTCTGGGTGGCATACAACAATGTATTAAAAACTATAAAACAATAGTATTATTAAAACTATAAAATACAGTACAGTTTAGAACAACATACAATACAAATTATAAAACCCTACTGCTCATGAGTCCAGCAAAAAATAATAATAATTAAAATGCTAGCCGAACAGGAAGGTCTTTGCTTGTCGCCGAAAAGCCAAAAGTGTCGGCACCAGGTGGATCTCCTTAGGGAGGGCATTCCAGAGTTGGGGGGCAACCGCCGAGAAGGCCCTGTTTTGACATGCCACCACCCCTTACCTCTTTGGGGGATGGCACCTTCAGCAGGGCCTTCTGGCCTGATCTTAGAGTACAGGCAAGCTCATATGGAAGACGGTGGTCCTTTAGGTAACCAGGTCTAAACCGTTTAGGGCTTTATATGTAAGCATCAGCACTTTGAATAGGGCCTGGGCAGCTACTGGCAGCCAGTGTAAACTTTTTAGAACTAGAGTAATATGAGTCCGTTTGGCAACACCACTCAATAGCCACACAGCCCGGTTCTATACCAGTTGTAATTGCCGGACTGTCTTCAAAGGCAGCCCCACGTAAAGCGCATTACAATAGTCCAATCTGGTTGTTACCAGTGCATGTGTGACTGTTGCCATTAGAGATAGGCACGAATAAAAAAAATGGCATTTCGGTTTTTCATTTTTCATTGAGGGGGTCTGTTTCAGTTCAGTTTTGTTTTTTTGTGAATTTTTGAAAAAAATCATTTTCGTTTATTCATTTTTCATTTTTTGTTTTTACCCACTTTTTGCGCGATTTTTAAAGCATTTCTGTGCACAGGCATCCCCCAATGCCCCAGACCAGAGGGAAAACACTAAAAAAAGATGCTGGCAGAGACACCGTATAGACTAGGTACGCAGGGAGGCTGCAAAGGCAGCGGCGGGCGTTGCCCAGGGTGTAAGGCAGCCGCAGAGTGACTGCACTGCGGGGCAGGGGAGGGTACTCACTGAGAGGTACGCACACACGCACACAGGGAGGCTGCAGGACTGAAGCTAGAGAGAAATCTCTTCTTTCTCTCCCCTAAGAGCCAGGCTGCAGCCGGCAGGAACATAGAGACACACACCTGCCTGGCTGGTCTAAAGTGAAAATAATGTGTCGCAGAGAGAGCAAACCCACCCTAACTCCCACCCCAAGGAGGACGGGGGCTGCCAGAGCTTTTTATGCCCTCTGTGGCTGCCAGACCTGCCCCATCTGCAACCTGGGCATGCTATTGGTTGAAGTTGTCCAAGAATTTACATGATCCCATCACATGGCTTGCCTCCATTTTGTGGCTGGCGACATCCATTTTGTCATCCTTAAAGGGAAAAGAAAACTACATCACGATGGGAGAAGACAACAACAAATGTTTTAAGGACCCCAACCCCCCGGTAGGTATTATCAGACAGTATAAATAATTATCGCTGCATTTTTATGGATGTCCAGGGCATTTTTAAATATTTAAAACAGCTCATTTCATTGCGTGTCGCCATTAACGAAAAACAAAATGTAACGAAGCTGATTTTCGTGGTTCTGTTCAGTTCGTTCCAATTTCATCACAATGTTTATTTGTTTCATTACATAACAAAATGAATAACAAATAACGGAAACTAAAAAAGTTCATTTCGTGCCCATCTCTAGTTGCCATGCTCTGCTCATCCAGGAAGGGCAAAGTTGATATATTCTCTGCAGCTATAAGAAGGCACCATGGCCACCGAGCCCACCTGGGCTTCCAGGGTAAGACCTGTTGAGGATTATACAAAATGGAATTGTCCTATTGCAAGTTATGATGCCATTTAGGAATGGCAAAACAGAGTGAGCACACACCTGTGTAATTATATTCTGGCAACTAGTCAAGTCAGGTGAGAGTTTCAGTCATGCTCAATTTTCAATTTGCTGAGTAATGATTGCATCAGGCACATGCATAAAAGCAAGTTTCAGTCTGGTGTGGGATGTGGTTGGAAGAAGCCGCTCGTTACTCTGTCAGTTTGGATTCCCGGAAAGTTTAGACTATTGGATTGTCTTTCTAACTAATGAGGTATATGCCTGCCGATTCTGTTTTTTGTTGGACTTGTATATATTTTGTAAATACAGTTCTTGGTGAAGGGAGTCACCGCTGTGTTTGCGTCTTTATTTAGCACTGCTATCTGGCTGTTAAAGCCCACACTTTACACACTCCTTCCGCTGAGCATTAACCACTCTGCGACAAGACCCAGGTCCAGAAGTACCCCCAAGCTGCAGACCCTGTCCCTTAGGGGGAGTGCAACTCCATCCAGGACAGGGGAATGGCCCTCTGACCTGTCAGGCAGAGCACCCACCAACAGTGCTTTCAATTTGTCTGGAGTGAGCTTCACTGATTCAGTTTTCCACGGTTGGGAGAAGAAAAAAAAATTAAACAAATAATTCAGTCGCCACAAAGCAAACTACTGTCACAAACTGCAGCTGAAAAGCAAACTATTGTCACAAGCAGCAGCCGTAAACTAAGCTACTGTTGCAAAACAGCAGCTGTAAAGCAAGAAACTGTCACAAAACACAGGGTTTTTGGGGTGGTGGTGGTGTTCTCTCTTATCCACGGTTTTCATTATCAATGGGAAGGCCTAGAACCAATCCCCAATGGATACTGGGGTCCTACTATACTTAAGGTGTGGTTTTACCATTTCTGCTGAACCACCTGCCAGTGAGTTTCAATGCCTGAGCAGGGTTTCGAACCTTGGTTCCTACATTGCTGGACTGTCCTTCTATCCACCACACCTGGTTCTCTAACACTTTTCATTTTGTTTGCTGAAGGTGATTGAGGAAAGAAATCTTATCCAAAGGATAGAAGAAAATATACGGAGTGATGCAAAGGTGGAACATTTACTGGTCATTATGCAGTCCCATTTCTAACTATAATAATAATTCATCCGTCTTGCTAGTTTTCTGACTCCAAGCTGAGTGCCCTGCGTTTAAGAAACATCCTAACAGATGGGTTTAATATTCTCACTGCTTTTGTGCGGAAAGCGCTCCAAAGAAGTCCTTTGTAAAGTGATAATATAAAATAAGCTGTTCAGTGTTTTTTTAAAAATCCTGGCTTCAAATTCCAAATTGCTTCTCCTCTATAGGTCAACAAACAAAAGAAGATTTTATGTTTAGGCTGAAAACCTGCACACGTTCAGGGGCAGGGAACGTGGAACATCTCTAGATCCACTCCAGTTGAGGGTTGGGGGAATGAGAACAGACAAAAGAAAATATTTTTTTACCCAGCGTGTTGTTAGTCTTTGGAACTCCCTGCCACAGGATGTGGTGGTGGCATCTGGCCTGGATGCTTTCAAAAGGGGATTGGACAGATTCCTGGAGGAAAAGTCCATCACGGGTTTATTTATTTATTTATTTATTTATTGCATTTGTATTTATTTATTGCATTTATTGCATTTGTATCCCGCCCATCCCGTAATCTCCAGGCTTAAAACTGGGGCACTTCAAGGGCCAGATGCAGGAGAGTGGAATCAGGAGACAGATAGCTAGTCTCGTGTGCTCCCGGATGCATTTGGTGGGGCCACTGTGAGATACAGGAAGCTGGACTAGATGGGCCTTTGGCCTGATCCAGCATGGCTCTTCTTATGTTCTTATGTTCCTATGGTCAGCATAGCCAGTGTTGGGGGTGACAGGAGTTGCAACCCAACATCATCTGGAAATATGTACTATCTCCCCGCTACTGTGTATACCCAGGAATAAGATGGTGCAGTTTAGTGGGACTTGATTCTCAGCAGTTAGGTCCAAGTGTGTGTTGTTAATTGCCCATTAAAATAGCTCAAGGTTGTAACTGGTTTGCTAACTTTGGATCAAATCAGTGTTGGACATAAACTGACAATTTTTTTCAAAGGAACTGCTTCTGAGCTCTGGGAAATAAAATACATAATTTTTGGCTACTTTTTACAGTAAAGCACTACATCCTGCCAATGTCTGGATTATATCACAAAAACCATCTTCTGCTATGTACTTGACTGCCCCATCAACACCCACAACGGAGCACAAATGGTGACACAGGTCAGGCCCTGAACTGTGCCCGGTTCCTTAATGAGGCTCCCTCGCTAGAATTAATTAAAAGGCACCGTTACACAGCCAAAGGGGAGAGCTTATCATTTGTTACACTATAGGCATTGAACCATACACAGGGCAATTTTGAGGGTTTTTTCCCCCCAGACCAACCATTATTTTTCACATCTCTTGCTCATGGATCCGTCTCTGAGCCTAGGTTTCAGCCGTGGCCAAGATTGTCTTTGTGCAATTAAAACGAGTGCGCCCACATTGGGAGAAATCTGATCCGGCCACGGTGACACATGCCTTCGTTACATACTGGCTGGATTACTATAACAATTAGAGGCGGGCGGACCACGGAAAGTGTCAACAAAATTTCAATGGACCCAAAACATGGCAGCCAGATTGATAACAGGGATTGGTTATAGGGATTACGTAACTCCACCTGTTATAGCAATTTCATTGGCTGCCAGTCAATTACTGGGTATATTTCCAACAGTCTTGGTTCTAACCAAATGAAGTCCTAAATGGCTTGATCCCAAGCAATCTCAAAGACCTCATTTTCCTTTATGAGCCTGCTAGAGTGTTAAGTGCCTAGATGTCCTGAACACATACGATCTCACCTGATTTCGGAAGCTAAGCAGGGGCGGCCCTGGTTAGTACTTGGATGGGAGACCACCAGGGAATACCAGGCGCCTACAGTGCCTGGAATATGAACTGGCAAGCCACTCCAGTATTCAAGCCAAGAAAACTCCATGGACATGGAGTCATGAAGAGTCGGTCATGACTGTAACGACATCACACACACACACACACACACACACACACACACACACACACACACACACACACACACACACACACACACACACACACACACACACACACACACACACAGGGTGGTGGAGTCTCCTTCTTTGGAGGTTTTTAAGCAGAGGCTGGATGGCCATCTGTCGGAAATATTGTGATGGGGTTCCTGCATGGCAGGGGGTTGGACTAGATGGCCCTTGAGGTCTCTTCCAACTCTATGATTCTATGATTCTATGACCATCAAGGGAGGCCTTTATCTTGGTCCAGCCACCTTCATAGGTGCAATGAGTGGGTACAACGGTGAGGGACATCTCTGTCGCTGCTCAAGGGCTTTGGAACTCACCTCCACAAGACGCCAGGCTGGCCTTCTCTTTGCTGTTCCACCTCAAGTGGAGAATTTTTCTCGCCAGGCAAGTTTTCCCGAAGTGAATGGCTGCCTAAGTACGGTTTCTATATGGATTGTTGTATCTTATTCCTTTGAATGTGCTTTGGCATTGCTTATGTGTTTTTTTTTTTTTAAGTATGGCATTTGTTCGAACCTTGAAACTCTTTGTATACTCACTGTAGCTAGTGTTAAAATCTTGCCTTTTACTGATGGAATCCTCTGTGAGCCTTTTTAAAGGAGAAAGGTGCGGTAAAACTAGCTAACTCACTAAATGGTGCAGTGGTTAAAGTGCTGTCCTGCAGATAAAACTGTGCTCACGACCTTGGGGGTTCAATCCCACGTAGCAGGCTCAAGGTTCACTCAGCCAGCCATCCTTCTGAGGTCAGTAAAAAGAGTACCCAACTTGCTGGGAGGGGCAATGTGTAGTCTGCATGAATACATTGTAAACTGCCCAGAGAGTGCTTAAAAAGCTATGCGGCAATATACATAAGCCCACATCTAGTTAGTTTATTAATCAGAATATCAAGGGGTACTTTGTCAAAGGCTTTGCTGAAGTCAAGATATATTATATCTATAGCATCCCAACCGCCTACCAAGGAGGCTATCCGATTTTTAAAAAATGAGATAAGAATAAGATTAGTGTGTCAGGATGTGTTCTTGATCCATGTTGGTTTCTAATTATTACTGCATTGTCTTTAAGGAGTTTGCAGAGCGACTGCTTTATGATTTGCTCCAAAACATTCCCAGGGATTCATGTCAGGCTGGCCAATTTAGAGTTCCCTGTTTCCTCCTTTTTGCCCTCCCCCCTTTTTAAAGATAGGGACATTCACCATCCTCCAGTCATCCAGTACTTGAGCCATCCTATGTGATTTCTAGTAACTATTACATAACAGGCATCTGGAAGTTGAGTCATGGCTACTGGACTTTGATTTCTTGAGAGATAGAAACGTTTCGCTGCTCATCCATACAGCTTCCTCAGTTTGAATACAGCTAGTGCGAGTCCTCCATCTTATAGTCAGTCAGTGTTGACCTCTTGTCACCCTGGTCTGAGAATACACCGAACCGGCAAGAACCATGGTTTGTGCCCATCATTTGTGTAAGGCATTAGTCCCACACCTCTCTTCTTCCTTTCCACATTCAAAGCTCGCCTCTTTTCATTCTAACCTTAGAGCTTACCCACATCTTTCCAAGTGGCACTGTGTTATCAAATTCGGCCACTCCTGTTGTGTACACAGGGTGACGTACTTTTTGCTGCTGCCAAAAGATGTGTGCCAGCTGCCTACTCTCTACGCCCGTCCACAAGCCATCTTGTCAGAGGCAGGCTGGAACAGAAGGTTAAGAGACTTTAGAGGAGGTGGAGATGGATATATTTTTAAGAGTACAAGTATGGAAGCTTTCATTTACTCCAGCAGCCAGCCTCCCTCAACCATGAAATAAACTCAGATACCTTGATCTGTTGGAGGGAAACAATAAAAAAAAAGAGAAAAGAGAAAAGAGAAGACTAGTGCTGGAAGTTATATAACTAAGACTCTAACCCAGTATACCGTCACCTGCACACAAAGCCTTAATTTATTGGATGATACAGTGGTACCCCAATTTAAGAGCAGCTCGACTTAAGAGCAGAAAGGTGTTGGCATTTTAACTGCTGCCTTACAAATTTTAGATATGGTCTGCTCGACTTACAAATATTTTTTAAATTTAACTTATTTTTTCAATTTTTTTAGATAGGTACCCCGACTTAAGAGTAGTTCGACTTAAGAGCATGCATTCAGAGCGGATTAAATTCGTAAGTCGAGGTACCACTGTATTCACACCTTCTTGGCATTGCTGGTCAGCAATTATTTGTGTGCTTCTCGAGAGTAAGCCTCGTGGTTTCAAAGTATAGCTTGCTTCCTAACAAGCAGGAAGGTTTGGGTCACAAGGTTGGAACTGCTAGCAAGTTCACTTGGGCTAAAGTCCCACTGAACTCCATCGATTGCTTGAATCAACATGTGTAAAATTGGATGGCGATGAAAATGGAGGTGAATAACCATTCCAGACCTTATGAATAAGGCTGGAGGCAGTCAATATGTTGGTTTCCTGGGCCACATTTTCCATGTTTTCTTTGCTCCCAGATCTCCTTAATCATTTTCACAAAAAACTAGACCCAGAAGGACTCCTTAGTTTTAGTTTTTCAAAAATAAATGGACCCCATTCTTTTATTTGGACATTTTCCTTATCATCTTGGTCAAAAATGAATGTTTGAATTGTGGAAAAAAACTGAATTCTGACCTTTTTTTTTTGCATAGGCATTTCAATTTTAATTGTGCAGCTGTGAAATGTGTAACACCCTCAAGACTTCATACTAAGATGTGATAGAGGGTTTTTTCTAAGTAAATGATTTATACCCACTGTATGGTCACTGATGTATTAAAAGTTGGAGGTTTTCTGTGTAACTGGACAATATAATTAACCTTTTACTTGGGTTTACTGAACTTTGGGTTATGAAATGATAAGGCCTTCAAATATGGGAGGGTGCAAGTCAAGAAAGCCGTTGCCAGGAAACAAAATAATCAATGAATTATAAAACAAAAGCCCTCTTTCTCCTCTCCTTTCAAGATCTGTGTTTCCCAGACTGATGAAGAGACTTTTGGAGTAAGTTAAAGAAAAACCAGAGAATGAGATGGTTGGACAGTGTCATCGATGCAACCAAAATGAATTTGACAAAACTCCGGGAGGCAGTGGAGGATCTCGCTCTGTCCATGGGGTCACGAAGAGTCAGACACGACTGAACGACTGAACAACAACAACAAAGAAAAACTGCCCTAAGCCCATCCGATCTCGCCTGATTTCGAAAGCTAAGCAGGGTCGGCCCTGGTTAGTACTTGGATGGGAGACCACCAGGGAATACCAGGTGCTGTAGGCGCCTGGAGTAGGAACTGGCAAAACCACTCCAGTATTCCTGCCAAGAAAAATCCATGGACATGGGGTCACAAAGAGTCGGTCACAACTGTAACGACACAACACACACACACACACACACACACACACACACACACACACACACACACACACACACACACACACACACACACACACACACAAAGACTCAGGATAATGACGTGAAACAAGGGGTGGAGAAGGGAAAAGTTTTTTTTTAAAGAAGATTTTTTTTTTTGGGGGGGTGGATTTTTGTTTAAATTTTGCAGCTGTTTCCTACTATCCAAACTCAAAACAGGGACAAAGGAGAAAAGAGCAGGAAAACCATGGGTGAGATCTTAGCTTTCTGATAAGATTTTTCTTTTTTCTTTTTTCTTTTTAGTAAAATGACATCAGTTTAAAATACAGTGATACCTTGTATAAAGGAATTAATTCATTCCAAATCAAATTATGTTAAGCAATTTTTCCTTTTTACAAATTTCCCATAGGAATGCATCGAAAACAGAATAATCCCCAATTGCGATTATTTTTATGTTATACGGATTTGCGCCATAGACGATTCTGTTAAGCAAATTTCCAGTATCTCTGGAATTTTTTATGTTGTACAGATGTTATGTTATACAAACTGTTTGTTATACGAGGGTCTCCTGTGCTCTCTTTTTCGGTATGAAGTCATCCCAGTTAATGTTATTGGTTAACCTTACCATTTCCACTAACTGTACCACTGACTGCATCAGTCATTACTTTATGCTATTTCTTTGTGTTTTGGAGGGAGGGGCAAGACTGATGAGAGACTAGATCATGATATTTGCTATATGTTGTGGCATTATGGATTCCTTGATTGCATCTTTGTGTAAGCCATCTGGAGTTCCTTTTGGAAGATGGTATAAATAAATAAATAAATAAATAAATAAATAAATAAATAAATAAATAAATAAAAATAATGGGAAAAAACACTTATTACACCAATAAATTAACTTCCATCCTGCTCATTAGGGTACTTAAAAATGCAGATCTGCTCTGTTTTCAAGCCTGTCTAAGGGTGGAAGTCACAAGGTCTGTTTAGGTTTGCGAAGACAGCTTTTTAACTTGACAGATGACTGAGCTATAAGTATGGCACACTCTTTTTATAGGTTGTGATAGTCCCTTGTATCAGCTAAATTGGCAGTGAAAATTCTGTGTGGAGAGGAAATAATGTCTTATTGATTGGAACTAACAACTTCCCATCTGTATGAACTGCAGCGGATGCTTCCTTTTCGGGGGGGAGGGGGAAGACAGACTCTATGTGAAATAACTGGTGAATTTACTGCTTAAGAGGCTGATTGATTGCTACCTAGTACAACTAGTGATATGAGGACCTTCCATTGCATGATGGCTCTGTAACAGATTATTATGAGGCTCTTTCGCCTTTCCCTCCACTCATTTCTGCAAGTAAACCCATGTAAACTAATTTTGTGTTGTTGTTTTCAAGTACATCTCAAGTATCACACTTGACTGTCCAGATTTGTGTTTTATGGAATACAGTTCACAATCCATATAGATCCCCCCCAAGGATTTTGGGAGCTGTAGTTTATAAAACTCCCAGAATTCTAGGAACTGAATTCCAGAATCTCCAATCTGCATCTCTCTCTCTGACTTTGTGGCATAACCTCCTTGCCAAAGGACAAATCCAGAGCATGGAAGCATTAGAGTTTGGGCTACAGCTCCCAGGATCCCTAGCATTTGGTTGGAGGATTCTGGGAGTTTTGGTCCAAAAATGTTAGATTCTAAGCCGTCTTCTGTCCTGTTTCCTACAGAAAATATTGGGCTCATTGTTTCTTCAGCTTTTACTGCACTGATATCCCATGCTGTAAGGGAAAATGTGGAGAGGCAGGTGTCCATCGTGGCAGTATTTATGGTCAACACCCTCCACCCACCCCCCATTTCAAACAGCTGGAACAATCCCTAAGTACAAATGAGGAGTGGGTATTTTCTAGGACTAATGACTCTTAATGACCATCCTCAAATAGTTTGCAGCACTACAGGGACTCCGTGCAACCATATTACATTCCTGCCATCCATTAATCTCCCAGTTTATCTGAGGAGTGCAGCAAAGCCCAGAAAGTACACAACAGCCACAGTGGAGGATGATGTACTTGGGAAGTCTTGGGGCTTTGACCCCCCACAAACCCTAGCTCTATTTCACCACTAATCCCAGGACAGCTCAAAACATGTTACCAGTTCCCCAAAAGCTGCTCACTGGAGGAGTGAGCTTCTACCTGAAAGGTAGGCTGTCATTTCTCACATGGACCTCCAGTTTGAGAATAGATCAAAGGCCACTATGCCGGGAATAAATAATTCCTTGGAGGCAATATTACAAGACGATGGGAGGAGAAGACGAGCAGAAATAATGAGCTGAGTCTGTTTAGCTCTGAGAGAGATTCTCCATGTTACTGACAGGAAGACAATGGAAACCTTTTGCTCTTGAGACTTGATAATACTTCACAGTTATCAGACAAAATGTCCAGGAATTCGATGACTGGATGCAGGAAACATTTCTCTAACAGCCATGTAGGAGGAAAAAAAGATGCGGAAAGAATGAAAAAGTTGGACATTTTGTGTGGTAAGAACCGCCACACTTGATAATAATGCAGAAATAGAGACAATGTCTGCACTGGAAGTGCAAATACAATGAGGAAAAAAGGGTCATTGCTCATCCCATGACTTGTCTCATAATTCTTTGTAAATTTCCACCTGCGTAAAGACTTGGAGATGTCTTTTGTCTACATCTCATTTATTCCGTTTTCAGAGAGATAGCCATGTTAGTCTGCCCCAGGGACAAAAAAAAAAATCAAGCCAAAAGTATTACAAACACATGTGACTTGAGTATGAACTTTTGGGGATTCACTTCTTCTTATACAGTATTGGCATTTGATGGCGGGAAGGCAGAAATAGATGTTATAGCTAGCCCATCATTAGGTGATGTAAACCTTAAGGGTGTGAATGTCACAGCAGAAGTTTCTCTTGCATCCTGGCCTTTGCAGCCCAACCCGCTGTGGTTCATGGTTGATCTTCAGGACTCCAGACCAAGACCTTTTTTGAAGTCTGAGTTCTGGAACACAAACACTTGCCCGAATCACACCTCTCCAATGTCAACATGTTTTAAGTTCTAACAATGTTGTTGCTCTGGCTGCTGTTATGTGTCACTGAGCCCCCACTGACTAATGGCAATGTTATGAATGAGTGGCTTCCAAAATTTCCTGAGCTCAACTGCTGTGCCAGCTTTTGTAAATACGAGTGTGTGGTTTGCTTTAGGCATTCAGCCCACCGTGTGTTTGGTCTTCCTCTTTCCCTGTTAACTTCCCTAGCATAATTGTCTTGTCCCAGAGAATCTTGCCTCCTCCTCCTCCTCCTCCTCTTCCTCCTCATCATGATGCTCTATACCAGGGGTCCTCAAAGTTTTCAAACAGCGGGCCGGTCCACCATGCCCCAGACACCACTGGGGGCCGGAACACACCCCCCAAAAAAGGCTGACATGGAAAAAGGGGGAGGGAGGGGCAAGTAGGCGGAGCCCCCTACGATTGGCCCATGTTCACTGTGTCTCCAGGGCCCCAGCAATGCGTCCTGCTCCAGATCACCACCCTGAGGTGCCACCGCTGGGATCCCCCCACACATAGCCCACTGCTTTGAACTGCCTCAGCAATAGAAGCAGCTGTGGAGGCTGGCTTGCTTGCAAAGCAGGGGGTAGATGGGGGTTGCAATTGGTCCCAGGGGCCAGATTCAGGACCTTGGGGGCGCATCCGGCCCCGGGGCCTTAGGTTGAGAACCCCTGCTCTATGCCAGATGATGTCCCCAAAGGAAGACAGCCTCCATCTCTCAGGTCCCTCCTGAATTGTTGCCCCTGCCTGTATGTTTCAAGGCCAGGAACATATACTAAACTGGGCACAGGGCTTTAAACAGTGCCTGGGCACAACATTACCATTGAGGAGAACCAGGAGCCACAATACCTTGGCATCAGCTGAGATTTGAGACCACCCCTTCGTCTCCACCTGCTTGCTGCTGGGTCTCTTCGTGAGTGAGAGGCACGAGAGGTAACCTAGCCAGCTTGCCAATAGAGGGGTGGGACTGGAGAGCTGGGACTCCACCCTACAGCTTTTTAGCTGTCTGCAAGCTTGTGCTGTGGTTCCATCATCCAGCAAGTGCTGCTCCAAACGGACCCTGCTTCAACCACCACCCCTTCGTCTCCACCTGCTTGCTGCTGGGTCTCTTCGTGAGTGAGAGGCACGAGAGGTAACCTAGCCAGCTTGCCAATAGAGGGGTGGGACTGGAGAGCTGGGACTCCACCCTACAGCTTTTAGCTGTCTGCAAGCTTGTGCTGTGGTTCCATCATCCAGCAAGTGCTGCTCCAAACGGACCCTGCTTCAACCACCACCCCTTCGTCTCCACCTGCTTGCTGCTGGGTCTCCTCGTGAGTGAGAGGCACGAGAGGTAACCTAGTCAGCTTGCCAATTGAGGGGTGGGACTGGAGAGCTGGGACTCCGCCCTACAGCTTTTTAGCTATCTGCAAGCCTGTGCTGTGGCTCCATCATCCAGGAAGTGCTGCCCCGAATGGATCCTGCTTCAACCACCACCTTTCGTCTCCACCTGCTTGCTGCTGGGTCTCCTCGTGAGTGAGAGGCACGAGAGACAATTTAGCTGGCTTGCCATCAGAGAGGTGTGGCGGGGGGAGGGGCATCGGGCTGATACCAACCTCTATTATTTGCCTGTGAAGGGGAGAGGGTGGTGGGATGTTGAAGCTGAATGGTGGGGTGGTTTGTTTTCATCTACCTTATTCTGTTTTGTTTTATTTCATTTTTTGTCATTTTCTTGCCATCTGGGATAGAGATAAGGACTCACAATGGAACTGATGGAACAGGAAGGAAGGAGGGCAATGGAGGGGGGAGCCATTGAGCCTGTGCTGGGTAGAGGAAGGTATGGGGGTGGGAGTGGAACGTGCCCGCGTAGGAGAAGAGAGGTTAGATATCTTACATCTATCCCCTCTTCTGGTTCCACTTCCAACCTGAAGGTATCAGGTGACCATATCAGCGAACCTACGGGCCACACGGTGCTGTTGTTGAATGCCAGGTCGGTAAAAAATAAGACCGCCCTCATTCATGATGTCATCCTGGATGAGGGTGCTGACCTGGCATGCATTACTGAGACCTGGGTGGGAGAGGAAGGTGGTGTTCCCCTCTCCCAACTCTTCCCACCTGGGTATTCAGTCCAGCACCAGTGTCGCCCGGAAGGTCGGGGAGGGGGTGTTGCTATAGTCTATAGGAGTTCTATCTCCTTGACCAGGCTTCCTGTCTCCTTGAGAGGAGGTCTAGAGGGCCTGTATTGTATGCTGGGCTCACGAGACAGACTGGGGATTCTGTTGGTGTACCGCCCACCCTGCTGCATTCCAACAGTCTCCCTGCCTGAGCTGACGGAGGTGGTCTCGGACCTGGTGTTGAGGACCTCCAGACTGTTGGTACTGGGGGACCTCAATATCCATGCTGAGGCTGCCTTGGCCGGGGCGGCTCAGGACTTCATGGCCGCCATGACAACCATGGGGCTGTCTCAATATGTCATCAGCCCGACACATGAGAAAGGCCACACTCTAGACCTGGTTTTCTCAACGGGATTGGAGGATGGTGGTTTGGATGTGGAGGGGTTGGTCCTGACTCCATTGTCATGGTCAGACCACTTCCTGGTCAAGTTTAGGCTATTAGGTACTCCAACCCTCTGCAAGGGTGGGGGATCTATTAAGATGATCCGCCCTCGGAGACTGATGGATCCAGATGGTTTCTTGAAAGCTCTGGGGGATTATCCGTCTGATATGGTCGGTGCTCCTGTCGAAGCTCAGGTCACCCTATGGAATAGGGAAATGTCCCGGGCAGTTGACACGATCGCACCTAAGCGCCCTCTCCCCTTGCGCAGAGCCCAGACGGCTCCTTGGTATACATCTGAGCTGCGGGCAATGAAGCAGGAGGGGAGACAGCTGGAGCGCAAGTGGAGAAAATACCGCTGTGAGTCCAATCGAACACAGCTTAGAGCCCATTATCGGGCCTATTCTGTGGCACGGTTGGCGAAAAGGCAATATTTGCAAAACCGTATTGCTTCCTCAGAGTGCCGTCCAGCAGAGCTGTTTCGGGTGGTCCAGGACCTTCTTCAACTGAGAAATACGGAGGAGGTTCTGGACCACTCGCAGCCCGTTGTGACGAGTTTGCTGTTCACTTTGAGGGAAAAATCGCTCAGATTCGCAGGGAATTGGACTCCACTATTGGTGCAGAATCAAGGGATGTGTCCAGTGCGCCGTGCTTAGGTCCAGTATTATTGGATGAGTTTCAATTATTGAGACCCGAGGATGTGGACAGGGTGCTTGGATCTGTCCGTTCTACCACCACTCTGCTCGACCCTTGCCCTTCCTGGCTAATTGAAAGATCTGCCAGGGGGGTTCGCACCTGGGTCCAGGAAGCTGTAAATGCCTCATTAAGAGAGGGAGTGGTCCCTGCTGCCTTAAAGGAAGCAGTAATTAGGCCACTCCTAAAAAAAACCAACCTGGACCCAGGGCTGGTGGGTAACTACCAGCCAGTAGCGAACCTCCCTTATTTGGGCAAGGTGTTGGAGCGGGTGGTGGCCGGACAGCTCCAGGCGCTGCTGGATGAAACGGATTTTCTGGATCCATTTCAATCTGGTTTCAGGCTGGGTTTTGGAACAGAGACTGCCTTGGTCGCCCTGTACGATGACCTTTGCTGGGAGAGAGACAGGGGGAGTGCAACCCTGTTGATACTCCTGGACCTCTCAGCGGCTTTCGACACCAGCGACCATGGTGTCCTTCTGGATAGGCTGGCCAGGTTGGGAGTTGGAGGCACTGTTTTGCAATGGTTCCGCTCCTTCCTGGCTGACCGTGTCCAGAAGGTGGTGCTGGGGGACAGTTGCTCCGCCCCGTGGCGTTTACGTCATGGGGTTCCTCAGGGTTCCATACTGTCTCCCATGCTGTTTAACATCTACATGGAACCACTGGGAGAGGTCATCAGGAGGTTTGGGCTGAGGAGTCAGCAATATGCTGACGATACTCAGCTCTACCTCTCATTCTCCACCAATCCAGGTGAGGCGGTTTCTGTC
Organism: Phrynocephalus forsythii; assembly: GCA_029282475.1. Classification (NCBI taxonomy): domain Eukaryota; kingdom Metazoa; phylum Chordata; class Lepidosauria; order Squamata; family Agamidae; genus Phrynocephalus; species Phrynocephalus forsythii. Next base: position 199,636,712 of record JAPFRF010000001.1, on the reverse strand, counting down.
CTGAACTCGTGTCTGAGCCAGATAATGGACTGGATGAGGGTTAATAAATTGAAACTCAATCCAGACAAGACGGAAGTGCTGTTAGTGGGTGCTTCGCCAGACAGGTTAGAGGGCCACTTCCCTGTCTTGGATGGGGTTGCACTCCCCCTAAGGGACAGGGTCCGCAGCTTGGGGGTGCTTCTGGACCCTGGTCTAACTCTGGAAGCCCAGGTGGATTTGGTGGCCAGGGGCGCCTTCCTTCAGCTGCGGAAAATATACCAGCTCCGCCCCTACCTAGACGAGCAGAGCCTCATGACAGTTACGCATGCGCTGGTAACATCCCGTATTGATTACTGCAATGCGCTCTACGTGGGGCTGCCTTTGAAGACGGTCCGGCGATTGCAACTGGTTCAGAATCGTGCGGCGCTGCTGGTGAGTGGTGGGGCCGCCAGGGATCACATCACGCCGATTCTACGTAACCTGCATTGGTTACCAGTTGCTGCCCGAGCCCAATTCAAAGTGCTTGTCTTGACATAAAAAGCCCTAAACGGCTTGGGACCTAGATACCTGAAGGACCGCCTCCTTCCATATGAACCTACCCGGCAATTAAGATCTAGCCAGGGGGCCCTCTTGAAAGAGCCATCCCTCAAGACGGTGAGAGGGATGGCTGGTAGACATAGGGCCTTCTCGGCAGCTGCCCCCAAGTTATGGAATGCCCTCCCAAGTGAGATCCGCCTGGCGCCAACATTGATGACATTTCGGCGCCAGGTAAAAACCTTCCTGTTCCAGAAGTTTTTTAATTGATACAACATAGACTGGGGTCCTTTGATGGCAATTTTAGTGATGATTTTAGTATAAGGTTTTGCTGTTGTTTTAATTATTTATTGATATTTGATGTCTTAACTGTTTTAATTCCTTGTTGTAAGCCGCCCAGAGACCTTTGGGTAGTGAGCGGCATATAAGCTGTAAAAATAAATAAATAAATAATAAATAAATTTGTGTTAAAGTGGCTTAAAGAAGAGGGCAGTATCCTCGCTTTGTGAAGAATCTAAAGATGGTTTCACACTTGCTATACCTCTTGGGAAAAACATGACACTTGAAAGTATGTCAGCATTTCAAAAGATGACCACAGTAACAACCCAGCTGTGGCGCTCCTGTCACTGAAATCGCTGTAGGATCAGAATATCCTTGCCTCAATGTGCTGTATATATTTGCAAAGGGTTAGCATTACTATGGGATTTAGCCAAGAAATTGGTTGCACCATTCAATACAATGGGAAACCCATGACTCTGTTTTTTAAAACTTCGGACTAAAACCCCACTTAAGATTCACCACCACCTTAAAAAAGGAGATACAGTGGATCCTCGTATAACAAACGGCTTGTATAACATAAAATCTGTACAACATAAAAAGAATTCCAGAGATAGGGGGAAATTTGCTTAAGAGAATCGCCTATGGGGCAAATCCGTACAACATAAAAATGGTTGCGATTAGGGATTACTCTTTTCAATGCATTCCTATGGGAAATTTGTATAAAGGAAAATTTCATTTGGAACGAATTAATTCCTTTATACCAGGTTCCACTGTACCAGCCTGCCTAAGAAATCTTGGTGCATGTGGAAACTCCAAAGAGCTCTCAGCTTCTGACTGCAGGGTGGTGTGTTTTCCTTTGCCACAGAATTTGGGGGGTGAGAAAATGTTTTTCAAAATGTTCTTAATCCCTGTCTTAATCGTGACTAACTTTTAATTGTGTTCTAATAGAGTCTTTGCATTGCAATTTAAGCCTATTCGCAGTGTGTAGGTTTAGCGGTGAGTTGTTTTGGGTCGCGTAGGGAGAGAAACACAGCATATCATATACAGTAGGACTGTCGTATCGGCAAGGGAAATATTCAAAACCCTCCCCATGGATGCTGAAAAACAGAGACATATCAAACATCATACATAGCTCCACCCTGGTTACCTGCAGCGATCACGTCTGGTAAATATGCCCTTGAAATACATATCAATATAAACATGTATTGCTCAGTGATTCAGATAAGTGAATCAGCAGATACTGAGATGTGCACAATCTTTTTGGTTAAAAGTGCTCCCATAATAATACAGGGCAGCCACAAGTGCTGCATTTCTGTCTTTTTTCTTTCTTTTCCTTTGCATTTCACTTTCACTTTCTGGAGCTTCACTGGCTTGCCTCCCTTTCCTCATCTGAAAGGTTTTGTGGAAGGAAAATGCTTTGAGTGTGTTTTTGTAGCAGGGGTGGATCTGGCTGGGTAGGGGCAGCAACCAGCTGTGTCCAAGCGGTTCCCATAACCTTGTCAAGCCATGGACACATAATCTTCAGCCACATTGGGGAGCTGACTCAAGAACCTCTGGCCCTCACCTGCAGAAATGGGTCCTTCCCATAATAAATTTCTTTTCTATTAAAAAGCTTTGCAATATTTATTTATTTATTTATTTATTTGACTTTTAGACCACCCATCTAGCCCTAGGGTTACTCTGGGAGGTTTACAACATAGAATAGCATCACAAAATAACAAAAATAAGATAATTTTTTTGCTTTTGAATAGAGATGGGCACGAAATGAACTTTTGGTTTGTTTCATATTATCCATTATTCATTTTGTTACAGAGCAAAATGAATAACAAACCTCAGAGTAGATCAGAATGAAACAAAATGAAGTGAAAACAATTGGTTCGTTTTGTTTTGTTTCATTAATGGCGGCGATCGACGGAAAGAGCTGTTTTTAAACTTTTAAAAACGATGTGAAACACTTCAAGAATATGCGAAAATTATTTTTTAATGCCTGATTATACCTAGTAAGTTGATGACCAGTGCTTAAAATATCTAAAATGTGTTTTTCAAGAGATCATTTCTTTTTTTAAGGGGAAAAAATGGCTGCTGCATACTTTTGTTAACGGCAATGAATCTGTGCAGAATGGCATTTTTAAGCCATTAAAAAGGCACCTCACCCAGTCTAGAGGGCTCTCCCTCCACCTATTTTGCAGCTCTGTATTTGATCCTTGTTGAAGAAAAATTTTAATTTAACACTTCTTTATCTCTTCCTGTATCGGTTGTAGCCTTTTACCCCCAGAGGCTGGTCTGAATAAATGGTGTCAGCCAGCCTGGTCTTCAACATAATTGAGTCAATTGCTGGCTTCTTTATTTCACTTCCCTTTGGCCTAACTACTGGCAGCGTCTCTAAGTAGTCCGGCCTGGCTCCTCACCACAGACATTGTGTAAAAAGACCATCTGCTTCACAGTCTCCACCTAGGTTAGACCATCTGTATCTTTAGGACAATGACCTGCAATACCTGTCAGGAAATATTCCATGCTCCTGTGTACGTGTTATACTATATATATTTCTATACTACAAAACCATCTGGCCCAAGGGCCACTCTGGGCGGTGTACAAGATCTTAGGAAATGCAATGTGCCGATTTGTGAGTTCTGTTGCTAACCCCGCCTCCTTGCTATAAAAGCTGTGTGGATGCTCCTTGCTTTTGTACTGTCATCCTACTGGGGTACCTCCGTTGGCTAGAATAAATTATTTTGCTGTCTTGCTCATTGGCTGATTATTCAATCAATGTGTGTTCAAGGCACATCTGCAACAATCCTCTAAATCAGGTCTGCCCAAAGTCCGGCCCGGGGGGGGGGGGCAAATCCGGCCCATCAGGCCATTCTGAGTGGCCCGCGGCTGGCTGGCCCGCCCCTCCTTCCCCCTCCTTTGCCTCATTTTTTTTTTTTAAAATCTTCTGCCAACACTGACACCGCTGGGAAGCTTGGGCGGCTGGGCGGACGGGCGGTCTGCCACCACCAGCACTGCAGGGGAATGTGTGGGGGTGGGCAGGCCAGTGAGCAGGCCTCTGCCACTGCCAAGGAGCTTTGGGGTGGGCTGGCGGGCGAGCCATCACCACCGCTGGGGAGCTTGGGGGGGTGCAAGGTCACACAGATTGCCTCTTCCAAGGGGCGACCTGTGGCCACGGCTCCCTGTGCTTCCTTTGCCCCCCACCTTCCTTCCTTCCTCCCTTCCTTGTTCCCCACCTTCCTTCCTTCCTCTCTTAGTAGGAGCCTCGTGGCGCAGTGGTTAAATGCCTGTACTGCAGGTAAAACTGTGCTCACAACCTGGGTTCAATCCCTGGTAGCAGGCCCAAGGTTCACTCAGCCTTCCATCCTTCCGAGGTCGGTAAAATGAGTACCCAGCTTGCTGGGGGGGCAATGTGTAGCCTGCACACTGTAATTAAAATTGTAAACCGCCCAGAGACTACTTGTAGTGGTATGGGGCGGTATATAAGCAGAACACTTTGCTTTGCTTTTAGTTTCCACCTCCCTCCCTCCCTCCTTGGGGCCCACCTTCCTTCCTGCAGGTGGGGTTGCAAGGGGTCAGTGGGTGGGGCTTATGGGTCAGTGGGTGGGGCTTGCAGTGGGGTGGCATGGTCGGGAAGCAACTGCCCCCTGACACATTCTCAGCCACCAAATCTGGCCCTCCTTACAAAAAGTTTGGGCACCCCTGTTCTAAATTGTTTTATTTATTTACAGTGGACCCTCATATAACAAATGGTTTGTATAACATAAAATCTGTACAACATAAAAAATTCCCGGAGATAGTGGAAATTTGCTTAACAGAATTGCCTATGGGGTGAATCCGTACAACAGAAAAACAGTCGCGGTTAGGGATTACTCCGTTTTCAATGCATTCCTATGGGAAATTTGTACAAAGGAAAATTTGCTTAACATAATTTCATTTGGAACGAATTAATTCCTTTATACAACATACCACTGTATTTGATTTTATATCCTGTCTCTCTCCCAAAACTGGGACTCAATGTAAGAAAAAACAAAACAAAACAAAACAAAAACAGGTGCAGATAACAATAAGAAAGATATACACTTAACATGCAGCTAACAGTGATGTTAAAACACATATGGAAATGCAGAATTTAAGAAGCAATTTGAAAACATATTGATACAATTCTCATAAGAAAAACTTTCTTATAAACAGTCTGTTGAGAAGCATCCTCCTGAATAATAATAATAATAATAATAATAATAATAATAATAATAATAATAATAATAATAATAATAATAATAATAATAATAATAATACAGACAGACTGACTGATTGTCAGACAGACAGACAGTTTTTGGAGCATAGTACCCCGGATATTGTGATTGTGGAGAAGAGAAATGCGTGGATCATTGATGTTGCTATACCAGATGAGAGTAGAGTCACCGAGAAACAACTTGGAAAAACTACCCGATATCAGGATCTGAGAACTGAATTTCAGAGACTCTGGCACAAACTGGTACAGGTGGTCCCAGTGGTCATCGGCAGATTCAGCACACTGGGTGCAGTGACTAAAAAGCTAAGCAAGTATTTAGAAGAAATTGGAGTTGACAAAGTCACCATCGGCCAGCTGCAGAAGGCCACCTTACTGGGATCTGCTCACATAATTCACCGATACATCACATAGTCCTAAACGCTGGGGAAGCATTCGACTAGTGATGTGTAATACAAAATCCAGTGCAGTTATCTTGTTTGCTGTGTGATAATAATAATAATAATAATAATAATAATAATAATAATAATAATAATAATAATAATAATAATAATAATAATAATAATAATAATTTCAACCTATAATCAAGCAAAAACTGGTGGGAACATCACCCAGTAAAGGTTACTGAAATGAAGTCATCAAGGTGCTCTGGGATTTCAAAATCCAATGCAACAGACACCTTGTCCACAATACTCTGGACATCATGATATTTTACAAGCAAGAAAACAAAGTTCAAATCGTCAATGTGGCAATAGCAGGAGACACAAGAGTCAGCAGCAAAGAGTTAGAAAAGATAACCAAATATCGGGACTTAGAAATAGAAATAGAAAAGCTATGGAATAAGAAAGGAAGAACAATACCAATAATAATTGGCGCCTCAGGTACTGTTCCAAAAGACCTGGATCAACATCTGAAAACTCTCGGCACTGACAAGATGAACATCGGTCAACTACAAATGGCGACATTATTAGAAACAGCATATATTCTATGAAGATATTTCCAGTCATCCTAGGCTCTTTGAAAGAGCTCGATCTTTGGAGAAGGCCAACTCCAGCTTAACCCCTGGCAGCTGTGTTCGCCAGGTAATAATAATATCTTCTGATTGGCATTTGTTCATATCCTGGATTGAAATGTCATGCAAAATGCTGGGATATTAGGATGTTTGAGGTTATTATAACATTGCTTTTTCATGGCTTTACACTGGACTAAATAAAACAATCAAAGGCTTCCTAAGTGCATAACCTTGACAAATAAACTCAAACAAACTTCATAGAAACAAACAAGAACCGGGAAGCCAAGAAAATTCCCATGCCAGCCCAGAAGAAAGAAATTGGTGGCAGGAGTTTGGATTCATTTTCTGTTTTGTTTTGGTGTTTGACAGCTTAGCCTTGTCAGGAGTTGCCTTGGAGAAAAGCTATTGATTTTTTAAAAAAAATTGCACTTACAAGTGTGCCGAGTTAGACAGAAGAGAGGATCTTCTCAAAAGCTTACTTGACATTACCATGCTGGTGAGAAAGAGTACCAGAGCAATAAATTAGGAAGTGCAGGTGGGTCAACATGATTATGAATGTGGATTTTCTTATTTTATTTTGGGATGGGGTGTTACAGAACCTATAACTCTCCCTTCTGGGAGTTCTCCCTAACAAACATACAGTACAACAAAGTGGGTCCCCTCAGAAAATGGCCCCAACCTGAAAGCTTTGAGGCTGAGCTAAGCCTGGCTCCACACAAAAGTCCTGCGGCAAGAACAGGATGCAGGGGTGAGCTACTTTTGGTTTCTATCTGGTGAATCTCCCAGGATGGAGAATTATAACATTTGCACTCTAAAAAGCCCATCTTTAAGCATTACCAGTCTCATAGCCACCCTGCTTACTTTAAGAAGGATAAAAAATGCAGGCATAAGAACATAAGAAAAGCCATGCCGGATCAGGCCAAAGGCCCATCTAGTCCAGCTTCCTGTATCTCACAGTGGCCCCATCAGATGTGTCTGGGAGCACACAAGACTAGATCTTTGACTCCTGATACCACTACCCTGCATCTGTCCCTTGAAGTACCCTGGTTTTCAGCCTGGAGGTTACATCATGGTTTGTAACCTGTGATGTACTTTTCCTCCAGGAATCTGTCCAATCACCTTTGTAAGGCATCCAGGCCAGATGCCATCACCACATCCTGTGGCTGGGAGTTCCACAGACTAACAACGCACTGGGTAAAAAAATATTTTGTCTGTTCTCACTCTCCCAACCCTCAGTTTGAGTGGATGTCCCCTAGTTCTGGTATTTTGTGAGAGGGAGAAGAGCGTCCCTCTATCCACTTTACTCAGGCTCTGCATTATTTTGTGTCTCAATCATATCCGCTCTCAGGTGCCTTTTTTCCCCATACAAAAGAGCCCCAAATGTTTTAGCCTTTCCTCATAAGGGAGGTGCCCCAGCCCAATAATCATTATAGTTGCTCTCTTTTGCACCTTTCCCAGTTCCAGTTGAATCGGTCTATATCAAGAAAAGAAGGCAGGACTTTTGTAAAGTCAACAGCTCCGAATCACCCCATCAACACCAAACAACCCACAGGTACTTCACCTTCAACTTGACTGGCTTGCAATGATGTGTGTTTCTGTGGGAAAAGCACTGCTTGCACAGCTAATGAGGACTGGAGATGAATTCCCATGGATAACTGAAAGGATGTGGGCAACTGATATCATAAACCCTGCTAGTCAAAAGTCCTCTGGCAAGACCGCACCATTAGCAAAAAGTCACAACAGCGCTGTACAGTATAACTTTTTCTAGTGGTAGATCCAGGAATTGTGGTATCTTTTCAGAAAGGCATCCTAGGGGGGCGTTTTAGAATGATTTTTTTGGTTTTTGTCCTTGAGGTAGCCAAGTGCTGATAATTAAGGCACAAAATAACCAGATACTGGTAATTAAAGTACATAAAAGAAAATGAGTGGCCAGGATCCCATCCAAGGTGTTATGTTTGCACAAGTACCAGCTGTGTAAATATTTTTATATTTTAGGAGCTTACACTAGGACTTGCCTGATACTTCCTTGCATGAACGGTTCTCTTTCCTTCTACCAACAGCCCTGTTCTGCTGTGAACCAAGCTGTCAAGATGTGAAAAGTTGTGTGTAGAGAGTGTCATTTTGAGGGGTGTGTGTATAGAAAAATAATCCTTAAAATGAGAGTGCCTTTAAAATTGAGGCTTGAATAATAATACTCTGTTGCAAAAACAACTAGCCAGTTCTCCAGGTGTGCAAGGTCCCCCTATTTAGCATCCCAACAGCTGATTTTTATTTTATTTTACAACATGTAAATATAGAAGTGGTGTTTGCAGGTCCTATAGCTTCAACCCTTTGTAATTCCAGTACCTTGGAGCTCCAGTACCCCGGCATTCCAGCACTCTGATATGACCGAGGCTCATTCTGCTAAACTTTGCAAAATGTTCGTCAAAATAATGTGGTTACCAATGACCTTATCTGTGAGGTTTTAAATATTTATTTATTTTATTTAGAATATTTTTACTCCACCTTTCTACTTGGAAAGGGACCCAAGGCGGCTTACAATAATGAGGGACAATGTACAGATATATAGACCAGAAAGAACAAGGAAAAGACATGTGGTCACCAGACTCTTACATTTGTGTTGTCAGTTGTGCTATTGCCATTGTGGCAGTTTGCCAGATTTTAGGTTGCAAACCTTTGGAGCTATATACCATGTGCAGGAATCACTGAGATTCAGATTGCAAAAGTTTTCTTGATTTCCCATGTCCCTGGAAAGAGATTGTTTACAGATGGGGGAGAGGTGTAGACAACTGAAAGAACTAAAATTCTAAGGGGATGACACACGCGCGCACACACATTCATTGAACACATCATCACTAGAGATGGGCACGAATCAAAAAATGGCATTTCATTTGTCGTTTGGAGGGTCCGTTTCGGTTTGTTTCCGTTTTTCACGATTTTTTGCAAAAAATTCATTTTCATTTTCGTTCGTTTCGTTACCATTTTGTTACCATTTAATTCAATTTTTTGTGATTTTTTAAAGGATTTTAAGCAATTCACTCATATTGCAGTAACGGAAACGAAACGCACGACAAAATTCGTTTGTCGTTTCGTTATGTAACGAAATGAAAAAACGAACACGGAAACGAAAAATTGTTCGTTTCGTGCCCATCTCTAATCACAATTCCAGGCCACTTGGGGCACTAAACGTTAAAGTAGAACAATGATATAGCAGAGCAAGAACAGGCTTAATTTCCAAAGGTCAGAAACAAACATCATTGTTTTTTTCCTCCATAAATTGATTCTGGTTTGGCTTGCTGAGCGCTTAGCATTATTTTGTGAGTGTTATTAGCATGCTTAGAAGGGGGTGTCGGGGGGGGGTGAGGCCATTTCATTGAATATATTTTCCTCACAACAACTTTGGTATTTTAAAAATCTGCCTTATGGGGCTATAAGCTCCTGCATAATATGAATAAAACATTTGTTTGGGTATTCTTTTCTTGTATATTTCTTCTTCTCCTGCATTTTGAATTGAGTAAGTATTAGTCTGAAACTTGAGTTAGTTTTCATATATTTTAAACATCTGTGTGGCTATAGTTTTTCATAGCTGTAAGTCTGGGGGATGTTTTCAAACTTATGAAATATGGAAAATAAGAAGCAATGTAGATAAACAAAGTTTGTAGGTAGAATTGGACACGTCGATGTTGCCTGGGATTACTGCAATCGTGAAAAGACTTACGTCTTGATACTCAAGAGAATGTGGCGTGATTGAAAATGAGTGTCTAGTTTCATTATGAAATTAATTTTTTTTTGCAGGGGGTGGGGGGTGGATAAATGTGATGAACACAAGCTTCTGATTTTCCCCTGGAGGTCTATAAAGTCATGTAGGGTCCTTAGGGATGCATTTAGCATCAGAAGACTTGACGTGACACAGCTGCAGCTAAGACTTGAGCATCAAGAAAACTCGTATGCAAAAAATCAAATTGCTCCCACCTCTTCAGTCCTGATTCCCCTGAGATTTATCCTCCCGTCCAGAGATCTGGAGAAGCCAGACCATTTTCTTTGACTCCCACTGGCACCTTGAAACAGGTTGCCCTTATTTCCAGAAGGACTCCCATATCTACAGGATCAGTAACTGCAGTTTTACTTTGACACAATCTGAGAATAATAAAAAGTGCCAATAGAAAGTGCCAATAAAAATATTAAAAGAACAAAGCTAGAAATACCTATTTTCACAATGTATTTACCAGAACTGGCCACTAGAGGGAATCAGATCCCATGTTATACATTCATGCTGGCAGCAAATATGTTGCATGGTCTCCAACTCCCCCGAGTGGCCAGTTCTGGTACTGTAACACACAGTGAAGCTACTTTTTTACAGATTTTTTTCTTTTCTCATGCTATGTATAATGTTCACTATTATCCATGGTTTTCAGCATCTGCAGTTCGAGTGGACAATGTTCTGAGGATACAGAAGGTTGTAGTATACTATTAATACTACCCTAGAACACCTTGGAACATATACTACATATAACACAATCTTTGCAACCCTGCTCACCCAGCTGCTAAATGAGAGTGGAAACTAGAATTAATTCCAGTAGGGCCCCGGTATCTACTAGGGATTGGTACCAGGTCTACCAGTGGATAATGAAAACTGTGGATAAGAGAGAACACCAACAACCCCAAAGCTGCTATTTTGTGTCATTAGCTTGCTTTACAGCTGCTGTTTATGACAATACCTTGCTTTACAGCTGCTATTTTATGACAGTAGCATACTTTATAGCTGCTGTTTGTGACAGTAGCTTGCTTTGCAGCTGCTGAATTATTTATTTAATTTTTTCCCTCTGCCAACCATGGATAACGGAATAAGTGGTTAATGAATCAGTGGATATGGGGGTCCTACTGTACCTTAAATAGCAAGCTAGTGTGGTGTGGTGGGGACTCAGGAGACCTGGATTTAATTTTATTTTTAACTTGGCAAAGAAACTCATTGGGGTGTGTGAGAACAGCAAAATCATTCTTCAAACATCTCGCAAACTCAGAGAGAGAGAAGAGAGAGAGAGAGAGAGAGAGAGAGAGAGAGAGAGAGAGAGAACAAAAACAAAAACAAAAACAAAAAACCCTACAAGGTTCACCCTAAATTGAGAGAGATGTGACCAAATGACACAACACCACCTTGAATGGGAAATGTAATGAAATAGCATCAGGGAGATGTTTGGAATGATTACAATGGACTGTAAGCACAGCAAGTAGATTCCTGCCACGGCTCCTCCACAGAGAGCTTTCTCTACCTCATGCCATACCTGAGGCATCTCAAGCGTGGCGGGAGAGCATGTCATTTCTTATTCCTTAATTGCCTCGCCCGAGGCACCACTGACTTTTTAAGGATACTTTTCCCACTTCTCCCCGAAAGGCTTTTTAAATCTTGTCATGACAAATGCCTCTAAGTACAGAGGGGAAATTTAAATATATATACTGTATATATAAAATTAAAATAAAATAAAAAGCCAGAGCCAACCGGTCATTCTGTTTTGCTTAATGAGCCCTCTGCTTCCGTCAGCGCAGCTGGTTTGCCTGCCACTCCGTTCCGTGTGGGCCATTCAATATTGATGGTGTTAGTTCTCATTAAGGCAGGAGAGAAAACCCATTCATTTTTTTAAAAGATGTGTATACTTTTTTCTTTTTAAAATTGCTGTCGCTTTTCCAGCCATTTTCCAAAGCCGCTTGTGAACAAATGGTGGCTTTGGTGTTTTGGGCAGACCTTAAATCCCCTTGTGCTCGTTTGCCAGTGCTTGATTGGGGTGCCCTCACCATGTAGTCAGCAGGGTGATTGGCTGTGTCATCTTGTTTGCTGCATGGTTTCTCAGTTATTGATTTAGGAAGAAAGTGCAGCTAAGGAGCAGCTTTTCTTTATCAGCAGCGACGGCCATTTCCTCCCCAGGGGTTTTGTGGGATCATGGTGGGGGTCCATTCCCTCATGCCAAGATATTAGAAAAAGGCCTTCCCCATCCCAGCCATGTTCCAAGATACTGTAGGACCCCCGTATCCACTGATTCATTATCCACAATTGGCAGAGGATAAATAAATAATTCAGCAGCCACAAAGCAAGTTACTGTCACAAAGAGCAGCTGTAAAGCAAGCTACTGTTGCAAAACAGCAGCTGTAAAGCAAGTTACTATCACAAAACAGAGGTTTGGGGGAACATTTTGGCATTCTCTCTTATCCACAGTTTTCATTATCCACGGGAAGGCTTGGAACCAATCCCCAGCGGATACTGGGGTCCTACTGTATACTGGACTACAACTTCCATCAGTCTCCAAGTCCCTCTGATGAATTCTTTTGAAAGAAGTCCAGTTGCCATTGCTCAGCTGGAGGACTAAGAATCTTCATAGACATCCTTCTGATGAACCATCTCAGGCCGAGTGGCAGAACTTTACTTCCAAAGGAAAGAACCACCAATATGAGGATGTAATCACACGTGCCCAAAGAATGGGAGTTATATCGATGTATTCTCAAAGGCTTTCATGGATGGAATATGATAGTTGTTGTGATTTTTTTGGGTTGTTTGGCCAGAACATGGCCAAACAGCCCGAAAAACTCACAACAACGAGCTGTTATATCAACTTTGCAGCTATTTAAACCATTTATAAGTTTCCTTTCATACAATGCACATGTAACATGGAACCATTCGGCTAGCAAACTGGTTTTCTGTGACCTCACCAGCATGGCGTTTTAACAATCATCTGATCTTTGCATCAACTCCATTTGCGGTGTGAATGGGTCAGTTTCTTGGGTGCCATGGCTGCTTCTCGGCCTCTGCACATATGCCCTTTAAAAAAACCACAACCAACAACAACATTCTTACCAATAAATCACATACCGTCTGTGGAACCCTCTCGCAGCAGCAACATCAACAGTAGAAACCAAACCACATTGCTCCCTCCCCTTGTCTGGCACTCAGTTTTAAAAATGAATGAAGGAAGGAAAGAAAGCAAAAAGCAAAGTGTTCTGCTTATACTGCCCCATATTACTTAAAGCAATCCCTGTAAAATTTCCTTTCATACAATGTTAAATAGTTGGACATTGTTGTTAACTATTTAACAATGTCTAAAATGGATAGTTAAATTACAAATTAACTATGCATGCTAGATTGTGTGTGTGTGTGTGTGTGTGTGTGTGTGTGTGTGTGTGTGTGTGTGTGTGTGTGTGTGTGTGTGTGTGTGTGTGTGCGCGCGTGGGCTGAGTGAACCTTGATCCAGTGACTTGGGATTGAACCCCAAGGCATGAGCAGACTTTTGGCTGCAGTAAAAGCATTTAAACCAGTGGTTCTCAACCTGTGGGTCCCCAGATATTCCTGGACTGCAACTAGAATCATAGAATCATAGAGTTGGAAGAGACCTCAAGGGCCATCTAGTCCAACCCCCTGCCATGCAGGAACCCCATCACAATACTTCCTGACAGATGGCCACCCAGCCTCTGCTTAAATACCTCCAAGGAAGGAGAGTCCACCACCCATAGTGGCAGCATATTCCACTGCCGAACAGCTCTAACTGTCATGAGGTTCTTCCTAATGATCAAATGGAATCTCTTTTCCTGTAGTTTGAAACCATTGCCCCGAGTCCTAGTCTCTGAAGCCATGGAAAACAAACCTGTTCCCTCTTCAATATGACATCCTTTCAAATATTTAAACATAGCTATCATATCCCATCTCAGTCTTCTTTTTGAAAGTCTAAACATTCCCAGTTCCCTGAGCTGTTCCTCATAAGACATTTCCTCCAGACCCTCAACCACCCTGATCGCCCTCCTCTGCACCCGCTCAAGGTTGTCAACATCCTTTTTAAATTGAGGCGCACAGAACTGGACACAGTACTCCAGGTGGGGTCTGACCACTTCCCTTGATCTAGACCAGGGGTTCTCAAAGAATAGCCCCAGGCACCACTGGGGGCCGGACCACAGTAGTATCACTTAGCCCATGCTGATCATCTCTAGACACTTTGAACTGCTTCTGCTGATGCAACCAAGAATCGATTCAGGATTGGCATTGAGGACCCCTGGACACTATGCTTCTGCTGATGCAACCAAGAATCGCATTGGCTTGCCTGGCTGCCGCATCACACTGCTGTCTCATGTTCAATTTGTGGTCCACCAAGACTCCCAGATCCCTTTCACAGGTACTATTCTCCAGCCAGGTATCCCCCATCCTATATCTGTGCAATTCATTTTTTTTTTTACCTAGATGTAGCGCCCTACATTTCCCTCTGTTGAAATCCATTCAGTTAGCTTTGGCCCAGCACTCTAATGAAGTCTTCATCACTAGCTGAGCTGGCCAGGATTTCTGGGAGTTGCAGTCCAGGAACATCTGGGGACCCACAGGTTGAGAACCACTGATTTAACCACTGAGTCCTGAGGAGGGAAGGAAGGAAGGAAGGAAGGAAGGAAGGAAGGAAGGAAGGAAGGAAGGAAGGGCTGCAGGTGACATAACCCATCAGCAAGATAGCAGTATATCACTTCTGATGTTTGGGGGGGGGGAAGTGTGAACATTTTAGGGGAGCAGAGATTCAAAAACAGAATAAAAATGAATCGATTTATATGAGGTGGCCTGTGTAGTCTACAGAACTGATATAAGATATGATACAAATCATCCTAGTGATTTGGCCCTGAGTTAAGTATCTACAAAAGTGGAAGGTATGTGCTACTTACTTATTTATTTAATTCAAATAGTTACCTGTTGGTTTTCCAGATCAAATGCTGAAGCCAAAACATGAGTACAACATAGGGAGTTAAATTGCAGGGCCAGAATTCAGCATAGAAAGGCACATGTACAAGAGTTTCCCACCTCCAAACGTACTGCATTCAGGCACACAGTTCCCTTCTGGAAGTGTTCTGGTTTGCCCATTTGCTTGGTTGTTTGCTTCTAGCTAATCAGAAGCTTCTGATCAAGAAGTTCTAACCACACAGTTGAACTTCATTGAGAAGCACCACAGCATGAAAAGCTGTGAGAATCAAGAGAGGTTAAAAAAAAAATCCTTCCAGGACAGATCACAAAGGCATACAATGTCACAGGAAGTGTCACTGTACTAAGCAAGGCAAGGAGAACGTCATAGGGATGGTGTAACTGATGGTGCCAAGGGTGACCTACTGGGGTGTGTTCATGTAATTGCATGATTGCAATTACATGCATGATTTTCCCTGAGAAGATTCTGATTTAGCAGAATAAAATCTAGAAATATACAGTTTGTGTGCCACATTCCAGGGAAGAAAACACTGCAGAAACATTAGCATTCTTATTTGTTTTATTTATTTTAGAGTATTTTTACCCTGCCTTTCTCCTTGGAAAAGGACCCAAGGCGGCTTACAATAACGAGGGATAACATACAGTCCAATACAATTAAGACATGTTCAAGTATTGAGAACAAGGAATTGAGGAACATATGGCAGCACTAATAGACAACATTACGTTAAAGCTACAAGGTTATAAGTAGTTACAAACACAAAGTCTATGTGAACCTATAGATTCATATAAAAGACACATAAAGGTAGTCCATCATTCAGGGAAAGCTTGCCTGAAGAGAAAGGTCTTTGCCTGTTTCCGGAAGGACAACAGAGATGAGGCAGTCCTAGACTCTAGTGGGAGGGAGTTCCAGAGTCTGGGTGCAGCAGTGGAGAAGGCCCTCAGTCATTCTTCACTAACAGAGAAGCCAAGTAGCTGCAGAAAACTTGAATAAGCTACTTAGACTAGTTTCCCAAAGTCCTAATCCATCACTCTGTCTACTACACCACCCTGGGTACCTTCCTTAAGGAAGTCAAATCTTCCGTACATGTATCTAGTTCTGTATAAGCTACAGTATTTTAATATTTTCCCCATGATCCAAATGATTCGTTGCCCTGAGGAAATACGATCACAGTTTCCCCCTGCCTTTATATCTGCTCTTCTTGAGAAGATAAGCTCCTCCAACTCCACTTATTTCGGGATTTGTCCTGTTGCGGATGGAGTTTACGGCGGTAATGATTCCCACTGAGAGTTCATTTACATGTCAGAGGATTCCGGTGGGAATGAGATCAGGATTGAAAGCTCCACAGACAAATCTGAGACAAGGATTTTGTCCTTAGTATCTCACATAAAAGCATTTTTTCAAAGCTTTCCTTTTTGGGATGCAGGTTTTTGGGCACCTGTAACTGCAGGTGTATTTCAGGATGAACACTGCCCTTGGGATACAGACCTTGGGATACAGTTAACCTGGCAACTCTAGACTAGACATGAAGATAAACATAAACAGTTTTTTTATTAGTATAGAGGAGCCTCATGGCGCAGTGGTTAAATTGCTGTTCTGCAGCTACAATTGTTCTCACAACCTGGGGTTCAATCCCAGGTAGCAGGCTCAAGGTTCACTCAGCCTTCCATCCTTCCGAGGTAAATAAAATGAATACCCAGCTTGCTGGGGGGTGGGGTGGGGGGCAATGTGTAGCTTGCATAATTGAATTTTAAATCACCCAGAGAGTGCTTTAAGCGCTATGGGGCAGTCTATAAGCATAAGACTTTACTTGCTTTATATGTTGTGGGGCAAGAACCATGTATACTCCTTGCATGTACTTAGTGGCACAAAGGCAGGATAAAATGTGGCAACTAAATTGGTAGAGTCATCACCTCAGCGACTCTTCCAGCTAACAGTGAGAAAAAAGGGTGCCAGTTTTACATACATCTTTGTAAGAGAAAACACAGCCTATCAGAATCAGTTGTTCTCAAAGACTGTTCCCCCCATTCATTTTCTCCCTTCCTCAAGATGAATTATAGATTGCTTTCACCTGCAAAGCTCTTTCATGTAATGCACTTATTTTGTTGTTCCGTGAAGAATATTCATTTATTTTTAAACCTGTGCGTCCTCTCAGGATCTTGTTCATATGCTTAAGACTATATATTAATTCATTGCTTTTTTCATTAAGCTCCCCGCCTGCTGTTCTGTGGAGTTAGGAACAATACACTTAAGCCCTCCGAAGGTAACTGTTCTCCATGTCTGTTACATCAGAGATGTCTCCTCTGCACTTCCCCAACCACCCATGCTTTGCTGACTTCACCTTTTGCAAACACCGCTCATGCATCCAGAATCATCAAAAAGAGAGCAACTCATAGTGGGAGGTGGAAGCTGGAAGCATCCATTATTCTTTCATAAAGGGCATTACAGCTGAGTGATAAGAGACAGGAGTTGCATGGATGCCTGTAAAGAAATGTAGTGCATTTTGGTGCATGGCTGAACACACACAGTGAAACCAGCTTCTTCTGTTTAAAAAGGAACAACATTGGACCAATTGGGCCTTCTGCTTTGTAAAGGACACTTCTCTGCTTAATGGGCTTTCAGAAATAATCCACTGCCTAAATATATTGGGCCAAAGCTAACGGAATGGGTTTCAACAGAGGGAAATGTAGGGTGGCGCATCTAGGTAAAAAGAATGAATTACACAGGTACAGGATGAGAGATACCTAGCTGGAAAACAGAACCTGTGAAAGGGATCTGGGAGTCTTGATGGACCACAAATTGAACATGAGTCAGCAGTGTGATGCAGCGGCGCGGAAAGCCAATGCGATTCTTGGTTGCATCAACAGAAGCATCGTGTCTAGATCAAGGGAAGTGATAGTACCATTCTATTCTGCTCTGGTCAGACCCCAAATGAAGTACTGTGTCCAGTTCCGTGCACCTCAATTTAAAAAGGATGTTGACAATCTGGAAGTTTTAAAAAAGTTTAAAAATAATTCCTTTCCCGGCAACCCAATGAGGGAAGCCTGTGCTACAGCTGATTAGCAATTGGGGCTCAGCAGATATGTGTCACTCTCTTTGAACAGAAGCAACAATTGGTTAGTGCTGGATAGATTGACAGTCACTTCGGCCCAGAATGGTCCTTCCAATCGCACCTGCTAGAAGCAGGGTGTGAGACTGTAAACACACCCACCAACAAATGAAGGCTTGATGGGCAGCAGTTCCCAGTTCCCCAGGCTACGGGATGATGGGAATGGTTGTCAAAAAAACTAATAGTTCCAGGAGCAATATAGTATATGCGGTCCAATGCAGTGAGGAGTGTGCAGACCTCTACATTGGAGAAACTAAACAGCCATTAAACAGAAGGATGGCCCAACATAGGAGGGGCAACAGCTCAGGACCAGAATCAGCAGTACACCTCACCTTAAAGGACAAAGGGCACTCATTCCAAGATGAGGATGTACACACATTAGACGAAGATATTTGGTTTGAGAGAGGGGTCAGGGAAGCCATTCATGTGAGCATTGAAATACTCTCCCCCAACAGAGGTGGGGGCCTCAGACATAGTCTATCTGCTACTTATCAGGATGTGCTTTCAACAATATACAGACAAATCAAAAAGCCTTCACCACCAAGGCCATAGTTAACGACCCATAGTACAGTGGACCCTTGTATAACAAACAGCTTGTATAACATAAAATTTGTGCAACATAAAATATTCTGGAGATAGGGGAAATTTGCTTAACAGAATTGGCTATGGGGCAAATCCGTACAACATAAAAATGGGATTACTCCATTTTCAATGCATTCCTATGGGAAATTTGTATAAAGGAATATTTGCTTAACAGAATTTCATTGGAAACGAATTAATTCCTTTATACAAGGTACCACTGTATATAGGTTTCAGCACCTTAGGCCATTGTTCACCTTAAGGCTATGGATGCTGTTGCCTATCTAATGAGCCTATTCAGGCCATTGTTCATCTTATGAGCCTATTTCAGACCAGGGCGACAAGAGGTCAAACTTGACTATAAGATGGAGGACTCGCACTAGCTGTATTCAGACTGATGAAGCTGTTTGGATGAGCAGTGAAACATTTCTGTCTCTCAAGAAAAAGAAGTCCAATTGCCATGACTCAACTTCCAGATAACAGTTCCAGATGTGTCCAGAGACTGTAATCCTGCATACCTTTTCTTGGCAGTTGACAAGTAAACCTCCATAGGCTCTTAGGCAAATCAAGGCAAATCTATCTGGCGGAGCGGATCTCCCAGATATCAATCTCGTTCAGGCCAACTAGAGCTTCATCCTCCCTCTCCCTCAGAGTGCCAACACCGAGGGAGGCCCGTAGGGCTTTGACCCGGAACCGGGCCTTCTCGGTGGTGGGCCCGGCTTACTGGAACAAGCTGCCGGCTGAGATTAGGCAGGAGGAGTCATTGTTGGTCTTCAGAAGGGCCTTGAAGACCTGGCTCTTCAGGCAATGTTTTGGGGCCCTCTGAGCATCCTTTTTCTTTCTTTCTTTTTCTCCACCCCCCCGCTGGCTCCTGTCTTTATCTATCTATCTATCTATCTATCTATCTATCTATCTATCTATCTATCTATCTATCTATCTATCTATCTATCTATCTATATCTTTTTATTATTTGCTAGTAGTTTTTAATGGTCTTTTTGATTGCATTTGTTAGGTTTTGAGGTAGTTTTTAACTTCTGTTTTATTGGCTCTACTTGTGCCTTTTATTGGATGTTTGATGTACATTTGTAGATAGGTATTTGCAACAAATAAATAAATAAATAAATAAATGTTTATTTTCGCTGGGGATTGTTCCTGATTGTATTGTTTAGTCACCTGGGGTGACATGTTTGTACACCGCCCAGAGTTCCCTCTGGGAAAATCGGGCGGTTTATAAGTCCAAGAATAAATAAATAAATAAATAAATAAATAAATAAAAGAGATATGCTCTGAAAAAAGAGACTCAGGAAGAGAATGGTCTTCAGGTATGGACCCACATTCTACATTTCCCTGCCTTGTGCCTGGGAGTGCCTTCCTCAGCTGAAATGGAAGTCCAAGAATAATAACCTGGAATACGTGTGGGACGGTTTCCACCCCTACCATTAAAAAGTGTCTTGGTGAATTTTCTTTTAGAAACTCAGCAGAAGAGGGGCTTCCATTGAAATTTCAGGAGACTAATTACTTATCCCCCCCCTTTTTTTTTTTTTTTTTTAGTGAATGCATTTTTAGTACAGAATCCTTTTGGGAGAAGTGCAATGGGGGGGGGGAGAAAAGGAAGAAAAAAATCCATTGGGAATTTTATATTGAAAAGTTAAGATGCACCTTTCTTGGTAAGAATTTGGTTCTCTCCCATTTAGGGAGTATTTTTGCTTCAGGCTTATTAACAGGACTTTTATAAGTCTTAAAGTTATAAGTTTTAAAAGGCACAGTGATATTAACAGATCATGGGGGCCTTTAATTAACCTACTCATTTTTAAAGCAGCTCATTGAGGAGCTGTGTGGTGCAGGGCTGAGACTGCAATACTGCAGCCAAGGCTGTGCCACAACCTGGGATCAAAAGCCAGATACTCGCTCAAGGTTCACTCAACCTTCCATTCTTCAGAGTTTGGTAAAATGAGAACCTAGCTTGCTGGGGGGCAGACAATGTGTAGCCTGAATAATTAAATTGTAAACCACCCAGAGAGTGCTTTAATCACCATGGGGTGCTATATAAGCAGAATACTTTGCTTTTTTTTTTTTTTTTTTTTGGCCTTTGAAACTGTTAAATGTAAAGTAAAACAACTTAAATAACTAGAATTGAACAATGGTGATTTAAAGCGACACAAATGGTTAATGTTACTCAAATGTTAAGAATAGCTTCCTGGAGGTTAGAGATGCTTGACTGGACATCCTTGGATAAATGGGTGTCTGTTCTCTTTTATTGGAGGACTTTAAACCCAGTTCGGCGGTCATCTGTCAAGGATGTCCAAATTGTGGCTTTGCTATACAAGTTAAGGATTGGAAGAAAAGACCTTGAATGTCCCTTCAAACCACCTTGTTCTGAACTTCTATGAACATCTTCAAACTGACTGTTGTGTTAACACATGTAATTATAATGCATCCATTTTAAACTGTTTATTTTCTGAGCTCTGAACCTGGGCATACGTCTGCCCCCCTTGTCTTTTCTTGTGTCCTGATTTTCAGCACTTCTCAGGAGGAACTGAACTTCTTTAGGCAACACTAGAGAATGTAGTATTCAGTTTTTCTCTGCCCAGAATTCCCAAGAACCATAGGGTTTGTTTTTTGATTGGACGGCTTAGCGTTGTGATGGGACATCCCCCTCTGGACCTGTTCGAGGTTGTCAACATCCTTTTTAAATTGAGGTGTGCAGAACTGGACACAGTACTCCAGGTGGGGTCTGACCAGAGCAGAATAGAGTGGTACTCTCACTTCCCTTGATCTAGACACTGTGGTTCTGTTGATGCAACCAAGAATCACATTGGCTTTCCTGGCCGCCGCATCACACTGCTGACTCATGTTCAATTTGTGGTCCATCCAGACTCCCAGATCCCTTTCACAGGTATTATTCTCCAGCCAAGTGTTTCCCATACTATATCTGTGCAATTCGTTCTTTTTACCTAGATGTAGCACCCTACATTTCCCTCTGTTGAAATTCATTCCGTTAGCTTTGGCCCAGCACTCTAACCTGCCAAGGTCATTTTGGATTTTCATCCTGTCCTCTCGAGAATTAGCCACCCCTCCCAATTTGATATCTTCTCCAAATTTAATCAGTGTACGTGCTATTCCTTCATCCAAGTCATTAATAAAGATGTTGAATAGCACCTGACCCAGAACAGAATCCTGGGGGCTGATCTTTCAGGCCTGGCAACAGCTCAGGGTTCACTGTCCCACTCTCTGGACTGATCTCCCACTCAGACAAAAGGGCGGGGCAGACAAGTCTGTGCCCTTGCTCCTGACTGGGAGATTAGCCTAAGAGATGGAGGAAAAAGTCCATCACCGGTTACAAACCATGAGGCAGATGTGTCATCTCCAGGCTTAAAACTGGGGTACTTCAAGGGCCAGATGCAGGGGAGTGCTATCAGGAGACAGATATCTAGTCTCGTGCCCTCCCAGAGGCATTTGGTGGGGCCACTGTGAGATACAGGAAGCTGGACTAGATGGGCTGTTGGCCTGGTCCAGCATGGCTCTTCTTATGTTCTTATGTTATGAAGCAAGCATGCTGGGCCTGGCTAATCAGATGAAGGGTGGATGGGAGCAGCAACACATGTGCTGCTGCCATTACGAAATGTAAGGAACCAGTTCGTGCCCATCTCTACGTAGAATTCCCAGCCTCTCTATCTAATGGGTGGGGGGACTCCTGGAGTTTTCATGCCAAACCTGCATTTTTCCTGGGACTTAGAGCATTGCTCATGGTTGATGCAAAGTTCTTGCCTTGACCATGAGGTTTTTCGATACTCAACTTTTGCTGTCACTTGACAGTTCTGCCCAGGTCGTCCTAAAAATACAGCATCCCCACTTTGCATTAAGGCAATCTGTCCAAATTCCTAACTTATAAACAACCCTTAAATGCTGATGGCTCCTTGAAACCACTTAAACGACTGTTATCCAAAGGCTGTAAAATAGATTGGTGGAATTACCAAGAATTATATTCACATTTTAAAAATCTTACTAAAGAGGGTGGTTTCATGACTAATGATACTATTCTGGTGACAAAAAGGTTCTCAGCAAATTTTATAATCTATTGTTAAATGAGAAATCAAATGAAATATTGGTACAAGATTGTATGATAAGATGGGCAGAGAACTTTGGTTATTCACTGCATTTGGATAAATGGGATTCTTTGTGGAACACTGTAAAGCTCTTTAAGTCTATAGATTTTAAAGAAAACTGCTATAAGATGTTCTACAGATGGCATTTCTCCCTTCATCGTCTATGTATAACTGTTATTCAGGATGCTGGAAATGTAAACACGACAGTGGTACTTTTTATCATATGTGGTGGACTTGTAAAGAGGCAAATATATATTGGAGAATGGTAAAGTTATTTATAGAGAGATCATTGAAGATTAAATTAGAGTTTAGTCCAGAACTCTTTTTAATGAATACAGTTGATATAAATATTTCTCATGATCAAAAGTATGTATTACACCATGTAATAGTTGCAGCAAGGATTTTGTACACGCCATTTTGGAAACAACATGAAGCGCCTACAGAGAGAAATTTCTCTGAAAAGATAAGAGAATGTGTCGAAATCAACAGACTTTCTGGAAACCTGAAAGGAGACTATGAAGAGACCACCAAAAGAAGATGGCAAGAAGTAGCAAATTTACTAGTTAACTGATATGTTATTTGTGGGTGAACAGGAGTTAACGGGTTAACGGTTTCATAAGCTAGCTTGCAGCTACCATTATCAGCAAGGCTTGCCATGCCAAGAAGCTTATGTCATGGTTTACTCTGCGCATGCTCTAGGCCAGGGGTCTGCAACCTTTAAGACATAAAGAGCCACTTGGACCCATTTCCAATGAAAAAAAAAACAAAACCTGGGAGCCGCAAAACCATTGCAACATTTAAAACAAATATAACACTGCATATATTGTTTCTTACCTTAATGCTATATACAGGATCGTGCAGTCAGCTGTCAATCTGAAGAAGAAAAAGGACTTTTTCACTTAACAATGTAAAATATATTTTTGCAAATTAATAGCTAATTAAAATATTTAATTTACCTGGTTAATGGGATTTTTGCTCCTGAACCTCAGTGCACAGTGTCTGCACATCAGGGCTGTAAGATGACACCTTCATTTTCACACACGCTTGCAAGCTGTCATCTGTGAGGCGGGATCGATATTTGTTCTTAATATAGTTCATGTTGGAGAAGACCTGCTCACATACATATGTGGAGCCGAAGATCAACAGGACTCCAAATGCATACTTTTTCATGTTTATATAAGTGTTGGGGATGGCATTCCATGTTTCGAATACAAGTTGGTCCTGTTTGGGAAGGTTTTCAATATCACTCCATTGATGATTCTGAGCCAGAATGGCCTTCTGACCGGCAACATCCTCAAGAGTAGCGGTCAAGCATTTGAACTTGGACGCCCATATATCTTTGTCAGCTATATCGGCCAGTTCCATCTCAAGATCAGGTTGACTTACAACACCTGCAAATGCAGTCATATTCAATAGTGCTGGATCGTAGTTTTTTTTTGGGGGGGGGGCTGCTCGAGGGGTAGGAGTCTAATTAGAAATCATAGGGCCCCATAGCACCCCCCTCAAGCATTTTGTCGCCCTCCCCCTCCAAATATCTATATTTATATCTATATGTATTTATTTAAATAATTATTTCCTCTTCTTCAGTGTGTGTGTGTGTGTGTGTGTGTGTGTGTATGTGTGTGTGTGTGTGTGTGTGTGTGTGTGTGTTGCAAAAATGGGTGGAAAGCCATGTGTGCGTGTGTGTGAGTGTGAGGAGAAAAAGGATGGAAAGCCAGGTTGTTTGTGTGTGTGTGCAATAAAAATGGGTGGAAAGTCGTGTGTGTGTGTGTTTTTGTGTGTGTTACAGAAATGGCTTTTGGGAGGGAGGGGAAAGCCTCGCACCTTCCCCACTCCAACCCGGGTGAGGGGACGACGCGTTAACAAGCGCTTGGCGGCACCTTCTTTCCATCTACCATGCCCTCCTCCCTCGACCGGGAAGAGCCCGCCTCCCTTTTTGATGCCTCCCTCCTTTCGGCCTGAGTACGTGGAGCTGGGGGTGGGTGGGTAGGTGGGGGCTAGAGGCGCGCGCTCGCTCGCCCGCCCGCCCTCCCCGCCGCAGCCACCCAGCCGGAGCGCCCACCTCCTTTCCGCGGGGCCCGGCTGCCTGCCTGCGAAGGCGGGACCGACAAGAGGGAAAAGGGCCTTCTCCTCCTCCTCCTCCTCCTCCCCCCCCGGCCTGGGCCGCCTGTTCCCTCTTTTCCTATCCCTTTCATAAGCGGAAGATGGCGGCCGTCTGGATCGGCCGCGGAGGGCTTCACGCGCGGCCTGAGCGAGCCCTGTGGCGCGCCGCCGCCAGAACGCAGCCGGGGCTCCGGCGACGAGCCTTGTAAGCCTCCTTGTTGGAGGAGGAGGAGGAGGAGGAGGAGGAGGGGCAGGGAAGGAGGGAGGGAGTGTGTAAGAGAGAGAGAGAGAGAGAGAGAAGTTGCAAGGAAGTTGCGCTGCAAGGAGAGGGATGGTGTTTTAAACTCCCGGAGCCGGAGCCACAGCAAAGGTTGCTAGGAGCCGCATGCGGCTCCGGAGCCGCGGGTTGCCGACCCCCGCTCTAGGCATAAACAGTTCTATTGTTTTACTTATCTCTGGCTAAGCCAATGATAGCAGTTAAATGTGGCTTCATACACACGTATGGACTGACCTACTTTGTACTCAATAAAATGATTGCCGTGGGGGTGCACACGGGGTGAGAATTCTATCTCGTGCACCAGATATCACGTCTGCAGACTCGATTTCTTTCTGACTGCACCCTTTGAGGGCTGGTTTCCCTTCAGTTATTAGATCTTGATATGCATAATCTTTGACTTTGACTTGATAGATCTAATGTAATTTCTTATGTTTTTTTATTCCTTTCCCCTTTCTCCCCCTCCCTTTTTCCTTTAAAACCAATAAACTTTTTAATTTAAAAAAATTGCCTCAATTTAAAAAGGATGTTGACAACGTTGAGCGGGTCCAGAGGAGGGCGGCCGAGATGGTTAAAAGTCTGGAAAAAATGTCTTACGACTCGAGGAGCGGCTTAGGAAGCTGGGGATATTGAGCCTTACAAAAAGAAGGTTGAGAGGGGATATGATGGCTATGGTTAAATATTTGAAAGGATGTCATATTGAAGAAGGGATTGCTTTGTTTTCCATGGCTTCAGAGATGAGGACTTGGGGCAATGGTTTCAAACCACAGGAAAAGAGATTCCATTTGAACATTAGGAAGAACTTCATGACGGTTAGAGCTGTTTGGCAGTGGAATATGTTGCCCCAAAGGGTGGTGGAGTCTCCTTCTTTGGAGGCTTTTAAGCAGAGTCTGGATGGCCATTTGTCAGAAATACTGTACTGTGATGGGGGTTCCTGCATGGCAGGGGGCTGGACTGGATGGCCCTTGAGGTCTCTTCCAACTCTATGATTCTATGAATCTATGTATAACTGGAGAAATGCTGAAAATGCCACTGCTAGATTTTCCTTCTTGAGAATCTCTTCTTGCATGTCTTTCCCCCCTTGTAATGCAAGGGGACAGCCGCCTTACTCCCTCCTTCCAGAAGTCAGGAGAGGCAAATCATTGACAGTGGAAGTGACTAGACATCGCCAGGCATTAGGCTGCAGGGTGAAAAACGTGCACAGCCAGATTTTATTCCCCCCCTTTCTTCCTTGTACAATAAGCAGAGCAATCAAAGCTTGTCTCACCCATCCCCAATTTGGAAGCATAGCCTTTATGCTGGACCACCATAAGGGATCTACATTCTCAGTAACGTGAGAGGTGACAGAGTAGAATTCCTGCACCTGGTGGTGTATGGCACTACTATGATCAGAGATATTAAACCAATACATGTGGGGCACTGCTTCACTGCCCAAATGCAATTTCAGCAGTTTAAAATCAATGGCAGCTCTATTGTCTAAAGTAGCCTGTCTAATTTCAGTTTGTTCACTAGCCAACAATGCCAATGCCTTGGAAGTGTGATTAATAGATTTAGCCAGGGAGCAGGCAAGGTCTATTTGTACATACTCACATGCAGCTAGGCTGTTTGAGAAAAGGAACCCCCACGAATCTAGAGGTGAAGGGATTGTTCAAGGCATTCGCATTTCGAGGCATTACTGTATGTATCCTGGACTGTCTGACAACACTTCTGGTAAGCCTTTCAACACTTTTTTTTGTCATCTGATATCTGACCTGGAGTCGCACCCGCAAATCTGCCAGTCTAACCCGTTCACGTAAGAGGGATCATGCTGTCCCATCAACCAGGCTTGACATGTGACTCCACTGCCAGCCTGGTAAGCTTTTACCTTTAGAATAGGAGGCACGCCCTTGGGATCTTTGCCTCGGGCAGTAAAAGCAAGGATCAGGTGATCATAAGAACATAAGACCGTAAGAAGAGCCATGCTGGATCAGGCCCAAGGCCCATCTAGTCCAGCTTCCTGTATCTCACAGTGGCCCCACCAGATGCCTCTGGCAGCGCACGAGGCTAGATATCTGTCTCCTGATACCACTCCCCTGCATCTGGCCCTTGAAGTACCCTGGTTTTAAGCCTGGAGATTACACATCTCCGTCATGGTTTGTAACCTGTGATGGACTTTTCCTCCAGGAATCTGTCCAATCCCCTTTTAAAGGGATCCAGGCCAGATGCCACCACCACATCATGTGGCAGGGAGTTCCACAGACTAACAACACACTGGGTAAAAAAAAATTATTTTGTCTGTTCTCACTCTCCCAACCCTCAGTTTGAGTGTATGTCCCCTAGTTCTGGCATTTTGTGAGATGGAGAAGAGCGTCTCTCTCTACCCACTTTACTCATGCCCTGCATTATTTTGTACATCTCAATCATATCCCCCCTCAGGAGTAGAGATGGGCACGACTAGGGAAAATGACGTTTCCGAGTTGTCGTGTGTCTGAGGCAGTCCGTTTCGGCTCGTTTCCGTTTTTTGCGAAATTTTGCAAAAATTAGTCGGTTCGTTTTTTCATTTTTTCGTTGTCGTTAGTACTGGTTTGGGGGGGAGGGTAGCGGGCTCCTGGAGAGAGCTGCAGGAGTCAGCCAGAGCCACAAGTGACGGACTGGCAGACTCTTTGCACCTGCTGTGTCTCACGTACTTGCATGTAGTGCAATGCAAGTAGATCTGGCTTAGGGTTAAGACGGGTTAGCGCAAGGGCTAGGGTTAGGCTAGTTACGGGTGAGGTTAGGGTGAGTATTGGGGTGCACCTCTGGGTGCCTCTCTGACCCACTTAGAAGGACAGTGTACTGGCGTATGGGTTAGGCTTAGGCTTAGGCTTCGGGTTTGGGCTACGATTCGTGGGCTGTTTATGCCCGATTGGCACATCCCAGAAGTCTCTGTGGTCAACCTGGCCAAGTGGCCATGCGATCGGTGGAAAATTTGCATGGTCCACTCCTATGGGCGAGCCCATCCCATCATTGCAAATAAAATAAAGGTAAAATAAAATAAAATAAAATAAAATAAAATAAAATAAAATAAAATCAACGGAGACTTTTTTTTGCAAGAAAAACCCACTGCTGCTACTGTAAAAATTCAAGCATTTAAAATAGCTAATTTTCGCATGTTTCTGTGGTACTTTGGTGGGGTTTTGGGCAACGATTTCAAAAAAAATATTGCGGTCGCCATTTTGGATCCCCCGCATTGCATGGCAAATGGATGCGCCCTCCCAGCCTGGTACAGTCAGCAAAACCTGGCCATGCGATTGGTGGAATGGCTCCAAAACTTTGCATGGTCCACTCCCATGGGCGAGCCCATCATTGTGAATGCGCAGGTGTAATAAAATAAAATAAAATAAAATAAAATAAAATAAAATAAAATAAAATAAAATCAACTGAGACTTTTTTTGCAAGAAAAACCCACTGCTGCTACTGTAAAAATTCAAGCATTTAAAATAGCTAATTTTCACATGTTTCTTTAGTGCTTTGGTGGGGTTTTGGGCAACAATTTCAAAAAAATATTGCGGTTGCCATTTTGGATCCCACTGCATGGCAAATGGATACGCCCTCCCAGCCTGGTACCAGCAGCAAAACCTGGCAATAGCGATTGGTGGAATGGCTCCAAAACCCCCAAATAAAACACCCTTCTGGCCCCATCATTGTGCCCTCAGACAGTTTTAAAATAAAATAAAATAAAATAAAATAAAATAAAATAAAATAAAATAAAAACTTTTTTTTGCAAGAAAAACCCACTGGCTACTGTAAAAATTCAAGCATTTAAAATAGCTAACAAGCACGACAAATCAGACCAAAATTGTTTTGGGCAACGATTTCAAAAAAATATTGTGGTCGCCATTTTGATCCCCCACACTGCATGGCAAATGGATGCGCCTTCCCAGCCTGGTACCAGCAGCGCTGCAGTAGCGGATACAAGGAGAACGGGAATACAAATAAAACACCCTTCATCTCTGCCTCAGACAGCCTTTTTCCAAACTAAAGAGCCCCAAATGTTTTATCCTTTCCGCATAAGTCCCACAACCCAGTAATCATTTTAGTTGCTCTCTTTTGCACCTTTTCCAGTTCCACTATGTCTTTTTTGAGATGCGGTGAACAGATAGATGGTTCATCCAGCCAGCCATCCTTCCGAGGTTAATAAATTGAGGACTCCCCTTCTTTTGGAATGGGGGGTAGCGGTGGCTGAAGTGTAGCCTACCCAGAGAGTGTTTTTAGTACTATAGAGCACAATATAAGAAACATACCTTTTTTTTTTTGCAGTTTAAGTGAGACTGAACGACTATAACTTATTGTACATACACAGACTACCCCATCGCCTGTTACTTGAGATCCTTACAACTGCTACTGAACCTGGGGGTTTTGATGTGCAAAGCCTCGATGGACCAGAAACCACGCTCCCCTTCCACTGCCTCCGGAGTTTGGTCTTCTTGGGAAGGGTATATGACTTTTTTTTTGTCAATCAGTCGAATAGGAATAGGAATAGGAATGCAATTTATTGTCATTCCGAGATTAAAAGTGCCATCAGTCAGTGACCCCATGGACCAATTTAAAAACAAACCAGACCTTCCTATCTTCCAAAACTGCCTACCCGGAGTTTGGTCAAATCCATATTCCCTGCACTCTTTCGATGACACCATCCAACCATCTCATTCTCTGCTGTCCTCTTTTCCTTTTGCCTTCAATCTTTCCCAACACATGGATAATGCAGGGTAAAAACTTTTTTCCAAGGAGTCCCCTCTCCTCATGAGGTGGCCAAAGTACTGGAGCCTCAGCTTCAAAATCTGTCATTCCAGTGAACATTCGGGGTTGATTTCTTTCAGAATGGATAGGTTTGATCTCCTTGCAGTCCAGGAGACTCTCAAGACTCTCCTCCAGCACCACAGCTCAAAAGCATCAATTCTGCGGCGATCAGCCTTCTTTATAGTCCAGCTCTCACTTCCATACATCACTACTGGAAAAACCATAGCTTTAACCATCCTGACCTTAGTTGGCAAAGTGATGTCTCTGCTCTTTAGGATGCTATCGAGGTTTGCCATTGCTTTCCTCCCAAGAAGCAGGCGTCTTTTTATTTCCTTGCTGCAGTCGCCATCTGCAGTGATCAAGGAGCCCAAGAAAATAAATTCTGTCATTGCCTCCATTTCTTCCCCTTCTATTTGCCAGGAGGTGATGGGACATATATGACATAGCATTCTCCAAAATTACAGTTAGAGGAACATTGCACCTGCTTACGGGATGATTCCTTTTTCAAAGCCTGAAGTGTGGCCACCCAGCTACTTGCCATAGTCTGAGCACCGAGAACCAGCTCAGAAAAAAATGCAATCATGTAATGGATTATTCCTCTTCTGGATCTACCGTTTTCCACTTAGAAGGATATTGCTTTGGCTACCCTCACTCAAGTGCTATTGCATACTATCTTTTATTTAAGCCTTCCCATGCTAAAAAAAAGCTTCCGAAGTGTCTAAATATAGCATTGCGTGACATACAGCAGAGTCCATTACGGTTCTTAAAATTCATTACAGTATCTTAACACTGATGGGAGCACATTAACAATACCTCAGATGGTGTCCTTTGTTTTATCTTTGTAGGTATTAATCAAGTTCACACAGCTCAGCAAAGTGCTGCAACAGAGGCTGAAATACAGTTGTCAGTCACAATTAGAGTAGGGGCATTGAATCAATAAAATGTGTGGAGGAATTAGACTCACCTCACTGATTCAATGGCCTTACTCTAGTTGCAACTTTCTCTTGGATTTTAGCCATGGGAACTTTAGGAATGCCTGATTTCTGTGATTGGCTAAAACATTTGGGGCTCTTTAGTCTGGAAAAAAGGCGCCTGAGGGGGGATATGATTGAGACGTACAAAATAATGCAGGGCATAAGTAAAGTGGATAGAGGGAAGCTCTTCTCCCTCTCACAAAATACCAGAACTCGGGGAACATCCACTCAAACTGAGGGCTGGGAGAGTGAGAACAGACCAAAGAAAATATTTTTTTCTCCCAGCGCATCGTTAGTCTGTGGAACTCCCTGCCACAGGATGTGGTGATGGCATCTGGCCTGGATGCCTTCAAAAGGGGATTGGACAGATTCCTAGGGGAAAAGTCCATCACAGGTGACAAACCATGATGGAGATGTGTCATCTCCAGGCTTAAAACCAGGGTACTTCAAGGACCAGATGCAGGGGAGTGGTATCAGGAGACAGATATTTAGTCTTGTGCGGTCCCAGACGCATCTGGTGGGGCCACTGTGAGATACAGGAAGCTGGACTAGATGGGCCTTTGGCCAGATACAGCATGCCTCTTCTTATGTTCTTATGTGTTCCAGACCAGACCATTTCCTCATAGATGCAGGTTTTGCTGGTCGTCCTGATAAATCAAGCCCGAGGTTATCTGTCAAAAATCAGTTACGAAATGACTCACGCTAAATGTGAGATGTGAGGGTGTCGGAAATCATGGGCAGCAACAAATAGCTATCTTTCTCCTCCTGAGGAAGCACCTTATAATAACACCTGAAATCCATTGTCTCTTTTTACCCTGAGAATCCTTTTCTGCCTTCCTTTCAAATGATCACCGAAAAGAAACAAACAACACAAATTCTACTGTGCTTTAACTTTAGGAGCCTTGTGCTGCAGTGGTTAAATGCCTTTCTGAGCAGAAGACCCAGGAAATGTCAGGAAAAGTTGCCCCTCTCACCAATGCCATCCAGTCTACAGGGAAATAAAAATAAAGTACCAGTGGACCGTCATATAACAGTTTGTATAACATAAAATCTGTACAACATAAAAAATTCTGGAGATAGAGGAAATTTGCTTTATAAAATTGTCTATGGGGTGAATCTGTACAACAAAAAATGGTCGCGATTAGGGATTACTCCGTTTTCAATGCATTCCGATCGGAAATTTGTATAAAGGAAAATTGCTTATCATAATTTCATTTGGAATGAATTAATTTCTTTATACAGGGTACCACTGTATTTAATTTCCTGGCCAAATGCTACACCCCCCCCCAATAAATGCTTTAAATAGAGGCTTATATCCGGACTTTCCTTGGTCTTCTGTTTGTCAGTGAGAAATGGGAACTATTTTTTTTTCTTGTCTAAGAGTGACTAGGATATTTTCTGTGGGTGTCAATTTGTGAGAATAATATTTGCATAGATTGCTCCAAACTAGAACAGCTGCTGCCTTGGACTTTCCCCAGTTTAGAAGCACTGGATGGGTTGTTTTTGTCTTTTTGATCAATCAGCCAGGCCCCCTTGTGTTTGCTGTGTGTGCTTTCCCTCCCAAATGGGCAGGATCTGTTCCCAGTCCTACCAGAGTGCAGGACATGCAATAACAGGCTCAAGCCACAGGGAGCCTGATTTAGGCTCAGGAAAAAAACTTCTTGACTGTTAGAGCAGTCAAGAGGTGGTGAGTGAAAATTGGACATCCATCAGTCAGATCTGCTTTGATTCGGATTCCTGTATTGAGCAGGAGTTTGACTTCAATGTCCTTATATGTCCCTTCCAACTCCATTATTATAGGATTCTAAACCTATCCAGTACCTTGAATCTTATTTGGGACGCAACAGGCAACCAATGCAGGCGAGCCAAGACTATCTGCCCACATGAACCACCAGTCTGGCTGCTGTATTTTGAACCTGCTGAAGTTTTCGAATAATGGTCAAGGGCAACCCCACGTAAAGAGCATTGCAATAACCTATCCTTGAGATCATGAGCACCTGCAAAACTGTTCTCAGGGACATCTTGTCCAGGTATGGGTGAATCTGGGCAATATGCCAGAGATGAAAAAAAGGCAGTCCTGGAAACAGCCATCACCTGGTCTTCCAGGGATAATACTGGATCCAGAACCACATCCAGATTCCTAACTCTATCTGCCAGCTGGAGGGTAGTACCCTCCAGACTCGGGATTGGGCCACTGTACCTGGCAGAGGACACCCCAAAGAACATAACCTCGAAGAACATAACTTGACGTGTGTGTGTGTTGCGTCATTACAGTCGTGACCGACTCTGACATATAAAGCCCTAAATGTCCTAAGCCTCCTTCCAAATGAACCTACCTTGCAGTTAAGATCTAGCCAGGGGGCCCTCATGAAGGAGCCATCCTTCAAGGAGGTGAATGGGATGGCTCATAGGTATAGGGCCTTTTCAGCAACTACCCCCAGACTATGGAATGCTCTCCCAAGTGAGATCCGCCTGGCACCAACGTTGATGACATTTCGGCGCCAGGTAAAAACCTTCCTGTTTCAGTAGTTTTTTAATGGACATAACATAGATTGTGGGTCCTGATGGCAATTTTAGTGTTTTGTATTTAAAGGTTTTTATTGCTTTTAATTGTTCATTGACATTTTAATGTTTTAATTGTTCTTTTAAATTGTAAGCTACCCAGAGACCTTTGGGTAGTGGGTGGCATATAAGTTGTACAAAGAAACAAAACAAAACAAACAAACAGACAAAGCTAAAAAGAGCACATGAACAGCTAAAAGGAAAAAGAAACATTCCATTATGAAGGATGGAAACTAACATGGAAAACACAGGTGTTCTTATGACATCAGTCAATGCAATCATGCATGGTAATCCATCCAAAAGTCACATAGTAGGTAGTCCATCATTCAAGGAAAGCTTGCTTGAAAAGGAAGGTATTTGCCCGCTTCTGGAAAGACAGCAGAGATGTTATAGGAGTAATTGGAGAGGGGAGGAAAGAGGTGGATTGAGGGCAATTATCTGGCACTTCAATGAGCTGAGATCTAGCACTGTCTATGTTTTGCACTGTCTTCCGATGTTCTCCTGAAGGTACAATCCTGAAAGCCTCCATGGTGTTGTGTGTGAAGACCTCTTCAGTTATCTCCAATTGCATGAGAGGAGTGTAGCAATGTCCAGAGTCATCCAGTGGTCCTTCTGACGGCATGCTGTTGCTGCCCAGGGGATGTCCAGATGTGTTCACAGCTGTCACATTTTCCAAGGATGCTCCTTCTGTGTTGCCTCGCTAGAGATTGAGCAGGATTGGACAAATATAGGATGGGAGACACCTGGCTGGAAAATAGTATCTATGAAAGGGATCTGGGAGTCTTGGTGGACCACAAATTGAAC
Organism: Phrynocephalus forsythii; assembly: GCA_029282475.1. Taxonomy (NCBI): domain Eukaryota; kingdom Metazoa; phylum Chordata; class Lepidosauria; order Squamata; family Agamidae; genus Phrynocephalus; species Phrynocephalus forsythii. The sequence goes on along the minus strand of JAPFRF010000001.1, from coordinate 199,602,688 downwards.
ATGAGTCAGCAGTGTGATGCGGCGGCCAGGAAAGCCAGTGTGATTTTTGGTTGCATCAACAGAACCATAGTGTCTAGATCAAGGGAAGTGATAGTACCACTCTATTCTGCTCTGGTCAGACCCCACCTGGAGTACTGTGTCCAGTTCTGTGCACCTCAGTTTAAAAAGGATGTTGACAACCTCAAGCAGGTCCAGAGGAGGGTGACCAGGATGGTTAAAGGTCTGGAAGAAATGTCTTATGAGAAACGGCATAGGAAGCTGGGAATGTTTAGCCTTTCAAAAAGAAGGCTGAGGGGGATATGATAGCTATGTTTAAATATCTGAAAGGATGTCATATTGAAGAGGGAACAGGTTTGTTTTCCATGGCTTCAAAGACTAGGACTCAGGGCAATGTTTTCAAGCTACAGGAAAAGAGATTCCATTTGAACATTGGAAAGAACTTCCTGATGGTTAGAGCTGTTCAGCAGTGGAATACACTGCCAAAAAGGAGGGTGGTGGAGTCTCCTTCTTTGGAGGTTTTTAAGCAGAGGCTGGATGGCCATCTGTCGGAAATACTGTGATGGGGGTTCCTGCATGGCAGGGGGTTGGACTAGATGGCCTTTGAGGTCTCTTCCAACTCTATGATTCTATGATTCTAGTATAGTACACAACAGGAATTAGATTTCTGTATGCCCTAAGCACATCCAATCTCACCTGATTTCGGAAGGTAAGCAGGGTCGGCCTTGGTTAGTACTTGGATGGGAGACCACCAGGGAATACCAGGTGCTGTAGCCGCCAGGAGTAGGAACTGGCAAGCCACTCCAGTACTCCTGCCAAGAAAGCTCCATGGACATGGGGTCAGAAAGAGTTGGTCATGACTGTAATGACACAACACACACACACATATGGTCGTTTAAGTCTCACAATTCTTGCATCAAGGCATCTTGGTCTATCAGCTCTGGTTCCCTTCCCCTGTTCAGACACCTTGGCTTCATCCATCTGTCTCCAGGGACCCCAGTTCAACTCTCATGGCACCTGCTACAGAGCAGACTCCAAATGCATAATGTAGGGAGGTTTTTAAATAACCCATGCCTGACAAGAGTTTTACCTTGACACATTCTGCAAACGCCTTTCTCCACTGGAGGCTGGCGAATATGGTTTGAATTGAAGAGTTGAAGGCGGATTGAAGCTGACAGCCTTCTATGTTTCTTTCTGGATAGTTGCCTTCATGTGACTGCCTTAAAGAAAGAACTGTCTTTGGGGTATTTTGTGTGTGGTGGTAAACAAAGTGGAGGACCCAAGTAGGACTGTTTGCTACCTCATGGTTGCCTCATTCGCTGAAGACAAAATGAAAAATAACGAGAAGATGACTGGTCCCAACTGCCCTGTCAATGTTTACATTTGCAAATATACAGAAGCAGTTCAGGGAAACAGGAGTCAAAGAGAAACACACAAGGTGAAAGCAGGGCTGTGTCTGAAAATTCCCGTTGTTTGCTCCCACACACTTAATAAGTTCAGCTGTAGGTAGAGGTCGAATGGAGAATCTGGCTATAGGCATTGATTCCGCCCCACCCCACAAGAAAAGCTGGTTTAAAAGTTTCGAAATAGCCTGATAGGCACATCTCCAGGGGGTTATACCTTCACTCTTCACATATCACTGCATCAGAAAAACTACACTTTTAGGGAAATACATATGGACATCCACTCAAACTGAGGGTTGGGAAGGTGAGAACAGACAAAATAAAATATTTTTTTACCCAGCGTGGTGTTTATCTGTGGAACTCCCTGCCATAGGATGTGGTGATGGCATCTGGCCTGGATGCCTTCAAAAGGGGATTGGACAGATTCCTGGAGGAAAAGTCCATCACAGGTGACAAACCATGATGGAGATCACGCCCCGCCGCCCCCCTGCATGGCCCCGAGGCTTCTCGGAGGAGTACGGGGGGGCGAGGGGTGATGCGATCGCCCCCCCCACCGACCCCCGCATGGCCCAAGGTGCAGGTACTGTGATCCTGTGATATAGTGGAACCTCAGTACCTGAACCACAAAATGGCGGCGGCGGGGGGTGACTGTGTATATATATATATATATATATGTTTTCGTAGATTTTCACGGGTATAGGTATGCATGTTAGGGTGGATTCGGGTTTCTTCCCGTGTAGAAATCTGGTTGTTTTGGCGACGTTTCGACGAGGTCTCACTCGTCATCTTCAGGCTGGTGTTCTGGCTTCTTTCTTCTTGAAGCAAAGCGTGGTCTCAGTTGAAGTCCTTCTATAAATACTGCTGGGGGGTGTGGTTTGCTTGCTTTGTTGCTGATTGCAGGTTCCTTTGTTCCTTTGTTCTTTTGTGATCTGCTGTGTGGCTGAGGCGATCGTTAAGGGATTAACTGCTGGTGGCTGTTTAGATGGCTGTTTAGATGCTGGTGGGTTAGATGGCTGGTGGGTTCTGGCAGTATCCTGGGCTTTGGTGGAGTGGGGTCCTGTGTCTTGTGAATTCATTTTGGTCTGGCTACGTGTCTGTGGTCTCCCAATGTTTTTTTGGGGTGTGTGAGTGTGCTCCATGTGGTGACTGGAGTGGGGTGCCGCAGTAGATGGTGCAGTCGTGGTTTTGTTATTGGATGGTGGTTTCGTTTCATCTGTGGGAAGGGTCTGGGTTTGTGTTTGGTGTGGATGGAAGGTGGTGGCATCTTGTGTCCTTTTGGACCTGGTGTCAGTCTTTGTGACAGAGGCTCGTCTGTTGACCAGGGCTAGTTTCCAGATGTCAGGCAAGCGGGAGGTGTCATCACGTTTATTCATGTTGTTTGGGTGTTTCTCTATTTCAATGGCTTCCATGATTATTCGACTGTTGAAGTGTTCAGTTTTGGAGATGAGTTTGGTTCTTTCAAAGTCAATTTCATGACCTGTTGTTTTTATGTGCTGGAAGAGAGAGGAAGATTTTCTTCTTTTTTGACTGCGTTCTTGTGTTCTGCGATGCGTGCGCTTATTCTCCTGTTTGTTTGTCCGATGTATGTGGCTGGACAGACTTTGCATGGTATTTCGTAGACTCCTTGGTTTTCTAGCTCAATCTTGTCTTTGGGGTTTCTTAAAATGTTGGCTATTTTTTTGGTCGGTGCAAAAGGCTGTCTTGATATTGTGTTTGTGGAGAATTTTGCTGATTTTGTCTGTGGTGCCTTTGATGTAAGGGAGGAGGGCGTGCCGTTGTTCTCTTCTGTTTCTTGGTTCTTGGGGGTGTTTCCTTTTGGATTAGTTTGGTGATGGTGTTTTTTTGGAATCCGTTCGCAATTAAAACATTCGAGAGAGTGTGTAATTCAGTTTTTAGGTGGTCTTTGTCAGCGAGGCGTTTGGTTCTGGAGATGAGGGTTTTTGCTACGGAGTTGATCTGTGCAGGGTGGTGGTGTGATTGTGCATTTAAGTAGCGGTTTGTATGTGTTTTTTCTGGTAGATGGTATGTCCTAAGGAGCCGTCGGGTTTTTTGTAGATTAGGACGTCCAGGAAGGGAAGTTGGTTATTGGCTTCTATTTCCATAGTGAATTGTATTTTGGGGTGTAGGCTGTTGAGATGTGTGAGGAAGTTGTTCAGTTTATCTTTCCCGTGTGGCCAGATAACAAAGGTGTCGTCAACATATCTGAGCCAGAGTTTGGGTTTATGTTCGGACTTCTGCTCGTTGGTTTCAAAGTGTTCCATATATAGGTTTGCGATGACCGGTGAGAGGGGTGATCCCATGGGTGCTCCTTCTATCTGTTTGTATCTTTGTCCATTGTGGATGAAGTATGTGTTGGTTAGGCAGTGGTTGGTCAGATCTAGGATGTGTTTGGGGGTTGTATTTGTTGTGGATAGCTGTCAAGGCTTCTTGAATGGGCACTTGTGTGAAGAGCGAAACAACATCGAAGCTCACGAGTAGGTCATTGGGTTGTAGGTCTTGTTTCTTTATAATTTCTATGAAGTGGAACGAGTTTTGTACGTATGAAGTGATGGATTCTGCATAGGGCTGGAGTTGTTTGGCAAGAAATTTGGCGAGGTTTTGTAGAGGTGAGCCTATGGAGCTGACTATGGGTCTGAGAGGTGTTCCTTCTTTGTGAATCTTGGGGAGGCCGTAGAGCTTGGGGCATCTGGATGATTTCTCTCTGGGGATGATGCTTGGCTTGATTTCTTCACTTAAGGGAGAGGCTTTTATTTTGGCTTTGGTGATTTTTTCCAGGTAGGTGGTGGGGTCTGTGTTCAAAGGTATGTAAGCAGGGTCTTGTTGGGACATGCATACCTATACCCGTGAAAACATGCATACCTATACCCGTGAAAATCTACGAAAACAAATATCCGACCTCTACGGGGAGGAAACCTTCCAGCTGACCAGAACCTACGAGAAACTAGAAGTCCGAAGAGCCACCATCTTATGTGACATTGCATTCCTACGCAACTGCCGAGACAAAAATGTGATCCCCACAAGCTTCCAACTGAAATTCCACTCAAAAACCCCATCCAGCGAAAGGATCCTGAAAAGAACAGAACTAGCCCTAATCAGAAGCGAACTACACAGGAAAAGATACCTACTAGATCAAACCAACAGAGACCTACTCACTCTCCACCTCAAACTCAGCAACAAAATCCACCCAACACTCTGGAACAAATCCAAGCAACTCGCCGCCTGGAGAGCTGAAACAGAGACCTCCCACAAGACAGACACACACACCAACAAACTCCACAAACTGGAAAACGCCAGAAGCCCAACCCCCCCCCCACAACAGCCCATGAAACAAACAGTTCACAACATATCAGAGAGGACACTCACCATCGCAGAGACCAAAGTCCTTTCCAAAGGATTCAACTTTGCAGTCGCCCCCAGACACATCCCCACCGAAAACATCATATGCGGAGTGGAAGCCAGCCTAACCAAAATCAACCCAGATGAAGCCAACAAAATCAGACCTGAAGTCACCAATGTCCTCTGCTCCAGCAAACCACCCAGAAGCAATTTACACAAAGAAGAACAAAAGCCCTCTCCAACCTGAGGAAAGACAACAACATAATCATTCTCCCAGCAGACAAAGGCAATGCCACAGTGGTGATGAACACATCCGACTACCAAGCCAAACTATCCAACCTACTACAAGACCCTGCTTACATACCTTTGAACACAGACCCCACCACCTACCTGGAAAAAATCACCAAAGCCAAAATAAAAGCCTCTCCCTTAAGTGAAGAAATCAAGCCAAGCATCATCCCCAGAGAGAAATCATCCAGATGCCCCAAGCTCTACGGCCTCCCCAAGATTCACAAAGAAGGAACACCTCTCAGACCCATAGTCAGCTCCATAGGCTCACCTCTACAAAACCTCGCCAAATTTCTTGCCAAACAACTCCAGCCCTATGCAGAATCCATCACTTCATACGTACAAAACTCGTTCCACTTCATAGAAATTATAAAGAAACAAGACCTACAACCCAATGACCTACTCGCGAGTTTCGATGTTGTTTCGCTCTTCACACAAGTGCCCATTCAAGAAGCCTTGACAGCTATCCACAACAAATACAACCCCCCCAAACACATCCTAGATCTGACCAACCACTGCCTAACCAACACATACTTCATCCACAATGGACAAAGATACAAACAGATAGAAGGAGCACCCATGGGATCACCCCTCTCACCGGTCATCGCAAACCTATATATGGAACACTTTGAAACCAACGCGTTACAGAAGTCCGAACATAAACCCAAACTCTGGCTCAGATATGTTGACGACACCTTTGTTATCTGGCCACACGGGAAAGATAAACTGAACAACTTCCTCACACATCTCAACAGCCTACACCCCAAAATACAATTCACTATGGAAATAGAAGCCAACAACCAACTTCCCTTCCTGGACGTCCTAATCTACAAAAACCCGACGGCTCCTTAGGACATACCATCTACCAGAAAAAAACACATACAAACCGCTACTTAAATGCACAATCACACCACCACCCTGCACAGATCAACTCCGTAGCAAAAACCCTCATCTCCAGAACCAAACGCCTCGCTGACAAAGACCACCTAAAAACTGAATTACACACTCTCTCGAATGTTTTAATTGCGAACGGATTCCAAAAAACACCATCACCAAACTAATCCAAAAGGAAACACCCCCAAGAACCAAGAAACAGAAGAGAACAACGGCACCGCCCTCCTCCCTTACATCAAAGGCACCACAGACAAAATCAGCAAAATTCTCCACAAACACAATATCAAGACAGCCTTTTGCACCGACCAAAAAATAGCCAACATTTTAAGAAACCCCAAAGACAAGATTGAGCTAGAAAACCAAGGAGTCTACGAAATACCATGCAAAGTCTGTCCAGCCACATACATCGGACAAACAAACAGGAGAATAAGCGCACGCATCGCAGAACACAAGAACGCAGTCAAAAAGAAGAAAAATCTTCCTCTCTCTTCCAGCACATAAAAACAACAGGTCATGAAATTGACTTTGAAAGAACCAAACTCATCTCCAAAACTGAACACTTCAACAGTCGAATAATCATGGAAGCCATTGAAATAGAGAAACACCCAAACAACATGAATAAACGTGATGACACCTCCCGCTTGCCTGACATCTGAAACTAGCCCTGGTCAACAGACGAGCCTCTGTCACAAAGACTGACACCAGGTCCAAAAGGACACAAGATGCCACCACCTTCCATCCACACCAAACACAAACCCAGACCCTTCCCACAGATGAAACGAAACCACCATCCAATAACAAAACCACGACTGCACCATCTACTGCGGCACCCCACTCCAGTCACCACATGGAGCACACTCACACACCAAAAAAACATTGGGAGACCACAGACACGTAGCCAGACCAAAATGAATTCACAAGACACAGGACCCCACTCCACCAAAGCCCAGGATACTGCCAGAACCCACCAGCCATCTAACCCACCAGCATCTAAACAGCCATCTAAACAGCCACCAGCAGTTAATCCCTTAACGATCGCCTCAGCCACACAGCAGATCACAAAAGAACAAAGGAACAAAGGAACCTGCAATCAGCAACAAAGCAAGCAAACCACACACCCCCAGCAGTATTTATAGAAGGACTTCAACTGAGACCACGCTTTGCTTCAAGAAGAAAGAAGCCAGAACACCAGCCTGAAGATGACGAGTGAGACCTCGTCGAAACGTCGCCAAAACAACCAGATTTCTACACGGGAAGAAACCCGAATCCACCCTAACATGCATACCTATAGCCGTGAAAATCTACGAAAACATATATATATATATTCAGCTTGTATAACATAAAATTTGTACAACATAAAAAATTCCAGAGATAGGGGAAATTTGCTTAACATAATTGCCTATGGGTAGAATCCGTACAACCTAAAAATGGGATCACGCCATTTTCAATGCATTCCTATGGGAATTTGTATAAAGGAAAATTTGCTTAACATAATTTCATTTGGAACAAATTATATATATATATATAATATATATATATAATCGACAATATATTCAATTATACAGTCCATTTATTTCTCAAACCCAACCAAGCAACATTTTTGAAAGTGCTGGTAGGTGGCATTTGATATAGTATGTCTGGAACTGTTGTTACTCAGGGAGGATGACTGCCTGATTGGCAGCACCAGTAGGGTCAAAAATTTGCAAAAGGAGAAAAACAAGGTGGACACCATCCTTCTTCAGGCTCCCTGTGATGATTCTTGAACATTGTTGGCCCAAGATTTTGTTCCACCTGAAGCAAAAGTCACCCTAGTTGAGTTTAGTTGTACAGCAGGACCTCTGTAACCAAGGGACTGGTAGTCATGGTTTCACTTATCTGTGGTCTGAAAATATTAAAAATATTAAAATATTAAAAGCCCAAATAGAAGTACACATTTTCATGATGTATTTAACAGAACTGAACTGTAGAGGGAGACAGAGACCAGGGTTTTGTTGAAGAATACATAGCATGATCTCTGGCTCCCTCTAGTGGCCAATTCTTGTTTTACGTGGCAAAAAATTCTTCCATATTTTTCTTTTATCATATTATGTACAGTGGTACCTCTCCTTACGAATGTAATCCATTCCCAATACATGCTCTTAAGTCGAACAACTCTTAAGTAGAGGTACCGTACCTAAAAAAAATAAAATACGAATTAATTGAGAAATTGAAAAATTAAAAAAAAAACATTTTGTAAGTAAAAACATCTAGTCCAACCCCCTGCCATGGAGGAACCCCCATCACAATATTTCCGACAGATGGCCATCCAGCCTCTGCTTAAAAACCTTCAAAGAAGGAGACTCCACCGCCCTTTTTGGGGAAGGGGGAAGAGGAGGAGGGGGTTGGTTAGCTTTAAAGATGATGGGAAGAAGGATTTTGCCTAGGGTCTTGTGGTAGCTCAGCGGGTTAGAGCACTGAAAACTATTGACTGCAAAGTCAGCAGCTCAGCCATTCATATCCTAGGTGCCACGCAGTGGAGCGAGCTCCCGCTGTTAACCCCAGCTCCTGCCAACCTAGCAGTTTGAAAGCATGTCAATCCAAGCAGATAAAAAGATTTGTAAGTAGAGCAGACCGCATCTAAAATTTGTAAGGTGGCAGTTAAAACGCCAACGGTTTTCCGCTCTTAAGTCAAATTGCTTTTAAGTAGAGCCACTCTTAAGTACAGGTACCATTGTATAATGTTCAGTGCTATCTGCAGTTTTCAGCATCGGTGGGGTGGGGACTGGGAAGCGATCCCTCCACGGCTATGGGAGTCCTAATGTACTGGAACCGAAAATGATTTACATGTTTGCCAGCAGGATGCAATCCCTGCTTCCTCTCTCATGACTTTGCTTGCGTGAGTAGCAAAACACATCACAAAAATGAAAACCATTCTGGGTTATGTGCCATCCCGGAAGATTTTCCAGTGTTATTATCCAGTCTATAAATGTGCAGGAGCCTCTCCTTTTGAAACTTGACGTCACTCTTGGGAACACAACTGTGGTGAAGAGGGTTGGATGCAGTCCCTCCTCCATCACTGTGTTGATGATTGTGATTTCAGAATGCCAAAATAGGGATGAGCCCAGTCTCTTTGCAATTTGGAGTGCCAAAACCTTATACCAAGGGTGGGCTTTGGGTAGCAGTTAGAGCAATGGTTCTCAACCTGGGGGGTCCCCAGATGCTCCTGGACTGCAACTCCCAGAAGCCTCCACCACTCGCTGTGCTGGAAGTGGCTTCTGGGAGTTGCAGTCCAGGAACATCTGGGGCTCCACAGGTTGAGAACCACTAAGTTGGAGAATAATATGGATGCACGTGTATGCTTGCATGAAACAATCATAGGATCATAGAATAATAGTGAAGTTGGAAGGGGCTTATAAAGCCATCAAGTTAAAAAAAAAAAAACCTCGCTCCATGCAGGAATAGAAATCGCTATTTCCATGCAGGAAACAATGAGACAGATAATTAATTTTCTGCACTATATACCGCACAGGTAATTATGCACAATTCACATGCCAAGATCTGCCAAGATGCTGATCCAGTGGCCCTGGTTCCAGCTGGCAGTAGAGATAGAGATAGAGATGGAGATGGGTATTGGAAGGCATGGGCACCACACACAATACAACATTTCCCTTCCAGTGAAAATGTAGTCCAGGATTTCAATTCTCATTTGGAGACCCAGAGAAGCTTCACTATTCCTTCCAACTTCAGTTGTCACCTTTATTGAGAGGTCTGATGGAGACACACGCCCTAAGTTACATCTCAGCTGGACAGCCTTTGGAATGTGTTTGGAAACTTCCAAGGGTCCAAAATGCTGCAGCCAGGTTGGTGACTGGGGCTGGTTGCAGGGAATACATAACCCCACCTTGCTAACAGCATCTCTATAGACTGCCAATCTGTTTCTGGGCACAATTCAATGTGCCGGTTTTAACCTATCAAGCTTTAAATGGCTTACGTCCAAGCTCTCTACATTTTATTTATTTATTTATTTATTTATTTATTTATTTATTTATTTATTTATTTGACTTTTATACTGCCCATCTAGCCCTAGGGCTACTCTGGGCGGTTTACAACATAGAAGAACATAACAAAATAACAAAGTAACACATTTTTAAAAAAACAAAACAAACAACATAATGTAAGCAAAATATACATAAAGCAACAACAATAAACTAAAATAAAGCTAAAATGAAAGTAGGATCCACGTGGTGCAGTGGTGAAAATATTTTTAACCTAGTCTGTGGAACTCCCTGCCACAGGAGGTGGTGATGGCATCTGGCCTGGATGCCTTCAAAAGGGGATGGGACAGATTCCTGGAGGAAAAGTCCATCACAGGTTGCAAACCAGGATGGAGATGTGTAATCTCCAGTCTTAAAACCAGGATACGTCAAGGGCCAGATGCAGGGGAGTGGTATCAGGAGACAGATATCTAGTCTTGTGCACTCCCGGACACATTTGGTGGGGCCACTGTGAGATACACGAAGCTGGACTAGATGGGCCTTTGACCTGATCCAGTACGGCTCTTCTTATGTTCTTATGCCTGTACTGCAGCCTTTTAGCAGCTCTTCATGGAGAGTCTTGCTGACTGCTGAGTGTACAATGTGTGTTTTGTTTTAGTTGTCTTGTCTTGTTCCGGCCCTTTCTCTTGCTGCATTTGTATGATGTTGTATTAGCGTTTTGTTGATAATTATTATTTTTTGTTTATTGTGAGGGTTGCGTTTGGGCAAATTGTTTTTCAGTCTGTTGTACACCGCCCAGGGTTCCTGAGGGAAAATCAGGTGGTTAATAAGTACAAAAATAAATGAATGAATGAATGAATGAAATAAAACTGTGCTCACGACCTGGGGTTCAATCCCAGGTAGCCGGCTCATGGTTGGCTCAGCCTTCCATTCTTCGGAGGTTGGTAAATTGAGTACCCAGCTTGTGGGGGGGGGGAGGACAATGTGTAGGCTGTATAAATAAATTGTAAACTGCCCAGAGAGTGCTTGAAGTACTATGGGGCAGTATATAAGCAGAACACTTTGCTTTGCTTTAAAAATAGCCAGGAGATGGCTAAATAAAAACCATGGGTGGGGGAGAGAGAAGATAAGGGTAAAAAGAAGAGTGGCTTACATGTTAATGTTTAAGAAGATGACACGTGGAATTCCGCTGCCACCAAGGCCGTTACTTCACGAACCTCTCGCTGCGCGGCGAGCCGTAATTTCCATGCGAATCGATCGCTTCAGTCCGCACGCTCCTCCTCTTTGGATTCGGCGCCACCCCGACCATGCCCCCTAAACCGTGCTCCAAGCGGGGCGAGAGATTCCCCTGCCGGAGGCCGGGAATCTTCTTCGCTTCGCATCCCGCTTCGCATCCAAAGTCACGTGTGGCCAGTTAATATATATATTTATTTTTTTTTAACTTACTTTTTCTCCGAAATGCCGATGCATAGATATTTCGGTTAACCCGTTCTTTTGATCTTGCCTTCTGTACACGGGGGCAGGGGCAACAGAGGGGGGGCAACCGTCCCCGGGTGACGTGAGCAGAGCCCCTCCGCTGGCAAGGGATGGCGAAGGGCTGCGCAGAGGGAGGGGGAGGGGGTGTCGGTGCCGCCGCTGCAAGACACCCCCGCGCGCGCCCACCCAGAGAGCGGCGGCGGGGCACACAGGGCGATGAAGCTGAGAGAAACCTCTCCCCGCCCCCCCCAAAACAAACCAACCCAGCTGCTCTGCTTCAGGGAAACACGATGGCCGCCCACAAGTCCTCGGGACAACCGCAGGGGCGTTTGAGCACCGGGCTTGACCGCTGGCTTGTGCGCCTCTGACCGCAAATGACAGCCGGGTATTGATGCATCGATACGCCATGGTAATTTTTTTTAAAAAATAAAAGAAAGCAGAAACCGGACGTTGCAAGTAAGCTTCCGAATGCGAAGGGAGCACGTGAGGTAGTAATGGATTCGATCCTAAAATTTCGCATGGTGAGGACAGAGAAAGAGGGGTGGGGGCGAAGGGAGACCACGTGACCGGCTTCGCATTCAAAGCGAAGGCAATTCCGCTGCGAAGTGAAGTACTTCGTGAAGTAACGGCCCAAGAAACCAAAGTTTGAGGCTTCCATGTACCTCAGGGAACCTGCAGGAAGGCTCCACAAGGCGAACGGCCCACGCTAGTCGGGCGTGAGCAAAACAGAACACTGTGTCCCTGTGTCCGCCACCAGGGATTAAACACCCTGCCAGCCCCTTCTTCCCTCCAGTTTGGGGTACCCAGAAACAGAGAGCTGTTTCTGTACAAAAGAATAACAAACTATGCTCACAAAGAAATTCAGTATCTGCCAATCATAGGCCCAGATTTAGCAAGACACTTCCATAGGCACACGAATCACACTCCGGGTAAAATATAAAGAAATGTAGTTTATTAAGAAAACATTTAAAAAAGGAGGTTAACATTGCAAAAGACCAATGCAATAGCAGCCTCTGTTGACCTCCAGCAGCAGGCAAAATATAATGCTCCATTCTTTTTGATATTTGTTTACTTGCTGGGTTTGGTTTTTAAATACCACTCCTCTTGAATTATATAAATCTCCTTGGGTCCGTTTAAGGAAAAAGGCAGGATAAACAAGCGAACAAACAAACCAGACTCCCATAGTACTTCAGTTTGAACCCACAGCGCTAGGTGTGTGTTTTATGGTTAGGTTGTAAATCCAAACCCAGAGGAAGATTGTATTCTGCTGACAAAACGGCCGTCCTTCTCCTCGGTGCCACCGGCAACTTTAATGTCGGCAATACCTCTGCAAATACCTCAGCAAATTAAAGCGCAGCAACTCCACTTGGTCTATTTCAGGAATTGCTTAGCGGAGAGTCTGGAAATAGTGTCGAGTTCAGCTGAGAAGAAGAAAGGAGACGAAGGGGAGGCAGAGAAACTATGCTGATACGTTCTCTCTGCAGAATTGTGTCTGTTCTTTAATTACAAAGAGGCAGACATTTGGCTGTGAAATGAATGCCACTGTCACACTCTTGCCAATTTTTTTAAATTATCCACCACCACCCCTTTTTTTCAAATGTTGCAATGGGCCAAAGGCAACGGCTGAGTTATTAATCATGTCTGTCAGGCAGAGGCGGCAATAATGTTCTGTTTGGAAGCAAACCAAACTACTGATTTGCAGCGTTTCAAAGTACTACAGTCATACTGCAGGTAGGAACCGGGTGGTGGCGACAGCGGCGGCAGCCTGCATGAAGGGAATCATAGAAGAGTGACATTGGAAGGGGCCTCTAAGTCCACCGAGTCCAACCCCTCAGTCCATGCAGGAGTGCAAATCAAAGGATAGAATCATAGGATCCTAGAGTTGGAAGGGACCTCAAGGTCCATCCAGTCCAACCCCCTGCCATGCAGGAAACCCCCCCCCCGCCCATCACAATATTTCCGACAAATGTCCATCCAGCCTCTGCTTAAAAACCCCCAAAGAAAGAGACTCCACCACCTTTTGTGGCAGCATATTCCACTGCCGAACAGCTCTAACTGTCATGAAGTTCTTCCTGATGTTTGCACAACACTGGCTCTTTGGCTTGAATACAGAAATGTGAGCACCACCCCTAAAATCGGACATGACTAGCATGTATGTGTGTGGGGAACCTTTACCTTTACCTTTACCTTGTGGTGGAAGTTAGGTTTGTTGGTATGGTTGGTGTTGTTTTATGGCTCTGTGGTAAATTCCTCAAGAGAAAAAAAAAAACAGACACCAGATTTTTTTTGGGGGGGGGGAGAGGGGGGAGAGAATGGGAAGTTTTTTTTTCCTTAGGGTCTTTTGGTGGGAGATAAATTTCTATGAAAAAAATGGCAATATAGTAATATAATAGTAATATTACATTTGATAATGACTCAAGAAACCAAAGCTTTCTGAGGCCTGTCACTTATTTGTTTATAATGACCAATCGAGCGGCTTGAATTTTGGGTATTTTCTTCTTGGGTAGATATATCTGTGCAGGCTATCATGATGAGTTGCCTGGAAATCCAAATGTATCACTTTACCCCTGAGTAAATGGATGTTTATTTGAACGTGGATGGGAAATTGCTTTGCCCTCTTTTATTCAGAAGTCTAAAAGGATATCCCTCACTCTTTCCAAATGTCTGTATTTATTTCATTAAAATGACAATAAGATTCCATTTAGTTGAAAGTTTCTGAAGGAGGGTTTGTAAAGCAAAGTGCTCTGCTTATATACTGGCCCATAGTGCTTAAATACTCTCTGAGCACTTTACAATTTATTTATGCAGGCTACACATTGCCCCTTCCCTAAAGTGAGCTGGGTACTCATTTTGCCAACCTTGGAAGGAGGGAAGGCTGAGTGAACCTTAAGCCAATACCTGGGATTGAACCCTGAGGTGTGAAAAAAAATTAGGCTGTAGTACAGCAGTTTACAGAAATTTAACCAGTGAGCCACGAGACACCTATATGGGCAAGTTTTTGTGGTTCCCTGTTGTTCTCCAAACTCTTGGTTTTCTGACCCAAAAAGAAAAGAAAAGAGGGGTGGGGGAGATTCATTGCCACTCTTGGAAGCTTTCAGATTAACAACAACCATCTTGTTAATAGGTTGCAACTTGCAGCCTCCTTGGCTGCCATTTGACCATACCCCAACAACCCTTTTTAAAAGCTGCCTTTCCTGGGTGTTCTGTATGGCTTCAGGAAGCAGAAAATCCCCTCCAGGGCCCACTGAAGTTCTAAGCAGGGGTGTAACTAGCAATTCTGGCATCGGCGGTGTGAACCCTTCAGGCCAAATTTAGAAAGGGTCCCTTCCTCTGCTCACCTCTCCTAGAAGCCGTGACCAGGAAAGGAGAAAAGCAAGTTCCCAACAGCTCAGACCAGTAAAGGGGAAAGGGGGGAGCAGAAGGCACCTCCCACCGTAATGTCTCAACAACCTTCTAGGTTAGGCTGAAAGGATGTGATTTGCTGAAAGTCAAACCCCCCCCCATTTTTTGTTAGATTGTTGTTGTTGTTCAGTCGTTCAGTCATGTCCGACTCTTCGTGACCCCATGGACCAGAGCTCGCCAGGCCATCCTATCCTCCACTGCCTCCCGGAGTTTAGTCAAATCCATGTTGGTTGCATCGATGACATTGTCCAACCATCTCATTCTCTGCCGTCCCCTTTTCCTTTTGCCTTCAATCTTTCCCAACATCAGGGACTTTTCCAAGGAATCCTCTCTCCTCATGAGGTGGCCAAAGTACTGGAGCCTCAGCTTCAAAATCTGTCTTTCCAGTGAACATTCGGGGTTGATTTCTTTCAGAATAGATACTGTAGGTTTGATCTCCTTGCAGTCCAGGGGATTTCTGAGGACTCTCCTCCAGCACCACAGCTCAAAAGCATCAATTCTGCAGCGATCAGCCTTCTTTATAGTCCAGCTTTCACTTTTTGTTAGATTAGGGGAGTCAAAACTCCAGTACTCTCAGACCCCATGCCGTACCACATTGTACCCATACATCCCTTTTGGGGTCATGAAAGAGGATCAATGGTTTAGTGTCTGGCTACAGAGGGAGAGGTTGGGAGTTCATTTCCCCACTGGGAGGAGAGGTTGGATGAGTTCATTTTAACAGCTAAGATCACTGGGACCCCAGGGCCAGATGCAGCCCCAAGGTCCTGAAGCTGCAACCCCCACCTACCCCCTGTTTTGTGAGATGAGCCTCCGCAGCTGTCATTTCTAGTGGTGTCAGTTCTGAGGAGATCTAGTCATTAGATGTATCATCCTCCCTCCGACAGTCCCAGCAACAGAATTCCCTTGTAAGGAACACCATGCATATGCATGGCCTTCTCTCACCCCACTTTATGGGCCCACTTAATGTAACACACGCCTTTAATTCACCTCCTTAAATAAAGATGCATATTTTTGTTTCTAGGAATGGCAAAACGACATGCAAGACAAATGGGCTCCCCCAGGACAAACTATTTACTATGGGCTCTGAATGATTTGATTTCATTTTAATGCGTAAGAAGCAGTTCAAGGAAGCATTGGTGCCTTGGGGGGGGGGGAGAGAACGGGGATAGGTTTGCATGCCATTACCTTAATGGTTTAAGGTCATTTTAAGCTTTTCACGATCCCTTGCCAGTTAATTTGAAGGCCTTTATCAAAAGCGCAAACTCATCAGGTGCATTTGCTTTTTGTACTGGTGGTTGCCAAAAAAGAGAGACGTGTGGCATATTACTGGGCCATTTGTCCTAGCTGGACATCAGGTTGATTATCTGTTGCAATATTTGTAATACAGGATTTGGAAGGGAACCCAAGGAAGATCTCATGTAGATCTCTGCCAGTTAGAGCTTTAATAGGCCTACAGCACTTAGGTTTTGAATCACCTTTTGCTTAAAATCAAATCACCTTAAAAATCCCTTACCGCATTTCCAATCGCTTTTTCCGCGGACCCCCCCTTGGCCACACCCCCTTTTGGCCCCTGTTTCAGTTTTTCTTGCGTCAGCCACCAGGGGTGGTGTTTTTTTTTAACCGATTTCTAGACCGCTTCTTGAAACGATTTGGATGAAACTGTGGACAACATGCATCGGTTTTTCCCAGGTTTCCCCCTCTGTATGCCTTATCCTGCCATCGGAAAAGCCAAAAAAGAAATCCTCCTGCAGTGTAATCATTGCCACCGACTTCTCCGGTCCTTCTACTTCCTCTTTTGGGTACAATTTTGCTTTTTTTGGTTGCGGAAGTAGGCTATCAAACTCAATATGCCACGTTGTAAGTAATCTAAAGGGACAACTGGAAAATTAGCTACATTACTTTGAATGGAAGAACAACGGTATGACGATATCCTAAAAAAATAATTTCCAAAATTGAACCAGATAATGGGAAAATGTCTGACTAAATCGGAACAAAAAGCGGTTTAGCAAAGTGCGGATGGGGAAACCAGTTCTTGAGAAAATGCCCAAGTGTGGAATGCTGAATCGCTCCAGCGACCACGTGACCGGGGGAGGGCAAAAGGCAATTCAAAACAAAAAGCGGTTGCTATTTGATCCTGCGATCCTGGGGCCAGTGGTGCTATCTCCCAACACATCCACCTTGAAACATGAGCGTAAGTCCTTCTAGAAGAAAAGAGGAGGAGAATGTGGCATTCCCCCATCCCTCTGAAAGAAAAAAAAAGGAAAGCGAATAAGACTGGAAAGTATCAACATCTCTCTTACAGGGATGGGGACTTGTGAGTCGCAGTCCAGTCTGACTTAAATCCGACTGCTGACTTGACTCAGACGCAACTCTGGGTTATTTTTGAGACTCAATTTATAACATGGAGCCACATCTTTAAGTCACATTATCAAGTCCCTGCATCTGGCCCTCAAAGCAGACCCTGATTTTAAACCAGGAGATTACACATCTCCATCATGGTTTGTAAACTGTGATGGACTTTTCCTCCAGGAATCTGTCCAATCCCCTTTTGAAGGCATCCAGGCCAGATGCCATCACCACATCCTGTGGCAGGGAGTTCTGCAGACTAACAACACGCTGGGTGAAAAAACATTCTTTTGTCTGTTCTTACTCTCCCTGCCCTCAATTTAAGTGTATGTCCCCTAGTTCTGGTATTTTGTGAGAGGGAGAAGAGCGTCCTATCCACTTTACTCATGCACTGCATTATTTTATACGTCTCAATCATATCCCCCCTCAGGCGCCTCCCCCCCAACTAAAGAACCCCAAATGTTTTAGCCTTTCCTCATAAGGGAGGTGCCCCAGCCCAGTAATCATTTTAGTCACTCTCTTCTGCACCTTTTCCAGTTCCACTATGTCTTTCTTGAGATACGGTGACCAGAACTGTAGGCAATATTCCAGGTGCGGCCTTACTATCATTTTGTACAATGGCATTATAATGTTGGCTGTTTTATTTTCAATCCCCTTTTTGATGATCCCTTCACTTCTGCCACACACTGGGTAGACACTTTCATGGAGCTGTCCCCCAGCATACCAAGATTTCTTTCCTGATCTGTCACAGATAGCTCAGAGCCCATGAGTTGATAGATAAAGTTTTGATTTTTTGCCCCAATATGCATTACTTTACATTTTCCTACATTGAAACACATTTGCCATTTTTCAGCCCATTCACCCAATTTGGAGAGATCTTTTTGTATTCTTGGGTGTGCTCCATGACAAGTTGCTCTAAGGCACAGTCATTCAGCATGTCGAGAACCTTGGTTTCTCTTTCTTGTCCTGAGCTCGCATTGGCCCAGTCAATGTGGGGATAACTGAAGTTCCCCATGACTACTATCCTGTCCTCTTAGGTCCCATCCCACATCCCTTTAAATGCAGATTAAATTTGTAGATAAACCGTGTTCAAAAATGCCATCCACACGGCCACCGGGCTTATTGAAGAAAAAAATAAAAAGAAAGAAAGAAAACCTGCTAATGCCCCCTTAAGCAAGGTTTCCAAGACTTACCAGAGAGGTAGGGAATTTTTTGCCTTGCTTAAAAAAATCCACCTTTTAAAGAGGCAGATGTCGTGGGACAGCTTTGATGATCTGGTTTTCTTTCTTCTGTTTTTCTTATAGTGTCAACTGGCTGTTCCTGGGGCCGATCAGAGCTGGGTTTATTTAAATTTTCCCCCACCCTCCTAGTGACAGGAAGCTAGATCTGGTGCTGTTTGATTTAACTTCCCCAAGCCCTAGCGCCAGCCAGCTGGTCCTTTTTTAAAAATCCTAACATCACCTGCTGGCCATGGGGCTGAACTGCGCTTAAAAACCCACACCTTTGTACATGGGAACTGCTATCCCACATCTTCAGTCACATGATGGGAGGAAGAGGAAAAGCCAGATCTTCAAAAGATCAGGATCTTCCCCAGGTGAGATAGCAGCTCCAGACACCTCCAAGATTTGTCTCCTCATTTCAAGGTCCCCCTCATGTTTTTGATCTGGTGGATGATAGCACACCCCTCTATCACATCGTTTCCTGGACCTGGTAGTTTAACCCACAGTGATTCTACGGTGGAGTCAGACCCACCTTCAATCTCCATTCTGCTGGATTTTACCCCTTCTTTGACATAGATGGCCACTCCACCTTCAACCCGCCCCTCTCTATCCCTTCTATAGAGTTTATAGCCAGGGATTGCGGTATCCCACTGGTTCTCTGCATTCCACCAGATTTCTGTTATAGCTATTATATCAATGTTATCCCTAGCTGCCAAATGTTCAAGTTCTCCCATCTTTGCTTGGAGGCTTCAAGCATTTGTGTAGAAGCACCTGTACAGTGGGTCCCCCAAGATTGGCTGTTTCTTTGTTCTCCCCCTTCCCCACAGTGTGTACTCAAGTACACACTTTCCCAAACCAGATGCTGCGCAGCTCCCGTCAGCTTCCCCCAGTTATCAGTTTAAAAGCTGCTCTGCAGCGCCAGCAATCTGGTTCCATCATGCTTCAAGTGCAACTGTCCTTCTTGAACAGGTTTGCTTGTCCCAAAATGTTCTGACAAAAGGGAAAAGGTTCATCAGCATTCCAGACAACTCGGTTGCAAAGATGTTAGTGCTGGTAATAAATCCTCTGTCTTCATGTTTGTTATAATAACATAGTAGGCACAATCCATCATGCAGTGTCTAATCTTATATTGCTATGAAAATATGCTGAAGGGTGGGATGTTAATTTCCCCCCTCAAGTGATGCTAGCAAAGCAGTACATGCTCTGATGCAATGGGAGGAGCCACATATGAGTGAAATAAAACACCATCTCTCTCTCTCTCTCTCTCTCTCTCTCTCTCTCTCTCTCTCTCTCTCACACACACACACACACACACACACACACACACACACACACACACACACACACACACACATCTCTTGCACAGCCACAGATGAGTGAAATAAAATACCCTCTCTCTCAGTGAGAACAGACAAAATATTTTTTTTTACCCAGCGTGTTGTTACTCTGTGGAACTCCCCGCCACAGGATGTGGTGATGGCCTCTGGCCTGGATGCATTCAAAAGGGGATGGGACAGATTCCTGGAGAAAAGTCCATCACAGGTTACAAACCATGAGGGAGATGTGTCATCTCCAGGCTTAAAACTGGGGTACCTCAAGGGCCAGATGCAGGGGAATGGCATCAGGAGACAGAGATCTCGTCTCATGCACTCCCAGAGGCATTTGGTGGAGCCACTGTGAGATACAGGAAGCTGGAATAGGTGGGCCTTTGGCCTGATCCAGAATGGCTCTTCTTATGTCTCTACACACACACACACACACACACACACACACACACACACACACACACACACACACACACACACACACACCTTGCATATCAGGCAAAACCAAAAGAGAGATTAAAAAACCCCAAAGAAGACAAACCATTTAACAGGAGCTCTCATGTACAAGTCTACTTCTTCAGACATAATAGTGGGGCTACAGGCCAAATACATGATTATTTATATGTTTATACATGTTCCCAAAACAAAGAGACATGTTCTGTTGCGGCCATGGATAAATATCTGCCATGTTGTTCCTCTTATGTCTGAGGAAGTGGTTCACCATTAAAATACAGCCCTTAGTCCTTAAAGGAGCCACAACCGTTTTGTTTTCTTTGTCTTTCATTGCTATTGTTTTGGCCTGTCAGTCCAGGGCAGACTGACATCCCTTCCTCTTCTCAACAAAAACCTCACCTTGAAACAAACAAAAAAAAAGGAACCCAGAAGGCGGCAGTAAAAACAGAGCCCTTTCAGATTATAAATTCTACCTTCCCCACCTCATGCTGTTTCTTTTTTTTTTTCTTAGCATGTTTCATAAGACAGTCATTTCATTTCACTTTAGGTCCCCGCTCAGCCTCTGTTTTTGAAGAGTTTAGCTGTGTTTTGCGGGCCCCATGGAGACTAGGCAAAGGCAGCCAAGGAGAGGGAGGCGGTGGTGGGGAATCCATATTTTACTTTATCAGAACATTGTTATGGCTTTTCTCCAATCTCTCCCACCCTGCCTTCCTTCTCCCCCTCCAAAATTTCATAAAGCAGAACCTGGAAATCTATAAAGTGCACAAACCGGGCTCTTTATAAAATAACAAAAGAGAGAGTCGGGTTTTTGTTGCTGCTGCTGTTACAGCAGCTATTGTTCCAAGATTATATTTGCCACAGAATAGAGGCATTAGAAAAAGTCATTCCAAGATATCCTTGTGACTTCATGTGGTCTTTTTTTAAAAAATGCATTTGCTTAGCACGGCATATATTCACCCCTGAAATATTTTTGAGATGGTAGACAGCAATTCTAAAACCAAACAAAATTAAAAGTAAAAGCAATGCACATAGCTTATGTTTGGTAAAATGACTACAACGGCCCTTAAACCCACAGTAGACCATGATGCAATGCTATTGAAAAATATCTATAATATCAGGATGGTAAATGGATACTCGTTTTGTGTTATGAGGGAAAAAAATACTTTGGGAGATGGTCACTGAACCGAAGGGAACACATAATGTTTTATTCTTCAAGGAAATCCATTCAAAGATAAGTCAGAAGAGAAATCTCTCTCTCTCTCTCTCTCTCTCTCTCTCTCTCTCTCTCTCAATAATCCAAAACCCCTAATATACTGACCTTTCTGTTCATGCACCAGGCTCCAACTTGGCTGATGACATCGCAAATACTGCATAGACACATTTCTGTACACCAAATTTTCCATCAAATTAAGGCCAGTCTTGGAAGGAACTCCAAAAGTATTTCTTTGGATGTCAAAGGTGGCCCATTGACCGTTCCGGATTTTATAAAATGGCCTCTCCCCTCCTCCTCCCCCAATCCATATTCTAAGATCTCTGGAAGGTCCATGTCATTTTTCTGCATTTGGCAGCTTTTTTTAATTTAAAAAAACTCATTAGCACAAAGAGGGCTGAAATCTAGATAGAAATTGTCCCACTGTGATACTCCCTACTAGCTCATCAAAGGGCCCGAGGCTTCAAGGCCTGTGTGGGAGGTGATTGATGGAAGTCATGTCTACTTTTTAGGATGCCGGCAGGATGCTGGTATTAGATTCACTCAATATTTTATCCTTCAAATGGAGAAAAACTATTTTTTTCTTTACTCCTGCAACTATGAGCTCAATATAGAGATGTCTAGCATATTGCCTTTCCCCCCATCAACAAGAAACATATTGGCCATGGTCTCACTAAAGTTTTCTGCGCATCTTAATTTTATGCATATTTTTTTCAGGCGGTCATGTCGTGTTTGATGTGCTGTTCGTGTCCTGTCGCCAGGGTAGTATTTTTCTGCTCTGTGCCCATCTCTACTTGCCTACTGTGCATCTTTTCCCTTTTTTCTGGGTTGCATATATATATAATAAAATCTCCCTGGGGTGATTACTGGTAAGCCATCTTTCAACCACTACAGTTTCTCATTTTGTGAAACTGTCTGCTTTCCTTCCACGTGTTTCATGTGTTCTCCATGAAGAATCAACAAGCCGGACCCACAGGAAGTGGCAGGAAATGGGGTACGAAGCTAATTACTGCATCTTTTCTGGGGTTGACAAAGCATATGTTATGTATATTTAACAGAATGTGTAAAGTGAATTGTAAAATGGAGGCAGTTAGATTCTGCAGTGTCATGATGTTAATCCACAAGTGTTAGAGACTAGTAATCACAGGCATGTTAAGTGGTGAAGTGCAGGTGGAACTGATTGTAACATCATGGTTTGTAATGGATAGATCAGATTGCATCAGATTGTTAATTAGTGATTGCATCAGATCTTATGAGTGCTGAATAAGTATAAAAGGCACTAGCTTACCATTTGTAACTGGGGACTGTTATGGTGAGAACAGTTTACCCCACACTCTGTTTGTTTGTTTGCTATATTGTATATAATGCTTGGTTGTTATGCTGTGTATATTTTGATGTATATATGAATATATGAGTTTTTACTCTATTCATTGTCATTGTCTTTCTGATAGACTAACTCTGCAAACCCTTTATATCAATACTAACATTTTATCTACGTTACTGCTGCACTGCTTTGTGTCAGGCACAAGTATATATTATTATTATTATATTTGCTGCCCCCTTAAATCTGCTGACACGCACCTCGTTAGAGAAGCAAATAATTCAGCATTTTTAAGGGAAGTTTTTTTAACCAACCCCTAGCAGTGGTTTAAGAAACTTCAGTGAAAGTGCGGTTTTGGGGGCGTGGTCGACTGGGACACCAATTTACTGTGCTTTGTGGTTAGGACGTGATCTTTTACTGCGCAGTTCGCCACAGCAAAACTGTGCAGAAAACGCTGGTAAGACCAGGACCATTGTTGGATGCGGTATTTGTTACCTTTATTTGGATCTCCCACTGGAGAGCATCTTTCTAAGTGTTTTCTGCATACCCAAAAGTCAGATCCAGCATCAACTTCAGTGGAAGGACATGAGAGGGCTGGAAACCAAGCCCTGTGAGGAAAAACCGAAATAATTGGGCATATTTAGGCTAGAGAAAAGAAGACTGAGGGGTGATATGATAGACCTTTTCAAATATTTGAAGGGCTGTCATACAGAGGAGGGGCAGGATCTGTTCTCAGTTCTCCTAGAGCAGTGGTGGCAAACCTTCGGCACTCTAGATGTCTTGGACCACAACTCCCAGAATTCCAAGCCTGTATTGCCAATGACAAAGGACTGTGGGAGTTGTGGTCCAAAACATCTGGAGGTTCACCACCACTGTCCTAGAGTGTAGGGCATGCAACAATGGGCTCAAGTTAAGAGAGCCCAGCTTTCGGCTGTATCTCAGGAAAAACATCCTAATAGAGATGGGCGCAAAATGGTTTCTTTTTTAATTTCATTTTTTGTTTTTATTTCATTTCAGAATGAAGCAAAAAGTGAACTCGTTTTTAAAGAAAAATGAAAATGAAACAAATTGGAAATTTTTGCTTTGTTCTGATTTGTTTTTTTGTTATTGGCGGCATTGCTGTGCGATGTAAAATAAAAGGATTAAAAATGATTTAAAACCAACTTTAAATTAAGTAAAAATGATTAAATATTTAATAAATATGGTTGATCATCCCTACAAAGTTGATATCCAGTGCTTAAGACATGTAATTCTGTGATTACTCTGATTGATTTTAAAAATATTTTTAAAGAATATTTTATCATTGTGCAAGGGAGGAAAAGGTTTAAAATGGCAACAGAGGCAAATATATTCCCTTCCCTCTCTATTTTTTATTTTTTAGAGTTGATTTGTGTATGAGAGACAGTGTTTTAAGAAAAAGAATGCCACGAGGCTCCTGGACAAGAATAGGGCTGCTGAGAAGATGACATAATCAATCTAACAAGGAGATTGTTGGACATTACTCAGAAGGTCACTGTGAGAGGTAAGAAGCTGACTTGTGAAAGATTCAGAATAACTGCACAGGGCCAAGGAATTAAAGTTTGCATTATGAGGACAAGGAGAGCAAAGCGAGTTAATTTATTAACCTGAAAACATTTTGGGGCTAGAGACCAGGTGGTGCCCACTTCTCCTTCTGTTTACAAAAACAGTTCTGGCTTTGCCATTAGGCAGGGGAAGACTGCAAATGTTGTACATAAACCACAGAGCAACAAAGTTTACAAATGTGTTACTATTACCTTTTCACTGACAGGGATGACAAGAAGCGCCGGTGGGATTTTCAGCACACAATAACTGTCCTGCCCTTAGGCACGAGGCACCCTGATTAGAAGTTTGGGGAAACATAAGATACCCTGACTCAGGTGGAAATGTGCTTTTGGACCAGCCCTGCACCTAGTTCTGGGCCTACTACAGGCCTCAGTGTGGTGGCCCCCTCAGGCAGCAGGATGGGGAGGCCAACGTTGAACCAGCCTCTGATGGTGGTCAAAACCACAGCTTTCATAAGGCTGACTAGGCCGAGATGGCCCCATCGGGACATCAGAAAAGCTCTGCTGGACCAAGCCAAGGGCCCATCGAGTGCAGCTTCTTGTATCTCATAGTGGCCCCACCAGATGCCTCTGAGAGTCCATGACACTATTTATTTATTTATTTATTTATTTATTTATTTATTTATTTATTTTAGAGTATTTTTAGCCCGCCTTTCTCCTTGGAAAAGGACCCAAGGCGGCTTACAGTAATGAGGGCCAATATACAGACCAGTACAATTAAGACATATTCAGGTTTGAGAACAGGGAATGGAGGGACGACATTAAAGCTACAAGAGAACACGAACAGTTAAGGAGAGAGTAAACATTCCATGTAAAAGTTATGAGTGATGGAAACTAACATTGAAAACACTGTCTCAATACGAGCATACAAGGTTATAAGTGGTAATGAACACAAAGTCTATTTGATCATGTAAAGGTAGAGACCCATCTCCTGGTACCACTCCCCGCATCTGGCATTTTGTGGTACTCTCCTTTTAAGGCTAGAGATTACACATATCCCCATCACGGCTTGTCACCTGCGATGGACTTTTCCTCCAGAAATCTGCCCAGTCCCCTTTTAAAGGCAACTAGGTTGGATGCCATCACCACATTCTGTGGCAAGGGCTACAGGCATGTCAATATTTTTTGCTGAGGCACCCTAGGGATCCAGTGCTTGAAGGCATAGATTGAAGTCCAAGAGGGCCGCCCAAATACCGCCAAACTTAGGAGCCCAGCCATGAGTTATCACAGCCCTGGTGGTGGAGATGGTGTCATCTTCCTCCTACTTCAGGGTGGAGGCACCGCTGCTCTCCCACTACCTCCCAACTTCACCGGTTCCACCTTCTTTTTTGGTGGAGTGCTATAACTTTTGCTTCAACATCTTTCTTCTTGGGTGGGAGGTTGTCGTACCCTACCACTTGGACCACAGATGGGGGCTGATGCCACTTGTGCAACCTCCACCGGAGGTTGGCAGAGCAGCTGCCACATCCTCACCCTCTTCTAATGGGCCTGTTATCAGTTTTTACGGATTATTTTTGAGTCATTGCTTGGCTCGGAACCAGTGTCCAATAATTAAATGGAAATAAAATAAGGAAGCGCAAACACCGAACTGTTTATGTCTGATTTATTGAAGCCAAGCCAAAAGTAACAGTCAGTGGTCTCACCCTGGAAGTTGTGAGTGAGCCCTGATCATTTGTTCAGCATCAGTTTTTATACATGCAAAGCAATTCAAGGTTTCCCTCGATCTGCATTGGTGGGTGATTGTTCACAATTGTCCTGATGATCCAGTTTCCTGTGCCATTAAGCTGTTGATGGTCCAGATCCTTGAGTCAATGTTCCATAGATTGGTGTCCTATTGTTCAACTGGGCCCAGTCTGGCTGAGACAGGGAATGTGGAACTCCAGACAATGGGGCAATCTCCTGTTCCTCAGGCACAGTTTACCCTGGAGATAATTTATCTATTTACTGTATTTATTTTATTTTAGAGTACTTTTACTCTGCCTTTCTCCTTGGAAAAGGACCCAAGGGGACTTACAGTAATGAGGGATAATATGCAGTCCAGTACAATTAAGACATGT
The DNA here is from genome assembly GCA_029282475.1 of Phrynocephalus forsythii. Taxonomy (NCBI): domain Eukaryota; kingdom Metazoa; phylum Chordata; class Lepidosauria; order Squamata; family Agamidae; genus Phrynocephalus; species Phrynocephalus forsythii. The sequence continues at coordinate 199,576,403 of JAPFRF010000001.1, read as the reverse complement.
TCAAGTATTTGAGAACAAGGAATTGAGGGACATCTTACAGCATTAATAGACAACATTACATTAAAGCAACATGGTTACATAAGAACATAAGAACATAAGAAGAGCCATGCTGGATCAGGCCAAAGGCCCATCTAATCCAGCTTCCTGTATCTCACAGTGGCCCCACCAGATGTGTCTGGGAGCGCACGAGACTAGTTATCTGTCTTCTGATACCACTCCCCTGCATCTGGCCCGTGAAGTACCCCGGTTTTAAGCCTGGAGATTATACATCTTCATCATAGTTTGTAACCTGTGATGGACTTTTCCTCCAGGAATCTGTCCAGATACCATGACCACATCCTGTGGCAGGGAGTTCCACAGACTAACAACGCACTGGGTGAAAAAATATTTTCTTTTGTCTGTTCTTACTCTCCCAGCCCTCAATTTGAGTGGATGTCCCCTAGTTCTGGTATTTTGTGAGAGGGAGAAGAGCTTCTCTCTATCCACTTTACTCATGCCCTGCATAATTTTGTACGTCTCAATCATATCCCCCCTCAGGCGCCTTTTTCCAGACTAAAGAGCCCCAAATGTTTTAGCCTTTCCTCATAAGGGAGGTGCCCCAGCCCAGTAATCATTTTAGTCGCTCTCTTCTGCACCTTTTCCAGTTCCACTATGTCTTTCTTGAGATGCGGTGACCAGAATTGTACACAATACTCCAGGTGCGGCCTTACTATTGTTTTATATAATGGCATTACAATGTTGGCTGTTTTATTTTCAATCCCCTTTTTGATAATTCCTAGCATGGAATTGGCCTTCTTCACCGCTGCCACACATTGGGGAGACACCTTCATGGAGCTGTCCACCAACACACCAAGATCTCTTTCCTGATCCGTCACGGATAACTCAGAGCCCATGAGGTGATAGAAAAAGTTTTGATTTTTTGCCCCAATATGCATTACTTTACATTTGGCTACATTAAATCGCATTTGCCATTTTGCAGCCCATTCCCCCAGTTTGGAGAGAACCTTCTGGAGTTCTTCACAATCTTCTCTGGTTTTTACCACACGGAAAACTTTTGTGTCATCTGCAAACTTCGCCACCTCACTGTTTATCCCTGTCTCCAGGTCATTTATGAACAGATTGAAAAGCACCAGTCCCAGGACAGATCCCTGGGGCACACCGCTTTTCACTTCTCTCCATTGAGATAATTTCCCATTGACACCTATTCTTTGTTTCCTGGATCTCAACCAGTTCTCAATCCATAAGAGGACCTGCCTTCTTATCCCCTGACTGTGCAATTTTCTCAGCAGCCTTTGGTGAGGGACTGTGTCAAAAGCCTTTTGAAAATCCAGATAGACTATATCCACCGGTTCACCCAAATCCACATGCCTGTTGACCTTTTAAAAAAATTCTAAAAGATTTGTCAGACAAGACTTACCCTTACAGAAGCCATGCTGATTTTCTCTCAGCAAGGTTTGTTCTTCTATGTGTTTTAAGATTTTCTCTTGGATGAGGCTTTCCACCATCTTCCCTGGGACAGATGTAAGGTTAACTGGCCTGTGGTTATAAGTAGTCATAACACAAAGTCTATGTAAATCGCTAGATTCATATAAAATACACATGGTAGTCCATCATTCAGGGAAAGCTTGCCTGAAGAGAAAGTTCTTTGCCTATTTCCAGAAGAACAACAGAGATGAGGCAGTCCTGGCCTCTAGTGGGAGGGAGTTCCAGAGTCTGGGCACAGCAGCTGAGAAGGTCCTTTCATTGGGTTTCCATGAGACGTACCTGTGAGGGTGGTGGGATGGAGAGAAGGGCCTCTCCTGATGACCTTAACACCCGAGTCGGTTTATACAATGAGATTTGATCTTTGAGGTAGCTAGAACCCAGGTCATATAGTGCTTTGTAGGTCCTCTCATCCAGGTGTTCTGCCACTTCCTGGAGTCATATACTTCCAGTTAATTTACATTCTTAATGTATTCAAGTTCCTATAATTTACCTAGCTGGAATAAATGTTTTGGAGTCTGATTTCTCATGGTATCAGGCCGGTGCTGCCATTTTAGTGTGAGGAGTGGTTGGTTGGATGAAATGGTAGACCCAGTGTTTTCTTCCCACCTCAGATGGTGGGAAATTCTGGAGGACTCTGGGCCGGTCAGTACACAAGCCAGCCACACCGCTATTAATGTTACGTCAACATTAGTAACACATTTTATCTGAGGATTGGCCATGCTAGCTGTGGGATTTTTATTTATTTTTTTGGACCTTCTTTGGACTTGAAGTCCCAAGATGTAAACCTTTCAGGAAAAGCATTGCTAAACAAATAAACCCGCAATTATTTGTTCTGTTCTCCCCTGGGCTAACATATCCCCTTGGGTCTCAAAGGTTGGCTTTCTCAAACCTTGCTAATGAGAAGGCTTGCATGCCCCAGAACATGGCTCATGCTTCATACACCTTTAAAACCCCTAAAGAATTGTGATTTACCAAAGCAATGGAAGGAGCCGTGCTCGTTTACTTACTCATTTACATTGCTCCAGGACATCTTAGCAAACAAAGGGCCATGCTAATTAACACAAGCCAGACTGCTATTTCTCCAGCCATTTTCTTCAGCAACTAATAAATGCATTTTCCTGACGGTGATGGCAGAGTACAGGCTGGAACAAACTCATGTAATCATGGTTGTGGCGGAGTGGGTGACCTTGCTGTGGCCCTCCCGCTTTGAACTGCCCCACTAGCCAGCACGTCAATCATCTGGGCAGTGGGTGGGAGGAGTGGGGGAAGTGACACAGCCCATCACTTTGAACTGCCTCAGCAATAGAAACAGCAGTGAAGGCTGGCTCGCTCTCTCGCTCTCTCGCTCTCGAAGCGGGGTGGTGGGGTGGTTCTGCAATTGGTCCCACGGTCCGGATTCTAAACCCTGGGGGGGCGTATCCGGCCTGCAGGCCGTATTTTGAGGACCCCCTGGTCTAAAGCAAATGACCAAAGGGCTGAACAAAGCAATGTTGGTTTGACACAGTACATGAAGGCCAATTGCCTACACCTGGACTAAGCCGGCAACTGAGATAAATGGCATCTCCGATCCACAACAGTAGACCCCGCCACCACACTGGACAAACACTAAAGAAGAAGTAGAAAAAAGTTACATAGTGATAGATTGATGTGTATGCTGAGGCCAAACTCCACACTGGCCAGAATTCAAGTGCAAATTAATCCTTCGTACAGTTGCGCATACAGTGGCAACAAATTGCTCCCAATTACTGAGAGACTCATTGCATTTCTCAGGTTGTGCCCATCCAGACAGTCAGGTGTCCATCCAGGAGTGCAGTCAGCATCTTTCATATAAAAATAAGTAGCAATGAAGTATCACAGTTCACAGTATAATCCCAGTAAGACGGTTACTTCACATCCCTCTCATCGCAGTTCACGGTCCCGCTTGGGACCGGTACGAAAAAATGTTACTGCACGTCCATTGCGTGACGATGGGAGTTCATCCCGACCACTCCCCCTGAACTGGGATTTAAGCGTCATGAGCCATACCTCTCCCTGATCTCGCGAATTCTCTTATCTCGGTTCTTGTTTTGAGACTAGAGGCTGTGAAGTAAGGCTCGTCACACAATGTGCACATTCTCCAACTAGTGGGAGGTGTGCAAAGTTGCATTCTCCAGTGCAATCCCAATGGTGTAAACAATGCATCACAGAGAGGGAAGAAGGCATAAAACCTCGAACTTTGCTGCTTAACGCATGAAAGCCAAACTTATGGATAATTGAAATATCGAAAAACGGAAGGTTGGACCAAAAAAAAAAAAAGGAAAACGAAGGCAGGGAAGTACAGATGTTGTCACGAAACAAACATAATTTCGGAACGAGGAAGGATGTGAAGTAACCATCTAAGGCCGTTACTTCACGAAGTACTTCGCTTCGCAGCGGGATTGCCTTCGCTTTGAATGCGAAGCCGGTCACATGGTCTCCCTTCGCCCCCACCCCTCTTTCTCTGTCCTCACCATGCGAAATTTTAGGATCGAATCCATTACTACCTCACGTGCTCCCTTCGCATTCGGAAGCTTACTTGCAACGTCCGGTTTCTGCTTTCTTTTATTTTTTTAAAAAAAACTACCACGGCGTATCGATGCATCAATACCCGGCTGTCATTTGAGGTCAGAGGCGCACAAGCCAGCAGTCAAGCCCGGCGCTCAAAGGCCCCTGCGGTTGTCCTGAGGACTTGTGGGCGGCCATCGTGTTTCCCTGAAGCAGAGCAGCTGGGTTGGTTTTTTGGGGGGGGGGCGGGGAGAGGCTTCTCTCAGCTTCATCCAGCAGCGGCGGCACTGACACCACCTCCCCCTCCCTCTGCGCAGCCCTTCCCCATCCCTTGCCAGCGGAGGGGCTTCACATCACCCGGGACGCTTGCCCCCTCTGCTGCCCCTGCCCCGTGTACAGAAGGCAAGATCAAAAGAATGGGTTAACCGAAATATCTATGCATCGGCATTTCGGAGAAAAAGTAAGTTAAAAAAATTAAAAATATATATTAACTGGCCACACGTGACTTTGGATGTGAAGCGGGATGCGAAGCGAAGAAGATTCCCGGCCTCCGGCAGGGGAATCTCTCGCCCCGCTTGGAGCACGGTTTAGGGGGCGTGGTCGGGGTGGCGCCGAATCCAAAGAGGAGGAGCGTGCGGACTGAAGCGATTGATTCACACGGAAATTACGGCTCGCCGCGCAGCGAGAGGTTCGTGAAGTAACGGCCTAAGTCTCTAGGCAGAGAGTGTGAGACCAGATAGCCTGTATTTAGCATGGCGAAAACCTAGCACTACTGATTCCCCCTTGAAGAAGTCTCTAAATGTAGGCCATCCAGAGAGTTTTTCCCGGTCAGTTCCTCGACTGATCATACCATCCCTTGGCAATTTCAGGGATGCTGCCCTTGTGATGGAAGCCTTGCTCCAGTGAACGGAAACAACGCCACAACTTAACCTGACCTGCTCCTAGTGCTTCATCTGCTGTTGGAACTGCAGTTGAAGCTTTTTTGAGGCCTGGAAATGCTTTGTCTGTTCTTGGCAGCAAGACCAAAATGCTTTTAAAAAGGTGCGGGGTGGGAGGTGGGAGGCTGTTTTGAAAAAAAATAAGCCAGCAACCCAACTTCCTGTTCTCCCTGTTGATTAAATCACCATGCGTGGGTGAAATATCCATGTGACTCATTTCTCTCCACTTTTTCCAAAATGATCTTCTAGCTGTAGCACCGCTTTGCAAGCCAACCCGCTTCTATCAGGCATCATTTAACTAAAGAGCCATCAGGTGGTTGTGCTACTTTACTTTTCTAATACAAATATCCCATTTTTATTTGAATGTCTAATAAGGTAAGGAGAGACTTCATCACCATCCGTTTAGCTCTTTGTACTTTTCCCATTAAGCTAAGATGCTGCTCTTTTGACGACGAGAGAATTTTTCTCTTTGTGTGCCAACTGCGTGAAATGGAGAGTTTTACATTCTTAGCAGATGCATAAAATGTTTGCTTCCCCCCACACCAAAAATAAAAGGAGTTTAGCCATTAAAGCTGCCACATGTGTGGAAAAATATTGCTATACATTATGACCGTGGAACAAACAAACATAATCTGGTAATGAAAGAAGCTGCAAATTGCTGATGCAAACCTTGATTCTGAGAGAAACTATAAATAGATGGGGTTGTGAGTTCAGGCTGGATAGGACGGCATTAGAAAAATATTGCTTTACCTGAGAATTCCATATATCCCATTGTAAAGTGAAAAATACTGTAATGGAGAAATGAAACAATCTGTGCGGCTTGCATCTACTGAAATAGAATAATGGTCCATCTGTCTCTTCTAATTGCTAGTGGGTCTCTGAGATCTCAGGAGAGGTTGGGTAGCCGTATGTCCTTTATAGGGACAGTCTTCTGTTTCAAGGCATCCTCATTTGAACGGGATGCACAACATAAGCCAGAGTTGAAGAGAGAGCATAATCACAAGTGGGTGATGAAATTTCTTATCAACCTCTATTTTTGAAAGTGTCCATCAACAGGTAACGGCGCCTGCAAAGCAAATGCAGCACCAGTCCATGGATGTAACTACCACGTCATGATAAAATCAACATTTCCTATTTAAATACAGTAATACCTTGGTTCAAGAGCATTTTGCAAGACAAGCAAACATTTCTTCTAAATTTTGACTTGATCAACACGCAATGTCTTGCAATACAAGTAACTGCAGCAGGTCACATGATCACAAGTGAACCAACTGTGGCTCTCTCTCCCTCACCTTCCCCCTGGACTGTGGGGAATTATCTGGAACATTCCATCTCAGGCAAGCCTCATAAGCAGGGGGATTTTTATTTAATTTGTTTTCAACATTCTTATTGTTTCAAACCATTTCTAGTCATAGGACAGCTGATCAAGTGTGTATAGGGCTACATATTGTACTTTATTATTGTCGCATTAAAATTCAGAGTAAAATCCAGTTGTTAGACCGAAACAAAGCAGATTTCGGAGCCAGGTACCTAAACCATTGTGTGGACGTGGACTTCTAGCCAACTTCTTTTGTGAGTTTTGCCATTTTATATGTACAGTATGTGGTCTATGGGACCCTAGAACGAATCATTGGAGTTTCCATGATTTCTTATGGGGAAATTTGCTTTGATTTAAAAGTGTTTTGGTTTAGAATCATGTTTCCGGAACAAATTATGCTTGTAAACCAAGGTAGTACTGTAGTATAAATTATATAAATCAATACTATTGGTATTGAGAATGTGCTATGCAGCCATGCTTCAGATCCGTATGCTCTGGACTATGTCCTTTAACAGGGAGCACCTGCAACATGGTGGATAATAATGGAAAATCATACAATCATGAGTCTTAGAACACTCATTCATTTCCATTTGACAAAGATTTTGTATCTTTTGCAGATAAGTACTCTGAAGGTGTGTTTCGTGCAGAAGGCTGACGTTTCTGGGAAAAGAAAGAGACAGATTGAACACCTTGTCTCGCAGTTTGACCCAATTCTAATTGGTAGTCCCCAGTAGGATAGACCCAAGTCCTGAACTGTGAGTTGACACACAAACCTCAGTGATGTCTAAGATTTCACAGATATCTTTCAGTTACATATACTTAGCACAAGTCCTGGCATTTCATCTAGTTAAATGAGACTTGTAACGGATTTAGCATGATGGGACATAGTGTGATTCATAAGACTCAATATTAACTGTACATTTACAGTCTTGTCTTTACACTCTTATCTATGGAATGTAACAGTCCAGACGTAACAAGCTAGAGAGAGTTAGTAAGCTACCATTGGTTATTTCTTTCACGTGACATCTAGAAGCTTCTCGGACCAGGGAGAAGAGGAGAAGAATGTACTTATGTGGGTGAGAAACTCTTGCTTGGATTCTGCTTCAAGATGTAGTCAGTTAGATGTAGGCTTAGCTCTCTTAGGCTTGTATTTTTCATAGTATCTACTTAGTTGAGATTATCATAAGTTTTGTTATTTTTCAGGCATTTTTATATTTTTCATTGATTTTTATGAGTTGTTTTTTTCATTTTTGTAACTTAGTCTGCAGTCTCACCTGGTTTTGATCCTGATATTCTGAAGGTCCGGCTTTTCCTCTTCATCCCATCACATGATTTATTAAGTGGGTCAGGAGTTCCCACGTACAAAGCTGATTTTTTTTTTTATTTTAAAGTGCAGTTCAGCCCCCTTAGACAGCAGGTGGTGCTAGCATTTTTTAAAAAACGGACCACTTTCTGGGGGAAATTAAATCAAAGGACATCGGAAGGAGCTTCCTGTTTCTCCGAAGTTGCCTGGAAATTTTAAAAACCAGCGCCAATCAGCCGGTCAGTGCTCTGAGAAAAAAAAGAGAAAGAAACCCGGATCATCTGTGTGGTCCCATGACGTCTGCCTCCTTAAAAGGTGGATTTTTAAGCGAGGCAGAAAATTCCCTACTTCTTCGGTAAGTCAAAGAAACCTCGCTTAAAGGGGTTTTCTTTTCTTTTCTTTTCTTTCAAAAAGCCCGGTGGCCATGGGGACGGCATTTTGGGGCATGATTTATTTAGGAATTTAAACTGCTTTTAAAGGGATGTGGGACCAGGGCCTCAGAATAGTGAATAAAAGGATTTTATTATTTTGTTGCTCTCATGCTGTTTGTTTTGTTTAAAAGAACCCAAGGAACTTCAGGGAATTCTCAGTCAGCTACAACTCCTATCCCTGAGGGATTTTAATGGGGGACTGATGCCCTTTTCTTTTGAAACTTCTTTTTAAAATACAGTATGTATGTTTTTCTTTTTTTTAAAAAAAAAAATTAAGGGTCTTTCCACAATGTTGTATGTTCAATTAATAAAAATGCAATGAAACATATTTTTAAAAACATTAAATTTATACTCTGTCCCTCCCCTCCATCCATTTTGTAAGCCACCTGAGCTGGGAGAAAGGTGGGATCAAAATGAAATGAAATGAATAGATCGATTGTCCTGAATGAAGATTAACCGATCAACACTATGTTACATGTTACACTGAAGCAATGTCTTTGTCGTTGGATGTGAAACAGCTGACAGTTGTGTTCTGCCATGATGCGGGAATGACCTGCTGCAGAATCTGTGTGAAGAAGCCAATGGAAAAGAAAACCCCTTTCCATGGAATAAGCTACAGTACTATAAATAAGGTTTCCAAGGTTATGCTTAATAACAGGTAGCCAGAAGCAGGATGCATGAGCATCACCTGGAAGAACAGAACACCAGAAGCTGGCTGATTAACACTTAACTGAGTGCAACAATTGAGGGCTCCTGTCAAGGTTTTTTTGGTTCTGTAGCTCCTGTTGCCATGATTGTATAAGCACACAGTTGGACATAAAATGTGTAGCTGTGGAAAACCCCTGCAATTGGAAACAGACGGGGATGTTGACAACACTTTGGGTCTGAAACGCAAGTCCAAATCTCTTCTTCTTCTTCTTCTTCTTCTTCTTCTTCTTCTTCTTCTTCTTCTTCTTCTTCTTCTTCTTCTTCTTCTTCTTCTTCTTCTTCTTCTTCAGTCATGTCCAACTCTTCCTGACCCCATGGACCAGAGCATGCCAGGCCCTTCTGTCTTCCATTGCCTCCCGGAGTTTGGTCAAATCCATGTTGGTTGCATCGATGACACCGTCCAACCATCTCATTCTTTGTCATCACCTTTTCATTTTGTCTTCAATCTTTCCCAACATCAGGGACTTTTCCAAGGACTCCTCTCTCCTCATGAGGTGGCCAAAGTACTGGAGCCTCAGATTCAAAATTTGTCCTTCCAGTGAACATTCGGGGTTGATTTCAGGATGGATATGTTTGATCTCCTTGCAGTCCAGGGGACTCTCAAGACTCTCCTCCAGCACCACAGCTCAAAAGCATTGATTCTGCAGCAATCAGCCTTCTTTGTAGTCCAGCTCTCACTTCCATATATCTGATGAGTCACAATGGAAATAAAAAATACATAGAATTATAGAATTCAGCACTAACCTTTAACCCCCCCCCCTTAAAAGCCAGCCAGGGATACAACTCAGGGAGCCCAGTTCCCCCTCCCCCTCTCTCTCTCTCTCTTTCCCCTCCCTCCTCCTTGTCCCACGAGCACATGGCAAGACCAGTTCAAACTGTTTGGTTCCCCTGAATGGATTTTGCCAGAGGGAATCTTCTCCTTCCTTCACAGAGCTCAGGATTGGGGACTTCCCTCAGCATCAAAGTCTAACTCCGCTGCCTCTGCAAAGCCAGGACCCCCAGACCCAGACTCCTGGCTCCAAGGCCCCCTTCCCCCCTTCTTCTATCCTCCCCCCCCTTCGATTTCTTTCTCCCCCTTTCTCCCTTTCCTTCTTTCTCTCCTTTTTCCTTTGCCTCACCTTCACCCAGCCTTTTCTCTATCCCTCTCCACCCTGCCTCCACAAACCCTGGATGCTTGGGACTGTGTTGGGACTGTGATTCTACACTTCTCTGCTTTCTGGACCTGAGCCATCTTTGGGCAATAAGGGGACACTAGCATGGCTGAAGAAGATCACCCAGCGAGACTCCATTTTCTCCAAGCGGCACAGGCACGTCTACCCAGCAGATGTGCCAGAGACAGCATCACAGCCTAAGGCACACCATTGTTTCATTTCCACATCCATTCAAAGCACCGTCTGGCAGCAGAGGACTCTCCGGATTAGCTTTGCCACCTCCGTTGTGGCTTCCTTACCCCCCCCTGTGATTGTTCCGTCTCTCCGTTTACCTGTTAATTATTTTCTGATTACCCAGGCATTTGGACAATACTGGCTTCTCCCCTTTCATTGTCAATCCCTTGGACACACATTAAAGGATTAGTTTTTGCCTGATCACACCCCAACAGGGGGCATGGGCCATGGACTGTGGAACACCCAGAACCTCCCCCATGAGACTCATGGACTCACTTCATTGGTGGTCCCCAGAACACCACCCCTGACCCGGCCCAGAGGAAGCGCCACTTTGGGAAGCGGGAAAGGGAGGAAATAAAGATTGGGGGTTTCCTGTTTCGGGTGGCTGAACGCCTCACTTCTGCTTTGAGTGATCCGTTCGCCTTACCATCTTTATTAGGCCTAATAAACTGGTAATATTGCCTGGATCTCTCTGTGTTGGATTTTTTATTGGGTCTTGTAAAATCCAACAGCTTGCAGCAGGATTAGCTTGCTGCGGTCTCAACACATCACTACTGGAAAAACCATGGCTTTGACTATTCGAACCTTTGTCGGCAAAGTTATGTTTCTGCTCTTTAAGATGCTGCCTAGGTTTGTCATCGCTTTCCTCCCAAGAAGCAGGTGTCTTTTAATTTCATTGCTGCATTCACCACATCTGAGTAACTCTTAAAAATAAATTCCCCCCTCCCCCCCCCACAAAAAAGGAAGGGCAAATGCAATCTGAATTGCACGTAGAATCTGAGACATTAAATCTGCCCCACTGCTGAGTCACATCCAAGTCAAACGGCCAGTGATGGAGAGAGACAAAAAATGTTAGGAACCTCTGCCCTAGAATAAGTTCTCCATTAGAGTGTATTTCAGCTCTACCTATTATGATTTACTGATACATTAAAACTAATCTGTCATGGTAGGCTGTTCGTTATTCAAGAAAGCAAGCAATTTAATAGTTGAACAAATGGGCTTCACAATGTTTTTTGTGTGCCCGTATAACAATGCTCTGGTGTTAAATCAAAGCCTATTAAGAAAAATGTGGAAATTGTGTAGGCCTTCTCTCCTAATTATGGGCATTAACATGCTTCATAATCTCATTAGGCTAATTGCATTGCTTGAGAACAGGCCTCGTGGATGCTGCATGTGAAAAGAAAGAAATAAACTAACCGGGCGCTTGGTTCAGCCATAGAACCTTGAACTGCTGGCTTACAGAAAACTCTAATATGCATCCCGTATCATCAAACAGTGCAAAATTCATGGGTGGAGGTCTTTGGGTTTTAGTTCCTTTCAAAGAACAAAGCACAGAGGACTTTTGGCATTTTCTGGTTCTGTTCTTTTTATTTTGACAAAGGGCTGATCCCCGGAATCAAACCAATCCCAAATTCTGTGCCAAGATTATGTGTTTTACAGCAAATTTTATAATTCTGAAGTGGATAGTACAGGATATTGAAAGTTTTTTTTTTAATTTCTGGGGAAATGCCTTTTTGCTAGAAAGCACCCAAACTCATAGGAAAGGATAGCTAAAAGTTCCCCCAGAGTCCACATTTTAAATTGGCACTTAAAGTCTCAATAATTGACTCTGTGACCTTTGTAGGAGAAAGAATAAAAAACATTTCTTTACTTAAAGTTTCCTGATTTTTTTATTTTTGAGTAGCTTTACCCCACCTTTCTCCATGAAAATGGACCCAAGATGGCTTACAGTAATGAGAGATATTACACAGTTCAGTACAATTAAGACATATTCAAGCTTGAGAACAGGGAATTGAAGGGTATTTTAGAACATTAGCAGGCAACATTAAAGCTAAAAGGGTGTGCAGTCCACCCACTCAAGGCAGCCATTTACAAGAGTTATCAAACAGGCTGCACCTATTTGGGCAGGCCATGCTCCATAGTTTGCATAACTTTTGTAAAATGTAGGCTAAAATCTGGAATGGATTCCAGTCACCCTAGGAATGGGAGTCACCAGCTGCCACTGGTTCAGTGGAGAGGCGGTATGGCGTTTGAAGCCTTGAGAATCATAGAGTTGGATAAGAAGAAGGATAAGATGAGAGGCAAAGCCTGGAGAACCTTTGGGTTTAAGGTGGTATTTGGACTCATCCTTGAGCTTGGATGTCCAGGTCATTCTCTTTTTTACTGCTCACATTCTCTTGTAGCTTTAATGTAATGTTATTTATTTATACTGTAAGACAGGCTTGTCCAAACTTTGGCCCTCCTGATGTTTTGGACCACAACTCCCAAAATTCTAAGCTTAGATTGCCAATGACAAAGGACTCTGAGAGTTGTGTTCCAAAACATCTGGAGGGCCAAAGTTTGGACATGCCTGCTGTAAGATGTCCCTCAATTCCCTGTTCTCAATAATTGAACATGTCTTTATTGTACTGGACTGTATATTATCCTTTATTCTGTAATCCGCCGTGGGTCCTTTTTCCAAGGAGAAAGGTGGGGTAAAAATACTCCAAAATAAATAAAATAAAAAACTTGGTTTCTCAGCCAGCTTAGCTAGCAGGGCAACTCAGAGAAGGGGCTACACCCGGTAGGGAAGTCCCCAGTTCTTGAGTTGTCAACAGTGATGCCAGTGATCTAGAGGAGAGCCTGCCTCTTGTAGTCTAGCCTGGCCAGTGATCGCCTGTAAAGTAATAGGGTGATTAGCTGCTACTAGAGATGGGCACGAATTGAAAAAATGGCGTTTTGGTTTTTCGTTTTTGTTGAGGGGTCCGTTTCGGTTCATTTTCATTTTTTGTGAATTTTTGAAAAAAATCATTTTTGTTTATTTGTTTATTCGTTTTTCATTTTTACCCGCTTTTTGCGCAATTTTTTAAAGCATTTCCATGTGCGGGCGTCCCCCAACGCCCCAGACCAGAGGGAAAACACTAAAAAATATGATGCTGGCAGAGACACAGTATAGACTAGGTACGCAGGGAGGCTGCAAAGGCAGCGGCGGGTGTTGCCCAGGGTGCAAGGCAGCCGCAGAGTGACTGCACTGCGGGGCAGGGGAGGGTACTCACTGAGAGGTATGCATGCACGCACACAGGGAGACTACAGGACTGAAGCTAGAGAGAAATCTCTTTTTTCTCTCCCCTAAGAGCCAGGCTGCAGCCGGCAGGAACACAGAGACACACACCTGCCTGGCTGGCCTAAAGTGAAAATAACAAGTCACAGAGACAGCAATCCCACCCTAACTCCCACTGGAGACTGCAAGGAGGACAGGGGCTGCCAGAGCTTTTTATGCCCTCTGTGGCTGCCAGACCTGCCCAGTCTGCAACCTGGGCATGCTAGTGGTGGAAGTTGTCCAAGAATTTACATGATCCCATCACATGGCTTACCTCCATTTTGTGGCTGGCGACATCCATTTTGTCATCCTTAAAGGGAAAAGAAAACTACATCGCAATGGGAGAAGACAAAAACAAACGTTTTAAGGACCCCAACCCCCACTGGTAGGTATTATCAGACAGTATAAATAATTATCGCTGCATTTCTATGGATGTCCAGGGCGTTTTTTAACATTTAAAACAGCTCATTTCATTGCGCGTCGCCATTAACGAAAAAATGAAACGTAATGAACTTAATTTTCATGGTTCTGTTCTGTTCGTTCCAATTTCATCACAATGTTCGTTATTTGTTTCGTTATGTAATGAAGCGAAAAAAGTTCATTTTGTGCCCATCTCTAGCTGCTACCCATAGGCAGAGACAAAGGACAAGTTCCGTGAATTGGATAGTCAGTTCCCCTTCCTGAGGCTATGGGTTAGGGAGAGCCTGCCGGTGCATGTGTTGAGGTCCAATGTAAAAGTGTTCCGCTTATATATCGCCCCGTACCACTTCAAGAAGTCTCTGGGCAGTTTACAGTTTAATTATGCAGGCTACACATTGCCCCTGCGCCCAGCAAGCAGGGTACTCATTTTGCTGACCTCAGAAGGATGGAAGGCTGAGTCAACCATGAGCTGCCTACCAGGGACTGAACCCCAGGTTGTGAGCACAGTTTTACCTGCAATACAGGCATTTAACCACTGCACCATGTAGAAACTTGCACCCAGTTAAGTCAATTAGCTTCATGAATATAAACAGCCTGAAAGGTCTGGGTTCCACTCATGTACAGACAAAGCACCCCCTTAGTTCTCTGTGCCCCACATGACAAAAAAAGAATATAAGCTTTACTTATCCTCATAGTCAAAATATAAATGTAGAAAAAGCTATAGAAAGCTTCCAGACATTTTAAAATTCCACCCCACCCTAATTTTAGAGCATATGTTTTACCCTTTTAAGAAATAAAACTTCCATAATGAGAATCTTGAAAATGAGGTTTTAAAGAAAGCTTCCTTTCTCATAAATAGCTAATAATACACTTTTAAGCTGCCTCAACAATAAACTCAGTTATATGAAATGATAATAATTAGTCGCTACCAATGTGACAGTGCTTTATTAAAATAGCTATGGGGCCTGCTAAAATTAATGTTATTTATGTATCAGGAAGACAAGAAACAACCAAAAATTAACTAAGAGCAGGCCTCAATTTTAAAAGGCAGGAGGTTGTGTGGTTGTGTAAAGACCCAACTTCTGGAAAAGGGAGGTGGAAACAGAGAAAGTTTTGAACACAGAGGGGATGGGATAGTGGTGGAGTCCCCAGTAAAACTGTTTTTGATCAAGGTATTCCATTTTCCAAAGGCCTATTTAAAAGGAAGGTTTCATAGCACTTAAACCACTCTCTGGGCAGTTTATAGTTCAGTTATGCAAGCTACACATTGCCTCAGCCCACCCCACTCAGCGAACTGGGGGACTCAGTTTACTAACTTTGGAAGGATGGAAGTTCAAGTCAACCTTGATTCTACCTGAGCCCAGGATCGAATTCAGGTACACTTGAAGCTCAGCGATCAGAGCACGTTTTAAGCCAACTTCTCCAATAGTTCTCAACCTGTCCTGCCTTTATGTTACACCAAGTGCTTTATTGAATAACCTGACATTGGGAACAACCACAACCAAGGAAAATAATAATGATGATTCTATCTGCAAAATGCACCATCATCCATTTACAGGAAGACACGGGGAATGATGGAGAGCAGCTTCTTAGGCTCAGTGGACTAAGGCTTCCGAACACTGTTGGCTGCAAAATCGGCAGCTCGGCGGTTCGAATCCCGGGTTGCCACGCAGCGGAGTGAGCTCCCGCTGATAACCCCAGCTCCTGCCAACCTAGCAGTTCGAAAGCATGTCAATGCAAGTAGATAAATAGGTACCGCCATAAAAAGCGGGAAGGTAAAACAGTGTTTCCTTGCAGCCATTCCGGCCACGTGGCCATGGACTTGCACAACACTGGCTCTTCGGCTTGAATACGGAGATCAGCACCGCCCCTAGAGTCGGAACATGTGCGGGGGAAACCTTTACCTTTTTTACCTCTGTGGCCCATTGCTGGTACGGGGAACGCCAACGACTTATACAAGCTCCTAAAACAAGCCCCTTGTGCAGCTTCATTTGTAGGAAGAAAGGAAAATGCCGGAGCTTGTGTCTATAGCACTGCTCTATCTAATCTGTCCCTGTGCTGACTGGCAATGATCCTCCAGGCTTTTCAGGGCAGAAACAGAACTGATAGTATTTAGAAAAGGAGTTTTCATAGCATCCTATCACAAGGTCTCTGCGGAGCTTGCATTTTTGTCTGGCGATTGTTCGTGAGCAGGAATTCATTTGGGAATCAATTGCACAGACACAAAAATCTGAGAGTACCAGATGAAATAATCCAGTTGTGCAAGGCTATCAACTCATGGGCTCTGAGTTATCCGTGACGGATCAGGAAAGAGATCTTGGTGTGTTGGTGGACAGCTCCATGAAGGTGTCTCCCCAATGTGTGGCAGCAGTGAAGAAGGCCAATTCCATGCTAGGGATTATCAAAAAGGGGACTGAAAATAAAACAGCCAACATTATAATGCCGTTATACAAAACAATAGTAAGGCCCCACCTGGAGTATTGTGTACAATTCTGGTCACCGCATCTCAAGAAAGACATAGTGGAACTGGAAAAGGTGCAGAAGAGAGCGACTAAAATGATTACTGGGCTGGGGCACCTCCCTTATGAAGAAAGGCTAAAACAATTGGGCCTCTTTAGTCTGGAAAAAGGCGCTTGAGGGGGTATATGATTGAGACATACAAAATAATGCAGGGTATGAGTAAAGTGGATAGAGGGAAGCTCTTCTCCCTCTCTCAAAATACCAGAACTAGGGGACATACACTCAAATTGAGTGCTGGGAGAGTAAGAACTGACAAAAGAAAATATTTTTTCACCCAGCGCGTTGTAAGTCTATGGAACTCCCTGCCACAGCATGTGGTGATGGCATCTGGCCTGGATGCCTTTCAAAAGGGGATTGGACAGATTCCTAGAGGAAAAGTCCATCACGGGTTACAAACCATGATGGAGATGTGTAATCTCTAGGCTTTAAACCAGGGTACTTCAAGGGCCAGATGCAGGGGAGTGGTATCAGGAGACAGATATCTAGTCTCATGCGCTCCCAAACGCATCTGGTGGGGCCGCTGTGAGATACAGGAAGCTGGACTAGATGGGCCTTTGGCCTGATCCAGCATAGCTCTTTTTATGTTCTTATGTTCTTAAGGCACAGTGGTGGTGATGTTGCCACCAAAAGGAAAATGCTACTGATTAAAGCCAAATTGTCACTGATTGAAGTGATTTTTGTGGTGCCTGTGACACATGCCACCCTGCTTCTAATCTCCCAAAGTCAAAAAGTCACAAGGTAGTGTGGCATGCAAATGGCTGTCTTTTAGGCCTGGTCTTGCCATCTGTATTTGGGGAAGTAATAGCACTGGCCCTAACCAACCTCACAGGGTTGTCTCAAAGGATGTTTGTGAAGCCATTAGAACACCAAGCAGGTGCTCTTGTTCTCACTTTGTGGTTCTTTTATTCTTGTCTAGTTTTCCAATTCTGGAAAAGAAAAAAGGTTTGAATAAGAATCCAGAGGGAAACAGCTGAGATAAAATATATTTTATTTTATTTTATTCAGCTCTATGCCACCCACACTACCTGAAGGTCTCTGTGTGGCTTACAATATTTTACAATTCAACCAAAAAAAAAAAGTTAAAAATAGGATACCCTAAAAAATATATCCACATGCTGGACATTCATATCAACAGATTAAATATCATCCAAGAAAATGTCACATACAATGCATTCAAGATGTCTTTTTACCTCTCTAGCTCTATGTCTACAAAAATAATCCGGGCCTTCTCCTTAGCCAGACTGAATGTGCTCCCTTCCAAACTTTTGGATGGGAAATTTCAAAATATCCCTTACCCAGAGAGGCTATGTCCTTGCAATAATAGCCAAATTGAGTCTGTGACCCATGTTCTTTTATGCTGCTCCTTTTATCAAGAACTATGCAAGGAGCTTATACATCCTATTATTTGCAAACATCCTGGGATACCTACCAACTACTATGCTAAGCTACTCCTTTCAGATAGGTCCCCTCAGATCACAAATTGTGTTGCCAGGTTTTGCTACGCTGCTGTGATCAAACGTAGATGTATAACTGATGGAGGTTTGAGCTCTCCTAATTATATATAGTTTTACCCATAAATGGTCTTTTTTTTTACAAGCTCTGTATTTTCCAGTAATATATTTTATCATATTATATTTTATCATATTATATTTTATCATATTATATTTTTATTCTATTGCAATTTTTGTATTATGTGTGATTTGGTTAATAACCGTAAATAAACATTCATTCAATATCATCCAAGGTTTTAATGTCGTTACCAAATGTAATAAACATGCTGTAATCCACTGTTATGTTCCTTCACAACTACCAGGCCCGTATTTTCAGAGCGAGGCTCAAAGGTAAAGCCTACCATTCTCAACATTACCGCATGCTGTTCCTTTAATCATGTTGCTGTCCTTGTCTGCTGTGTGCCTTCTCTGTGTTTATTGACAAGGCCTACCGTACATTCACTAAACTTGACACCTCTGCTCCTCTTGCGCTCACCAGACACTAGATTATACCTGTACTGACTGAAGAGGAGGCAGAAGAGAACTATTAAATAATGTTGAAAGCAAAGCACCAGCTTGTGTCTTTCAAAGATTTAAGAGGCCCAACCTGTCTTAAATGGAGTCCTTTGATACCTTCAGCTGCCAAGAATTGCTGTTTTTAGACCTTTAAAAAAAAGGAAGAAGAAGAAAGCACAGTGGAGCATTAATCGTTGGCTTACATTAAACATATGGCAGATCTAAACTTAACACTCATCCAAAAATGGGCAGCAAGACAGGGTACATCATTGATTAAAAGACACCAAACGGATGTTTGATCTATTATTTAATCCATGTTATGTTGAACCAGATGGTCATTTTAAATATCAAAACCTTACAAAACGGTAAGGGAAAGGAAGCAAGGAATATCTGAACATCACGGATATTCATTCAAAAAGTAAAAAAGGACATTTCAGCACCTGAATGACTAACTGCTATAGCTTTAAGTAGGTTCTTTTGTGAAACATTGTCCACTTCTTCACATATATGAGTTAGAAGACAGAAACTACACAGTAAAACATTCATGCGGGCCTCTAAGACAGTGGTTCCCAATTTTGAATCCCCAAATGGTCTTGGAGTAAAACTCCCAGAGGCCTTCACCACTAGGGCCCCTATCCCACATTCCTTTAAATGCAGATTAAATTTGCAGATTAACCATATCCAAAAATGCCGTCCCCACGGCTACTGGGCTTTTTGAAAAAGAAAAAGAAAAAAAAGAAAACCCTGTAACGCCCCCTTAAGCGAGGTTTCCAAGACTTACCAGAGAGGTAGTGTAGCCTTTTAGGGGCTTACATCCACTGCAAAATACTTTACGGGAACATTGGCCGCTTGGGGTGAGTCAGGAATTCAATACGAAACCAGATTTTTAAGTAAAAAGGAGAAAGAGTTTATTGGGCAAGTAGCAATGCCACAGGCATTCAGCGGAATACTTTCACAAAGGCTGAAGCAAGAATACATTCAAATCATACATGTTAAATACCATTCGTTCCTCCACCCCCCAATACATCATAACTGACCACGAGTCTAAGCGTTAGCCACTCAGGAGTGGGGACTGACATGCGCAGAAGCTGTTCTCTAGCATAGGCCTCTATTGTGTTGTTATCTGGTATACTTTGCAACATACTGAGGCTGAACAGACAATAGCATTTTGTGCTGGAAAATGGAAACTTAGAGCGAGGCACATAACAAGAACATTTGCAGATACATTTTGAAGCTTTTGGCCATAATCTTCCCATGAGAGCTAACTTCTGCTTAGACTGCAATTTGAATCTATTGACACAGATATTTTATAAAGCATTCCTGGTTAGCATAAGAGAAGCCATTTTAAGACCCTTCCCTACATCTTCCCCCTGTGATTCAAGGACACTCAGGAACTGAGTCGTCCCAAGGAAGTTTCTTGGAAATTGGGGCCTTTTCATAAGCTTGCATAAGAGTAATAATATTCGGATTAGTCACATGAGTAGCTAATTTCTACACAGAAGTTCTGAATAAATGCAGCATACCAAAGCAATAAAGAGACCCTTTAAGGTATCAGAGGTAAACCGTTCTAAATTTCCATAGCCAATTGGATTGACAGTCTTACCTGCTAGGGTCAATTTATTTAGCAGCAATAAATGAAACATGAATAAGTGAATCCCCATATTCACACAATAATTAGAGCTCATATATTCCTTTTGTCCCTTAGACATGTTCACATGATTAAGTGTATACCTTTCGTGAACAAAAAGGCATAACCTAGAGCAACCAAAAACTATTGGGTTTGATATGGCATTGAAAGTCAGTGGCAGGGCTAAGGCATGTAAGGCTAAGGCAGAATGGTGGTTTGTAATTGCAAACAAGGCATAAAACGCAGGCTAACAAAAGCAGGCAGGCTGAGCCTGACTGTGGGAAGAAAGGTAAGCTGTTTGAGTCAGGACAACCTTACCTACAGGGTCAATTTTAGGCAGGAGTTCATGAGATAGAACTTGCCACAATGTCATCTGGAGCTAATGTTGTAGATCCATTTACACACACACAATACTCTGAGGGTCCTATGTGATCCCTCTATCCACTGGGCTTGTACACATGAACCCTGAAAAAGGGGTTCTGCCCTTTTCCTGTGGGACAACTGGTTTTTCTGTAGTTAATAGTCTGATTCAAAGTCTCTGATAGCTGTACTCCAGTTTGTGAGGAAACAGCCTAACGGAGTGGGGGTTTTGCTATTGCTAACCCACATAGTGTCTCTGAATTCGCACCTGCTTCTAGAACAATATATTCACACACACATTCGCACGACCATGGGAAAGCTCACTCCCGGCCCTTCTTTCACGCAAACCATTCGTTGAATTCAGAGACTACTCAAATTCCCAACATTTCATATTTCCCGTCCGCCCAACCTAGTCTTTGCCCCTGCCTGAGGGGGATTCTAAGCCCTAAATCTATTCCCCATGTGTATGTGTGTTTGCTTGATAGTAGAGGCGAACGCCTCGTTGCTTTTTACAGAAGAGAAAATACAAGTTAACTTTTCAAAGAAATAGCTTGAGAATAGAGGCTTGCACCTCTGTGCTGTGACAGAATAGAGAATACAATTCAAAGCAATACCAAATGCAAATTCAACTTCAATATCAATGCAATTTCAAAGTAATGCAATCTTCAAATCAGATAATCAAATTCAATTTCAGATCAGATACCAAATTCAGAGTAGGGCAGGCCTAGGAGTTATCTTTGGTTCTTCACATCCCCGTGGGGATGATCTTAGAAACTCAAACCCTTCACTCACTTTTACATAGAGAAGATCTTGGAGTTGTCTTGACTTAGGCAGTCTCAAACCCCTCACTTCCTTTACATAGAGAAGATCTTGGAGTTGTCTTGACTTAGGCAGTCTCAAACCCCTCACTTCCTTTACATAGAGAAGATCTTGGAGTTGTCTTGACTTAGGCAGTCTCAAACCCCTCACTTCCTTTAGGTGTGGGAAAGGTCTTGGTGTTATCTTGATTCCGGTGACGGAATCTCAAACCCTCACTTTCCCAAATGGGGGTGCGACCCCCTGAACTTATCGTGAACTTATCAAAAAGGAGCCCTACTCCTGTGTGTGTGTGTGTGTGTTTCCCCAGTGCACTCACCAAATGCTCTGCAGAGACTTGTCCCACGAGGTCGACCGTCTTTCTCCCCAGGCGCGACCACCAGAGCTGTTAAATATCAGGTCCTTCCAAAAGTGGAAGGGTGCGCACTGACCGGGTTCAGCCCACGGCAAGCCGCGTGGCCATGCCTGGTCTGGTCCTGCTCACCACCAGAGGGCACGAATTCCCCGGCATCTCCACCAAGAAATGTAGCCTTTTAGGGGCTTACATCCACTGCAAAATACTTCACAGGAACATTGGCCGCTTGGGGTGAGTCAGGAATTCAATACGAAACCAGATTTTTAAGTAAAAAGGAGAAAGAGTTTATTGGGCAAGTAGCAATGCCACAGGCATTCAGCGGAATACTTTCACAAAGGCTGAAGCAAGAATACATTCAAATCATACATGTTAAATACCATTCGTTCCTCCACCCCCCAATACATCATAACTGACCACGAGTCTAAGCGTTAGCCACTCAGGAGTGGGGACTGACATGCGCAGAAGCTGTTCTCTAGCATAGGCCTCTATTGTGTTGTTATCTGGTATACTTTGCAACATACTGAGGCTGAACAGACAATAGCATTTTGTGCTGGGAAATGGAAACTTAGAGCGAGGCACATAACAAGAACATTTGCAGATACATTTTGAAGCTTTTGGCCATAATCTTCCCATGAGAGCTAACTTCTGCTTAGACTGCAATTTGAATCTATTGACACAGATATTTTATAAAGCATTCCTGGTTAGCATAAGAGACGCCATTTTAAGACCCTTCCCTACAGTAGAGAATTTTTTGCCTCGCTTAAAAAACCCACCTTTTAAGGAGACAGACCTCGTGGGACCACACAGATGATCCAGTTTTCTTCTTTTTTTTCTCATAGTGCCGACCGGCTGTTCCTGGGGCCAATTGGGCACCGTTCCCCACCCCACTTTCCCCCACCCTCCTAGAGTCAGGCAGCTGGTCTTTTTTTAAATCCTAGCACCACCTGCTGGCCATGGGGCTGAAATGCACTTTAAAAAAAAGCCTTTGTGTGTGGGAACTGCTATCCCACATCTTCAGTCATGTGACAGGGGGAAGAGGAAAAGCCGGACCTTCCGAAGATCAGGATCTTCCCCAGGTGAGATAGCAGCCTAAGGTGGAGCCAGGATTTATGGGAGTTGTGGTCCAAGAACAACCACTACACAACACTGGATCAAAGGATATTTGGACAACCACCTGGAAGATATCCTTTCATTTGTATTCCTGCATGGAGCAAGGGGTATGAGTAAAGTGGATAGAGGGATGCTCTTCTTCCTCTCACAAAATATAGAACTAGAGGACATCCACTCAAATGGAGGGCTGGGAGAGTGAGAACAGACAAAAGAATTTTTTTTTTTACCCAGCATGTTGTTAGTCTGTGGAACTCCTTGCCACAGGATGTGGTGATGGCATCTGACCTGGATGCCTTCAAAAGAGGATTGAACAGATTCCTGGAGGAAAGGTCCATCACAGGTTAGAAACCATGATGGAGATGTGTAATCTCCAGACTTAAAACCAGGGTACTTCAAGGATCAGATGCAGGGGAGTGGTATCAGGAGACAGAGATCTAGTCTCGTGCGCTCCCGGACACATTTAGTGGGGCCACTGTGAGATACAGGAAGCTGGACTAGATGGGCCTTTGGCCTGATCCAGCATGGCTCTTCTTATGTTCTTATGCTAGAGTTAACTCACTGAGCTCTCCAGACAGCCTGATTCACTCTGCTATTGAGGCAACTAGGTGCTGTCTACAAGTTTATTCCTGAGCTGATTAAATCAGAAACGAGTGAGACCAAAGGGTGGATATTTGTGATGTCACAAAGCAGGCCAGGCCCCGAAGGAAGCCAACACAAAAGCAAATATGCTTCTTTTGAACCGCCCCTTTAAACCTGAGCTCCTCACTGGGATTCAGTCTGGATGTCTCTTGTCCTTAGTATATGCAGATGGGTAGAAATGTACACAGTCTCTTTATAAAGGCTGCTTGCACAGCTACTCCAATGGAAGACAACTGCAGGGCTTTTGCAACTATTCTCCACAACAGTGGTACCTACCTTGTATAAAGGAATTAATTCATTCCAAATGAAATTCTGTTAAACAAATTTTTCTTTATACAAATTTCCCATAGGAATGCATTGAAAATGGAGTAATCCCTAATCACGACCATTTTTATATTGTATGGATTCGCCCCATAGGCAATTATGTTAAGTAAATTTCCCCTATCTCTGAATTTTTTTAATGTTGTACAGATCTTATGTTATACAAACCGTTTGTTATACAAGGGCCCACTGTATTCTGCTTCCTGGTCAGTGCAATGGAAGTTGCAGGAATCTTGTGTGCATCAATAATTTTTTTAATGAGTTTATGGGTTGCAGAATGTTGCCTTAAAATATGAAAACTGCTTTTAAAAAGGTGCTTTGGATGTGTATTAAAAGTGAAAGTACAATCGAAAGAACTATAGTTCAGGAGATAGTTTGTATTACAGTACAGTTTGTTTTGGAACAAAGCTACTGATAACAAGGCAGAAGTAACTACTGGTTTTCATGAGAAACAGTAAACAGCAGAATGATGTAGTGAAGAGGGACAAGGGGGGAATGGAGTCCATTTTAAAATGCTGCTGGTCTTGTACCTATAATAGCAATTAATAAAGTGGTGCTGCTTAAGATATGTGGAAACCTGTGAAAGGCAAATAAAAAAACATCATCTACAACAGACATTTTTGCAAAATGTGGTACTAAAGGAGGAAAAAAATGGATGCTATTTTAAGCTATTTTTATCTTGATAAGCAAGTCGAGAAGAGAAAAGGCATCATTTGTTTTATAAGCCCTTAGCCATGAATCTGTAAAGGAAGGAAGGGTAAAATTTTATGTTAGCTGCCTAGATGCCCTAAGCACATCTGTTCCCGCCTGATTTCAGAAGCTAAGCAGGGTCGGCCCTGGTTAGTACTTGGATGGGAGACCACCAGGGAATACCAGGTGCTGTTGGCGCCTGGAGTAGGAACTTGAACTGGCAAGCCACTTCAGTATTCCTGCCAAGAAAACTCCATGGACATGGAGTCACGAAGAGTCGGTCACAACTGTAACGACACAACGCACACACAAAATTTTATTCTCTACAACAACCACAACTGCCTTTGAACTGTGGAGCTGGAGGGAATTGAACCCCCAACCTCTGGTTCCTTAGCAAGAGATGTAAGCCACTGAGCTACTCTGCAGTTCTACTATCATCTAATGATGGTAAAATAAATAGCAAGAAGCCACTGCCCAGGTGGATTACTATATACAGTGGTCCCCTGCCTGTTTGCAGTTCATATACTGCGGTCCCACTATATTGCGGGACTGCAATCTATGAAAGAAAGACCCCCTGGGGTAAGGGGGAAGGCCTGTTTCAGGCCTCCTGTACTTACCCCAGAATTGGCACTGTCCCGAATGAGCCTGTAAAGGCCTTCCCGGGCCTTCTGGAGCCCTGAAAATGGCTTCCCTGTGAACTGAAAGTCACTTCTGGTTCACAGAAAATAAGTTCTGAGGCCTCCAAGGGCCTGTCGGAGGCCTCAGAAATGATTTTTGGCAACCTTGATGTTGCTTCTGGTTCACAGTGAGGCCCTTTTGGGGCCTCCAGAAGGCCCAGGAAGGCCTGTTCGAGGCAGTGCCAGGCTGGGGGTAAATACAAGGGCCCCCAGCTAAGGCCCCAGGCCCACCCCGATCTGCATCTGCAAATCACGGATTTTCAATTATCACGGGTCGCATCAGGTCCCTAACCCCCGCTATAGGTGGGGGGTCACTGTATACCCTTTGCTAGGGTAACAATGAGGTTTATATGGCCTTGGGTGGTTACTAATAAGTTATCCCACCAGCAATGTGCTGGCCTTGCCAATATGTCAGGCTGTTTTTACTTTGGCTAGATTATAAATGCAGCGTTAGGGTTTTAAAGCTAGGGTTGAAAATTATAGTGTCATTGCCTGAATTAATGCAACAGTGAAGACATTTACAGTAAGATACCCAAATGAATTTGGAAATGTTTGTAACTGATTGTCCAGTTTCATTTTGGCATTAATCCTTCTTGGAACAATGCTATGACCAATCAGGCTATATCTGTTTAGGAATTCTGATGTCTTTATCAGGTTCGTTTCATGGGAAAAACAATATTGTTGAGGCCTGGCTGTATAGTTATTCAGAAAGAATAAGTTTTCTTGAACATATTTTGGTAAACTTAAGGAAATACTGATGGAAATCCTGTTGCATGATGTAAGCGGAGTTGTAAGTTTCAGTCTGTTCCTCATCAGGAAATAAAAAGGCCCCACCAAGTTTCCAAATGATTCTCAGCAAAGGAACCAAATAAAACTTAACTGAAACAACACACAATTTGGATCAGCCCATTATAGCTTTAATTGCACCCTGGATGAGTTGTGACTACCGTGTTTCCCTGAAAATAAGACAGTGTCTTATATTAATTTTTGCTCTCAAAGATGCGCTAGGTCTTATTTTCAGGGGATGTCTTATTTTTCCATGAAGAAGAATATAGTACAAATTTATTGTTATCTTATTATCAGGGAGGCCTTATTTTTGGGGGATGCTTTATATTTCAGTGAGAGGCAAAACTGTAAGTGGGTCTTATTTTTTTGGGGGGGATGTCTTATTTTCGGGGAAACAGGGTATGTGCAACCACTTCTGACCCTCCACTTTTGTGTAATCCCTTCCTGGTATATTCTAAGGCAGGCATGTCTAAACTTCGGCTGTCCAGATGTTTTGGAACGCAACTTCCACAGTCCTTTGCCATTGGCAATCTAAGCTTAGAATTCTGGGAGTTGTGGTCCAAAACATCAGGAGGGCCAAAGTTTGGAGATGCCTGTTCTAAGGCATTTTATTTATTTATTTATTTTTGAACTTGTATCCTGCCCATCTTCCCGAGGGAACTCTGGGCGGCTTACAGCGAGCTGACCATTGCAGCAAATTGTACAATACATTAAACAACAACAATACAGTCACAATATAAACAAACAAGTAAAACTTTAAAACACAAGCAGCACCCTTAGCTAGAGCGATATGATCGCAACAACAACTTACAGTACTAATTAGTATAAGCAGCAAATAGCAGCAGATGGCGGAGAGATAAATAAATAAATAAATAAACAAACTATAGTGTCAAATTAAGCAAGGTCACCAAAGGCCTCGCAGAAGAGTAGAGTTTTTAAAGCTCCGCGGAAGGCCAGCAGGGACTCTGCAGAGCGCACTTCGCTAGGAAGGGAGTTCCACAACGAGGGGGCTGCCACCGAGAAGGCCCGGTTACGGGTGGTTACGGGCCTCTCTAGGGGGGACGACCCTCAGCGCGTGCACTTGCGACTGCCGAACTGGACGGGCCGAGGTTGATCGCTGGGCGATACACTCTGTCAGGTAGACCGGACCCAAGCCATGGAGGGTTTTATAAACTAACACCAAGACCTTGAATCTGATCCGGTATGCAATGGGCAACCAGTGCATATAACATGGATGCATTGTCTAGCATGCTCTGTTGCCATGGGAACCTTCCGTTTTAAGCCTCTTCCTTGCCTCCCATTTAGTCAACTTCACATAGCTATTTGCTGCTCAGTTTTTCCTGCTTGTTAGTTTGCTTTGAATATTAATAGATTGTCCCAATATTCCCCTTTATTCAGAATGAGTTTTTTAAAAATCTCCTGGCCTTTTTTGTTAGACTAAAATTGTAAAAATATGGAGCTGTGAGTTCTTTTATTTTAAAACAAGGAAAAGCTGCATGGGCCAAAGGCAAGGGTAAGTGGTACTGCTTTTGGACTTAAGAACAACTGCTTCTGCCTGCTACTACTACGGCAATGATGATGATTCAGACATAAACTAGCTTTGAACCTTGTACGGCTGGGTAGCTCAGTAGTTTAGGTATTCTGTTGTGGAACCAGAGATTGGGGGTTGGAGTCGCATTTGAATCCATGGTGACAACAGGATACCTCTGCTCATCTCTCACTGTAGAATCATGAGTTGGAGGATGCCTGTAAGGCCACAGAGTCCAACCTCTTGCTCAATGGAGGAATCCAAATGATTCTACAGTGATGTAGGAATCACTGCAGAATCATAGAGTCATAGACTCATTGACTTGGAAAGCACCTATAAGGACCTCTAACCCCCTGCTCAATGCAGGAATCCACATGGTTGTTCAATTTTCTCTCCTTTCCAACAGACGTTCCTCAGACACCTTAGAGAATAACAAAGACCTGATGTTGCAATCAAGACGCAACACATTGGTGGGGTTGAAGCAAAATGCTCTGAGTCCGCCTTCTCCAGGTAGCCCAAAGCCTTTTATTAGATACAGTAAACAAGGTTGGGTCATAAATCATTGGCAGTAGGGAAGAGAGATGAAGGCTCTTTGGTCACGTCCGGTTCCAGAGCAGTGGACGCCTTGGTGCCTAATCTCTTGATGGTACCTGTTTGCCTGCTGAAGGCAGATCTTTGCTTGCACTCGGGGTCATCTAGAGTTCGCTATGACCCTGGCTTCCATACTGGGTCCCAGTGTGTTGTTAGTCTGTGGGACTCCCTGCCACAGGATGTGGTGATTGCATCTGGCCTGGGTGCCTTCAAAAGGGGATTGGACAGATTCCTGGAGGAAAAGTCCATCACAGGTGACAAACCATGATGGAGATGTGTCATCTCCAGGCTTAAAACCAGGGTCCTTCAAGGGCCAGATGCAGGGGAGTGGTATCAGGAGACAGATATCTAGTCTCGTGCACTCCCGGATGCATTTAGTGGGGCCCCTGTGAGATACACGAAGCTAGACTAGATGGGCCTTTGGCCTGATCCAGCATGGCTCTTCTTATGTTCTTATGTTCCTTGGGGTCCCAGGGTGCCTGAACCTCAAAGTGGGCCTACTCCAACCTTATCCATCCATGCTGGCTGATTGAGTATGGGGAAGATGAAGTTAAAAAAAGTAATTGTTCCTGCTACTGGGCTAGTTGATGCATCTCCTTGTCCCAAGCTGATCTGTAAAACCCAAATGGGGCTTCTGTTTGTCTTATATAAATCTAACAAACAAACAAACAAACAAACAACATTCTGTCAAAGCAGAATGAAATCTACAAGAGAAAGAGCAACAGGAGGTTTGGGTTTACAGTTACATCTTCTGTCCATGCTGGAAGAGGAAAACAAAAAAGTTCTATCAGCTGCTTAACTGTGGAAATTTAATCCTAGGTTTAGCTTTCATAATATTTGTCCTGGTAAAGCTATTCATTGCTTAAAGGAAGAATGGGAAGACGGGAAAGAAGAGAAGGCCACCTCCATAATTTTGTTTCTGTTAGAGATATTGTGTCCTCTAAAATAGGGAGGGAAATGATTGATACCAAGGATGGTAACTCAGTTTTACACCACTGTATCTTCCATCCATCTTGTGACACTTATCCAAGGCAAATAAAACATCAGAATAATTTTCCAGGAGAGGGTTTCTCTTCTCTGAAGTTACACATTATGGCAGCTGCCGCTTTTTTGAAATTAGAAAGAGCCGTATTCTTTTGCAAAGTGAATTACATTTTCATGAATTTTGATTGTGATTTTTTTTTTTTTTTTTTTTGCCAGAGCTTCTGATTGCTAGGCAACTGGCCTTGGGGATGAAACAGAGAAGCTGCCTTTCTCTTTGGAAACCAGCTCTTTTTGGCTGTAGATGCGATAGAGATAATCCAGTGGGGTTAACTTTAAGTGCCAGTCTACATGCGGTACATATGAGGTGCTGCATGGAGGTCAGAGATGTTTTGGATCATATATGGCGGTTACTTCTGTGACGACACCTCCCTTTTAAACGTGTGATTGTGGCAAAAATGTAAAGTGTAGGGAACCAGCTTATTAATCTTCACAGGATCCACTTGGTAATGCTGCCACCTTTTAAATCATCGCCTTATGAATTGGGACAGACTCAGATGTATAATATAAAAAACTTGAAGTTTATTGAGAAAATAAATAAATACAATAATGTCTGAAGTTGGTATGCGTTGCCTTAAACATAAAATAGATTAAATCAACTCTTCCAGCCTCCCTGTCTTTAATAACCAGTAAACAGTAAAGCCCTCACACATAACGTGCCTGACTGAACTCTAACAGAGCTGTGCTCTCCCCCAGCACTCACTCTCAACAACCTTTAACTTTCAACAACTGACTCTCTCACAGACCAGGCTCCACCCCTTTTATACCATACAATCCCCCGCCCTCCTGCTGGGATTGGCTGATGATTTACATATGCATTTCTCTTGCTTCCAGGGTGTTGTCACAACTTCACGTCCATTTTGTCTCTCTAAGTGTTGCGCTTTGGAGCAGTACAAAAAAATCTTACTTCACATCTGTCACGCAACAGCTGAAATTTGTCTTGACCACGCCCCCAGAACAGGTGCTAAGTGAGACAAATCTGTACCTGGCGCTGGGGTAGGGTATTTCCTTGTCATGGTTTGTTCCCAGTTTCTGTTCTAAGACAAGACACTGTGAGGCAACAACTGTCATGCAACAAAACATTGTTTCTCTCAGAAAACTGTGTCCCAGATACTGGGTTGGGTGTTACGTTCAAAGTGCCCACCCACCCTAGATGATCACCACCCCGTTGCCTTCCTCCATTAAATACCAATAAAACAAACCAAACTTCAAAGCCACGCAAGAGGGACACCAGACACACAATTAATTGTTTAGCAAGCAAAAGGAATAAAGAACAAAGAAATCCCGAAGGCTATCACCTGGAACATTCCAATGCAGCCATGTGGAGAAAGTGAAAGCTAGCCAGACAAGCCGCAGACTCCTTCCCTGCCTGCAAAGATTTTGACTTTTCAGAAGCAAAATATCGAAAAAGAATTTTTAAGCCTCCCCCCCAAAAAAAGGAAAAAGGAAGCTAGACAAATTCAGTGTTTGTCATGGTACAAGACCATGAGGTAACACTTGTCATGAGACAAGTTATCATGACCATGGGAACACTGAAAGAGGGACAAAACCACGTGATCGTGACCAACGCTGACACAGTACAAAACTAGTCGCGGAAAAAGAAGGACATGAAGTAACCGCCTCAGTTGGAAAAGGCTTGTTTTGGGGGAGGTGCATCTCCATCTAAAACTAGCTTTCTAGCTCTGGGCCCAGGGCTGGACTGTTCATAATCTCCTGTCCTATTTATCCCCAGATGGGTTATTTGGTGCTGGAGCTGCCGAAAAAGTGAACAGGCTGTATCAAGAGGGGGATAGCACCAAGACTACAGGACCCTATACTGCCCTAGTGAGGCCACATTTGGAATACAGTGTCCAGTTCTGGTCACCACAACACAAACAAGACACAGAGGCCCTAGAAAAACTGCAGAGAAGAGGAACAAAGATGATAAGGGGACTGGAGGCTAAATCGTATAAAGAACGACTAAAAGAACTGGGCATGTTTATACTGTACTGGCAAAGAGAAGACTGAGGGGAGACATGATAGCAGTCTTCCACTACCTGAAGGGTTGCAACAGAGTAGAGGGCATTGATTTATTCTCAGTTGCACCTGAGGGTATGACAAGAACCAATGGGTGGAAACTCATTAGAGGGAGAGCCAAGCTGGAACTCAGGAGAAATTACCTGACAGTGAGAGATAGGGATGGGCACCTTACAAAAAATGACACCCTATTTCGTTGTTTCATAAGCTTAAGAAACCTTACGAAATGAAATGAAACAGCAAACAGTGTGTTATCAAGAAATGAAACAAAACACCATTTTTTGTTTCAGAAATGAAATTATTCATCCTAGCCTCTTGATCCAGATTAATTTGTTTTCATTCCTTCCTGTGCCTCAGCTGTTGAGATAGTTTATCTCCGATCTTGATCTGCCTAAAGCTAGCCAGGAGCTGAGCTCTTCCTTTTCCTAGCTGTGTCTGAAAGTTAATTTAAACTGATTATTTTCCTTTCCTTTTTAGTAGGACTGTGGAGGTTATTTTTTTATATTTTCCTTCCTTGCCATGCCGCCGATCAGCTGTTGAGCTTATCTGCGCAATATCTCCATGCAGCAGCTAGCCATTAACTTTCTAGCTAGTTTCTTTACAGAGGGTTCTTTGCTTAGAAACAAGTTGATTGGAAGGTTTGAGGGTCTTTGATTTAGGGCAGTGGGGTCACTGTTAAATTAAAAAAAGCTCTCCATTATTTATAGCCTAATGAAGTGTTACATTTAATTTTGTTTTGTGACAAAAACTCTTGTTAAAAATTCATTATTAATGAAATGAAGCAAAATGAAGACTGAAATGAAACAAAAACAAAACACTATATTTCCATTTCATGCCCATCTCTAGTGAGAGTCATCAAACAGTGGAACACTTGCCTCTGGATGTTGTGGGTGTCCCATCATTGGAAGTTTTCAAGAAAAGATTGGACAGCCATCTTTCCGGGATGGTATGAGATCTCCTACCTTGGGGGGAGTTGGACTAGAAGACCTCCAATGTCCCTTTCAACCCTACAATCACCGGCTTAACTAGGGAGGGGTGGAAGAGTGCATTTCCCATGGGGCGCGCAGCAATCTGGGGGCACCTGGAAGGGGAGCAGGATTAGAAAGCCATGCGCCAGCCAGCCAGCAGTCCTCCTTTTGCCCCGCTAAGTCTTGGTGATCCCTTGCCGGGGGAAAGGAGGAGAGGGAAGCAGGCAATTCCGCCCCCAAGCAGCACCTCCGTTAATTGCTCCCACTCCTCTTTTGCCCCACCCCACCCCCCGCTAAGGCTTGGTGGTTGTTAGCCCAGGGAAAGGAGGAGAGGGAAGCATGCAATGGAGGTGCTGCTTGGGAAAAAATCCCATCACCTGCTTCCCTCTCCTCCTTTCCCTGGGCTAACGATTGCCAAGCCTTAGCCAGAGGAAGGAGGAGGGGGAAGTGTGCTATGGAGATGATGCTTGGGGGGGAGGGGAACATTGCCTGCTTGGCGCTATCCGCACACAGCGCGGTTTGCACAGGAGAGCCTTAACTGGAAAGGAGACCCACAAAGAAAGCATGAGAAGGATCTGCCCCTCCCCTTGCTGGATGGGTGAGACATGGTTGAGGGAAGAGGGGGCAAAAGCTGACTTTGTCCCCGGGCGCTCCAAACTCCAGCTACGCCACTGCCTACGATGATTCTGTGATTCCTGTTGTTTCTTAATCTAATGTTCCTATAGGAATTTTTGGACTACAGCAGACATTTTTTTTACTGGAAGCATTTTTAATCATTCTAATGATATTGCAGCAGTTTTTGTGTGTGTCAAAATTGCCTGTTCTTCACTGTTTTCCTCCTTAGCTGAGGGCTCTTTCCAAAACAGCATCGATGTTCACTATTAAATGCAAATTTGGACAAACTTTCCCCTGACAGCTAGAGAGCTTTCCTCTCATCTCTTTTTGAACAACTTTCCCAGCTTTCTGGAAAATTATTTTATTTTATTTTGAGCCATCGCAATCAAAACGTCTCAATTTTCAATTATCAAGGAAACTCTGCCCCCATGTGGGTCACAGGGAGGCAAGGGTGGGAATAAGTAAAGACATAAGGGAGAGGTTCCCCTCCCTGTCCCCACACGGAAATCCAGTCATCTCAAGAGCAGAAGAGGGAGCTTGTAGGGAATTAGTGACGATGATGAGAAAAAGAAAAGCAACTCACCTGTAAATAAAAGGGCAGGAAATTGCAGATACACAAGCTTATACCCAGGAGGAAGAAACAGGTGGATAAATTAGATCATGGTCAAAGTGGAAAGCCTGAAATAAAATGCAATGCAACACAATGTTTATTGAACACATTATTGAACAATACTTATTGAACAATAATGAAACATTATTATGTTTCCTGCTTTCTGGGATGATTGAGAGCCGATCCCACCCCTTTTCTGTATCATGAATCTGAAAGTTTGCAGACTTTTCCCACTATAATCTGGTCTAAATGTGTGAATTCCCCTATATATGGCCTGGCCTTGCTCTTATATTTCTATGTAAGGCTGCCCAATTCCATTTCATTGATTTAATGTAGTAAACTACTGCCTAGAATATTAATAAGCACGTGTGGAAGGTTGGATTAGATTCAAATGAAAGGCAGTGAAAGTTGGTGAAAAAAAGCATGAGTAGTGACACCATATTGTTGACAGAAAATAACAATGGCAAGTGAATACTGAGGAAGGTGAAAGAAGGAATTGGAGAAGAAGAATTACAGTTGAACACTGAACACACTCACTCACACACACACAAAACACCTTTCTCCCAAAAAGCAAAGCAAGGTGGTCTGCTTATGTACCGCCCCATACCAATCCAAGTAGTCTCTGGGCAGTTTACAGTTTTAATTACAGTATGCAGGCTACACATCCCCCCCCCCAGCAAGCTGGGTACTCATTTTACCAACCTCGGAAGGATGGAAGTCTGAGTCAACCATGACCCTGCTACCTGGGATTGAACCCCAGGTTGTGAGCACAGTTTTACTTGCAGTACAGGCATTTAACCACTGCGGCACGAGGCTCAAAAGATCACAAAAGAATCAGATGAGCATTTATGTTAGCAAGAAATAAATTAAAAGTGTTGAAAATCTTGGTTCAAGTGCTACCCCATATGGAGACAGCAGTCAAGAAATCAGAAGAAGACTGAGACTTGTAAAGGCAACTGTGAAGGAATGGAAAAAGATCCCTAAGAATAAGGATAACTCACTGAAAACCAAGACCAAGATAATCTAGGGTATGGTATTCTCAATGTACCTGGGCATGTGAAAGCTGCCTTGTCGTAGCGAAGGGCTTGAGTAACTCATAGAAGCTATGAGCTATGCTGTGCAGGACCACCCAAGAGGGACAGGTCATAGTGGAGAGTTCTGACTGAATGTGGTCCACTTGGAGTGGGAACTGGGAAGAAAAATCCATGGACAGTAACAAAAGGCTAAAAGATATGACGCTGGAAGATGAGCCCCTCAAGTCGGAAGGCATCCATTGAGGGTGAACGAGGGGAGCTCAACATAAAAAACAACAACTGAGATCATGGCCACCGGCCCCATCACCTCCTGGCAAATAGAAGAGGAAGAACTGGAGGCAATGACAGAGTTTATTTTCTTGGGCTCTTTGATCACTGCAGATGGTGACTGCAGCAACGAAATTAAAAGATGCCTGCTTCTTGGGAGGAAAGCAATGGCAAACCTAGGCAGCACCTTAAAGAGCAGAGACATCACTTTGCCAACTAAGGTCAGGATAGTCAAAGCTATGGTTTTTCCAGTAGTGATGTATGGAAGTGAGAGCTGGACTATAAAGGTTGATCACCACAGAATTGGCGTTTTTGAGCTGTGTTGCTGGAGGAGAGTCTTGAGAGTCCCCTGGACTGTAAGGAGATCAAACCTATCCATCTTGAAAGAAATCAACCCTGGATGTTCAGTGGAAGGACAGGTTTGAAGCTGAGGCTCCAGTACTTTGGCCACCTCATGAGGAGAGAGGAGTCCTTGGAAAAGTCCCTGATGTTGGGAAAGAGTGAAGGCAAAAGGAAAAGGGGATGGCAGAGAATGAGATGGTTGGACGGTGCTCTGGTCTATGGGGTCATGAAGAGTCGGACACGACTGAACAACTGAACAACAACAACAATTGGAAGAGAGCTTTGTAGCCTCATGGCACAGTGATTAAACTGTTGCAATGCAGCCAAAACTGTGCTCATGTCCTGGGGTTCAATCTCAGGCAGCCATCTCAAAGTTCACCCAGCCTTCCATCCTCCTGAGGTCGGTAAAATGAGTGCCCAGCTTGCTGGGGTGGGTGGGTGAATGTGTAGCCTGCATGAGTATCTGTAAACTGCCCAGATATTGCTTTAAGTACTACAGGGAGATATATAAGCAGAACACTTTTGCTTTGAACTTAGCTTTGAGATAATGTGGACCAACAGAAAGACAAGTGGAGGGGTTCTTGGTTACATCGAGCCTGAATGCTCAATAAGAGCTGAAGAGATTAAACCAAAAAGATATAGCATGTGAAATATGCACACTAAAACACAGTAATAGTAGGAAAAGTAGAAGGCAATAAGAAAAGAGGAAGGCATAACATAGGTTGGATTGATTCAATAAAGGCAGCCATCAAAGTTAGTTAGTTAGTTAGATTTAGGCACTAACTTCTTGCTTAAAAAAGGGGAGCTCAAAGTGACTTACAAATTTCTTAGAAGAATAAAAGCAGGTGAAACTACAGCATTTTCCCATGTACAGTATAAGATTATATTTTTGTCCAAAATTGTTCGACTAAAAATTGAGGGTCCTCTTATGCAAGGAAGTAAGCAGAGGAGAGAACCGTGTAGTTTTGAAACTGTAATTTTGGGTTGGAAAAGTGAAGGTCGTCTTATACATGGGGGTATCTTATAGACAGAAAAATACAGTATGTTTAAAAATGATAAATCAAGTAAATCAACTCCTCTATAAAAAAGCATTAAAATCAAAATATTAAAACCATTAAAACCAACAAAGTTTCTGATATTGTGCACCAGTCAGCAGCCTAAGTGCCACATGTTTCTCCAGCCGAAGATCCCAGTTCATATTTAAAGGTAGCCCCATGCTGAGCATTTTGCAGTAGCCAAAACATAATGTAAGTGAGGCATGAATGATTGTTGCAAGCCAAAGTGCGCTCGGGAAAGTGAGAGTTGTGGCGAGACACTCTTTGGCACTGCTGCTACCTGGGAGTCCAGCAACAGCACCGAGTCAAGGGCCATTTTCAGAACACAAAACTGAACTTTTAGGGGAGCACCATTCTAGAATAGCTCAGCACCTTCTTTTGTTGTTGTTCAGTCGTTCAGTTGTGTCAGACTCTTTGTGACCCCATGGACCAGAGCACGCCAGGCCTTCCTATCTTTCAGCACCTTCTAGAATAGATTAAATTCTAATTCCAAAATCTAACTTTTTACTGACAAACAGCGCTTCCATCTTGTCAGGGTTTTGTTCTAGCTTGTTCGCTCTCGTCCAGCCCATTCTCAATGTCCAGCAAGGTAGAAGGGTCCTGATGGCTTCCTTGAGGTTTGGAGAAAAAGAGCAGTAGAGCTGAGTGGCATGAGCATATTGGTGGCACTTTATCCCAAGGTCCTGGATAATCTCTCCCAGCAGCTTCCTATAGATGATAGATAAGGTGCAGCCCAGAGAGATGGTGTGCCCCCAACAGCCAAACTAGCTAAAACCTAGTTTCTTTGAGATTTTATGATAGCTTCTCTCCTTCCCTGAGACATGGTAGATTTCATTAACCAGAACGGGGAAGAATTGAAATCAGCAAAGGATCACCCCATTTAAGAATCACTCTGTCTGCATCCTTGAGATGTCTGCATGTGTTTGACAGGACCTTTTGAGATGCTCATCATTAAGTCAGGAGTGCATGGATGGTATATGACTGCAATGAGGGAAGGCTCAAAGTGGAAGAGTACATAAGAACATAAGAACATAAGAAGAGCCATGCTGGATCAGGCCAAAGGCCCATCTAGTCCAGCTTCCTGTATCTCACAGCGGCCCCACCAGATGCGTTTGGGAGCGCATGAGACTAGATATCTGTCTCCTGATACCACTCCCCTGCATCTGGCCCTTGAAGTACCCTGGTTTAAAGCCTAGAGATTACACATCTCCATCATGGTTTGTAACCCGTGATGGACTTTTCCTCTAGGAATCTGTCCAATCCCCTTTTGAAGGCATCCAGGCCAGATGCCATCACCACATCCTGTGGCAGGGAGTTCCATAGACTTACAACGCGCTGGGTGAAAAAATATTTTCTTTTGTCAGTTCTTACTCTCCCAGCACTCAATTTGAGTGTATGTCCCCTAGTTCTGGTATTTACTCATACCCTGCATTATTTTGTATGTCTCAATCATATCCCCCCTCAAGCGCCTTTTTTCCAGACTAAAGAGGCCCAATTGTTTTAGCCTTTCTTCATAAGGGAGGTGCCCCAGCCCAGTAATCATTTTAGTCGCTCTCTTCTGCACCTTTTCCAGTTCCACTATGTCTTTCTTGAGATGCGGTGACCAGAATTGTACACAATACTCCAGGTGGGGCCTTACTATTGTTTTGTATAACGGCATTATAATGTTGGCTGTTTTATTTTCAATCCCCTTTTTGATAATCCCTAGCATGGAATTGGCCTTCTTCACTGCTGCCACACATTGGGGAGACACCTTCATGGAGCTGTCCACCAACACACCAAGATCTCTTTCCTGATCCGTCACGGATAACTCAGAGCCCATGAGTTGATAGATGAAGCTTGGATTTTTTGCCCCAATATGCATTACTTTACATTTGGTTACATTAAAACGCATTTGCCATTTCTCAGCCCACTCCCCCAGTTTGGAGAGATCCTTCTGGAGTGTGTCTCCTTACTCATTCCTCCAGTTGGCACACCAAAAATCTCCTTTCTTCTAATTTGAATCCATCAATTCAGGTACTCCTTATTGTTCGGAACAAGAACAAGACAACCTGACTCCGTTCCCCATGTCTGAATCCTTCAGACATATGAAGATTACTTTCATGGCCACACTACTGAAATTTGTCTCGACCGTGCGCCTGGAATGGGTGCTAAGTGCAACAATACTGTACCTAGTGCTGGGGTAGGGTTTTCCCTTGTCACTCTTTGTTCCCACTTTCTCTTCCAAGACAAGACACCATGTAGTAATGACTGTCATGCAACAAAACATTTGTTTCTCTCAGAAAACTGTGCCAGTTTTTTTTAATTTTGACTTTTCAGAAGCGAAATATTGAATTTTTTTTTAAAAAACACGCACGCCCCCCTTCCCCCAAAAAGGAAAAAGGAAGCTAGATAAATTCAGTGTTTGTCACAGGACAAGACCGTGAGTTAACACTTGTCATGAGACAAGTTTTAACAACCATGGGAACACTGAAACAGGGACAAAACCACGTGATTGCAACCAATGCTGTCAAGGTACAAAACTAGTCATGGAACAAAGGGCGTGGAGTAACCGCCCAAGTAACAGGAATTTGGCCACTAAATAGAATATACACACATATGTGTGTGCAGGTACATGAAACTTCTGGAAGATACAAATCTAAATAGAAGGAATTTCATGAAGGCCATTTCAACGTTTGTATTCCCAGAATGTTTCCGACTGTGGCTTTGGTTTGGTGCCATCTAATCTTTCTTCTTAATCAGCAGTGGACCTCTCCTTGTGATTTATTGGGTCCATTACTGTGCTTTTGCACAGCAAGAGATGAGGGGATTGTTTGGTCCACAACACTTTAGATTACATTTCTGTGTTCCTCCACAAATTCTGGTCCAAATGCATGCAGACATTTTATCCATCAAATCAAAAGTTGCAGATTGTATTGAGGAGAAATGGAACAGAAGCATACATTTTATCTGCCTACAGTCATTCCAGGGTAGGAATGTCCCCATTTTAAAATGTGCACATCTCTCTAGCCTCCTTGAAGTTCTTATTTATTTGTTATCTATTGATTTGTTCAGTTTATATACACTCCTCATCTAGCAATGGGCCACTCTGGTTGATGGCCCAGGGCTCTTCTTGCTGTCCTTATTCCATGTCTTTCTTATTCAACGTGGGTCTGACTATGATATCACAGCCTGGGAAAGTTCCTTTTCCTTTGGAGAACAACTGCTGGATAGCTTAGTGGTTTCGAGCCAGAGGTTGGAAGTTTGATTCCCCAACTGTGCTTTCTCGACAGCAGCGCACCTCAATTTAAAAAGGATGCTGACAACTTTGAACGGGTCCAGAGGAGGGCGACCAGGATGGTTAAAGATCTGGAAGAAATGTCTTACGAGGAGCAGCTTAGGGAGCTGGGAATGTTTAGCTTTACAAAAAGAAGGCTGAGAGGGGATATGACAGCTATGTTTAAATATTTGAAAGGATGTCACATTGAAGAGGGGACAGGCTTGTTTTCCATGGCTTCAGAGACTAGGACTCGGGGCAATGGTTTCAAACTGCAGGAAAAGAGATTCCATTGGAACATTAGGAAGAACTTCCTGACGGTGAGAGCTGTTTAGCAGTGGAATATGCTGCCACAAAGGAGGGTAGTGGAGTCTCCTTCTTTGGAGGTTTTGAAGCAGAGGCTGTTGGGCGTCCTGTGATGGGGGTTCCTGCATGGCAGGGGGTTGGACTAGATGGCCCTTGGGGTCTATTCCCACTCTATGATTCTATGGACTTGATGATCCATAGGATCCCTTCTAGCTCCTCAGTTCTAAGAAGACGATGAGATGATAAAGATTTCCCAGCCAGAATTGCTGCAGTATTGTGTAACAGTAAGGCTCGGACTCAGGAGACCTGGGTTCAAATCCCCATTTGGCCATAAAACTGGCTGAGTCATTTATAAATTCTTTATTTTATTTTTTATGTTTCAGGTTTTATCTGTTGTAACTGGCCAGAGTAAGTGCCATGCACTGATAGGAACAGGATAAAATAAAAATAAAATAAAATAAATATAGTATGATATTAGGTAAGTGGGTTGATGGGTTGGTTGGTTTTGTGCAGCGTCGGCACCAGAGCCGGCAGGAAAAAAGTTCCTTAAGATCCGAGATAAGAATGTTCTCTCCAAGTTACAGGATACAGGAAATATCTTGAAGACACTCTGAACTTCTCACAGTGCAGGGCGGTTGTTGCATTTTCCTCTCTAGCTTTTTCTAATTGGCTTAAGAAATCGGCAGAACTTTTCCTGGCAGGAGTGAAACACAGAAGAGACAACATCTCAGACTCCCCTGGGTGTTGTTGATCAAAAACAAGTGAGCTTCATCTCAGAAAGATTTCTCCTCAGAACTTGGTTAGCATTTCAAAATGAAACTTATGTGCCGAAGGATGGGGCCCTGCCTGGCTGAGCCCGCCAGCCTCCAGTAAACCTTCAAACTAATGGCTTGAAACTGTCAACAGAACCTTGTTGAGGTCCCGGATGACTACCATTCCCTTTGCCTTTGATGTCTACGAAATGACCCCGGAGTGTTGTACATCAGATGAAAACCTCGCTGGAGTGCTCGGTGACAGTTAATGGCCCAAATTCACAGAAAAAGACTCTTCGATTCGTGTGGCCATTTGGCTCTTTGGAGAGAGAAGGAGAGAGGAAGGAGATCTCATATAGGCTAAAAATAATGCCTCCAATATAACTAGATGTGTCATGGATTGCAGGGACCATGAGCTGTGTGTCTCCTATGTTCTGGGCTGTAATTGGTACTTTTGCCCAGGGGAATAAACCTGGAGAGGGCTTACTTATGGGTTTTTCTTTTTTTAATTTTAATTCTGGAGTTTAATGGTAACTATGGAAAGACATGCTCACAGGCAACAAATATAATAATTTTAAATTTACACAGAACTCTTCTGTGTAATATCTGACTAAAGGCTTGAAATCTTATTCCTCTATTAGGTCAGGATTACTCGGTTTCTTGGATTACAAAGCCCATCGTTCTCCACTCCTGGAGTTCTGCCTCACATACAGGGGCCAGCCACACTTAAAAGTGGCAGAAATGGAAGGCCATGGCTTCCTGTTCCTGCCCCAGTGCCAGCTGGGAGTTTTCCCAACAGAAAGCTAGGTGGAGGGAAAAGCAACGTGTTCTGATTATATACCGCCCCATACCACTTCAAATCAACCCTGAATGTTCACTGGAAGAACAGATTTTGAAGCTGAGGCAGTACTTTGGCCACCTCATGAGGAGAGAGGACTCCTTGGAAAAGTCCCTGATGTTGGGAAACATTGAAGAAAAAAGGAAAAGAAGACGGCAGAGAATGAGATGGTTGGAGAGTGTCATCGATACAACCAATATGGATTTGACAAAACTCCGGGAGGCAGTGGAAGATAGGAAGGCCTGGCGAGCTCTGGTCCATGGGGTCACGAAGAGTCAGACACGACTGAACGACTGAACAACAACAACCACTTCAAGTAGTCTCTGGCGGTTTGCAGTTTTTAATTACACTATGCAGGCTACACATTGCCCCTCCCCCCAGCAAGCTGGGTACTCATTTTACTGACCTCGGAAGGATGGAAGGCTGAGTCAGCCATGAGCCTGCTACCTGGGATTGAACCCCAGGTCATGAGCACAGTTTTACCTGCAGTTCAGGCATTTAACCACTGTGCCACAGGGCTTCCTGCTGAGGCCCTTCTCCAAGGTGACCCACATTCAGGAGTCTGGGTGTCTGTCAGGAAAAACCTCTAGAGCAGACAATTATGTGATTAGTAATCCAATCTGAAATCTTGATTGCACAGGGCAGTGGTGGCAAACCTTTGGCACTCCAGATGTATTGGACCACAACTCCCAGAATTCCAAGCCTATATTGCCAATGATAAAGTACTGTGGGGGTTGTGGTCCAAAACATCTGGACTGCCGAAGGTTTGCCAGCACTGGCATAGGGTATTCAGTGGTAACTAGAATAATCCAGTTGAGTCAGTGGATATTTGATTTAGGCATAAATTCCAAATTTTTAACAGCCACCCATACCCAAGGAACACTATGGTATGCTGTGACTCCCAAGCCTGGATATCTGCTGGCCAGGAAGTAATATTCCCCATTCCTCCATCCAAAAACTCTTAGAACATCTACTTGGGCGTGCCTAATATTTTACCTGCAGTTTATAAACATGGGATATGGTGCTTCTGAATCCATGATTCAAAATTGTTGGAGATCTTTGTTGTATCGGTGGTTGCAGATTATTTTTAGTGGCTTTAATGAGAGAGACACCTCTTGTGTTACTATATGAAAAAACTATTTATTTAACTAGAAGGGAAGGGTACACGGGAGGTTTTCTAACAATAACTATTCTAACAGCCACCCTGCTAGGCTAGGAACATGCTTCTCTACTCTCTAAGAATACAAGGCACACCCTATAACAGTGATGGCGAACCTTTTAGAGACTTAGAGACTGCAATTCAAAACCCACTAATTTTTTGCAAAGTGCCAATACAGCAATTTAACCTGCATACAGGTGGCTGTGAAGGGGTGATGTTGGGTGCCCACAGAAAGGGCTCCGAGTGCCACCTTTGGCACCCATGCCATAGGTTCGCCAATAGAGATGGGCACGGAACGACCAATTTTTCGTTTCCGTTACCGTTTGTAAAATGTGATGAAAATGAAACGAAACGAACAGAACCACGAGAATTGTGTTCGTTACGTTTCGTTTCCGTTACTGGCAACACACAATGAAATGAGCTGTTTTAAATGTTAAAAAACGCCCTGGACAGCCATAAAAACGCAGCAATAATTATTTATACTGTCTGATAATACCTACCGGGGGGTTGGGGTCCTTAAAAGGTGCATTTATGTCTTTTCTCAGATCGCTGTATTTTTTTCCTTTAAGGGGAGTTAGGGGACATTGACCCAAAATGGCTCCCAGATGCCTAATATTGATTTCTTGGGTATTAAAATGCCCTGGACATCCATAAAAATGCAGCCAAACTTTCATGCCTGGATTTAGTTGTGGCCCTTCCTGTCTTTTCTTGTCCGCTGCTTTCTTATATACTTCCTTAGCATGGTCAAGTTGCTCTCGCAATAATTCCTGAATGCCATGGAGTTCTTGAATGTATGCATCCGCAGCTGGCACAGCGGTGGAAGGAAGGGTAGTTGGAAAATATCGAGGATGATAATCATAATTAGCCATGAATAGGGTCTGGCGAGTGGAAGAATGTACAGCATTGTTATATGCAAATTCAGCTAAAGTAACAAATCCGCCCAGTTATCTTGTTGGTAGCATGTATAACAGCGTAAATATTGTTCTAAGGTGGCATTAGTGCACTCAGTCTGACCATCTGACTGGGGGTGGTAAGCTGATGACAGGTGAATTTGTGTTCCTAGTGCCTTATGCATTGCTTGCCAGATGTGGGAGGTGAATTGTGGCCCACGATCCGAAATGAGGTGTGCAGGTAAACCATGAAGTCTGAAGAGGTGTTGCAAGTAGTGATGAGCTGTTTCTGATGCGGTAGGGGATTTAGGACAAGGAACAAAGTGGGCCATTTTGGTGAACAAATCAACGAAGACCAGGATGCAAGTAAACCCTTTTGAGCAAGGAAGATCTGTGATGAAATCTAAGGAGACAGCATTCCAGGGACCAGAGGGTGTTTGCAAAGGATGCAACAGACCCGAGGGATTGGTCACAACATCCTTTGCCCGCCGACAAACTTCACAGGAACCCACGTATCGGGCAACATCAGCACGGACATGTGGCCACCAGAACTCCCTTGTGAAAAGTTGCAGGGTTTTGTAAAGTCCAAAGTGTCCAGCAGGTAAAGAGTCATGTGAGAGATGCAACACCTGGTTACGAAGAGGACCAGCAGGAACATATAACCGCCCTTGTTGTGCAGAAAACTCTCCATGATTCCCATTCTGGAGTTTCTGAAGACGTTGCTGAGTCCATGAATCGCGAGCTTGAGATTCACGGATTTCTTCTGCCAAGCTGAGACATGGATTCGTGGCCGCGAACACAGAGGGAGGCAAGATGGGCACCACTAATGTCTCTTTCACAGGCACTGCATACTCAGGTTTTCTGGAGAACGCATCAGCTTTTTTATTCTAAGCCTCAGGAATGTACTTGATCCGGAAATCGAACCGGGAAAAGAATAATGACCACCGGATTTGTCGCTGAGTCAATCGCTGAGCTGTTTGTAGATGTTCAAGGTTTCAATGATCAGTCAATACTTGAACAGGGTTTCGAGCTCCCTTTAGGTAATGCCTCCATACATCAAAAGCTGTCTTGATGGCCAGCAGTTCATGCTCCCAGACAGTATAATTCTTCTCTGCAGGTTTTAACTATCGAGAGTAATAAGCACAGGGACGCGGGGTTTGGGAGGGATCATCCTGTTGAGATAGCACTGCTCCCAGAACAACGCTAGATGCGTCAGCCTCCACTATAAAGGGTAATTGTGGATCAGGATAACGGAGCAAGGGTTCCGAGGTGAAGCGGGTTTTCAAAGTAGAGAAAGCCTCTTCTGCTTCTGGAGTCCACTGGAAAAGCTCTTTGGGCCGAAGGAGACAGTTTAAAGGTGCAACAATGTTGGCGTAGGCAGGAATAAACTGGCGATAATAGTTGGCGAAACCGAGGAACCGTTGCAAATCCTTACGGTTTTGTGGTCGCTGCCAGGACAACACAGCTTCTACTTTCTTAGGGTCCATGCGGATTCCTGGGGAGAAATAATATGCCCCAGGAATTCACCTTCCTTAATGTCAAACTCACATTTTTCCAGCTTAGCATATAGTCCGTTTTCCCGGAGACGCTGCAAGACCTGACGAACATCTTGAACATGCTGAGCTGGGCCAGCGGAATAAATCAGGATATCATCTAAATAAATGACCACACAACGATCTAGTAGATCATGGAAAATGTCATTCATCATC
This sequence comes from Phrynocephalus forsythii, assembly GCA_029282475.1. Taxonomy (NCBI): domain Eukaryota; kingdom Metazoa; phylum Chordata; class Lepidosauria; order Squamata; family Agamidae; genus Phrynocephalus; species Phrynocephalus forsythii. The sequence continues at coordinate 199,531,929 of JAPFRF010000001.1, read as the reverse complement.
TGCTGGAATACACTGGGTGTGTTTGTCAGTCCAATAGGCATTACTAAATGTTCATATTGACCATACCGGGTTCAAAACACGGTTTTTCACTCATCTGCTTTACGGATACGCACCAAATTATAAGCCCCACAAAGGTCCAGCTTGGTATAACACTTTGCCCTTCTTAACCGGTCCAAAAGTTCAGAGATTAGGGGTAAAGGGTACTGGTCCCGAATAGTGATCTTGTTTAATGCCCGGTAATCATTACAAGGATGAAGCTCCCCTCCCTTCTTCTTTACAAAGATCACCGGTGCGGGCAATGGCGATTTGGAAGGGTGTATAAACCCACATCGAAGGTTCTTGTCTAGGAAAGCCCTCAAAGCTTCTAACGCAGGTTCGGACATAGGATAGACTCGTCCCACAGGGAGGGGTGCCCCAGGTATCAGATCAATGGCACAGTCATAGGGCCGATGCGGAGGTAACTTGTCAGCCCCCTTTTCCTCAAATACATCCGCAAAGTCTTGGTATACCTGGGACAAGACAGGGTCAGATGTAGCATGGGCAGCTGCCAGGATGGTAGAAGAATTTTTCTTTGAGCAAGGAACCTTGAAGTACAATTCCCCTTGCACCCAATCCACCAATGGGTTATGAGCTCGCAACCAGGAAAGCCCCAAGACAAGAGGAAACCTGGGCATCCGAGTTACATTAAAGCAAATCTGCTCATTGTGGTCCATTACCTGAAGAGTAAGTGGACAGGTTTCCTGAGCTATCGGCCCAGAATGAAGTAACCGACTCTCAATGGATTCTACCAGCAAAGGAGTTTCCTTGTTCTGTACTGGAATCTGATGGCACCGCACAAACCCAGCATCCACAAAGCAGTGAGCTGCCCCAGAGTCTACCATAGCATACACAGGTACTTTCTGGCCATCAGGAAGCCCTAGAGTTACAGGTACCAGGAAAGGTCCATGTGGTGTGATGGTATTGTCTGGGAACCCTTCGGTAGGCTCCATTCCTGTGGGTTCCTTCAAGGATGGAGCTGCCCTTTTACTGCTGCAGAGGTAGCAGCACTTACTGAGGAGCGCTTCAAAGGGCAACTGGAAGCGAAATGTCCTCCTCCACAGTACAGGCAGAGATTACGAGAGCGTCATCTTGCCTTTTCCTCTGGGGTGAGGCGTGGTCGAGCAGCTCCCAGTTGCATAGGTTCTGGATCCATTCTGCGGGCTTCACCGGATTGCAGATTAGGCACAGCTGGCAGAGGTTGCTGGTTGTAGTTCTTGCCTCAGGATAGTTGACACCTTTCCAGGCATCCATCTATCCTGAGACACAGGGTAATGAGTTCCTGTAACGTGTTTGGTTGTTCCACCCTAGAGAGTTCATCAAGCACTTCATCTGCCAATCCTTCCATATACTGAGAAATCAGTGCCGGTTCACTCCAATTCAGATCCTGTGCTATCAAATGGAACGCAGTGGTGTAGTCAAACACTGAATCTTTGCCCTGTTTCAGAGCTCTGAGTCTCCTGTTGGCAGTAGCAGCCTGTACGGGGTTCTGAAAAGCTGAAGAAATATGATTCAGGAAAGCCTGATAATTATCCAGTAGAGGTGAAGCACTGAGGAGTAAAGGAGTAGCCCATTTAGCCACCTGTCCTTTCAACAAACTGATGATAAAGCAGACCTTAGACCTCTCAGTAGGAAATTCTTGAGCACGCACCTCGATAAACAGCTTGCATTGATTCAAGAATGCAGGGAATTCCTCTAACTTGACCTCAGACTGGTCAGGAGGCAGCAAAGGGCAACGGGGCTGCAACCCAGCCGGTGCTGGAGCGTGCTGCAATTGAGTAATTGCCCGAGACAAAAGCAGCACTTGGTTTTGCAAAGCTGCCAACGGTGTCATCCCAACAGCCCCCTCCTCTTCCATTCTGCTTGAAGAAGTTTGGGTGGCAGCAAACTGTCAAGCCCCACACACAGAACACACACACAAACAGGGTTCAGTTCTTTGCCAAGATCTTTAGTGGAAAGCTGGGCAAGTTCAAGTCCTTTGCCAACAATCAAGTGCCAGATAAATAATAGAATCCAACTCCCAGCAATTAACAGTCCAAGTCAAAACCAGAAGATCTCACGGAAACCAGATGCCAAACCCAAGGGAACAGATTAAGCCACTGTCCAGGAAGCCAGTCTGAAATCAGGAAACAGAGCCAAGGTCACAGACAGGAACGTGGTTGCAAGTTCAAATGACGCGTTGCTCCCACAGAGAGCTCAAGGTGAGCTTACCAGCTTTATCCCAAAACAGGGGATACACCCTTACTTCTGGGAAGGCTCCTGCTAGTACTCAGGGCTTCCCGACCTGATTCCCCGTCTACAATCAAAGACCCCTTCCCTAGCTCTCCTGGTAGCACATCTTTGCAGAATCCTGCTCATAGCCCTTCTAGGGGGAGAAGATATGTTTTCAGCTGAGTCATCAGACCCAGCTGCCTGCTGACTTGAGCTGCAAGGCTCCTCCAGCAGCTCTTCACCATTTAACCCCTCAGAGACAGGTTCTGTGACAGGCAGGGTCCTGGCACTATTGGTTGAAGTTGTCCAAGAATTTATATGATCCCATCACATGGCTTGCCTCCATGTTGTGGCTGGAGTGTGACGACATCCATTTTGTCATCCTTAAAGGGAAAAGAAAAATACATCGCGATGGGAGAAGACAAAAACAAACATTTTAAGGACCCCAACCCCCTGGTAGGTAATAATTTCAAATAATTATTGCATTATCGCTGCATTTTTATGGATGTCCAGGGCGTTTTAATACCCAAGAAATCAATATTAGGCATCTGGGAGCCATTTTGGGTCAATGTCCCCTAACTCCCCTTAAAGGAAAAAAATACAGCGATCTGAGAAAAGACATAAATGCACCTTTTAAGGACCCCCGGTAGGCATTATCAGACAGTATAAATAATTATCGCTGCGTTTTTATGGCTGTCCAGGGCGTTTTTTAACATTTAAAACAGCTCATTTCATTGTGTGTTGCCAGTAACGGAAATGAAACGTAACGAACACAATTTTCATGGTTCTGTTCATTTCGTTTCATTTTCATCACATTTTTGTTTGTCGTTTCGTTACGTAACAGAAACGACAAACAGTAACGGAAATGAAAAATTGTTCATTCCATGCCCATCTCTAGTCTCCAGTGGGAGTTAGGGAAATGCTTTAAAATCGCGCAAAAGTGGGTAGAAATGACAAACAAATAAACAAAAAACAGAAACGAAATTTTTTCAAAATTTCGCGACAAACGACAAACGAAACGAAACGGACCTCTCAACGACAAATGACAAACAAAACGCCATTTTTTTATTCGTGCCCATCTCTATTCGCCAACACTGCCCTATAAAGACAAAAGGGGTCGTACTTCTACCAGAACATTCCAAGTGGTGTGATCTCAACAACCAATAAGCTTTGCTCTTCACATTAACCCTGTAATGGCTGAAATATAAATCTTGCTAAATATTCCAACATAAATGCCAGGAGAGGGCCCCATATTGCTGCACAATATCATGTCTATGTTGCAAGCAGAAAGAAAGACACGAAGTAGAGACGGGCACAAAACGAAAAATGACATGCTATTTTGTCATTTCGTAACATTACAAAACGACTCATAATGTTACAAAATAGCAGACTGAGTGTCGTCACAAAATGAAACGAACCACATTTTTGGTTTGGAAACTGAACTGGGTAGCCACTGGATTTCACTTCAGTGATGTGCCCTTCCCCACAGCCCGACCTGTCAAAAATATTAACCAGCTGGGTGCCGTTGGCGGTGGCTGCAATGGAAGAGCAGCTGGTGGAAGGGCTAGCAGGACGCCCTCCTTGGCAGGCTGGCAAGCTAGCCAGCTGGCTTCCCCTCTGGCATGCCATCAAGTCAATTCAGACATATATAATTTATAATATAATTGCATACCATCCAGTCAATTCAGACATATGGTGATCCTTCTCGAGGTTTTCTGGATTGAGAATACGCAGAAGTGGTTTACCATTCCCTTCTTCTGGGGTATCCTTGTAGGAGAATGCTGAACCACATCTGTATACAGTATTCTGTACTCAGAGAACATTGAGAAGGATCACCAAAAGTCAGAATTATATAAACACTGGACCCTCATATAACAAGCAAATTGTTTAACAGAAAATCTGCTTAAAGGAAAAAAAATTCGGAGATAGGGGGAAATCGCTTAACAGAATTGCCTATGGGGCGAATCTGTACAACAGAAAAATGGTCGTGATTAGGGATTAATCCGTTTTCAATGCATTCCTATGGGAAATTTGTACTTAACAGAATTACATTGGAACAAATTAATTCCTTTATACAAGGTACCACTGTATGTATAATTCTGACTTATGGTGAGCCTTCTCAATTTATAAAATAGTGACATAGTAGGAGCCACATATCCTAAAACCAGGAGCTTTTTTAGGCAGCCCATATCTACAGAAGAATTAAAATGTCTCTTTGAAGTCAAGTGAGAACAAAGTGCATTTCTTCCATCAAGATTGTGGATCCATGACACATCACTGTTCCTTTCTTTTGAACGCTAACACAGCTTCATGTCAAGATACAGAGCCATAACTTGTTATATTTACTGGCCTGCTTTTAATTTGCAAGGCATTTTACAGTCAGCAAGAGGTCCTGTATTCTTTCTTGTGTTGTACACATTTCTGTCCATGTAGACAGGCTGCTCATGAAGTGAAACTGTCTGATCCCTTTATCTCTTTGTGTTATGTGTCTGTTTTCAGAACCTACTCCTGTGCCAGTAAGAAGAAAGAAACTGGGAAATTTACTCTGTGGATTACAACTCTCAGCATCTCCGGGCAGCAAGAAGGGTAGGAACTGTAGTCCACATAGGAAATTTTTAAAGCTCAGAAATGCATGGTGTTGAGTTTTGACTTTATATTAAGGTGAACTCCTCTTATCTGATTTTTCTACATGGTAGAATAACAATACTGATGGTGGTGGTGGTGGTGGCGCCAACGACAATGACAATGACAACGACGACAACAACAACAACAACAACAACAACAACAACAACAACAACAACGACAATGACAATGAGTCAAGTCAAGTCAGTTCTGACTTATGGCCACCCCATTCCAGGATTTTCTGGGTAGGGAATAGTGAAAAATACTTTACCATTCCCTTCTTCTAGTGGTGCCCTGGGACTCTGCAGCTTGACCAAGGCTTCACAGGTGGGCTGTATTCACCAGGAGCCACACTGGGGAATTGAACTCGCGACATCTACTGAGCTATCCAGCCAGGGTAAAATATTGCTGGTGAACAAATACAGTGGTGCCTTGTATAAAAAGGAATCCATTCCAAATGAAATTCTGTTAAGCAAAATTTCCTTTTTACAAATTTCCCATAGGAATGCATTGGAAAATGGAGTAATTCCTAATCGCGACCATTTTTATGTTGTACGGATTTGCCCCATAGGCAATTCTGTTAAGCGATTTCCCCTATCTCTGATTTTTTTCCTTTAAGCAAATTTTCTGTTAAACAAACTGCTTGTTATACGATGGTCCACTGTACTGTAGTTTCTAAAGTGGCCGTTGAATAATATTTATTTATTTTTATATTTATATATTGCCCAACTTTCCCAAAGCAACTGCCATGTTCAGTATTTCCCATGAGAACTTAAGTGTGTGTGTATGTGATTTTCAGTTAATGCTTCATTTATTCCATGTAATATAGAGATCCAGCTGTTTTGAGATGCAAGAACCTTGAAACAGAAATCCAAAGAACGGATTATGTTTCAGTCATTCTTACGTCCCACCCCCACTTATCACTTGAAATCCTATGGCCTAAATTCTGCCCCTAAAACCATACAAGCTCACACTCACCTCTTTAGAATTCCTCACTCATTGGGCCAAACCAATTAGTCCCCAAAGGGAGGGGAACCCTTTTGTCATCTCTGGATCCAATGTTGCAAAGAACCAACAATTCTACTCCATCCAAAGTTTTGCACCACACCACAAACATTACATATTCTTTTCTAATCAGCCTCAAGCCTTCTCTAGTGCTGATTGACATGCCTCATTTGATCTTACTCTCGCTTGTTGAATAATTATGATCGGCAAGCTAATTTTAAATGCCTTCAGGAGAATAGCAATTGGAACATGAAAGCATTCATGGGATGGGGGTCTTTCCGTCACACAATCTTTTTTGCTCTCTTTTTCAGTAGGGCAATGAAATTTCATTGGCGTCCCAAAATAACTACACAATTCCTTTCCTTCTTCTGCTCTAATGAGTTTTTTTTTTAAAAAAAAGCCTAATTCAACTCACAAAACTACACAAGGATGTTGCAGAACCAGTTTTATCAAGGAAAAAGTGAATCACCCACCACCAATGTACAGAACTAGAGAGCATTAACTCAGAACAATCCACCCTAACCGTCACTACAGAAGTGCAGGGGTTCTCAGAGCAGGATGTATTCCATTCCCCAGGTGAGTTCACCCATTTTCTTATTAGCTGGCACAATTAGCTGGGACACCTCCCTTATGAGGAAAGGCTAAAACATTTGGGGCTCTTTAGTCTGGAAAAAAGGCGCCTGAGGGGGGATATGATTGAGACGTACAAAGTAATGCAGGACATGAGTAGAGTGGATAGAGGGAGGCTCTTTCTCTCGCGCAAAATACCAGAACTGGGGGACATACATGCAGATTGAGGGCTGGGAGAGTGGGAACAGACAAAAGAAAATATTTTTCACCCAGCGCATTGTTAGTCTGTGGAACTCCCTGCCACAGGAGGTGGTGATGGCATCTAGCCTGGATGCCTTCAAAAGGGGATTGGAGGAAAAGTCTATCACAGGTTACAAACCATGATGGAGATGTTTAATCGCCAGGCTTAAAACTGGGGCACTTCAAGGGCCAGATGCAGGGGAGTGCTATCAGGAGACAGATATCTAGTCTCATGAGCTCCCAGATGCATCTGGTGGGGCCACTGTGAGATACAGGAAGCTGGACTAGATGGGCCTTTGGCCTGATCCAGCATAGCTCTTCTTATGTTCTTATGTAATCACAATAAGACAATAACAGTGGAACGACTAAAAAGGTTCTGCTTACTTACAATTGAACAAAGAATACAGCAAAATGACAAACATGACTGCTTCAAGCAACAGGCCTCAACAAACAAACAGACCAAAGTGGAGGAAAGGACACCACAGAGCAGAGAGGCAGAGCTCTCTTTGAATTCAGGGAGAGGCAGGGAAGGAATGATTGGTTAGTGCTGTATAAATTGACAGTCACTCCAGATCAGAAAGGTCCATCCCAGCCACACCTCCAAGAGGCAGCATGCGAAGTGGCAAAAGACGTGGAAGAGGATCAGCAGCAGGAACTCTCAGGCAGGTGATGGTACCCAGGTCTGATGGTATGTCCAACCTCTGATGTCTGGATTGAGGTCTTCTATAATTGTCTCCTCTGCCTCCACTTTTCTGATGAATGCTCAACAGTGAACCAACCCAAGGCATTTTGGTGCGTGAGACATGATGTCTTATCTCTCAGTTCTAATGGGATTTTGTGTCCTCTACCAGAACTCAGCGCAGAAGGCTAATTTAGCAGGTGCTGGTTAGGACCATGTAGTTGCACACCTCCTGACAAAAGGCAAAAAAAGCAAAGTGTGCCATAACACTCAAAGCAATCTCTGGGGATTTTACTTTTTATTATGCAGGCAACACATTGCCCCTCTCCCCATTGTAAGGCTGGAAGGCTGAGTGAACCTTGATCCGGTTACCTGGAAATGAACCTCAAGTCATAAGCACAGTTACAACTGCAGTACAGCAGGTTAACCACTGTGCCAGGAGGCTCTTCCACAAGGCACATAAAAGAGTGAAACATCCCTCATCATCATTCACCAGAGATACTTTTACATTATAATGTATTCAGGAAAGAAGGCAGTGCAAAGGGAAGATGGCATATTTTTCCCACCCAGCCACAAGCACCAGTGATCAGTTCACACAATAGAACAGCACAACACCCATAAAATACAGAGAAGGATTGCTGCCACCCCTGACTAAAGTGAAACTTCTTAATCCCTCCATCACAATGCAATGACTAACACTTATTCTCCTGCTTAGGACATGTTTCCTCTTTCCCACTAATTTAAAACCACACAGTCTTCACTCACTCTATACCCCAGAGCACTGAGAGAACTCCTTGTTCCCTGAGCTCCTTGCCCTCTGAAGATGCTAGCCACAGAGTCTGGCTAAACGTCAGGAAGAAAAACTTGCAGAACAGAGCCAAACAACTCAAAAAACTGACAACAACTATATGAAAGTTGGTGTGTTTGAGCCTGAAGTTCACGACAATTTATGCACTCACCATTAAACACTAGTTCTGCATTATATCTGAAGGCACCCATTTCCTCAGTTACAGGGTGCAGCTAAAGAGGAATAGATGTTACTCTTGGTAATATAGTGAGAGTGACAGACTATATCTCAGGACAGATGTGGGCTTGAATCCCCACTTAACTATGGAAACACAGTGGAGGTGAAGGTGGAATTGGGGGAAAACACTTATTGAAAGCCCTATTAGGATCATCACAGGTTGATTGGAACTTGACAGAAGGTAACACACAAAGCTATATTAACACTTTCCAAGTTGCAAGAGGAGTTCAGAAGAGTTGTGGGTTCGAAATGACTATTGCCAAAGACGTAACTAAGTGATTTCCAAAGCCTTCTGGTATGTGGTGTGGTGGTTAAATTGCTGTACTGCAGCCAAAACTGTGCTCACAACCCAGGGTTCAATACCAGTTAGCAAGCTCAAGGTTCACTCAGCCTTCCATCCTTCAGAGGTAGGTAAAATGAGTACCCAGCTTGGTGGAGGTGGGGAAAATGTGCAGCCTGCATAATTAAAATGTAAACAGCCCAGAGAGTATACTGGGATGGTATATATGTTTTTAAATTGTTGCTTCTTTTAACTTGCTGTAAACCACCCAGAGTTCTGTTCTGGAAAATGGGCAGTATATAAATGAAACAAACAAACAAACAAACAAACAAACAAACAAACAAACAAACAAACAAACAAACAGCATGATTTACTTGCCTTACTTTTTATTTCTTTATATATTTGGCACCATTTTCCAGCACAAAGACATCTTTGTATACAGACCCTCCCAAAATGGTGTAACTGACAGTTAATTTAAGGGCAAACACCCTTGCAAAACGGCTCACCTGCCCCCTTCTTTTGCCATTTTATTTTGCCAAGTGAGTTTCAAATCACACTCATACATGCAAATTCTTTTCTCATCTGCAGCCAAGCTCAACAGGACTGGGAGAAATCTGTAATGGAGGTATCAGCTGTGTCAAACTAACGCTACCTAAGGGTTCTGTGACCCTAAGGCCCCTGTGATGATTTTCGATGGTATCTGGAACTGTTTTTCCTGTGGTGCGTACTAAACTCTGCCGCATTCAAGGTTAACGCACTGAATATAACAAGAGGGCCATCTCTTCTGGGTGCTGAACTTGCAAAGGCCGTTGTGTGGCCCAGTTGCCCAAAGTCACGCCGGGGCTGTGCACTCCTTCCCATTAGTTGTTTTGCCAATTTTCAAGAATGTGGCTTGGTAAATTTCCTTTAAAACCCGTTGCAAACATCAGGATGCTGTTGCTTCCCTCCAACAGAGAATAGACTCATGGACTCAACTGCTTGTAGGGTAACTCAACACACATTTGTAAATCCATGGGTTGACTTCAGTTGGAAGTGAGCCATAAATAGGTTCCAAATTCAATTGGACATTCCCTGATCCTACTGAAAAACAACCTGAGAAGCATCACCGATGGCTGCCGAGTTTCTTCTGCTGCAGTCTCCGCTGGTCACTCTCAATTCCGGGCCTCTGCTGTGCCCTGTATGTTGTTTAGAGGAAGGAAGAACATAAGAACATAAGAAGAGCCATGCTGGATCAAGCCAAAGGCCCATCTTGTCCAGTTTCCTGTATCTCACAGTGGCCCCACCAGATGTGTCTGGGAGCACATGAGACTAGATATCTGTCTCCTGATACCACTCCCCTGCATCTGGCCCTTGAAGTACCCCGGTTTTAAGCCTGGAGATGACACATCTCCATCATGGTTTGTCACCTATGATGGACTTTTACTCCAGGAATCTGTCCAATCCCCTTTTGAAGGCATCCAGGCCAGAGGCCATCACCACCTCCTGTGGTAAGGAGTTCCACAGACTAACAATGCGCTGGGTGAAAAAATATTTTCTTTTGTCTGTTCTTACTCACCCAGCCCTCAATTTCAGTGTATGTTTTTCACCAAGAGAAAAACAAGGAGGCCCTCAAGGCTCCAGATCTCCAGGTGACTGGTCCAACCAAGAAGGACCTGGTCCATCCCAAAGGGGATGGCACCACGATGGATGAATGAACTCCCTACTTGAGCGAATCCTAGTGATTCCAGGGGCTAGGTCTAGTGAAAGCAGCAGAGGCTGTGTGATTATTCTTAAGAGCAGGTGCGTGAAGTGAATCATTTATTAGACCCAGGTGAAGAAAGCAGAAATCCCAGGCCAAGATGGAGAAGCTTCATCGTTGGAAGCAAGATATTTCCAACTAAAGCAATGACCTGCCTGTTTGAATGTCTATAAATCTCCCCGTTTGCTCCCATTTGGTCTCGTTAGATGGCCCACACATGATGTGTAGCTTGCCTTAATGGCTCCCATCTCTAACTCTTCTCTTGCTCAGTCCTTTAAACTCTGCTCTGATTACTCTATTTGACTTGGACTGGCTGTTTATAGACGTTTCTGGCCTTAGAACGCAGTGCCCCACAGAAGCTCTTTATCTGTCCTAAAAAACTAAATGTTGACTCCCTGGAACTATGGTTTATCCCCAAGTTCAAATAAATAAGTTAAAAGAGAAGGGAGAGATAGAATTATAAAAACTGAAGAAATTGTTTGGGAGAGAGAGGAGTGAAATAATAGATGGGATGTTGTTTTTCTGGTCCCCCTCCCCTTGGGGTTTTGTTGAAATAACCAAACTTCAACATATCTGGAATTTTACAGATCACTTGTTAAACAACCACCTTCTCCAACTTAAACAGAACTCTTTAATTAGATTTTTGGGCTGACTGGCAATGAAGTGAACGGTGAAACTTTTCGTAGCAACCTTTCCCCATCGCTGTATCAAAGTGATCCAACCAGGTACTGTAGACAGTCTATTATTTTGCAGTTTCTCATTTTAGACACAAAATTAGCATACATTTGCTCGACAACATAACACTTTCTGTTGACTTCTAATACGTCAAGTTGCGCTTGTTATTTTGTTGTTGTTATTGTTGCAGCTGTTTTCCAATGTCTATCTCAACTGTTTAAGGGGTTTTAAAGGACTGCCTCACAAAGTCCTAAATTTCCGAAGTCTTCTTTCAGCTAACAAATTATACAGTCCTAACATCAACAAGCACTGTTGAGTCTAACCTCTGGAAGTAATAAAAGGTTACAGTATTTTGTGAATCATGATTAAATGCATGGCTTTTGGGAGCTGCGCAGGCGGGACGGAACCAAAAACAACAAAAGCACTTTTGTTTCCTTTCTGACTTGAGGGTGCCTTTATTTTTCCCTTCAGATAATTTTAACAATATGAACTCAAAACGTCACTTCTAGACTGCCAAGATGGAGAGACAATTATTTTGCTGTTTTAAGTCAGTGCTGATTTATGTGTGCCTCACAAGATTACACCCACCCTGCTCCATGGTGCTCTCTCTTAGGTGAAGCCTCTGGTGATTTTGGAATTAAAATGCTTTTTTTGGGGGTGGCCAAAAAAGGAAAAAGGAGAGGAGGAGTGAAGCCAAGCTGCACAGTAAAGGACATCTCTTCAAATCAAGCTGCTGACACCAACGGAGGTATTCTAGCAGGATAAAATAAATAAAAAGTACTTCGGTTTTACAGAAACAAGGTCCTTGAGGGAGACCGTCTTTGAATTTTCCACAGGGTATCAAAAGCCTGCCTTACTGTTAAGAAGGATGAGGCAGCTGCCTCAGGTGGCAGATGGTAGAGGGCGGCTGTACCATCGTCCCTGTCGTTTGAACCCTCTCATGAATGAACAGAGTCGTGTATGCTTAACGACCCATTCTGCCCCTCCCCCCACCAAACTATGCTGGTAACTCAGGTGTGTTGTTGAAGAAATCTATATGGTGGTGGTGACATTTGAGCGCCAGTCCAGTTGTCTTATGTGTGAGGAAAAAGGAGGGAAAATGCCACATTGCCTCAGACAACAAAATGTCCTGGGTCATCTTCCTCCAGAAATAAACAGAGAAAGCTGGAAGGGGGTGGAGTCTCCTCCTTTGGAGGTTTTTTAAGCAGAGGCTGGATGGCCATCTGTCGGAAATATTGTGATGGGGTTCCTGCAAGGCAGGGGGTTGGACTAGATGGCCCTTGAGGTCTCTTCCAACCTTAGGATTCTATGATTCTATGAGATCAGAGCCTAACACACAAGAGGAATTCGTACACCAGTGGCCTCCCCCCCACACCAATACCTTGTTTTCCATATCATGCTGATTGATATTGACTGATATTGATTCACACACCTGTGTTTCTTGTTCTTCCCCTTTGCAAGTTCTAGGGAAACTTAGCAACCAAGTGAGGCTTAAAGTGTTAGAAGTTTTGCAACCTTGCATGTTGCGTTCAATAGCTGTGGCTGGAAGGGACCTTTCAGAGCTCGGGTGACTGCCAAGCTATCCAGCATAAATCAATTGTTCCTTCCTCACTCTGAATTTGAAGGGAGCCCCACCTCTTTGCTCTGGGTCTTTCCCCCTCTCTTGTCTGTTGAAGTCTATTGCCGAGAGTCAGTCTGCCTGCTAGTTTGCTGTTTCACCTGTTCAGCCGTAAGCAAAGAAACATTTTGTACTTTCTCCCAGTCATGTCTCAGAGTGACAGGTTGAGACTGTAAGTGCCAGTTGGTGAGAAAAAGGGGTGGACCACTCTGAGGAACTTAATGCTATTTTGCTCTGTGAATCCCCTGCATTTATGCTGCACAGCTAGGGGGATTCATCCAACATTCAAAACTCTGCAGCAGAAAGAAGTGGAGGTAAGCAATGGAAGCTGTAAGGAGCAAACTTGTAACCAGAAGCTAGTGAGCATTTCTCTATTTGCCTATTATCTCTGCCATCTTTCTCTACCAGTTAGTGGGTGGCGGTGGTGAGGGGCTCTATGTGCAGAATGTGGCTAAAATCTGCAAGCTACTTTTTTGGAAAACCTGCTTTTTTGGGCTGTGCCTGCTGGAGGATTCTGGGAGGTGTAGTTTTGAAAAGTAATGTTTCCAACTTCTGATGGATATCATCTTCTCTAACAAACCCGAATGGTTTAATTGCAAATATGCACGCCCAGGATTTCAGGAGGCTCCATCATGCCTACAAATTTCCGTCACAGGACTGAGAAAGCAAAAAAAGTTATAGCTCTTTTTGTATGCAGAACCAAACCACTGCAACAAGTTAATAAACACACCATTTTTTCCCCCATATCTAAGACACAAATAGAATCAAATGGGAAGTAAAATGCTTGAGACAAAGTTAAGATACATTACTAAAACCACAGATTGGCTTCCAGGCTGAGTCAAGGACCCGTGCAAAGCCCTAAGGAATACACATCTTGATTTGTTCACCATTGATCATCTTCTCTGTGAATTCAGGAATGGCCCAATAACTACGGTAGATTATAAAGTAATAAAAGAAGCCTCAAGTGGGTAATCTTTTAAATCTGAAAGCAAAATGGTCGAGAAGGGTTTTATTGACTCATAAAATAATGCTCAGTAAGGCCATTAAACTACATGCAGTGGTATAAAGGAATTAATTCGTTCCAAATGAAATTCTGTTAAGCAAATTTTCCTTTATACAAATTTCCCATATGAATGCATTGAAAACAGAGTAATCCCTAATCACAACCATTTTTATGTTGCACAGATTCGCCCCCTAGGCAATTGTGTTAAGCAAATTTCCCCTCTCTCCAGAATTTTTTATGTTGTACAGATTTTATGTTATACAAACTGTTTGTTATACGAGGGTCCACTGTATTGTTTCACATCTCCTCAATTATCAAAACTCTAGGATACATGTTCTTCTCTCTTTTTTGTCATAAGCTTATTTATAAATAAATAAACTAAGGAGCATCACAAAGGACTTTTGAGGATTCAGAAAAGCTATTTTTAAAGAAACCCAGGATTCTGGTTAATCCTAACAAGAACATGCCAACAAAAGTGGAAAACAAAATAATTGCCCACAGGCTGGAAATGTTCAATATACATTTGAATCCCCAAAACGAGGAGATGCCGAAGGTTGCAGTATTCATATAGGACTGTCACATTAATTTTCCAAGTAAGCCAGGTGATGTTCAAGGTTTGCAAGAAAGACATTTATAATGCATGGAGCAAGAAGTGCCAGATGTTGAAGCTGGATGTTAAAAAGAAGGAAGCGCTAGAGATCATACTGCAAATATAAGCTGGCTACCAGGGTGGATCAAATAATTTCAGAGGAAAATCCGTTTGCATTCTGTAGTTCAGATAAAAGCTTTGACTGTATATGTCCTAAAAACCAAGACATTGCTTGAAAAGAAATGGATGTGCCACAGCATGGGAGTCTCCAGGTGCACTATGATATATGATGGAGAAGAAGCAACAGTTTGGATAGGAAGGAGAAACAGAATGGTTTCCAATTGGCAAAGGAATAATTATTCAATCTACAGCAGGGCCTCTGTATCTACAGGGGATTGGTTTTGCCTCACTCCCACCGTGGATACTGAAATCTGCAGATAATAACAAATGTTAAATATATAGTATAGAGATGGGCACAAATAAAAAATGCATTTCTTTTTTCGTTTGTCGTTTGGAGGGTCCGTTTCGGTTCGTTTCCATTTTTCGCGAATTTTTGCAAAAAATTCGTTTTCATTTTCGTTCATTTTGTTACCATTTCGTTACCACTTATTTCATTTTTTGTGATTTTTTAAAGGATTTTAAGCAATTTACTCATATTGCAGTAACGGAAACGAAACGCACGACAAAATTTCTGGTGTTTCTGTTCGTTTTGTTTCATTTTAGAGACAAAATTTGTTTGTCAGTTCGTTATGTAACGAAATGAAAAACGAAACAGAAACGGAAAATTGTTCGTTTCGTGCCCATCTCTAATATAGTATAGTAAATGGGGAAAAACAGAATTTTTTAAAACATTCATTATCAGAATTGGCCACTAGAGGATGCCAGATACCATTGTACTATATAATATATTTTAATTAAGACATTGAACAAGTGAATACTGAATCGGTGGATGCAGGGATCCCATTGTATTGGCAAAATATATATGAACTGCTGGATTAGTTTCAATAAAGAAAGAGGGGAAACTGATGGAAGAAAGTGCAATTGCTAAGATTTGGAATAGCAAACAGCACATATGTATATTGTATACAGATATTCATTGTCCCTCATTAATGTAAGCCACCTCGGGTCCTTTTCCAAGCAGAAAGGTGGGGTAAAAATACTCTAAATGAATGAATTAATGAGTCTCCATTCCACAGTGGATGGAAAGTATGAATGTGGATGAAAAAGTGATGAAAAAGCTCATAAGACGTGATGAAAAAGCTCATAAGAAGAGCCATGCTGGATCAGGTCAAAGGCCCATCTAGTCCAGCTTCCTGTATCGTGAGCAGATGTTGGCCCCACCAGTGCCCATTCAAGAAGCCTTGACAGCTATCCATCCACAACAAATACAATATCTGTCTCCTAGATCTGACCAACCACTGCCTAACCCCCATACTTCATCTGGCAATGGACAAAGATACAAACAGTTTTAAGCCTGGATCACCCCTTACACATCTCAAACCCACATGGTTTGTAACCTGTGGTGGACATAAACCCAAACCAGGAATCTGTCCAATTTGTTATTGAAGGCATCCAGAACAGATGCCATCATCTCAACATCCTGTGGCAGGAGTTCACAAAGACTAACAACCCTTCCTGGGTGAATCTTTTTTCTTTTGTCTGTTCTTACATCTACCAGAAAAAGCCCTCACCGCTACTTAAATGCACAATGTCCCCTGCACAGTTCTGCTACCCTTTTCTCCAGAGGGAGAAAACGCTGACAAAGACCACTAAACTCATGCCCTGCATTATTTTGTATGTCTCAATCATATCCAAACTAATCAGGCACCTTTTTCCAGACTAAAGCGCCCCAAATGTTTTAGCCTTTCCTCCCATACATCAAAGGGAGACAGACAAAATCCAAAATTCCCAGTAACACAATTTCAAGACAGCCTTTTCATCACTAGAAAATAGCCAACATTTTAAGAAACCCCAAAGACAAGAGCTCTGAAAACCAGGGCTACGAAGTACCCTCCTCCAGCTGGTCAAACAAACAGGAGAATTGCCACACATGTTCGGCACAGACAGTGAAGAAAAATCTTCCTCTCTCTTCCCTGCCTCCCCAGGTACTGAAATTCCTCTGAAAGCAGGGAGATTCCCCATCCTGCCTCTTTGCCATTGAAGTGGTCAGCTGAATAAACGTGGGAGACAGGGACAGGGACTAGCCCTGGGGCAGCTTCTGTGATGCTGGTCCAAAAGGCACAAGATGCCACCAGGCAAAAAGATGGACTGGTTCTGGGGATGGAGGGACCACCATCCAATAACAAAACCCATCTAGTTCAGTTTCCTGTCATCTGGAGCACACCCCACCAGAAAACACTGGGAGACCACAGACAGACCAGATATCTGTCTCCTGATACCACTCCCCCAAAGCCCATCTGGCCCTTGAGCCCATCACCCAGTTTTAAGCCACAAATGGCTTTGTAACATCCAGATGGACAGGTTTTTCCTCCAGCCATCTGTGGCAGTTAGTCCCTTAACAGACTAACACACAGCAGACCACAAAAGGTGAAAAAAACATTTTTTTGTCTGTTCTCAGCTCTCAAACCAGCCAGCAGTATTTAGTGGATGTCCCCTGAGTTCTGGTATTTTCAAGAAGAAAGAAGCCAGAACACCAGGGAGAAGAGCGTGAGACCCTCTATCCAGAACAACCAGATTTCTACACGGGAAGAAAGCATCCCCTGTCTAATCACCCTAGAAAAGATGACACATTTTCCAGCACATGGTTTAAATTTATTTTCTATATAAATTTAAACCACACACACACACACACACACACACACACACACACACACACACACACACACACACACACACACACACAATCTCCCAGAATAACATCTGTCTCCTCCATGGTGTCACAGGAACCTGTGGAAGGATGCCCTGAGATAAACTAAATACAGATGCCACTGTGAAAGGGTGTTACTGTATGACCTATTTAGAGAATGGGAAGGCTTTTCTGATTCAGTATCCTCCCTTCGTTTTACTCTGTTTTCTAATGTTTATTTTTATATATAGTTCTAAAACTAATAAGATATTTAAAAAAATTATGAATAATTTAAGATAGGCAAATGACACCATATGACAAGCAGAAAATAGCTACATCTTGAAATGACGGCTTATAGATGTGAAAGAAGAAAGTGCAAAAGCAGGATTACTGCCAAAGATTACTACTGAAGAACAAACATCAGAAAAATTGCACGACTTTGGCGCCGACCTTAAAAAATGAAATGGAATTGTTGAAGACTTTATTTGGATATTTTGGATAAATTCATCAGACCAAATAGAGACTGTAGCCAAGAGATCAGGAAAAGTTTGGGACAGGAGGGGAGCTACAAAAGAAATGGGGGGGGAATGAAATCGGGATTTCAGACAAGACATGGAACTTAGAGGCCATCTATCATGGTATATAGATTGATATATGGATTGCTGTTGGCCCAGTTTGGAACGAACCAAATTACAGTGCCCACCTGCGATTCGTTGCATTGACTTGGAAGTTGGACTCAACTGCTCAACTCTTTGGCTGACTTCACTCAGGGAGGAAGAGGAGGAGAAGGGGCTGATGAAAAGAGGCAGCTGGGCCTGGAAGGAAGGTGCCATGCAGGGACAGAAAGGGGACAAAAAGATTAAAAAAAACGGAATCGGGTCCCAAGAGAAGCACTGGGCTGGAGGCAGTATTGTGTCATTTCTCTGTGTGGTGACACAGAATCAGCCACAGAATAATTTATTTATTTATTTATTTCTCCTAGCACTGACCAGCTGGTCCTGGAGCTGGTCAGTGCTAGGAAAAAAACATATATAAAAACATTTTTAAAAGACCAGCTGATGGGCGGTAGGGGGGAATTAAAAAAGTGCCGACCAGCCCCAGGGCCAGCTGGTCGGCGCTAGGGAAAAAATGATTTTTTAAAAGTGCTGAAGGCCAGCTGATAGGTGCTGGGGAGGAGAATAAATTGTTTTTTTTTTTAATTAAAAAGCGTTTTGCTTTTTTAAAAAAGCCCAGTGGCCGTGGGGACAAGATTTTTGGAAACGGTTTATCTGAAAATTAGATCAGGTGGTCAGCGCTAGGAAAAAAAGTGGGATCATATGTTCTCCCACACACTTCTGGCTCCAGAAAAATGTGTATTTTTAACTGGAGCAAAAAATACCCAACACCAGAGTAGGTCTTGGAAAGCTTGCTAGAAGGGGTGTTACTGTTTTGTTTTGGAAACGGTTTATTTGAAAATTAGATCAGGATTTTAAAGGATGTATGATAGAGCCCCATGTGTCCCCACCCCCACTCTACCCGAGCCAGTCTGGTGCACCCCTCATTGCATCCCTGCCAGGGGAGTAACACACTGTGGAGGTCAGCCTTTCAGGTGTGGCCGTGTTACCACACTCTCCTCACTACAGAGTAGTAAAGGGCACAACCTCACTCTAACACAGGCCCCCAGTCATCTCACGGAACATTTACCTGTACCAAATTAGACTCGGGTATCGCTGCCACTGGAGCTGCCTAGATGCCCTAAGCACATCTGATCTCGCTTGATTTCGGAAGCTAAGCAGGGGCAGCCCTGGTTAGTACTTGGATGGGCGACCACCAGGGAATACCAGGTGCTGTAGGTGCCTGGAGTAGGAACTGGCAAACCACTCCAGTATTCCTGCCAAGAAAACTCCATGGACATGGACACGTAGAGTCGGTCACAACTGTAACGACACAACACACACACACACACACACACACACACACACACACACACACACACACACACACACACACACACACACACACACATTGCTGCCACCAGTCAGGGTACTCCAGTTCAATCCTTGAGTCCCAGACCAGATGTAACATGAAAAAAATAAAATAAAATGAATGTTTATTGAATACAATGAGATGTTAAATACAGATCACTTGTGCTCAGTTACTTAAAGTTTCTCAAAGCAGTTCACTCAAATACTGTTCTAATTCCCTCCCTCAAACTTGACAGTTCCCTAACTGTCTAGTCTCTTCTTCAGTGCCTGTCAGTTTCCCTATCTTGGCCCTATCTTCGCCCTCTCTTTTTCTGATCTAATTCTAACTACCTCAGGTGGGGCTATTGAAGCACTAGGGCTCCGCCTCCACATTCCATATTTGGGCATGGACGTTAACCCTTTATCCACCCCTCGTGTACAGTGTTATAAACAGTAAAAGGGTGAACGCTACACACACCCTCAAGCAGCCATTCATTTCTCTTTTTACCCAATGGAGCTATGGCTTGTGCATTCAGCAACAATCACCTCAGCTGCCAAATGAGGCTAGAATTGTGGCTGCAGATACCAAGGGAGAAAGAGAGGGACAGCGGGAGAGAAGAGGTATTTTTTGGGGTTGGGGGGGAGAATAAGGGAAGAGAAGCAGGAAAGGGGAAGTGAGAAAAAGGAAAGGCACCGACAGAAGGAGTGAGAAACAATGATCTAGTGGACATTTTTAAAAAAATAATTTCACTTCCCCTGACCCTTTTCAGATGATCAGGGGAAGTGATTAAATGAGAGTGGATTGGGCTACAAGGAGTTGTTTGTTGTTTGTACCAGATGCACCCCCCCCTGACCTCAAGAGACTCTTTGTATCCTGCTCCAGCCTGCATGGAAATGACCAATCTGAACAGGTCCTGAGACTGTTTTGCTCACCATGGTAGATGACACATTCTGGGGACTAGATAAGGGGAGTGCAACTTTATTAGTTCTCCTGGGTCTTTCAGCAGCATTTTATGCCACTTATCATTGTATCCTTTTGTCACTGCTGCCAAGGTCAAGGGAGGTGAAAAACGGTCATAAAACTTGCCCTTGACCCAAAAGTTTTTGACAGGTTGGGTACTCAAGGCACTCTATTATAGTGGTTCGTATCCTTTCTGTCAGGATTGACTCAAAATTGTGTCCCTCCACTCTACCTAACCCCATGTTATTTAACATCTATTGGTAGCTGCTGGAAGAAACCACCCAAAGATTTGGACTGAGGTGCCACCAATAGGCTGATGACACTCAACTTGACTGCTCCTTGTTGCCCAACCCTGAGGAAGTATTTGGGATCCCTTGAACATTGCTGAATCTGATGGGCTGGATGACTGAGCAAGATGAAACCAAATCCTGAAAGGACATGTTTGTGATTAACAAGGAGAGCTTTGGAAAGGAAGACTAGAGAAGGGCCCTTTATGCAGTCTGACATGTTTATTGTGGACTTTTTTCCCTTGGCGATTGCCTTCAGAATCTGCGTCAAGTGCCTGGATTTTTCTCCACTGAGAATACCGGGAGCAAAACTCTGACCCAAGGGAAGACTGTCAGACTGCTTAAACTCAAAAGACTAACTTGCTCTTGTTTAATAGCTTTATCAGAACCAATTAAGCAAAGTTCTCCTGATGGCCTCTTCTTCTTAAGAACATGAGCTAACTCATGATACAGGTTTCAGCTTTGCTGCGTTCAAGCAAGTCACAAGTGAGAAATGAAATTTGGAAAAAAAGAAAAGTCCTTCCTTCCTTCCTTCCTTCCTTCCTTCCATGTTCCTTAAGAACTGGTCCCAAGTATGAACAAAATGTGTTGTTTTTTTAATTCCAAAACTTGCAAATTGCCTCGCTAACTCAGCAAAAAGGCCTTAAGATCTTCAAAATGTGTGCTGGAAATAATGAAATTATGAAATTTGCTCTTCCAGCCTTCGGATACTTTTAAAATGTCCAGCTTGGAATCTCTGTTTGTTCAACCATGTCTATGGCACTTACTTAGGATTGATATGAACCCTCAAGGTTTTGATGAAAATACACCCCCCAAGTACTGAGAATCATCGTCAGAGACATGTTTCCAAATATCTATACTTCTGTATTACGGTTTCCCTTAATTAAAACATAGCTTAGCCTGAAGCATCCCCTTAATTATTGCATAACTTGGCACTTTCTCCTCCGTAAATGTACCCACTTTGCTGTGCACGTTTTCCCAACACACACACACACACACACACACACACACACACACACACACACACACACACACACACACACACACACACACACACACACACATTTCATTCTACAAATCACAATATAAGCTCATCCATGCAGGGGTTTTGGCTGCAAACTGATTCAGATCCATGTTCATTTCCAGAAAATAAAACAGGAGGATCATTAAAATGTGAACCCGAGGGATATTTCTCCCACCCTGTACAAATGACTCCAATATTTCTCCTAGGCCTTGCCTGCCACCTTTCTTCTTATTCTTCTTTTTTAAGCCAAATTGACATGAATTTACAAGTATATCAGGACATAAGAATAGCCAAGAGAGGAAAATCTATTTAGGTAATAGAAGCGTGTGAGTTCAACACCCGGTGCCTGCAAATTGGCCATTTCTCAATTTAAATTGGAAGTCATAACCAAGCTTTTAGCTATTAATGTTAGGCTTTCATATCATTCGGGAAGCCCCTGCTTGAACTTCATTTCAACACTGTGACGAGACGGGTTTTAGGCGATGCCATTCTCAGACTAAGTAGCAAGAGAAAAAGCTGATCCTATTAAGGAAGATATAATGAGGCACATCAGCCACTGATAGGTACCCATTTCACAGTTAATGCAGGGAGCAGCTCCAGGTGATCAGATCTTTCATTTTATGGCTCCCAAACATATTTTAAGTGGTTGATAAGTGAAAGGAACAAGCCTCCTTGATACCATCCAGTTACCTAGATGCTAGGGCACCTGTTACCATACTCAATGCGTTCTGCTCAGACAAAGTGCACATTCCTTAATCATTGTTCAATTTTGGAACCATTAGGCATGTATGAACCAGCCTCATACCCAACCACTGCTGCTGCCACTGTCCTTCTGTGGTCTCAAGCTGATGCAGAGTTACGGTTCTTTTCTGGGACCAGTGCTGGGTCCCTCTCACAAAATACCAGAACTAGGGGGACATCCTCTCAAACTGAGGGTTGGGAGAATGAGAACAGACAAAAGAAAATATGTTTTTTTACCCAGTGTGCTGTTAGTCTGGGGAACTCCCTGCCACAGGATGTGGTGATGGCATCTGGCCTGGATGCCTTCAAAATGGGATTGGACAGATTCCTGGAGGAAAAGTCCATCACAGGTTACAAACCATGATGGAGATGTATCATCTCCAGGCTTAAAACTGGGGTACTTCAACGGCCATATGCAGGGGAGTGGGATCAGGAGACAGAGATCTAGTCTCGTGTGCTCCCAGATGCGTCTGGGGGGGGGGCACTGTGAGATACAGCAAGCTGGACTAGATGGGCCTTTGGCCTGATCCAGCATGGCTCTTCTTATGTTCTTATGGTTGGTGACCCTTCTCATGATCTTCTTATGAAGCACTCAGAAGTAGAGTTGGGCGTTTCATTTTGGCAGGGGACTGGTTCCAAAATGAAACACGTCAGCGCAGCTGGAGTTTGGAACTGGAGTCCCCACCCTCCAGAACAAAATCTACCACTGCCTTCCCTTGCTGTAGTTCACGCTGGGTGAAAAAAATCCAACCAGGAAGCAGCCTCCGATTCATCATCTTTGCCTCTCCCTGGTGCTGGCCAATTCTAATGGTGTTCTGGGACTGACTCTGCAACTAGCACAAGGCTGCACAAGTGACAGGGCCACTCAGGCTCCAGGTGTTCCCAGCTGGCCTATTTCCTAGGTGACACACAAGGGACTTTTGACCCCCACGGCCAGAAGCTCCAGCCGACTGAAAAATGTATCCCAGGTCAAAACCTACCTATTGTACCCCAACCATTCACAGTATCGCATGTCTGAGTCAAACACAAATCTCCATAACCTACAAAACAAAGGATAAGGGAATGCGTTCTACCTGTCATCCTCCTTGGCTGATGGCTTGGACCAGTAGGAGTTGCAGCCTGAGAGTAGTTGGGGGACAGGGAGGACTCATGAGGTTGCTGTAAGGTGTTTTAATTTTAATTACAAAGGCACATCTCTTGCAAGTACTGTGTACTGTGTGGAAACCCCCCCCCCGAAAGGCAGGCAGCACCCCTAAATGCCACTAAAAGTGTTCTGCTTACAAACCATCCCATAGTGCTTAAAGCACTCTCTGGGCAGTTTACAATTTATTTATGCATGCTACACATTCTCCCCCCACCCATCCCCGAGAGGGCTGGGTACTCATTTTATTGGACCTCAGAAGGATGGATGGCTGAGTGAACCTTGAATCAGCTACCTGCAATTGAACCCCAGGTCGTGAGCCCACTTACAGCTGCAGTACAGCAGTTTAACCACTGTGCCACGAGGCTTTAAGTCTTGCTTTGTTACCCTTCCTATCTTTTGGTACTTAAAAAGTACTGTACTGATTTTACTGGGATCTGCATCCAGGCCCACAACTAGGGTCTGTGTCACCCAGAGCAAGCCTAGACTCTGCCCCCGACCCAGTACTATTTTGTCGTTCTGGCACTCTCCCCAGTGTGGTGCCCGGGCACATGTCCATCTCTCCCCCCCGCCACCGCCCAGCTGTGGCTCTGTTGGCATCCAAATGTATTCTCCAGAAGTCAGATGCCTTTCACAGTGTTTACATCTCTCTCAGAAATTCACTGTTTGTACTGTATTGCATTGCATTGTGTTGCATTGCATTGTATTTTAGTGTCAGGCCAAACATCAGGAGAAATATCTTAACTGCTAGTGCAGTACAACAATGGAACCAATTATCTTGGAAAGTAGAGAGCATGCTAAAACTAGAGGCATTCAAGAGAAAATTGGACAACCCCCTGTCAGATTGGCTTTGATTTGGATTCCTTCACCGAGCAGGGGTATGTATGTATGTATGTATGTATGTATGTATGTATGTATGTATGTATGTATGTATGTATGTATGTATGTATTGCATTTTTAGGCTGCACCGATTTCCCAAAGGCACTCTGGGAGGTTTGCATAAATGCAAATAGTTAACAACAAATGGATACAAAATAAACAGCAAACAAGGCAAATGAAAACAAACACACAAACCATACAAAAACCATACCCCAAAAATGGCCTTATTGCCTCCCTTCCAACCCAATTTTCTTGATTCTATGAATTCATGACGTTGGAGGAATTATTCACACACGAGCCTGGAGTTTTTGACCATGAGTGAGTCATGAATTGCTCAAGTCTGCCTTAACCCACACGCATCTTTAATGGCCAGAGCTGGAGAAAGATATTAGTATTGTAAATTCCCCACTTCATTTTTAGAAGCACTCCAATTTCATTGATCATTAAAGGCTGATGCTTCCACTGACGATGTGAGCAGCCAAAAATAAAAAGGCGAGGGCAGGGTGGGGAGGCTGAGAGGGGGAGAAATAATTAATTGAAACAAATTTTAATCTTCATCACTACTTTTCAGCAAGTAATTTAAAATTTGATAAACTTAATATGACTAATGTCCTTACAGTGGCTGTGCTCCCCTCAGTGGCGGTAGCTAAAGCATTCAGAAACTATAAGATGGCACTATTTTCACAGGGGGGGGGAAGAGTCATGTCCCACTTATTTGTTTGTTCCATGTCAAAGAACCTGGAAATAGTGTTCTCTAGGGTCGAACACCTCTTACTTATATTAATAAGTAAGAGTATCTGAAAATGGATTTTGTTGACCCTGGATGCATTAACTACAACCAATCAGGCATCACATCGTGATGTGGTCAGTACAGCATACAGTAGGACCCCCATATCCACTGATTCATTATCCACGGATTCAGTTATTCATGGATGGCAGAGGAAAAAACCCAAATAAATAATTCAGCAGCCACAAAGCAAGCTACTGTCGTAAACAGAGCAAGTTACTGTCACAAACAGCAGCTGCAAAGCAAGCTACTGTCGTAAAACAGCAGCTGTAAAGCAAGCTACTGTCACAAAACAGCAGTTTTGGGGATTTTTGGTGTTCTCTCTTATCCACGATTTTCATTATCCATGGGAAGGTCTGGAACCAATCCCCAGCGGATACCGGGGTCCTACTGTATAGCCAATTAGGCTTATTATGCAGCGCTATCACTGATGGTGCCAGAAGTCTATGTAGAGGGAAGGCCATGTCTCTTGCTCATTGTTGACCTCGCTCTAAACGAGTAAGCATATTTTTAAAAAAACTGCTTTCAGTGTCATTTTTGCAGCCGCTGACACCTGAAAAATATACCACTCCGTCTCCCATTTTCTGCTGTATAAAATGTGCAGGAAAGTAGCAGGGTAATTTCTTGAAGGAATACTTTGGATTCTCATATCAGGGAAATCTCATATATGCTGATCTAATAGGAGTTTGCTGCATTGTCTCATCATTTGATTATAGATAGATAGATAGATAGATAGATAGATAGATAGATAGATAGATAGATAGATAGATAGATAGATAGATAGTCTGTGCATTATCTCACACCTACCTATTTTCTCCTACCAAAGCATGACAGAAAAAATTTAACAGCTTGATATGCAAGCAAGAAAACCTGCCACTTTGATGCATTGTTTTCAATAATCCTCCTCAACAGCTACATTACTTTTCTGGGAAAAGAAATATCACAAGAACCAGATAGCGGCTTCTTGCTTGAATGGCTGAAGCTGCCTTTTCATGCAGGTCTGCTTTCCAGAGATCTGTTGCTGCAGGGTCTGATGCTTTCAACATCCTTCTGTAGGTGCTTTTATTGTTATTGTCATGTTGACAACATTTGACACAGTTAACTCATAAAATCATAGAATAGTGTAGTTGGAAGGGGGCTACAAGATCATCAAGTCCTCCGCCCCCGCTCCATGCAAGAATACAAATCACAGGCTATCTGCCAGGGAGTTGTTCAGATTTCTCTTGAATACCCAGAGTTGGAGCACTCACCACCTCTTGAGGCCACTGGTTCCTTTGTTGTACTGCTCTAACAGTTAGGAAGTCCCCCCCCCCGATATTCCGCTGGAAGCTGGGTTCTCTTGACTTGAGCCCATTGTTGTACATCCTGCACTCTGGGATGAATGAGAACAGATCCTGCCCCTCCTCTTTTATAACATCCCTTCAAATGTTTGAAAAGTGTCATCATATCATCCCTCAGTCTTCTTTCCTCTAGTCTAAACACCCCCAGTTCTTTCAGTCTTTCCTTCTAGGACTTGGCATTCACCCCCCCCCCGATCATCCTTGTTCTCCTCCTCTGAACTTGTTCCAATTTGTCAGCATCTGTCTTGAAGTGCTGTATCCAGAACTGGGCATGATACTCAAGGTGAGGCCTTACCAGGGCTGAATACATGGGGATAAGCACTTCATGGAATTTGGAAATATTTCTCTTAATGTACCCTAAAATAGCTTTTGGGGTTTTTTGTGGCCACATCACACAGTTGGCTCATACAGGAGTACCTCAGATAACAAATTTAATTCATTCTGCGAGTCAATTCACTAACCAAAAATTTTGTTATCTGAAACACGGTTTCCCATTGAAATGAATGGGAAACCGATTAACCTGTTTCAGAGGTCCGGAAAAAAGGCAAAAACCTCCCCCAAACCTCTTTATAAAGTGCACTCTGAAGGCATGTGCAGTGCTGGAGCACCCCTCAAGAACACACCCCGTGCAGTGCAATGCAACTATGGAGAAAAAAAGCAGCAAGACTACCCCAGCCTGTTCCTGCCAAAAATCCAATGGAGAAAAATTGCAAACATAGACAGACACAAGCAACGAGAGAAACCCAGCCCATTGTTGCCTGTAGAGCAATGCAAAAAAATGCAAACATGGAGAAAAGAAAGCAGCAAGACTACCCCCAGCCTGTTCCCACCCAAAGTGCAATGAAAAGCAGTGCAAAGATGAATAAAAGCTAGCTCTAAAACAAATGCCAAAAGTGCAATAAAAATGAATGAAAAAACACAAAAGAAAGCAAGGAAACCTCAGCTCCCTACCTTTTCAAGTCCGAAAGGTCCAAATCCCTCAGCAAAAAATGTCCAGAATGGCTCCAAAACACAATGAAAAAGTGCTCCAACTCATTCCACCCTTCCACAAACTCTCTCTCTCTCTCTCTCTCTCTCTCTCTCTCTCTCTCTCTCTCTGTGTGTGTGTGTGTGTGTGTCAAGATATGTAAAAGTTGACAAAACATATGTTATGTATATTTAACAGAATGTGTAAAGTGAATTGTAAAATGGAGGCATTCTGCAGTGTCATGATGTTAGACACAAGTGTTTTAATCACAGGCATGTTTAGTGATGAAGTGCAGGTGGAACTGATTGTAACATCATGATTTGTAATGGATAGATCAGATTGCATCAGATTGTTAATTAGTGATTGCATCAGATCTTATGAGTGCTGAATAGTATAAAAGGCACTAGCTTGTCATTTTAATGGGGACTGAGAACAGTTTACCCCACACTCTGTTTGTCTGTTTGCTATATTATATATAATGCTTGGTTGTTATGCTGTGTATATTTTGATGAAACTCTATTCATTGTCATTGTCTTTCTGATAGACTAACTCTGCAAACCCTTTATATCAATACTGACATTTTATCTACGTTACTGCTGCACTGCTTTGTGTCAAGCACAAGTAAATATTATTATTATTATATTTGCTGCCCCCTTAAATCTGCTGACAGTGTGTTGTGTGTGTGTGTGCACAATGCATCCTGGGTAGACTTTTTTCACAAAGCATGATGAAAAATTTATTATCTGAGGCAGCCCACAGGGAAAATTCATTATCTGAAACATCCATATTCCCGGAAATTTCAATGCGCTTTCCGAATTATTCATTAACAGAGGCATTTGTTATCCAAGGTATTACAGTATTCAGTTTACGATCTAACAAGAATGGCAAGATCCTTCTCACATGCAGAAGTTTCAGAAAGGGTAGCCGTGTTAGTCCTTTCAAGAATTGCAGGCTAAAATCATAGAAAAACAAAACAAAACAAAACAAAATACACAAAACATGTAGCATCTTTGGCTTAATGCAGTGCCTTGCATAGTAGAAGTTTCAGAGAGATGCTTCAGTCAGCTTCTGACTTAATAGATATGTTCAAGGAGTGGTACGCCACTGCCACCATCCCATGAATAACATAGGCTGAGCAGTAGAGGTGGGCACGAAACAGAAAAACAATGGTACATTCTGTTTTGGGCCCACCCTTGGTTGGGTTCAGTTTGGGTTCATACGAAATTTGTATGAACCCGAACCGAGCCAAACCGGTTTGAGTCCGACTTACCAGTGGCCGCGATCCTGGCAGCTGCGGTGTGGCAGAGGCTCTTTGAGGCACTGGCTTGGGGTGAGTGCTGACAAGCCAGCCGGGAGAGTGCTCCCGCAGCTGCGGGGAGCCCTCCTGGTGCCAGCACCACCGGAGCCACTGACAAGCTGGCCAGGAGAACACTCCCACAGCTGCAGGGAGCCCTCCCAGGAAGAGGCCGGGAAAACGCTTCTGGAACTGCCTTGTTGCCGGCTCTGGCTGCGGCCAGCCCCGGGAGGGCTCCCCGCGGGAGCAGGGGTGCCCTGCCACTCGGACTGTCTTTTGCTTCTTTTCCCCCTCCCGGAGCCAGCACCCAGTGGCTGCTCGGTGCTAGCTTGGGGAGAGGGAAAAGAGTTTAAAAAGCCGAGGCGCTTGAAGGAAATCTTTCCCATAGGAATGCATTGCTAATGCATTCCTATGGGAAAACGAAAAATGAAGTGGAACGAAGTGGAAATTTCCGCTCCGTTTCGTTTTGTTTTTCTGTGATGAATCAGTTCGTTATTCATTTTGTTCCCTAACGAAATGAATAACGCATAATCAAACAAATAATAAATACATTTCGTGTTCATCTCTACTAACCAGTGATTTGAATCCAGGTCTTCCAAGTAATATTTTGAGGTTCTATCTACTACACCATGCTGCCTTTTACACAGATGGCTTTAGTGTCTAAAAACATCCCTACATGACAGTACATGAATAGCTGAGAATTCTTGAAACTATTGTCGCCAAAAACCAACTTTCCCAGGAATTGCATTCCACTTGTATTTTGGCCTTTATTGTGAAAATATTCAGCATCATGCAAGTCACAAAGTAAACTTTAAAGACATGGAAAGGAAAATCATGAAAAGAGTATATATGTGTGTTTGTGTATGCAGAGAGAGAGAGAGAGAGAGAGAGAGAGAGAGAGAGAGAGAGAGAGAGAGAGAGAGATGACCAAATGTAATGAGATAATTATATTGCCCAAATCACTCTGAATGAAAATATACAGTCACCAAGCTCTCATTAACGAGAGGAAAGCAAACAGAAAAGTCCTGTCTTATATTTTACAAATGAAATGGTCATCTGCCCCCCCCCCCAGAATGATGGGATGAAATAAAATTCAGCCGAAGCAAATCCTTTCCCCCTCAACAAGTAATTGTTCATGGCCACTGGCTCACAGATGTTTTCACTTGCCAATTTATTCCTGAATTGCATTTTCTTCTTGCAACTTTCCCTGTGACTTCAGGTGTCAGAATTTATCTCTCTTCTTTCCTAATTGTTTTGCAAGGCTGAATGATGACAAAGAGAGACTAATGTTAGATCCCGAAGTACACAAATTTTTGTCTGTTTTTATTGTTTTATTGCATTTATGTTTGATTTTGATCTTTGGTTTTTCACATGTTTTGTTTGATGTAAACCGCCCTTTGGGAAATTGGTGCAGTATACAAATATAAAAATAAATAAATAATAAATAAATACTACAGAGTGGCCGTGTTGACCATTTTGCAGTGACCACTTTTTGAAGAGTTGTCAGGAATAAGTTTTGCTTATTGCTGCCTATCTCTCCTACTCCCTCTCCCCTCTCCCCGCATAGAGGGGTAGATGTTAACTCATTGTAGCAAAAACAACAATCTTGTTAGTCCTAAAGGACCAGCATATTGCTGGGCATAAAATATTGTGGACCTGGACAAAAATGGGCTATAGTCCGTAAAAGCCAGAATGCGCTCAAAGAATCATCCAGGATTTGGTCTCCAAAATGGGGGCAACCAGTTACGGAAAAGTAACTTCTATTCACTAGAAGGAGAGGGAGAGGGTAGGGTTAGGCAAGTGACAGGTCAACATACTGTCTGTATTGTTAAAGCACTCTCTGGGCGGTTTACACCACAATTATACAAAGATCACTTTGCCCCCTGCAAGGTGGGTACTCATTTTACCAATGGAAGGATGGAAAGTTGAGTGAACATTGAGCCAGCACCTGAATCCGTTGGGACTGAACTCAGGTCATGAGCAGAGGTTTGAGTGCAGCGCTTCAGTTTAATCACTGCACCACAGGGCTCTGCAGCTGGGTCAATGAAAGGTCCAAGTCAGGAGAAGCCATCCAACGCTTGTCAATGTCTGGGCGTGTTTGCAAACACTAAAGTGTGGTAGAAATCTATGTGTCCATGCACCCCTCCACCAGCTCACATCCACAGGGGTCCTGTGGCTGGTTTTGCCAATTTGCCCCACAAAAATGGCACAAAACCAACTCTTCAAACTGCCATCAGTCACGGACAGCAAGACACTGCCCAATAGTGAGTTGGATCCTTGGGTCCTTTAGTCAAGTTTGGCTGGCATGGGCTAGCAAGTGACTCTCCAGGATTTTAGATGCTTGTTTCATCTGCTCATTCATCTGTTGGGAGCCATCTTGGATCCCAAAGTGGCAAAATGAATGAATGGATGAATGAATGAATACTCTTCTTTCCTAGCCCTATATGGAGTTAGGAAATTGGACCTGGAACTTTGTTTTTCTAATTGTTTTTGTTTACTATTTCCTCAGAGTGGTATTGGTTTGCTCCTTTTCAATATTTTGACTGGTCATTTTCAATATTTGTATACTTATTCTTCCAAGCTTTAAAAATCCATCTTTTAATGACGTAAGCCACCTTTACGCATGCACTGTTTGCAGCTTTAAAGGTTGTTTTTTAAGGAGGAAGGCGGGGTAAAAATTAATTAATTAATTAATTAATTAATTAATTAATTAATTAATTAATTAATTAATTAATTAATTAATTAATTAATGCTGCACTGGGAATAGGTGCTTGGCCACCTATTTCCATGGCTTTTCAAGGTGTCTCTCTGCCACATTTCTGGGGAAGCTTTCTACCTACCACACCCAGCGTCAGCTATTGTTCTTTTCTTTCACGTGGAGAGAGAGAGAGAGAGAGAGAGAGAGAGAGAGAGAGAGAGAGAGATATGTTGTGCTCTGTCTATCACTCTCTCTCTCTCTTAGACTTTGCATTTTTGCATGTGTACAACCTGAAAGGCTGTTTGCCGAGTCTCCTGTTCTTCTTAAAGCTTTTTATTTTATTTTAAAAAAACAGTACTGGTACAGATTTAATTTGACACGAAGTTCGCTAATGTATTTGAACAAGGGCCGCTCATTAGTGCCGGGATGGGATCTGTGCCTCTGGAGGCTTGCGCACTGTCTCAGGACAGTGTGTGCTTTACAAGTTGTGGAGTTATGTTTTGCACACGGCCTGGTTGTGTGGGGGCAAGGCTTTAATGGGGCACAGGGGAGAAGCCGAGGGCGACGCACATGGCCTTTTGTCTCCAGGACCTGTCAGGTGAGGCGTTTTCCTCCCCCTGCGCCTCGTTCCCTCCACAGTGTCTGTTCTTTTCTTTTCTTTTCTTTTCTTTCTTTTTTTTTTTGCATTTCCCACCCAGGGGGGCTGGAGCGTCAAGAGTATTACCAGAGATGATGATCTGAAAAGAAAGAAATGGGTCAACGCTCCCCACACCGTTTAATATGAACCACTTTGATTGGGTTTCCTCAGGGAACGGGCCCGTGGATGAGTAAGAAGTTAGGAGTAAATAGCAAGGTAGCCAAATTTGCCAACGACGCTAAATTATACAGGAGAGTAAAAACTGGGAGAGATTGTGAGGAGCTCCAGAGAGATATCTTGACACTGGAGAAGTGGGCAAACCAGCGGCAAATGAGCTTCAACCTTAGTAAGTGCAGAGTGAGGCACATTGGGGCAAAAAAAAAAAAACCACCCTAATTACATTTATAAACTGATGGGCTCTGAACTCTCTGCAACAAACCAGGAAAGGGACCTTGCTGTCCTGGTGGACAGCTCAATGAAGGTGTGTCAACCCAGTGTACTGCAGCAGTGAAACAAGCAAACTCAATGCTAGGGATCATTAGGAAGGAGATGGAAAACAAGTCAGCAAGTGTCATTTTGCCACTTCATAAATCTATGGTGAGGCCCCATCTGGAGTACTGTGCACAGCTCTGGTCACCATACCTGCAGAAGGATATGATGGAAATGGAAAAAGTGCAGAGGAGGGCAACCGGAACGATTAGGGGACTGGAACACCTTCCTTACCATCTGAGGTTGCATCGGCTGGGCCTCTTCACTCTTGAACGATGGCACCTAAGAGGTGATCTGATTGAAATTTATAAAACCATACATGGTATGGACAAAGTAGATAAGGAAAAACTGATTTCCCTATTGCACAACACTAGAACTAGGGGGCACTCCATGAAACTTTGGGTGCCCGATTTCAAACAAATAAGAGAAAGTACTTTTTCACCCAGAGGATCACTGGTCTGTGGAACTCCCTGCCAGAAGATGTAGTGACAGCTGTCAGCCTTGACAGCTTTAAGAAAGGATTAGACAAGTTCATGGAGAACAAGGGTATCAATGGCTATCACTATGGATGCCTAAGGACAACCTCCGGGTTGGAGGGATAGGCAGGATATTTCTCAATGCCATTTGCAGGGAATCATAAGCAGGCGAAGACATCTGCTTGGAAATACCCTGAAGCAAATGGTGAGCCACTGTGCAAGACAGAACGCTGGACTGGATGGGCTGTGGCCTGTTCCAACAAGGCTGTTTTATTTTCTTACCTCCTTATATTCTTAAGTCTTCGGGCTGTAGAAAAGAGCAGCGTTGTGAGAGCATTACGCTCACTCCAGGTTTTACTCCAATCCTCAGTATCCAAAATGCTGATCAATATGGTGGGAATACCTTGGATAAGTTCTGATTAAAATCTGAAGCAGAGCCACTGCCTATAAAAAGAGTGAGTTGTCGGCTGCCCTTGATATGTTAGGGAGGGCAGAATTTTCTTCTCTCATGTCAGCTTTCTTGTTTCACAAATTCTCGATGAAGTTCACAGCATCGTTCCATCTTGGGACCTTCACTGTCTTGCAAAGACAAACTTTGCCTGCTTCTGACGATTAGTCTCAGGGCCACAAACATCTCCCGGTTTCAGGAGAGAACTTCTCCACTTAGCAAAGTCTGTCCACATTTGCTTCTAATCTGGCTGTCTCCCCCTCAAGACTTACTTTCCTCTGTTGGATTGCTTCATGACTAGACTACAAAAAGATGGCTGCCCTGGGATAGCCTAAAATTAAATTACCAAACATCCAACACTCTGCTCATTCCATCGACCAGCTTCTGTCTGCCATTAGACATCTCCAGGGGTCTGTCTGCGTGACTCGGGGCATTTGCAAGCGAAGACCTGAATTGGTAAATGCAATATGGCTGAGGGGGTATTGTCGCAGAACTATGGAGGAAACACGTATCCTGCGGTTCTTAGAAGACATTCTGGGTCCCTCCTTTCCCATTGGGATACACAACAGTTTACATCGCAAAATTAAGGCTGGATTTTCCATCAAATTACATTTTCCACAGTATAAAAAACACCTATGCATGCTGAGAACTAGCTTGTCAGGATTGATTTCCAAACCAGCCTTTTACTTAACATGCTAGATTTCTATGAGCATGGATATTCTTTCAGTGGAAGCATTCGAATGTGAGTCACCACACCATGCAGTCGGAAAGTACTTGACCTTGAGCGGATTCCGCTGCCTCAGCCGCCCCTCTTGACTAAAGAATTAAATCAAATACAGGTTAAAAGAGAGGAGGTTTTAGGACTAATTGATAAATTGAGGATTAACAAGTCACCGGGCCCAGATGGCATCCACCCAAGGGTTATTAGGGAACTGAGAAATGAAATTGCAGATCTCTTAACGGTTATATGCAACTTGTTTCTTAAAACAGCCACAGTGCCGGAGGACTGGAGGATAGCAGATGTCACACCAATTTTTAAAAAAGGAAGGAGGGGGGACCTGGGAAACTACAGGCCGGTTAGCCTTACATCTGTCCCAGGGAAGATGGTGGAAAGCCTCATCCAAGAGAAAATCTTAAAACACATAAAAGAACAATCCTTGCTGAGAGAAAATCAGCATGGCTTCTGTAAGGGTAAATCTTGTCTTACAAACCTTTTAGAATTTTTTGAAAAGGTCAACAGGCACGTGGATTTGGGTGAACCGGTGGATATAGTCTATCTGGATTTTCAAAAGGCTTTTGACACAGTCCCTCACCAAAGGCTGCTGAGAAAATTGCACAGTCAGGGGATACGAGGGCAGGTCCTCTTATGGATTGAGAACTGGTTGAGATCCGGAAACAAAAGGTGTCAATGGGAAATTTTCACAATGGAGAGAAGTGAAAAGCGGTGTGCCCCAGGGCTCGGTCCTGGGATAGCTTTTCAATCTGTTCATAAATGACCTGGAGACAGGGATGAACAGTGAGGTGGCCAAGTTTGCAGGTGACACAAGACTTTTCTCATTGGTAAAAACCAGAGAAGATTGTGAAGAGCTCCAGAAGGATCTCTCCAAACTGGGGGAATGGGCTGAGAAATGGCAAATGCGTTTTAATGTAACCAAATGTAAAGTAATGCATATTGGGGCAAAAATCCAAACTTCATCTATCAACTCATGGGCTCTGAGTTATCCGTGACGGATCAGGAAAGAGATCTTGGTGTGTTGGTGGACAGCTCCATGAAGGTGTCTCCCCAATGTGTGGCAGCGGTGAAGAAGGCCAATTCCATGCTAGGGGTTATCAAAAAGGGGATTGAAAATAAAACAGCCAACATTATAATGCCGTTATACAAAACAATAGTAAGGCCCCACCTGGAGTATTGTGTACAATTCTGGTCACCGCACCTCAAGAAAGACATAGTGGAACTGGAAAAGTTGCAGAAGAGAGTGACTAAAATGATTACTGGGGGGTTCTCTTATGAAGAAAGGCTAAAACATTTGGGCCTCTTTAGTCTGGAAAAAGGCGCTTTCCCATTGGACATACAAAATAATGCAGTTTACACTGGCAAGAAGCTCTTCTCCCTCTCCCAAAATACCAGGGCTAGGGGAGTTTCCCTCAAATGATTTAATGACAAAAGAAAATATTTTCGGCAGTTTATGGAACTCCCTGCCACAGGATCTGATGGCATCTACCTGGATGCCTTCAAAAGGGGCTTGGACAGATTCAGAAAAGTTGATTTACAAACCATGATGGAGATTTCTCTGAGCTTTAAATGGATTTTTTGCCAGTGGAAGACAGATTCAAATGTGAGTCACCATCGCTGTGAGATACAGGAAGCTGGACTAGAGTTGGCCTGCTCCAGCATGGCTCTTCTTTCATACCAGGATGATTAATGGAGAAATGGGACTGGACGAATCCACAAGTGGAAGATACGTCTGTCTTTGATTACACACCGAGAGCAGTGAAATGAAACCTCCATATTCAGAGGCATTCTACCACCTAACAGGAGTTGCTGACCTTCAAGAAACAATGGAAAGACTGAATGCTTTCTTTTATGACAAAGTAGACTGTGGCAAGATCTGGGAAGAAGCATGGGGTTAAAATTTATTTCAGAAGAGCCCCTAATCTCTAAAATGAAAACTAGAACAAAGAACTAGCAAGACACTCCTAGGTGTGGGACTCATTAGTCCCAGGATGGGACCCCCCCTTTTTTCTGTAACTCTTAGAATTTGCCAGAAATTCCTGCAGAAGGAGTTCTGGGAGATACGGACAAAAACAGAAGTTTACAGAGGAGGTCTCATTCCTTACATGTGTGCTTTCTGTCTATTATTCAATTTTCAAGAAGGAGGAGGGAACCACCGAAGTAGGCTGGATGTGTCAGGGCTCCCTGGAGTCCCAGTGAATCATGGGAAGGTACGTCTTCTTGCCCATTCGTTTCTAGAGGGTGCCTGTCCCATGATCCAACAAATGCTAAAAACTCAGATCGATTTACTAATGCTCTTTAATGCTGCGTTTCCTTTACTCAGGAAGACTGAGTTTATTATGGTCAAAGACCAGCATTAAACAGATTTATGTGTACAGAACCAAACAATCAACATACGTTATGCCTAGTAAAGCATTCCAGAGTACAGTGGACCCTTGTATAACAAAGTTTGTATAACATAAAATCTGTACAACATAAACAATTCCGGAGATCGGGGACATTTGCTTCACATAATCGCCTATGGGGCAAATCTGTACAACATAATGGGATTACTCCGTTTTCAATGCATTCCTATGGGAAATTTGTATAAAGAAAATTTGCTTAACATAATTTCATTTGGAACAAATTAATTCCTTTATACAAGGTACCACTGTATATGAAATTTATGTTTGGGTGGGAGAACCAGAGTCTATGAAAGTTATGTTGGGGTGGGGCACTAGAGAAAAATAGACCAGGGTGACAAAAAAAACTATACAGAACCATTCCACCCTGTAGATGCAGGGCCACCATTTCTTTGACCAGCACACATGCTGAATTTATTTATTTATTTATTTATTTATTTGTTTGTTTGTTTGACTTTTATGCTGACCATCTAGCCCTAGGGCTACTCTGGGTGGCTTACAACATGGGATCACATAGCAAGCTAACAAAGGAATACATATAAAAAACCCAAAATACAAGGAGGATAATAAAACAAAATACTGTATACACAAATCAACAGCAATAAACTGATGTGAGAATGGCATGTGATTTCACTTTCAATCTAAGAAGAAAAATATGCACAAGCTTTTAGAAGTCTGGGAATCCTTTGAGCACAGCGTTGTCTCTGTACCAAAAAAATAAAAAAAATAAAAAAAAATCAGCCTCAGCCTTCGGTCTCGCACAGCTGGTGCATTTTGGCTCAAATGAATATGAAAACTTGCTTTAAGGGAATAGCTCTTAATTGGGTTATGTTCAATACTTTAATTAGATTTACGTAAAAGCGTGTGATGATGTTATTCTGGCAGTCAATAGGTTGAACAGGATTCCAATGGGTGCATGCGTGTGTTTTTAATCTTGGAAGAAGTAAAAATGTGCTCATTTACCTCTGCAAGCTTTGTATCTCATGCAAAGGAAACACATGAAAGGGAGACCTTTAATGTGATTAATGCTACTCTTTGAAAGGATCAAAGCCTTCTTGAATAATTAACATGCCAGCTTGTTTCATTTTGCCTTATGACTTTATATCTGAGCTCTCGGGGTTTGTAAATATGTCAGAAGGCCAAGTATCCATCCCCAGCCTGAAAAAAAATGTCATTAGATGATAGAGGAGGGGAAGTTTTAAATTATACAGAAAGTACTAGAGGTATAAGAAAGAACCCTTGACTTGATCCTGAGTAATTTACAGGATCTGATGCAAAATGTTAATGTGACTGATCCAATAGGGAACATTGACCACAACACAATTACAGTGGAACCTTGACTTACGTCATTAATCCGTTCCAGTGGTCTATACTTAAGTCAAACATGACTTAAGTCAAATGAACGTTTCCCATAGAAAGTAATGGGAAAGCGGATTAATCT
This sequence comes from Phrynocephalus forsythii, assembly GCA_029282475.1. NCBI lineage: Eukaryota > Metazoa > Chordata > Lepidosauria > Squamata > Agamidae > Phrynocephalus > Phrynocephalus forsythii. Next base: position 199,494,145 of record JAPFRF010000001.1, on the reverse strand, counting down.
GTTCCAGATGATGAAAAAGACCCCTCAAAACAGCAATTTAACACAAATTTGACTGGGATAGGAGATTCCTTCCTGGGATCTAAATGAAATGTCTCTTCAAAGATAGGAGGAGGCAGTAGAATTATAGTCCACAAGTTATATGCCTCCACTTTTTAATGTTCATAGCAACAATGTCTAACATTTAAGTTTTACTGATTTTTAACCTGACGTTCCAAGTTCTGAACAACTCTATGCTTACCATTAGAGTCCCACAACTTTACAGCTCCCCAACTAAAATGCTTCCATTGTGGACCAGACTTCTGCAGCCAGATTTTTTACAAGACTGAGCCGACTGTCTAACCAGCGAGGCCAGCCCTGAGCTCCCGGCCTTTCTTCTCCTCTGGCAGCGGCGGCGGCTTCGGTGAGGCCGAGGACCGGCTCCAGGTGCTCTGAGCTGGCCTTGCCGAAGCCGCCGCCACCGGAGGAGGGGAAGAAGGCAGGAGCAGTTTGGAGGCGACAGCCGCGATGCTGGGTTGTGGCTGCCGCCCAATTCCGGTGCCTTGCGCCAGGGCTCCGAGATGTAAGTCAAAGCCTGCGACTCAAGTCAAACAGACCCCTTCTTGCTGCAAGTCAAATATGATGCAAGTCAAGCAGTATGTAAGTCAAGGTTCCACTGTACTTTTAACTTAACCATAGACTGCAAATAATTGATAAAATCTAACACAGAAACCTTAAATTTTCAAAAAAATATGTTTCCCAAAGATGAGGAAACTAGTAAAAAAGAAGCTGCAAGGGAAAATTGAGAGAGTCCAAACTCTCCAAGCATGGAGGCTGCTCACAAAAACAGTAACAGAGGCCCAATTGGAATGCATACCCCAAAGGAAAAAGGGCACTGCCAGGTCCAAGAGGACTCCAATGTGGTTTACAGGAGCTGTTTGGGAAGTGATCAAAAGCAAGAAAAGCTCATTTAGAAGATGGAAGGTTTGTTCAAATGAGGACAACAGGTAGAAACAAATTCTGGCAGAACAAATGCAAGGCAACAATCAGGAAAGCAAAGCAAGACTTGGAGGAGCGCATAGCTAAATTAGAAGAACCCAACTAGGCCACTGGACCATGGAAGGCAAGGAATTATTAAAGAGGAAACAGAGATTGCAGGGAGACTCAATGAATTCTTTGCTTCAGTATTCGCTGAAGAATACAGCGACCACATGCCCCAAACAGAGCCTATCTTGGTAGGGAAGGAAACCGAAGAATTAAGCCAGATAAAAATAACCAGGGAGGAGGTTCTTGCATGTCTTGTTAAACTAAATGCTAACAAATCACCAGGATCAGATGGCATCCATCCATGAGTTCTCAAGGAACTTAAAGATGAAATTGCTGAGGCCCTAGCCAAAATGCAGTATATACCTGTAATCTTTCCCTCAAATCAGGCTTGGCGCCTTATGACTGGAAGGTAGCGAATGTAACACCAATTTCAAAAAAGGAACCAGAGGTGATCGAGGAAATTACTGACTGGTCAGTTTGACATGTGTCCCACGTAAAGTGATGGAAACCATCCTAAAAGATATGATTAATAGGCACATGGAAGAGAAGGCGCTGCTGAAGGAGAGCCAACATAGCTTCTGCTAGGGCAAATCATGCCATCTGTTGGAATTTTTTCAGAATGTCAACAAACATGTGGATGAGGTTGATCCAGTTGATATTGTTTATCTGGACTTTCAAAAGGCTTTTGACAAGGTCCCACAACAACCGTTCTTGAATAAACTGGCTGGTCATGGAATCAAGGATCAGCAACTGGCTAAGAGACAGGAAACAGAGGGTAGCACTAAATGGACACTTCTCTAAGTGGAGGGAAGTCAACAGTGGGGTCCCCCAAGGTTCAGTACTTCAACCCCTGCTTTTCATCCTCTTCATAAATGATTTAGAAGTAGAAAAGAGTATAAATTCCATGTAATCATATACAGTAGATCATAGAATCATAGAATCATAGAGTTGGAAGAGACCTCAAGGGCCATCTAGTCCAAACCCCTGCCATGCTGGGACCCCATCACAATATTTCCAACAGATGGCCATCCAGCCTCTGCTTAAAAACCTCCAAAGAAGGAGACTCCACCACCCTCTGCGGCAGCATATTCCACTGCCGAACAGCTCTGTCATGAAGTTCTTCCTAATGTTCAAATGGAATCTCTTTTCCTGTAGTTTGAAACCATTGCCCCGAGTCCTAGTCTCTGAAGCCATGGAAAACAAACCTGTTCCCTCTTCAATATGACATCCTTTCAAATATTGAAACATAGCTATCATACCCCCCTCAGCCTTCTTTTAGAGAGGCTAAACATTCCCAGTTCCCTAAGCCGTTCCTCATAAGACATTTCCTCTAGACCTTCAACCATCCTGGTCGCCCTCCTCTGCACTCGCATGAGATTGTCAACATCCTTTTTAAACTGAGGCCGCTGCATCACACTGCTGACTCATGTTCAATTTGTGGTCCATCAAGACTCCCAGATCCCTTTCACAGGTACTATTCTCCAGCCAAGTGTCCCCCATCCTATATCTGTGCAATTCATTCTTTTTACCTAGATGTAGCACCCTACATTTCCCACTGTTGAAATCCATTCCGTTAGCTTTGGCCCAGCATTCTAATTTGTCAAGGTCCTTTTGGATTTTCATCCTATCCTCTAGGGATCATCTAAAAGTCATGAGGTATGGACACTAACATTGCAAATAGACATGAGCACGACTTGGCGAAATTGTCGTTTCCGTTTTCGGTTATCGTTTCCGTTACATAACAGAAACGGTAACGATAATTAAGCCATCAGAACTCAAACTCGAACCGAAAAAAGAAAAATTTGGTCAGGTTTTTCGTTTCCGTTTGTGGCATCGCGGCGATCGCGCAATGCGAAGCACAGAAAAAGTTTTTAAAAGTTTTTTTAAAAAACCCCCGACTCCTGGCCAAAAAAGCAGGCGAAAATATGCCTGCCTGAGGCTTTGCCACCTACCAGAGGGGTGGTTTCTGGGGGGTCCCCGGCCTTTCCCCCCTCTTCTCCTGTCCTGGGCTGCTTGCACCAGGCTGGGGGGGGGGTCATCCTCGTCGTCTCGCCATGCCATGCGGTGGGGGGGGATCCAAAATGGCGACCGCAATTTTTCTTTTGAAATCGTGGTCAAAAAACACACCAAATCACCACAGAAACATGTGAAATATATTTATTTTAAATGCCTGAATTTTAATAGTAGCAGCAGTGGGTTTTTTATAGCAATAAAACGTCATATTGATTTTATTTTATTTTATTTTATTTTTAATTTTTTTAGACTTGCCCATTTGGGCTGGGTATGGGATGGGGCCATGCAAATTGTTTGAACCATTCCACCAATGGCATCGCCAGGTTTTTGACTGACACTTCTGGATGTCTCGGAGGGCATAAAAAGCCGAGGCACCTTCCAGAAATCGCAGTCGGGTGTATGGATGTGGTTGAGGGAGGAGGGCTGGCTCCTGGTGCTGGTGTGATCCGATCGAGATTGAGGAGGGAGGCTGAAGGTTTTAGGATTTAAGTTAGGCAGGCAGGGAGGGAATTGAGTTTAGAAAATAATTCCTTTGATTCCCTGCAGCTTTGTCTGCTGAAGGGAATAGCAGTTTATTCTTTATTTCTTCTCTGGCAGTTTGTGAGGATTTTTTTTCTGATATTGGATAAAGGGGGAGGTTCGACTGGGAGTGGGAGGTGTGGATTTATTTTAAATATATATTATATACTACCATTTATTTTCTATTTTCCCAACTTCAATTTGCTTGCACACACACACATTTGGGGAGCAAGCCAAGAACAGAACCTCTATCCTAACTGCCCACTCGCCCGTCCACCGGCCGCACATGGCCCCCCGCCACCGCCACCCGCCCGCACCTCCCCCACCACCCGCCCCCCCGCCCCACCCACCGCCTAGGGCGCAAAAACACCTAGCGCCGGCCCTGATTGCGGGATGCCCCTATGCTCTGGGAAGTCAAATCGCGCTAAATCGTGGTGGAAATGACAAACGACAAATGACAAACAAAATGACAAATTTGTGAAAAATTTCGTGACAAACGGAAACGACCCGAAACGGACCCGTTCCGACAAATGAAAACTCGAAACGTCATTTTTTCTGGTCGTGCCCATGTCTAATCGCAAACATAGTGTCAATGCAATCATACAAAGTTATAAGTGGTTATAAATACAAAGGCTGTGTAGTCATGTATGGTAGATTCATGTAAAAGTCACATAATAAGGCATTCAGGGCAAGCTTGAATAAAAGAAAGGTTTTGCCTTTTTCCGTAAAGACAGCAGGGATTGGGCAGCCCTGGCCTCTAATAGGAGGGAATTCCAGAGTTTAGGTGCAGCATCCGAGAAGGTTCTTTCATGTGTTCCCACAAAATGTACCTGTGAGGGTGGCAGGATGAAGGCCTCTCCTGAAGACCTTAGCACCCAAGCCAGTCCATAATGTGAGATTTTATCTTTGAGGTAGCTAGTACCCAGGTCGAATAGTGCTTTGTAGGCTAAGTTGAGCACTTTGAATTTGTACCGCTGGTGTTTCCTACCTGGTGATGGAGTCGTGATCTTGTCCTCCTCGCTGAGCTCTGAGTCCATGAATTTTTTTAAAAAAAAGCTGAATGGCTACAGCTGGTAGGAGGGCCACATGGTTAAAATAAAATAAAATGAATTAAAACTAAATTTTTAAAAAAATAAAAAAACAGTCTGGCGTGCGGGCCCCGATACTGTCCTGCAAGCACTGGACCTGACCTGCGGGTCGTCGAACCGACCCGTGGGCCAAAAGTAAAAAAGAAAAGAAAAAGAAAAGAAAGAAAGAAAGAAAGCTGACCGGCCCACACTACAGCTGGTAGGTGGGCCACGTGGTCAGCAGTAAAAAAATCAAATAAAATCAAATAAAAAAGGAGTGCCAACCCAGCCCCTGGAGCCAGGCGGTCAGTGCTTTTAAAAAATCAAATTAAAAAAGGAGCACCGACCCGGCCCCAGGGGCAGCCAGGTTTGGCACGCTAAAATAAAGACGAAAAAAGAAGCGCTGACCTGGCCTTACGGGCCGCCCGATCGGCGCTTGGGGAAGAAAAACAAGGCGCTGGCCCCATGCCAGTGCCTCAAAAAGCTCCTGCTGCAGGAGCCAGGATCCGCTGCCACCGCCCAGTAAGTCGACCCAAACTGGTTCGGTTGGGTTCGGGTTCATACAAATTTTTTAAAAAAAAAAAATCGTACAAACCCAAACCTGAACCGAATCAAGGGTGGGCCCGAAACAGACAAACTCGAACCATGGGTTTTCTGTTTTGTGCCCACCTATAATCAATATTGTTCACTGGAAAGACAGATTTTGAAGCTGAGGCTCCAGTACTTTGGTCACCTCATGAGGAGAGAGGACTCTTGGAAAAGTCCCTGATGTTGGGAAAGATTGAAGACAAAAGGAAAAGAGGATGGCAGAGAATGAGATGGTTGGATGGTGTCATCGATGCAACCAATATGGATTTGACCAAACCCCGGGAGGCAATGGAAGATAGGAAGGCCTGGTGAGCTCTGGTCCATGGGGTCACGAAGAGTCGGACACGACTGAACGACTGAACAACAACAACTAATCAATATTATTGAAAGGAGAAGAGCATTAAACTGTATCTCAACTCTAGCTGCTTTTTCTGAGCTTTCCCCTGGTTTAAAATTTATCCCTCTGTCTTTTAAGAGCTTGGAATAGTTGATCTCTGTGTTAAGGGACGTAGCCCTCAAAAATCATTTGAATCCACCCTACTAGGTTTTTTTAAAAAAAAAATGTACAGCACTTGCGATTAAGCTTGGCAGAACTCAAAACTCTCTTTGTCCTTTATTTCAGGACACAAAAGAGTTGCTGCAACAAAAGGGAACGGTTATCCCAGTTGGGTGGACTGTTCTGTTTCTTTCTAGCGCAGTCAAGCTGGATTTTAAAAAGAGATTGGGGCGGGGGGGGAGAAGGTGGAACGGAGGACGTGTGATTTTCAGAGGCAAGGAGGGAGGACAGAAAAGAGCTTGGTAAATGCAGGAGGCGTAGCAGTCTACATGGGAGGTGGGGCGGTATCTTTTATTAAGAAGAAAAAGAGCTAAACTCTGCACTATTGGTTTTCAATAAAGAAGGAAGTGGACATCAATGTTATGGCAGGGACAGCGTTTGAGTTACCTTTGGTTCATGTACATTTATTCCCCTCCTAGGGATTGTTATAAACAACAGTGAGCGGAAGAGCCTGCCTCCTGATGGAAGATATGAGATCCATCATGTAAGGTAGTGGTGGCCCTCCAGATGTGTTGGACCACAACTCCCAGAATCCCAAGCCTGTATTGCCAATGACAAATGACTGTGGAAGTTGTGGTCCAAAACATCTGGAGGGCCAGAGTTTGGCCACCACTGATCTAAGGCATCCTTCTCAACCTTCGGTTCCCAGATGTTTATAAATTAAAACTCCTGGAAAACCCAGTTTGTGTTGAAGGCTCCTGGGGGTTTTAGTCCAAGAACACCTGGGCACCTGAACTGGAGAACCACTGATCTAAGGAACTGCTGCAGTGGCTCAGAACATGTCGACACAACACAGTCATCTCCGTTTGATAGCACCTGGACTCTTAACGCCCTGCCCTGCGGCATTTGGGGGATGTACACCTTTGCAGCGGTACCTAGAATTCTCTGCCTGGAGAGCTCCCCTCCCAGAAGGGCAGCAGAGAAATACAGTGGTACCTCAGCTTATGAATTTAATCCATTCTGAATGCATGCTGTTAAGTCGAACTACTCTTAAGTCAGGGTACCTATCTAAAAAGGTACAGACATACAGATTGTGGGTCCTGGTGGCAATTTTAGTGTTTTGTGTTTAAATGTTTTTATTGTTTTAATTGTCCATTGCCCTTTTAACATTTTAACTGTTCATTTTAGTTGTAAGCTGCCCAGAGACCTTTGGGTAGTGGGCGGCATAAAAAGTTGTATAAATAAATTAAACAAATAAATAAATAAAAATTGAAAAAATACAATAAAAATGAAAAAATGAAAAACATATTTTGTAAGTCGAGCAGACCATATCTAAAATGTGTAAGGTGGCAGTTAAAACGCCAACAGTTTTCTGCTCTTAAGTCGAATTGCTCTGAAATTGAGCTGCTCTTAAGTCAGGGTACCACTATATATGGATCTCACCAAGCTGTAGATCCCAGGATGCTGTTAAAACATTTAGTAACAGTTAAAGGGACATGAAATTTGATGTTCTCTGCCTCCAGTGAGTAAATGGCTGGGATCGACCTGTCAGAGTGACAGGCCAAGATGGCTGACACCTAACAGGCAGATACAGTGGCACCTCTGATAATGAATTTAATTCATTCCCAGAGGCAATTTGTTATCCGAAAAAATATAATTTCCCATTGAAATGAATGGGAAACCGATTAATCTGTTCCAGAGGTCTGAAAAAAGGCTAAAAAGCTGTTCCCCACCCCCAGACCTCTTTATAAAGTGCACTTTAAAGGCATGCAGTGCTGGAACACAAACCCCCAGAACTAGCTCCCTACCTTTCCAAGTTTGAAAGGTCCTATCATCAGCAAAAAAATGTCCAGAATGGCTCCAAAACACCATTAAGAAATGCTCTAACTCCTCCCACCCCTCCACAAACTGCGGGGGGTGCAATGCATCCTGGATACACTTTTTTGCAAGGGATTTTGAAACATTTGTTATCTGAGGCAGCCCTATAACTGGAAATTTCCGTTTGTTATCTGAAACATTTGTTATCCGAGGCATTTGTTATCCGAGGTATGACTGTACTTGCACATAAGGTTGCCCAATTATACTTGGCCCAAAAGAACAAGACGATGGCTGGTATAGAATTCCATGCACTTATCTATATGCAGCACTTGGTGTGATCTGTATTTCCATCCAGAGTTTTCTATTATAATATTCCCACAACCCTTTTGGGGTGACCACTTACTCCTTGCCGGAAAGGAGGACATAGACTACCAAGGAGTACAAGAAAAGAGAGCCATGCTTTGAAGGAAACTGCATGTGCTAATTTATATGCAGAGCTTCACAATTAGAAATAGTTATTATGGTTTTAGAAGAAGAGCCATGCTGGGTCAGGCCAAAGGCCCATCTAGTCCAGCTTCCTGTATCTCACAGTGGCCCCACCAAATGCCTTTGGGAGCAGACGAAACTAGATATCTGTCTCCTGACACCACTCCCCTGCATCTGGTCCTTGAAGTACCCTGGTATAAAGCCTGAAGATGACACATCTTCATCATGGTTTGTAACCTGTGATGGACTTTTCCTCCAGAAATCTGTCCAGTCCCCTTTTGAAGGCATCCAGGCCAGATGCCATCACCACCTTCTGTGGCAGTTCCACAAACTAACACCAGGTTGGGTAAAAATAATATTTTCTTTTGTCTGTTCTCACTCTCCCAGCCCTCACTTTGAGTGGATGTCCCCAAGTTCTGATATTTTGTGAGAGGGAGAAGAGCGTCCCTCTATCCACTTTTACTCATGCCCTGCATAATTATTTATTTATTTATTTATTTATTAGGCTTATATACTGCCCGTCTTCCTGGAGGAACTCCGGGTGGTTTACAACATAGAAAAATACTAATAACAACTATAAATAGAGCAATTAGACAGTTTTAAACAAATTAACACAAATAACCAAACTGAACAATGAAGAGTGGCTTTACAGATGGCGGCGGGGGGGGGACCAAACGCCTCCCGGAAAAGGAGAGTTTTTAATGCCTTCCAGAAGGCTGGCAGGGACTCTGCTAGGCGCACTTCTACTGGGAGTTGGTTCCACATGGTGGGGCCAGCCACAGAGAAGGCTCGGGTACGGGTGGATGTTCTCCGAGCCTCCCTGGGCGTGGCCACACGCAGCATGTGCGCCCGCGACAACCTAGTCAGACGGGCCAATGTTGACTGCTGGTCGATCCGCTCTGTCAGGTAGTCAGGTCCCAGGCCATGGAGGGTTTTGTAAACCAAAACCAGGACCTTGAAACTGATTCGGGCCACAACGGGCAACCAATGCAGGCGGGCCAGAACTGGGGTGATGTGCTCGAACCGACGCACACTCGCCACCAGTCTGGCCACCGTATTCTGGACCCTCTGCAGTCGCCGAAGGAGAGTCAAGGGCAGCCCCATGTAGAGCGCGTTACAATAGTCCAGTCTCGAGATCACATTTTGTACGTCTCAATCATATTTTAAATGGGTACAAGTGATGCTGGGTGAGAGAATGTAGGAGTATGTGTATGGATGCTTGTCTTTAATGGTAGGCTTTATGTTTTGGAATTTTATATCTGGGGTGAGTGATGTGCAGACTGGATGACTCATTCTAAATTTATGCAATGACAATAAAGCATTATTCTGTTCACACAACCATCTGGCAAACTGGATGACAACATGCTAAACTGAGAACACACAGGGTACCATCAGAAAAGACGTGAGCAAGGATTGTCTCTCCTCTGTGCAGGTCCTGTTTCGTATTTCAACCCATTGAATAAAAAAGGAAGTGATTGCTCTGCACTGTGCAGAAGAATTGGCATCTGCCAGACATGTGGTATATGTATCTACTTCGCCTAGAGGGTTTCTGGTCATTTTAATGAGGCTGAATATAAATGGCTATCTGTGGGAATAATGCCGAGAAACATTTGCATTGCAAAATATGAGATAGGAAATAAAACTAAGACCTTTCAGGGTGATAACACACCAGTTAAAGAACATGGTTCCAAGGTAGATGGTAAAATAAAATAAAATAGGAACTCTCTATAGGAAAAAATGTTTGTAAGGGCCCCTCTTAAAACCTCAGGTCAATGGAATGCTTTGTAGCCAATGTGTTAAAAGAACATAAGAGGAACCCTGGTGGATCAGGTCAAGGGTCCATCTAGTCCAGTGGTTCCCAACTTTGGGGTCGGTACCCCTTTGGGGGTCAAACAACCATTTCACAGGGGTTGCCATGAGCCAGTGAAGAAAAAGGCACAAACAGCATGGGTCTGGAGGAGGGGGGGGAGGAGGATGTTGTGTATTGCGTTTGCCTTTCTCCAGCTGCGGAAAATATATCAGCTACGCCCCTACCTGGATGAACGGAGCCTCATAACAGTTACGCATGCACTGGTAACATCCCGTATTGATTATTGCAATGCGCTCTACATGGGGCTGCCTTTGAAGACGGTTCGGCGATTGCAACTGGTTCAGAATCGTGCGGCGCGGCTAGTAAGTGGTGGGGCCGCTAGGGATCACATCACGCCGATTCTACGTAGCCTACATTGGTTACCAGTTGCTGCCCGAGCCCAATTCAAAGTGCTTGTTTTGACATATAAAGCCCTAAATGGCTTAGGACCTGGATACCTGAAGGACCGCCTCCTTCCATATGAACCTACCCGGCAATTAAGATCAAGCCAGGGGGCCCTCCTGAAAGAGCCATCCCTCAAGGAGGTGAAAGGGATGGCTTGTAGGAACAGGGCCTTTTCGGCAGCTGCCCCCAAGCTATGGAATGCCCTCCCAAGTGAGATCCGCCTGGCGCCAACACTGATGACATTTCGGCGCCAGGTAAAAACCTTCCTGTTCCAGAAGTTTTTTAATTGATACAATTTAGATTGTGGGTCTTCTGATGGCAATTTTAGTGTGATGTTTTAGTATAAGGTTTTTATTGTTGTTTTAATTATTTATTGTTGTTTGATGTTTTTAACTGTTTTAATTCCTTGATTGTAAGCCGCCCAGAGACCTTTGGGTAGTGGGCGGCATATAAGTTGTAAAAATAAATAAATAAATAAATAAATAAATAAATAAATAAATAAATATTGATCTGTATTCCTATTATCTGTAATTGCTTATGTTGAAGTAACTGCCTTCCTGTTCCCAAAGGGAACAGGTCTATTGGTTATTTCTAGTTGCTGCATTTGGATCCTCAGTCCTATTGGTTTCCGCCAAAAGGCAGCTTTGTGATTGCTTGTAATTGTTCCCTCCAAAATGTATCTTTTCCTAGCCTGTCCTTGTTCCTATAAATGTAGCTCCCTCACCCCAGTCCCCAGCCTTGTTCTCTCCCTGAATAAAGTTGTTACCATAGAAACTGTCTCCAGCCTACTATGTCACAGAGCTGAAATCACTTGCTGAAATCACTAAACAAACCCCACGCCTTCACAGAGGAAAGAGTGAGTTACAGCTTGATAGGTTGGAAGGGATGTCAGTCAATGGCATGGGAGGCTGCAATTGCCTGAGGGTGCTTGCAGAGGGAAGTTCTCTATGGCACCAGTGGCAGTGGCCTGCCAAAGGGGCTTGTGGCCTCTTCCAAGCAGGGCAAGGGGTCACTACCACATGAGGAACTGTATTAAAGGGTCACGGCATTAGGAAGGTTTAGAGCCACTGATCTTGTCCATCTTCCTTACTCTCTCAGTGGCCCCACCAGATACCCCTGGGAGCACCTGAGACAATTAGATACCTGCCTTCTGATACCACTCCTCTGCATCTGGTATTTGGAGGCACCCTCCTGTTAATCCAATTGATGGAAACTAGTTTGTCTGGAATGTTACTTATTTTTAAGCAAAGTTATGTTACATATCATTCCCATACATATATACTGTATGGGATTTGTGGCTGCTACCATTACCCCAGATGTACAAGTAGCTAATTACGCAATGTGTCTACTATGACTAGCAGAGGATTTGGAAAACACATCTTCTGAATCTTAGCAGGGTTGGATCATCTCCCCCTAGGAGTGAACATTCATCTTTCTTCAAACTCATCTCTCTTCCTTTTCCCTCCTTAAGAACCAAATTCCACAGCCAGCTTCCCTGAAAGGCACAGGTCTCTCCGACCCCCCCTCCCACACCCTGAAAGTGCTAATGCTCTTATTTTATTTTTTATTTGTTTTGCTAATGCCACGATTGCACGGCACTCCGAAGTAGAGATGGGCATGAAACGAACAATTTTTTGTTTCCGTTTTTGTTTTTTCGTTTCGTTACGTAACGAAATGACAAATGAATTTTGTCTCTAAAATGAAACAAAACGAATAGAAACACCGGAAATTTTGTTGTGTGTTTCGTTTCCGTTACTGCAATATGAGTGAATTGCTTAAAATCCTTTAAAAAATCACAAAAAATGAAATAAATGGTAACAAAATGGTAATGAAATGAACGAAAATGAAAACAATTTTTTTGCAAAAAATCGCGAAAAATGGAAATGAACCCTCCAAATGACAAACAACAAATGAAATGCATTTTTTTAAATTCGTGCCCATCTCTACTCCGAAGCTATGACCCTAAAGAGCAACACACCAGGCAGAAATGACACCATTAGGCCTCCTCACAAACTTCCTAGGGCACTTTCAGAAAAGCCCTACATGCTTCTCATGGCTCGGATTTGGCATTTTCTTTTAACGAATGTAGAGAAGATAGACAAATCATGAAAGGACACCAGCTTTTAGGGGGAGGGGCAGCCCTCAGCGAGGAAGGGAAGGGCCAGCTGGCCTCCTTTCTTCACAAAGTACCAAGCGTTTGATGCTTGCCTTAGGACAAGAGCTCTCTAGACATTTGACCATTCGCCTGCCCTTTTCTACAACTGCTCCTTGAACACAGAAATCATGGGTTGACAGTTATTTTACTGCCCTTCATTGATAAAAAAGATTTAAATCGCAAAATCTGGAAATGATGTTTCTAAAGGGGTTCAGATTCTATTGCTTAGTTAGGACAGTAAAGCTGTGTGTTCATTACAAAATGCAAACACAATACAGTAGGACCCCTGTATCCACTGATTCATTAACCACTGATTCAGTTATCCACAGTTGGTAGAGGAAAAAAATTAAATAAGTAATTCAGCCGCTGCAAAGCAAGCTACTATCAAAAACAGCAGCCACAAAACAAGCAACTGTTGTAAAACAGCAGCCATAAAGCAAGCTACTGTCACAAACAGCAGTCGTAAAGCAAGCTACTGTCCCAAAACAGCAGCTGTAAAGCAAGCCACTGTCACAAAAAAAGCAGTTTGGGGGATTTGGGGTGTTTTCTCATATCCACGGTTTTTGTTATCCACAGGAAGGCATGGAACCAATCCCCAGCAGATATTGGAGTCCTACTGTAATAGGCTGTCACCAATAATTTTATGCACCACTGATAAAAATGAAAAATCATTGCAATAGTTACTTAATTTTTAATTTTGCCACATCACTGGTCAAAAATGAAAAATCATTGCAATAATTAATTAATTCATTAATTTTGCAATATCATTCATGGATAAATTTCACTTCTTCAAGGCAAGAAACAGAAGTCCAAACGTGGCAAGAAGGGTTTTCCCGGAAAGTTAATCTTAAACATAAAGTTTTTGGCAAGATGAATTTTGCGAGGCATGCCTATCTTACAGGAGGCAGGAAGCAGCAGTGCTGTTGTTGCAAGTCACAGTTAGAATAGGCCTGTTGGAATGAATGGAACCCACGGGGGCACTGACCCACCAAATCTCAAAAAGTTTAACAGGATCTATCGTACTGCCATTTACTTCTATAAGCAACAGAAGGGACCCTATGAATCATCATGTCCAGCTCCTGTCAAGGAGATGCACTCTAGGCCTAAGTCACTGTGCTATTCAGCAGTAAGTGTGCATGTTAAGCAGGCTGGGAAATGAAAGATACACCTTTTACATTATTTTACGAGATGGCCTTTCTAAAGTTATTGTATGGGTCAGCTCTTTTTGTAAAAGCAAAGCAAAGCAAAGTGTGCTGCTGATGTACTGCCTCATAGCTCTTAAAGTACTTTCTGGGCAACTTACAAATTAGTTATGCAGGCTACACATTGCTCCTCCTCCCAGCGAGCTGGGTACTCATTTTACTGACCCGAGAAGGATGGAAGGCGGAGTGAACCTTGAGCCAGCTACTTGGGATTGAAGCCCTGGTCGTGATCACAGTTTCGGCTGCAGTACAACAGTTTAACCACTGGACTGCAAGGCTTTTTGTCCAGTTTATATGATTTATACAGCTGCATTTAGCTCCAACATTGTTTAATTTCTATATTAATGACATTGTGAGCAATTTATCAAGTGCAGACTATCATCCCCCCAACACTAGGCTCACGCCCCCTTTCAATCCTGCTTTATGTAGATGATGCAGTCTTGATGTCAATCTTGTGTGTGGGATTACGGAGAATCTTGAAAGAGTTAGCTGTATTAAAGAACAACTGTCCATTAATTATGCTAAGACTACGATCATGGTCATTAGCAGGAAACGTAAAAAACAAAGATGGACAATAAATGGAAATAGCATAGAGCAAGTGTCCTGCTATAAATATTTAGGTATCATTTTTCATTCCTCAGGCTTATGTTCCTCTCACACGAACCATGAGTTGAATACCCTATTGGGCCTACTGGGGTGGGAAGATTTTACCTGCTCTGGTTTTGGTGTAAAGGCTATGCTATTGTAAGAACATAAGAAGATAAGAAGAGCCATGCTGGATCAGGCCCAAAGGCCCATCTAGTCCAGCTTCCTGCATCTCATAGTGGCCCCAACAAATGTGTCCAGGAGCGCACGAGACTAGATTTCCGTCTCTTCATACCACTCCCCTGCATCTGGTCCTTGAAGTACCCCGGTTTTAAGCCTGGAGATGACACATTTCCATCATGGTTTGTAACCTGTGATGGACTTTTCCTCCAGGAATCTGTCCAATCCCCTTTTGAAGGCATCCAGGCCAGATGCCATCACAATACAATACATATTGCATTGTTTGTTCTTGTGTGCATGATTTTATTGCTTTTCAAATGTTTTTTTCCCAGTTTTATGCAGAATTTATTTTGGATGTTGTCCAGTCAGTGACCGAAATAAAAAATTACTACAGTACTACTATTACTGCTGTGATTTTTAAAATGTTAGCTAGCATGTTACTTAGCACACCATTACAATTAACACAACAAATTAAAATGTTGAGGTTTTACTAAAATGACCAGGGCTAAAAACTTAATTTCCAAATGGCTATGCCCTAGTGTTTGCGGATCATGTGGAGGCGAATTGCAGCTAATTAACTAGGTGGCAGGGCACATCTGGTCGCATGCCCGGCCATGCACTTAGTGGCATAACGAGACGGCCCCTAGTGCCTCATCAATTAGGCACTAGAAGTTACACCCACACTGGGCATGAATTTATTTATTTTATTTTATTTTAGCGTATTATTGGTAGAATTCATTTCTGGCTAATGTTAAGCAGCTGGGTTGAACACGAATGTTTCCAATCTTTCTGATCTTTTCAAATGAATTTTGATGAAATTGAAATGGGGCGGAGCCATAAGAAAAGAAGTCGTACAGTAATTGTGGGTACCATAGTAGTTTGTTCTACATTTATTGTGATAGACGGTGAGGAGAGAGACGAGCTGTGACTATTTAACACAGTCTTGGTGACTGGCATTTTATTTTTTTCAGCCCTGTCTGGAGACGGACAGAGGCTTCTGCCCTCCCAAACCTTAATGAAATTTTCATGTGAGAAAAAACCAACAGGGTCTAGCTAACCTAGATTATAACAACCTTCGAGTTTATTTTTAGCTCTACCTCATCCCTTTCAACTTGTAGCGTTTGTGTGTGTATAAAAGAGGCAGCTTCAAAAGGTGCCATCTGTGTGAAATGTCATCATTAGCATTTTATGATGCCTTCCGAGTGCCTGCGATTTAAGCAAGGATAATTTCATTTCAGCGTCACTACATAAAATAAAACGGAGCCAAAAATAAAAAATAAAAAATAAAATCCTAACAGACTGACCTCTTCTTTCAAATTAAAAATGGGTCCATCCTATCTGTCGATCTGTCCTCTTAATTTATTTCGGTGGAACAAGTGGATTTTTTTTTTTAAAAAAGCAATAAAGTGGTTTTAAAAGCAGACTTTTCTGTTACTGTTTATAATGTCAGCTCACCAGTGCTCTCTTTTTTCTGCTCCCTTTTAAGTATACAAGTTCTGATTCCCTCTCTAGAAGCTGCCAAAAAAAAGGGGGAGGTGGAGGAAGAGAAGGGGGGGACCTTGGAAGCGGTTGTCATGGTTACAAAATCCCATAAGATAACTTATGTTTCCACATCTGCTGGAGGAAAAAATTCTGGGATTATACAGAAGGAAAACTTCACCCGGTCGTCGCAAACCTATTTTTGGAAAGGATGATTCTTATGACAATACAAAGGCACCACCTTGTAAACACAAAAAAATATACCCACACTTTTGCTTTGTTCTAAAGGTGTAAGCTGCATTTTGCATGGAGTCCTGGTTCCTCCCTCCCACTTCACCCCACAGCCAAAAATAAGACTGAGCAGATGGAGGAAAAACAGACAGGTGAAACTGTTTAATCCTTTCTCTTCAGGCACCCATTGAAACTAAAATTATCCAATGAAATAAAAGGGGGGGGGGAGCCGTGTGGCCATTCCCAAATACAAATGCAAGACTAGGCTACAGGCAATGCCACTGATATCTATCTATCTATCTATCTATCTATCTATCTATCTATCTATCTATCTATCTATCTATCTATCTATCTATCTATCTATCTATCTATCTATCTATCTATCATTGAAAAAAATCATTGCAAGCTTTCATGGATAAATTCCACTTCTTCAAGGCAAATACCAAAAGTCCAAACATCACACGATGGGGTTAGCCAGGAGGTTTATTGTAGGTGTAAAGTTTTTGGCAAGATGAAATTCGCCAGACCGTTCTGTCTGAGAGTTACCAATGGACAAAAAGCTGTTTGTGTGTGTGTTTGTGTGTGTGTGCGTGCGCGTGGACACGCATGCACGTGATGGGGGAGGGAGGGAGATTTTGCTCCCCTCTTTTCTGTGTCCCATTTTGGAGCTGGAATCCTGTCTTGGGATGATTGTGCTGTAAAGGGTGTAAAAAAGGGCTCATGGGGCTCAAGTCATTGCCCAGTGAGTCCAATTCCATGGGGGCACAAAATCCATTCCAGGTCTCTGTTAGCAGTTTATGGGATCTATTCAAGATGCCCCCAAATAGGTTCAGTGCCTGGGGTAGCTCTTTTAAACTGCCAACTACTGCATTGCTCTAAGCAGATTCACCCACCTACAAAATTGTTGCCAGCTTCCCGGTTATGGTAGATGGTAGCTTGTTAATTTAGGGAGGAAAAGATAGATCAGAGGGAACATGATGGAGATGTACAAGACTGGGTTTGGTGCAGAGAGAAGGCAAACCAAGACCAAAACAAAAACTTCCCAGAACCTCACAGCCAGCATGCTGCCCAGTCCAAAAAATAAATGAATAAAATAAAATAAAATATTTTCAATTTCCGGGGTTGGAAATGGAGTCCTGAAGCTTTTCTGGCTTCTCTTCCATCCCCGCAGCATTTATCACACCTCTGAAGCTTTCAGCTTCCGACTGGGAATTATTCATTGCCCGCGACATGAGCTTTATCTCTAAAAGGGGGCTGGAGACCCAAATTGCCCGAAGTCCAACCAGCAACAAATCACACTTACGCTCGAAACCTTTGGTTAAGTGGAAGCTACTCGGTGTGCCGTTTGTCATTTGGGGCAAACAGCACGTACTTCCCTCTGGTGCTTCAGGTGATGTGTTCAAAATGGGGTCGCTTTTACATTGGCTAACCCAGCAAACCATGAAGCTCTTTCTGTCCCCACCTGCACGGAGAAAGTAATAACAATGTCCATGCAAGCTACAGTCCATTTACACCAGAGGAGGTAATTGGGCTTTAAATGCCTTCTTTTCTAGAGTCAATGGATTGTAGATGCGACAGCTACAAGGGACTTCCTGGACAGGAAGGTGAAAAATCAGGAACGTGAATCAAACATAATGTTTGGCTTTTCCCAACAGACCCATTCCTTAACTTATTATAATAATGCCCAAACCCCACAATTGTGATAAGTGCACGGTGTGTGCTTATGCTCCCCGCAGGGTTGTCTTTGCTAGGGATAAGTGTGGGGTTTGCTTTCGGATTGTTGGTTTTTTTTTTTTTAAAAAAAAATAGGAACTTACCAACATTTGGAAAAGTAGGAGAGACTGAAACACATTTGTATATCCAAGGCCACAGATTAGGGGGAAAATATTTATCATTTACGACAACACCCAGAATTCCTCATTCGGTGGAAGAAAGAAGATGAGCCCTAAAAAGTTCCAAATAGATGCACAGCAGAGAAAGGAAGAAACCAAGTACCAACAATACAGTTCCTTGCTGCCAGATGGACAGTATAAAAATCTTATGAATAAATAAGTACATGCTCTACACATACAACTGTCTTCCCAATTACCCCAGCAATAAGATCATTAAATCTGCACACAACACAACTGTGGTAGGTCTGATTGATGCTGGGGAGGGGGAATGGGCTTATAGGAGGGAGGTGCTTTGAATGCAGCGAAATACAGTTTCTGAGGGAGCTTATGTAATAAGTTTTTAGAGTTTTTGTAGAGTTTTTCAAGTGTGTTGTTAGTGAGTTAAATGTGTGTATGTAGGGTGGGGGGATAGATGTTTATGTATGGATGTACTGTTAGGTCCTGTAAAAGCTGATGTAGATTCTTTCAATCTCGTTGTTCTGCACAGGACAATGACAATAAAGATTTATCTATCTATCTATCTATCTAAATAAGAATGTCCACACAGAAATATATTGCCACAATGTGTTACCCTCCTGACAAGCAGCTATGCAAGCATGCAGTTGCCCTCTGTATTATGTTCTGTGTCATTTTAACAGCTGCACATTCATCCTGAGTGGTCTTCTCCGATGTACAACACACACCTTTCTTATTCCAAAATGTCCTTCAGGTACTCTGTTTAAGATGGGCAAGAACCTCGCTTCATAGGTTTGTCTGAGATCGTGAAGGCAGTGGTGAGGCTCCTCCCATCCCCTGCCTTCTCAGCCACTCTCTAGGCCCCACTCGCTTGCTTCCTCCATGTCCTTGGCTAATCTGCTAATCACGGGCAAGAGCACAGACTTCTTGTCCCACGCTTTTGTCTGAGTGGAAGATCAACCAAAAGGGCAGAGCAGAGAAGCCAGAGCTATTGCCAGGAGGTGAAGAAAGCAATCACGCTAGGCCCGGTGAGTGACTGACAGAGCCAGAGGAGGTCGGGGAGGGGTGCAGCAGCAGCAGTTCTGCTGCCTTTACAAATTGGGACATGTTGTGTATTGATCTGTGTTCCTATTATCTGTACTTGCTTTTGTTGAAGCAACTGTCTTCCTGTTCCAGAGGGAACAGGCCTATTGGTTTATTCAAGTTGCTGCATTTGGATCCTCAATCCTATTGGTCTCTGCCAAAAGGCAGCTTTGTGATTGGTTGTAATTGTTCCCTCCAAAATGTATCTTTTCCTAGCCAGTCCTGGCTCCTATAAAAGTAGCTCCCTCTCCCCAGTCCCCAGTCTTGTTCTCTCCCTGAATAAAGAGCTGTTACACTAGAAGCTGTCTCCAGCCTGCTATGTCTAAGAGCTGAAATCACTGCTGAAATCACTAAACCCCATGCTACGACAGGACAAACCTCCAAACTGGTTCGTGACCACATCTACAGAGGGCTATACTCATGTTGTGGATGAGGGCAGGAACTGAAGTCCCTCCCTCAAAGTCCTTGTCCTCCCTAGCACTTAATGGGATATGCATGAAGATCTCAAACCAATTATGTAAGTACATTGGCTGAAGATGTTTATCATGGGATAATAGCAATCATGCATGCACTAACACTGAGTGTCATTGGGAGGGGCTTTGCAGCCTAATCTAATTCATATTATTCACTATTAAAATGATAGGTTAAACTCTTACTTTTTTTGTCTCTGGCATTTGAGGTGATCTCCATCCCTCTTCCTGTTTGTTTTTGCTCCTACTATTTTGTTGAAGCTTCTTTTCAAGAATTCCAGGCAAAAATAAAAGAAAAACAAAATAAAACAAAAGGCACAAAACATGTGGCACCTTAAAGACTAACTTTCATATTTTAATGTACCGTTTCGTGGACACATCCACTTCTTCAGACATATAGCAACATAATGAGGTGTGCAGTATAATATGTGATGGGATATACATTTCATGCCAAATATTCATTGGCTGTGGTATCTGTATTTGCATTTTAGCCCGGTTGTAAGTTCCTATAGACAGTGGATAGTGGAGAGAGAAGAGAGAAGAGGAGGAGAGGGGTTGTAAAGATGATGGGGAGGAGGATTTGCTCAGGGTCTCATGTTGTTTGTTGATAGGTGTTGTTTTATGGCTCTGTGGTAAATTCCTCAAGCGACCAGACCTCAGATCAGAGCAGGGTAGGGTGGGGGTTGGAAGAGAGGGGGGAGAGGATGGGAATTTTTGTTTTACCATAGAGTCCTGGTGGGGATAAACTTCCCTGAAGTGGCAATATAGTAGTATTACATTTGATAATGACTCAAGAAACCCTGGCTTATGTTTAATCCATCCTTGTGTGTGTCCATCATGCATATGAATTTTATCTGAGCTGTTTCTCTTTGTATTTCTGCATTTGTAATGATTCTGTTCTGAAACAGTGACCTTCAGATTATTCAAGGTAAAATGAAATGGTTTGAAACAGGTTTCTGTGTATCATGGTTCCTTATGTCAAACTTGTGTCCATTGATGTGTTTTCTTAAAGATTGTCCGGTTTGTCCAATGTAGAGTGCAGATAGGCATTATTGGCTAAAGATGGCATAGAGCACATTGGTTGAGGGTGAAGTTGCCCTTGGTATTGTATGTGACATTGTTGGGTTCTGTGATTGTGTTGCCAGAGTAGATGTGTGGGCAGAGTTGACATCGAGGTTTGTGGCAAAGTTTAGTTCCATTGTCCATGTTGCTGTTTTGTAATCTTGTGTGCGTAAGTATTTGTTTGAGGTTGGGAGGTTGTCTGTAGGCAAGCATAGGTCTTCCACCAAGAGCTTTGGAGAGTGACGTGTTCTTGTCAAGGATGGGCTAGAGATCATTGAAGATGCGTGTGAGCGGTCTCACTTGTGGACTATGACAACCAGTGGTGTTCTGTCATTTGGCCCTTTGGATCTATCTTGTAGCAGGTTATCCCTGGGTATGTGTCTTGCTTTGTTTATTTGTTCCTTAATCATGTGAGGTGAGTACTTTAGTCTGAGGAAAGCATTTTATAGATCCCTGAGTTTAGAGTTTCTATCCTGTGCGTCAGAGCAGATGTGATTGTATCTAATGGCTTGGCTATATACAATGGATTTTGCTTTGTGTTCAGGATGGAAGCTTGAAGAATGCAGATAGGTATACCAGTTGGTTGGTTTTTGGTACAGTGTGGTACTAAGATACTCATGTTGTAGTTTCACAGTAGTGTCCAGAAAGTTCACCTGCTGTGTGGATTGTTCCAGGATGAGGCTGATGTTTGGGTGAAAACTATTCAAGTCCTTGTGGATTTTTTTAAGGGATTCCTCTCTGTGGGTCCAGATCAGAAAAATGTCATTGATGTATCTCAAATAGAGAAGTGGTTTCTGGGTGCAGTGGTTACGAAAGTGTTGTTCCAAGTCAGCCATGAATATGTTTGCGTATTGCGGGGCCATGCGAGTACCCATTGTAGTTCCATTGATCTGGAGGCAGTTTTTATTGTCAAAAGAGAAATAGTTGTATGTGAGTACAACGTTACAGAGGGTGGTGATTATGTTGGATTCCTCCTTGTTTCGGATAGTGTTTGTGATAGTTTGTAGCCCATCTTTGTGTGGTATGTTGGTATAGAGACACCTCTACATCCATTGTAGCTAATATGGTATTATCAGGAAGGTTCTATGTGGACTGAAGTTTCCTTAGGAAGTCTGTGGTGTCCCTTACATAGCTTGATAAATTGGTAGCATAGGGTTTGAGAACGTTGCCCAAGTATCCAGATATTCCAACTGTGATGGTGTTGATGCTTGATACAATCAGTCAACCAATCAGTCAACTATGTATTTTTGATAGGAGATAGAAGGTTGCTGGGTGAGGTTCTTGTGGTGTATTTTGCAGGATTTGTTCACTTATGTTTCCAGGGATGTCTTTCATGAAGTTCTGTAATTCCTTTTGGTATTTGGTGGTTGAATCTGTGGTTAGGGGCTGGTAGAATTTGGTGATAAATAGTTGTCTTTGGCCTTCTTGTATGTAGCTCTCTCAGCTTGTTCTGACCGCTCTACAAGCAGCAAGTATATAGGGCCTCCTGCATGCTGGAGTTGCTATTTTTCCTGATTTTTCTTCTGACTGTAACTACAGATGGTTACTGTAAGTAAAGATGCCTTTTTCGTTCCTACTATAAATCTAGAATGATTTTTACCATACAAAATAATAGTTTTGCGTGCAAATTAGGGAGGGTGTTGCTGATATTGGACTGATCTCCCACCTTTCTTTTCCCTTCTTCTTTCTTATATTCTGCTATTTTTTGTTGGTTGGAATCACTTCCTGGAACTCTTCCCTCTTTATGACCAAAAGTCCCCAGAAGTCTTGAATTCTAAGGGCTCTTAACTGTGGGAGCTTTGCTAACTTGTTCAGTTCTTTAGTAAGAGTCCCATGACTCAGTGGTTAAATGCCTGGACTGCAGCTAAAACTGTTCTCACAACCTAGGATTCAATCCCAGGCAGCCGGCTCATGGTTGACTCAGCCTTCCATCCTTCCGAGGTCATTAAAATGAGTACCCAGCTTGCTGGGGGGGCGGCGGCAATGTGTAGCATGTAGACATGGGCACAACTTGGCAAAATTTTCGTTTTTGTTTCCATTTTTCGCTTCCGTTACGTAACGGAAATGGTAACGCTAATTAAGCCGTCAGAACTCGAACTCGAACTGAAAAAAGAAAAATTTGGTCAGGTTTTTCGTTTTCGTTTGTGGCATCACGGCAATCGCGCAGGAGGCGGCAACCTCCCTTGACGCTTATTGTTGCCTAACAAAAAAACAAACCGCCACCTTTCTATCGTGTCCTCTGGAAATCCTACTAAAGAGCCTCGATTGTTTTCCTTTCCCCCCATTAGTGAAGGTGCTTCTTCTGTCCTCCCCCCCTTCCCCAAAAGCCTTAACGGCAAAGTGGATGAGCAGCTCCGGCCTCCCTTTTCTCACCAAAGCCTCCCCCCTGCAAATGCCGGCTGCGGGACAGGAAGGGCGCAACGCCAAGCACCGGCGGAGGATTAAGCGAGGAAGGTGGGTTGCTCAGAGGGAGATCTTTGATTGCAGCGCACTCTCTCTCTCTCTGCCCCCCCCCCGCAGCCCGCAAGGCGGGAGGGCAGCGCACCTTCCTCCTCCTCCTCCCAACATGGTGGAGGTGTGTGTGCATGCCGGAGCCCGGGCGCGCATGTGTGCGCGTGCATGTGTGTTCGCTCCAGCCGGGGCTGCTGTGCTGCGGATCCTTTGTGTCTCCCTGCCTTCCAAGGGCGGGTGCATCCAGCCTCTGCGACAACGAAGAACCTGTGGCAGCGGCGGCAGCGGCGGCAACGGGAGGAGGGATGAGCAATCCCAGTCTCCCCCCTCACTGACGCGCGTGTTCGCACACGGCTCATCAATGGGACTCCGGGCTCGGCCCACCTGCGGGTTGGTTTATACTGCAAGGCGCGGGAGCGCGCGCAACCGCCCTCCCTGGGCTGCAGCTCATTCATCCCAACCAACCCTCTTGCACCGCCGCCCTCGTCGGGGCAATTACCTGTCTGCCTGCTCCGCCTCCCTCGCTGATTGACGGCCTGGATCACATGAGAGTGGGGGGGAAGAGGCAGAGGAGGAGGCAGAGGAAGAGGCGAGGACGGCGGGACGGGCGCTCGCACCTGGAGCTGGAGGAAAAAGGAACACCCAACGGGGATGCGCTCGGCTGGGGTCGCCGAGTATCTGCGGTGAGCTCTCCGGGTAACCCCTCCCGCCGCTTCCATCTCTCCCCTTTTCAATGCTAACAATGGGCTCGGCCCACCACTTCCATCTCTCCCCCTTTCAATGCTAACAATGGGCTCGGCTCAGGCAGTGGAAACAACAAACGACAAACGACATACGAAATGACAACTTTTTGAAAAATTTCGCGACAAACGGAAACAACCCGAAACGGACCCGTTCCGGCAAACGAAAACTCGAAACGTCATTTTTTCTGGTCGTGCCCATCTCTAGTAGCATGCATACTGTAACTAAAAACTGTAAACTGCCCAGAGACTACTTGAGGAGGTATGGGGTGGTATATAAGCAGAACACTTTGCTTTGCTTTAAGTGGGCTCACAATTCCTTCTTGGGGCCTTTGCACTCATAATTTCCAGGTGGGAAGAGAGACATCACAATGGTGCTTATGAGTGTCCCTTCACCCCCAACTACATATACAGTTCTCTCTATTCTTTCGGGCATATTGCCCCACTCATTACTTGGCATTTGGGCAATATATGAGCAGCACACTTTGCTTTCAGTAGAAGAAGGTTTTCAGTAGAAAAAAAATTAACCAGTAATCACATCCACGTTTCTCTCCCCCTCTCTGTTTCATTTCACTTCATGAAAGCCACTTTTCTTTCATAAAAATCATTAAGGGATACTTAAGAAACCCACTTTCCTGCCTGAGAATCTTAGCGACGGCTCTTGGTTCACGAGCTTCCTGAATGCCTCTAACGGCGAAGCTCTTATCACAGGTGCCAATTTCAGCTTTAACGCTAAAATCCATCCATTGGACAAAGAGATACTCAAAACACACCATGCTTACAACAGCACTGAAAGGAGTAGAAAGGCAGAGGTGGGAGAAAAAGAGATGTCTAACGTGGTATGGGTGGTAGAATTCCCCACCCCCAAGCCCCCAATACTCTAAAATAGAAAAACTAATATTCTCAAGAGAATAATGGAAGGGACCTCAATTAACACCTGTCATTCTTTGATTATGATGGTAATATTCAGTCCCCCCATCACAAATGTGACTCTTGATGGCACCCCAATGTGGATTGTAACTCCTGACTGTTCAGGCTGAAATACACGTTAAGTTTAAAGATGCCACAGGCATTGGTTCTTCTTTGTTTGTTTGCTGTAAAGACATGGTTGCCTACACCGACAGCTTGCTGTTGGTTTACTTGAGAGTAAATCCCACTCTTTCCAAAGTGGCGTGCTGAAGAAAGTTTATCCAGGATTGCAGGTTCAAAGGTCAGTTGCAAAAGACCACGGAATTACGGCATCACCGCACTGGGGGTGTCGGTGGATTAAAAAGAAGAGCCTTTTAATTACCAAAAAAGTCTTGCAATTTTTCATGTGCTTGTGACCTTTATGGAGGAATATTGTAACCCCGTGTCTCGGAGTTGTTACTTCCTTGTTCCACCTTCTTTCTGAAATTCCCCTTGCGATGCCAAGTGAATCTTCATGCCAGAAACTCTTAGTTTCAAGGAAAGTGATAGTACCACTCTATTCTGCTCTGGTCAGACCCCACCTTTTGTACTGTGTCCAGCTCTGTGCACCTCAGTTTAAAAAGGATGTTGACAACCTTGAGCGGGTGCA
This sequence comes from Phrynocephalus forsythii, assembly GCA_029282475.1. Taxonomy (NCBI): domain Eukaryota; kingdom Metazoa; phylum Chordata; class Lepidosauria; order Squamata; family Agamidae; genus Phrynocephalus; species Phrynocephalus forsythii. Next base: position 199,468,838 of record JAPFRF010000001.1, on the reverse strand, counting down.
GAGGAGGGCGACCGGGATGGTTGAGGGTCTGGAGGAAATGTCTTATGAGGAACGGCTTAGGGAACTGGGAATGTTTAGTCTCTCTAAAGGAAGGCTGAGGGGGGATATGATAGCTATGTTTAAATATTTGAAAGGATGTCATATTGAAGAGGAAACAGGTTTGTTTTCCATGAATTCAGAGACTAGGACTTGGGGCAATGGTTTCAAACTTCAGGAAAAGAGATTCCATTTGAACATTAGGAAGAACTTCATGACAGTTAGAGCTGTTCGGCAGTGGAATACGCTGCCAAAAAGGAGGGTGGTTGAGTCTCCTTCTTTGGAGGTTTTTAAGCAGAGGCTGGATGGCCATCTGTTGGAAATACTTTGATAGAGGTTCCTGCATGGCAGGGGGTTGGAATGGATGGCCCTTGAGGTCTCTTCCAACTCTAGGATTCTATGATTCTACGTATTTGCAAAGTTTCTTAAATTCTCCTTCCAAGAAACATCAATGGCACTTAAAAAATGAAGGACTAGCAAACAGTGACCAATCCAGGAAGTTGATGGGGTTTCCAGTGCAATGGAGTAGGTTGTTCATTGGAGGATAATTTGCTTTGGTTTTTATCTCCTCTTCTGCCTTTTAATCTTTTATTTTCACATCCAGGAAAGTAACAGCCTGGAAGAACAGACAGTTTTCAAACTTTGATCAGCTCAGTTAAAGTAGGCAGAGATGCAGTTTCCACATCTCTTACTGTCGACTGCTCTTTTAAGTTCAGAGAACACATCTCTGTTACCAGGACAGGTCTGAGACTTTTATCTGCTTGAAACTCAACACCAAATAGCTTCTTCGCCACCTCAAAAGCCTCAATACAAGGTGCATCATATTTAAAGCAGGGCTTAGACAGTGACTTATTAAAAGTAACTCATTCCAGGCATTGAAAAGTAATCCATTTGTGATTGATCGTTACAATGCCAGAAAAGGAACTCATTAAATTACCTGTGCTTCTGACTTTTCTGCTTTCTATTACTTTCTGCTAAGGAACGGAACTAAAAGTAATGGCTGCTAACTATTACCTTATTGGGTTTGGAAAAAATATAGGAAGAAAATGACATCAAAGTTCAAGAATTCTTGTTAAAATGCCATTTAAGATATTCTATAAAAATAGTGTTAAAAACGTTACTGCAACGCATAATCTGCAAATCAGTCAAGTAATATTATTTCGTATAACCCTTGTTATATCAAAATTAACCAGTTCCTGGTAGTGGTGCTACTTGTTACCCTATACATCACAGGTATCATGTGAAAACAGTCAAGTTATTTAGGCACAAAACTCACAATTTATTTGTTTATTTAGAGCATTTTTACCCTGCCTTCAATTAAGACATATTCAAGTTTGAAAACAGGGAATTGAGGGACATCTCTTACAGCATTAAAAAACAACATTAAAACAGAGAATGCAAGCAGTTAAAGAGAGAGTAAAAATCCCATGTAATCATGCATGGTAGACCATCCAAAAGACCAAGGATTATCTCTTGGTCTTCGCCGGTGAAGAAAGAACAATAACAAACAATGACTAACCATTTGTCGCTTTTGTCATACAGGTACCGCAAATCTGTCACCGAAGGTGGCTGCCTCATTTTGCCCAATGGTAGAGCCAGTCTTTTATATTATACTTTCACTTAGTACTGTCCTATACACTTGCTTACAGTGTACCGAGTGGGTAACATTTAAGGGCTTTGTCTCTAGAGAAGCATTATCGGTCATTTGTGAAACACATTCTTCATTGTCATAGACAACAACATAGCATGTGTGCATTGCAATGCAAGGGCCTTGCCATCGCTTCAGCTAAATATAAACTGCTTTTATACTGATGTATCTCTACTGGCAGGTGCTCCTCTCTGGGCAAATAGCTCAGTGAGTTGGGTGCTTGGCTGTGGAACCAGAGATCAAGAGTTCACTGTCCACCCACCCCACCCCCACCGTGCCTCCAGGGAGCAGGACCAGGCCGTGAAGCCTTGGGCAAGCAGCCCAGTCCCAGGGTAACCCCAGAAGAAGGAAGGATCTGAGATAGCCTGAAGAGGGTCATCAAAGGACAGAACTGCCTTGACAACATGGTTGTTGTTGTTGTTGTTGTTGTTGTTGTTCTTCTTCTTCTTCTTCTTCTTCTTCTTCTTCTTCTTCTTCTTCTTCTTCTTCTTCTTGTCATTGTCACCATTGTTGGTTTTGCTGCTTCTGCTGCAGCTCTGTCCTTCTATGTACGTAAATCTTGGAAAGATGTCTGCGCATCTTCAAGTAGGTCTGAAGAAGCCATTTTGTCTGAATACATTGGCACCCCGACGTAAGAGCAGCTCGACTTAAGAGCAATTCGACTTAAGAGCAGAAAACTGTAGGGGTTTTAACTGCCGCCTTACAAATTTTAGATAAGGTCTGCTCAACTTAAAAAATTTCTTTTTCATTTTTTAAATTTTTTAAACTTATTTTTTTTCAATTTTTTAGATAAGTAGTCCGCCTTAAGAATAGTTCGATTTAAGAGCATGCATTCAGAACGGATTAAATTTGCAAGTTGTACTACTGTGTTACTACTACCCAGTAGAGAATACTACTGTATTACTACTGTACTACTACCCAGTAGAGAACAGCCTGACTGCCCTCCAGCTTTTATGGACTAGAACATCCATCGCCCCCAGAGCTCTTAGCCATGCATCTTCAGTCATGGCCAGCATTACTAATTGCTGAGGAGGATGGGATTGTAGCTGAAACCACCAGGAAGGGAGCGTCATCCCTCTCCTGGCGGCATGGACAGTACTAAGCTAGCCGGACCAGTTGGCACACCTTGCATATGACAGGGCCAGGCTCATGCTGGAAGCCTTGGCGTGTTTGGGAAGTAGCATCAGTGGCCAACAGGCTGGCTGGGTATTCTGAAAGCTTTTTATCCAAAACAGGAATACAGGTGGACCCCCGTATCTGTGTTTTTCAATCCCTCAAATGCTGAAAAAGTCGATTCTAACCAATATAATAGCCAATGCTATACATCACATGGCTCCATCTCACCGCCAGCTCTGGCAATTACCTAATAGAAATACAGTGGACCCTTGTATAACAAACAGCTTGTATAACATAAAATTTGTACAACATAAACAATTCCTGAGATAGGGGAAATTTGCTTAACATAATCGCCAATGGGGAGAATCTGTACAACATAAAAATGGGATCACTCCATTTTCAATGCATTCCTATGGGAATTTGTATAAAGGAAAATTTGCTTAACATAATTTCATTTGGAATGAATTAATTCCTTTGTACAAGGTACCACTGTATATACTGTATTTCTCTAGTGAATGCTATGAATAGCATGGTCCCTAGCTCCCCTAGTGTCCTATTCTGATAATGTCATTGTTATAAATACATATTTGTAGTTCTCTGAAGTAAACTTGGTGGTATATAAATCTAATATATATATAAATAAAATAAAATAAATACATTTGGAGGTTTTCTTCTATTTTTAAAAATATTTTCAGGCTGTGGGAAAGTGATGGCGGGTGGTCATGGACCAGCTGCAGGGGCTCCTGGATAAAACTGATGACCTTGATCCATTCCAGTTGGGGTTCAGGTTGCACCATGGTATGGAATCGGCATTGGTTGCCCTGCATGACGACCTCTAGAGGGAGGGCAACAGGGGCAAATTGTCCTTGTTGGACCTCCTAAATCCCTCAGTGGATTTTGATACCATCGACCACAGTATCCCTCTGGGAAGGCTCTCTGAGTTGGGGCCAGAGGCACTACTTTGCAGTGGTTCTGTTCCTTCTTGGAGGACGGTCCCCAGAGAGTTCAGCTGGAGGGGACGACCTCCACCCCTTGGTCCCTCAACTGTGGGGTGCCACAGGGGTCGGCCTTTCCCCCCATGCTCTTCAATATCTATATAAGTCCACTTAGGGAGGTCGTTAGGAGGCATGGGGTCTCACGTCATCAGTACGCTGGTGACACCCAGCTGTATATTAACTTTTCCCCATCTGCAGTGGCTGCCATTTTGTCCCTGGATCAGTGCCTGGAAGCTGTGCTAGTGTGGATGAGAGCGAACAGACTGGGGTCCGATCCAGGCAAGACGGAAGGCCTTTGGATGGGGGTGCCAGGTGCTGGTGGATTGGGAAACTCCCTCAGTTTTGTAAGCCACCCAGATTGGCTTTGGTGCTAAATGGTGCACTAAATAAATAAATATATAAATATATAAACAAACAAACTAGTGGATGCTGTGGATAAAGGGGTCCTTATGTATTTCCAAACTTGGGATGAGCACCTACAGTAGGACCCCTGTATCCACTGATTCGTTAACCACTGATTCAGTTATTCATGGTTGGTAGAGGGGAAAAATTAAATAAATAATACAGCAGCTGCAAAGCTATCTACTGTCACAAACAGCAGCTGTAAAGCAAGTTACTGTCACAAACAGCAGCTGCAAAGCAAGCTACTGTTGCAAAAAAGCAGCTGTAAAGCAAGCTACTGACACAAAACAGCAGGGTTTTTTGGGGGAGGGGGGCAGCCTTCTCTCTTATCCACAGTTTTTGTTATCGACTGGAAGGCCTGGAACGAATCTTCAGGCGATACCAGGGTCCTATTCTATTTTTACTCGGGGCATCTCAGAGAAATTCAGCAGAAACAAATGGAAAACCAGTAGGTATTTTCTTGTCAAAGACGCATGCTTTGTGCTGGGGTGGGAAGCTCTACAAGTGACTTTCAGAAACCGAAATAAAATACATCACCTCAGCTCCTTTTTTATTATATTAATATGCTGTATCACACACTCTTTTCTTCTCACATAGGTCTTATTTAGGCATGCCAGTTAGCTACAATATCATTCCAGCTCTGATGGAAGTGTATTGCAGCCCAGCACAGAATCAAAAGCCAGTTTCAAGCAAGATTTGTCCGGAAAGGTTTTAATTTTCCTCTCCCAAAAACATGATGGGGGGGGGGATTTTCAGTCTTCTCCTGTCACTACCCTCTCTCTCTCTGGTGGTTACTTCACATCCCATTCGTCCCTCCTTGCTATCCCGCTTGGGACCACTAAAAAAAAAAAAACGTATTTCACATCCATAGCGTGACAGCAAAAACTTGTCTCGACCACACCCCTGGAACTGGGAACAGAGCGTGACAAGCTGTGCCTGCCCCTGGGCTGGGGAATTCTTTTGTCTCTGTTCCTGTTCCGGGACAAGGTCCCGTGAGGTAACAACTGTCATGCAACAAAGGCAATCTTCCACTCGTGAACTTGCGTCTGTCCATTTCTCTCATACTTTTGAGTGCTGTGGATCGACATTTCGAATAGACGAAGCACAGGGGGTGTGGTGGTCCCTTTATTTTTATGTTTATTTTTTTTCAAAAAAGCAGATCTTGTCACGAAACAAGGCTGTGAAGTAACACTTATCACGAGACACGTTATCATGACCGTGAGTAAACGGAAACAGGGACTGAACAGGGACAAAACCACATGACCATGAACAACACTGCCATGGTACAAATGTAATTGCGGAAGATAGGACGTGAAGTAACTGCCTCTCTCTCTCTCTCTCTCTCTCTCTCTCAATCTCAATCTCTTTGAAAGACAGCAAATGACAACCTCGTTAGACTCTCCCCTGTAAGGCTTTTCACCACTGCTGTTTGTTACTCAGCTCCAGAAAAGAAAAAGAACAGTGTCCGTCCACGGCAGCTGTCCAAGGAACTGTGAGGTGTTGTGTGTACTGACGGCCCATTAGTTCCTGCCACACAATGTCTTCGTGCTCTTGGCCATGTGATGCTCTAAATATAGAAGCACATGTTCCGGGCGTAGGCAGCTGACGGTGGGAAGGTCTCTCTCGGTCTCCCACAGGGCCGGCCTCCAAGTCTGTCTGAGGGGATACTTCGGCGCAGAGTATGGCGGGGGAGTTTCTTTTTCCCCCGCACAGCAGTGCTTAGAATTCTCCCAGCCGTCAGAAGCAGGGGTAGTTTGGCTTTGCAATAATCTCACTTGGACACTGTGAAAGCAAAAGGAATCGAGAGCAAGTGACAGCAAGGGAAATTGGGGACAGAAAGGAACTTAGTTGTATAGCTTTAGAGAAAGTACTGGTTTTGCACTTATAAGGGATCGATTGTGAGAAGAAATATAGCTCGTATTAATAATCTGCTGGAGTTGTTTTAACTTTGTATGCAGGTTTGGCAGAGAGGCACTTTTCTGGGCTTGAGTGACTGTCAATCAATCAATCCAGCAGTAACCAATTGTCCCTTCTGTGCCTCTGATTTGAAATATAGTCACAGCTCTCTCCTTAAATCTCTCTCTCTCTCTCTCTCTCTCTCTCTCTCTCTCTCTCTCTCTCTCTCTGCTGGTAGTTAGGAGTTAGGAAGGATATAGTCTGCAGGCGTTCTCTTCAAGCAGTCTGAGTCTCCTGAGGCCTGTTGCTACAAAGCAATCATGTTTTGTCCAGTTGTGCTGTTTTTGATCTGTTCAACCGTGAGTAAATGAAACCTTTTATTCTTTCTCTTACCAATGCCTCAGAGTGAGTTCTCGAGACTGTAAACGCCAGTTAATGAGAATAAAGGAATAGCCTACTCCAGGGGGAGACTTGAAGGCAATTCTGCTCTGTCAGTTCTTGCACTTATGCTGCTGAACTTGGGGTCATTTTAACCCAAAGTTGACACAGTGCAATTCACGCACATGGGGTGGCTGTTCATGGAAGAACCTTTTTCAAGCTCTGCTATTGTGCCTCACTTCTTCTCCGCTTTCAAAGTACTCCAAGATGGCTCATTACGTTTTCCACTGATAGAGGGATGAGCGGGGCGGAACATTTAAACCGCTAGTTTTCAAAGGCCTCAGGGCAGAAAGCACAATCCCACCAATTAAATTAACAAATGGAAGCATGAAAGGAGTATAGAACTACCAAGTTAGTTTTAAAAAGGCATTTTCAAAGCAGGAAGTTAAGACAGATAAAAGATACAGCGGAATAATTGAAGTCTTCTTGGCCACCCACCTAAAAAACAAAGGGAATGGGGCCAAATATACCCCTTGGGGGGGACATGGTGCCCTATCTACGTGCCCCTGGAATATTAAAAAAGGTCTGTTCCACTAGCGGTCTTCAAATCTGTATTTTCCAACCACATGTCCCAGCATGTATGGACAACTACTTTCAAAATCCTTCCGACAGCTACAGCTGTATTCCAAAAAAACCCATAGTCATCCCTTCTGAAAATGCTATAGCATGGAACAGGAGAAAAGTGGGCTAAAATATTTAACATTAAAAAATAAAATAAAAATAAAAATAGAGATGGGCACGAACCTCTGGTTCAGCCATCAGCCCCACAGTTGTTCTGTGGCTCCAAGCTCCGCCTCCTCCAGGCGTCCATTCAGAGGTAACACCTGGCCCAGGTGCTGCCTCTGAGTCAGGCATGTCTAGACTTCGGCCCTCCACAACTCCCACAGTCCTTAGAATTCTGGGAGTTGTGGTTCAAAACATCAGGAGGGCCAAAGTTTGGACATGCCTGCTCTAAGTGGCTGCCTGTTGGAGGAGGTGGGGTTCAGAACCACAGAACACCTGCTGGGCCGACAGCCAGCACATGTGCCGTCTGTGCCCATCGCTAATGCTGGGCCTCCTGTGCAAGCTGCTTTCTGTCAGAAGAAGTGATCTTCCTGACACACCAGCCTCATGTCAGGCAGGGCTTCCTAAATAATAACCACAATATTTTATTATGCCCAGGATCTGTTGGAAAACAGTGGAGGTCAGGGGATAAACTTGTGTAACATATCTGAACAATGAAAAGGGGGAAGCTACTTTGGCAGCTGCACTTTGCACCTGGAATGAAATAACAGCACCTGCTTCTAGTTGATAGCTACTGTATTTTCATTTCCTGGCCTTATTTTCACGATTAGAAACAAACAAACAAACAAACACATCCAGAAATATAAAGAAAATGTCATGAACTCAGGGATGGAGGAGTTATGAAATATCTTCTGAGGGCTACAAGTTGGGTTGGCCCTGATCTAAACACCCTTTCTCTGCATATAGAACAGGTTGCCAGGTTACCGCTACAGACATCTAATTCTATAGCCTTTGATCTACATGGAATCCTAAAGTTGGAAGAGATCTCAAGGGCCATCCAGTCCAACCGCCTACCATGAAAGAACCCCATCCAATTACTCCCGACAGATGGCCACCCAGCCTCTGCTTAAAAACTTCCAAAGAAGGAGACTCCACCACCTTCCGTGGCAGCATATTCCACTGCCAGACAGCTCTAACCATCAGGAAGTTCTTCCTACATGTAGGTTATTATTTGTATTTTGCCTTTCCCTTCCTTCTTGAGGAGACGTTGAGACCACAGATGGTCTAAATAGAGAAGGAACTCCTCAGTGCACAGATGGCAGCCACCTCTGGCCTTCTATGTTTATGTTTATGGCCTTCTATGTTTATTTAAAATATTTGTACCTAGACGTGAGAAGAAAAAAGAGGGCCCACTTGGTCTTCTGAGGGACAGAGTTCCATAGTTTGGGAGCAACAACAGAAAAGGCCTTCTCAAGCGTCCTCAACAAACACCCCTGTGGTGGGATAGAGAGAAAGACCTCGGTGATTATTTGAAGACTCAGGCAGGTTTATATGTGTAGACTGAATACTGTAATTAAACTGTAAAACTTCCCAGAGACTACTTGAAGTGGTATGGTGTGGTATATAAGCAGAACAATTTGCTTTATATATGGAGATGCATTTTTCCAAGGTAGTTTAGGCCCAAGGTTCCTTTAAAGCTGCGTGTGGGGTCACAACACTGCATCTGTTCTGCATAGATCCATTCGCTTCCCATTTGCTTCTAGTTGTGGCTGGAACACACTGGGGGAGGGGAGAACTCTGCACAGCGCTCATGGAAATTACAGAGAACATTGGTTGGACCCAAGTCATTTAGGGGGCCTTATAAATCAAAAGCACAAAAAGAACAAATTCTGCTGCCTCTAGATTGCCCCACAGCGCTTAAGGCACACTCCGGGTGGTTTGCAATTCAGTTATGCTGGGTACACACTGCGCGCGCGCACGCACGCACACACACACACACACACACACACACACACACACACACACACACACACACACACACACACACACACACGTACCTGACGAGCTACATCCTCAATTTACCAACCTTGGAAGCATGAAAGGCTGAGTCAACCTTGAGCCAGCCACCTGGAATTGAACCTGGGCTGTGAGCAGAGTTTTGGCTGAAGTACTGCAGTTTAATCATTGTGCCAAAGGACTTCTGACACCACTTTGAACTGGGCCCAGAAGCAAACCAGTAACTGTGGGAGTTTGCTGGGAAAGTGCCCAGCAAACTGATTTTAGGAGAGCAAAGAAAGCACACACACAGAGAGAGATGCTGTTTCTCAGAGCCAGCTGAAATTCAGACACAGAACAAAGAAAGTCTGACATGTCTGCTTCAGCAGCCCCCTTTATTGAGCTATCTAATGTTGTTGCATACACATCAGACTACTAATGAAAACATTGCCTCTAATAGGGAGAAAATGCCCTTTAGCTTTTGTCCTGCCTCAAAGCAAAGGTGAAGAGGAAATAGAAAGTCACTTCCCCCTAGGGATGCAACTTGGCAAGGTCAGGATGGTGTGCTTTCAACTGTAACCCCCCAGGAAGCATACCCCGCAAAGAAATGTTCCCCACAAGCAACCACTGGAGACGTGGAGTTGTGTGAGTCCTGTAACCAGCCCCAGTTAACGATCCGGCAGTGGCATTTTGGACCCGCTGAAGTTTCCAAATGGATTCCAAAGGCAGCCCCACATGCAACGCCTTCCAGTAATCCAAAATGGGTCATAACTTGGGCAGGAGTCACCGTGGCCACCACAGCAACCAGCCAAATCTGTCCCAGCTCACTGATTCGATCGGAACCTAGATGAGAAAAGAGCCCAATGACACGTGTAAAAGCGGTCCCCAAGATTGCTCCTAATCACAGGACCGTGACAGAAGGGGTGGAAAGTGGGTCATCATGGCGAAATGAAGTGCATTTAGAGCACTAGCCCTTTCCTGGCTGACGGATTACAGGCTTCCTTTGCTATGCCTGGCACGACAATCGATGCCGACTGGTGTTTTACTGGAAGGAGAGACGGATACATCTCGCAAAGCCACTTTTGTGTTTTAGCACGAAGTAAGGTATTTCATGGCAATCAATAAATCCCCTTGCTTTGCATGCTTAAGAGTCTCGCCCGGAGATGACGGATCTGCGGCTAAATCTTTATTGTCCTCCTGGTGCCCTGCCAAAACTCCCGGAGAATGGATATTTTTAAACAGCTAAATTGGTCTCCATAAGCCAACCGCCGCATGGCCCAATTCAATAAATTGAATTTAGTACTCACGGACTTTATACTGCTCTACGTCTTGATGTGCTACCATTGGTTTAAGAAGTGGTGGCTGTGCATGTGAATGGACGGGGAAATCTGAGTCCTTGTGGTTTTGCCTAGCAAGACAGCTAAATGGAAAAGCTGCATGGACAGACAGGCAGTCATATATAGGCTAGAGTGTTTTCCATTCCCCCCTTCCTAAATCTATGTCTGGTCACTCTCAGGCACTCTTCCATTCTTCCTCCTGTCCTAGGAACATTTTGCCAGAATTAGGCAAGCAGGATCCTCTTATCTCCATAATTCAGCTTTGTAACTCGCCCTGAGATCCTGTGATATAAGGCAGGATATAGAGGTTTGAATGGATGAATTAATGAACTCCCACCATTCTCCATTCCAGTTGTTCTAACTGATAGATCCACATCTAAACTTCACTCAGCTGGGGGGAAGGCCTCGCTTAGCACTGAGGGGGGGATATGATTGAGACATACAAAATAATGCAGGGCATGAGCAAAGTGGAGAGAGGGATGCTCTTCCACCTTCTCACAAAATACCAGAACTAGGGGACATCCACTCAAACTGAGGGTTGGGAGAGTGAGAACAGAAAAAATAAAATATTTTTTTTTTACCCAGTGTGTTGTTAGTATGTGGAACTCCCTACCACAGGAGGTGGTGATGGCATCTGGCCTGGATGCCTTCAAAAGGGGATTGGACAGATTCCTGGAGGAAAAGTCCATCCCAGGTTACAAACCATGATGGAGATGTGTAATCTCCAGGCTTAAAACTGGGGTACTTCAAGGACCAGATGCAGGGAGTGGTATGAGGAGACAGATATCTAGTCTTGTGCCGTCCCAGACACATTTGGTGGGGCTACTGTTAGATACAGGAAGGTGGACTAGATGGGCCTTTGGCCTGATCCAGCATGGCTCTTCTTATGTTCTTATGAAGGCCCACTACCACTTGGGCTGCTTCCTTTTCCAACAAGAAACAAGGCGGGAGGTCAGCCATACAGCCTTTGAGCTAAGCCTTTCTTCAGGTGAGCAAAATGTAGCTGAATGGCACATCTCAAGTAGTAAAAGTAAAATTACCAAGTATTATAATCCCTTTGTACAAGATAATGATGAGACCACTCTTGGAAAAGTTTGTGCAGTCTATGCATCTCAAAAAGGCATCTTGTAGAGCTGGACAAGTTACGGAATAAGTAGAAGTTATTTTCTTGGACTAAGATTCCTAGATTTCTGGGAACCTCTGGATAGCTCTGTAGCTTTGATATCTTGATCCAGAGGTTGAGAAATTAATTGTCTAGCCAGCATGTAGGAGTCTGAAAATGCTAATCCAAAACTTTATAACATCTTGATCTGAGAAGAGTAACAAATGATCAGTAGGACGCAACTGCTTGTTGAGAGGGCATCACTTTGTGGCCAAGTAATTTAACAGAAGGAAAAGATGTACTGTTGCAGAGTTTCAAATTGTGATAAAATTCCTTTGGCAACATAGCAGAAGTACTGATATTATCAGTGGAGAATAGCTTCACGTGTCCCAGGTAGTCTATTTATCTTCTCATCAACTGACACTTACGGTCCCAACAATTCACTCTGAGACCTTTATAGGGGAAAGAATAAAAAAAATTCCATTGCTTACAGTTCTGAGCAGCCCAACAAAAAACTAACAAGCAGACTGCTTTAGCAGACTCAAGAGAAGAGAAAAGATGCAGAGCAAAAAGGCGGGTCCCTCTTTGGATTCAGAGGCAGGAAAGGAACAATTGGTTAGTGCTGAATAGATTGAAGTTACCCCACCCAGAAAGGTCCCTTCCAGCCAAACCTTAAAGGCAGCATGCAAGATTGCAAAAAACATCAATAATTACTGACAGCAGCTGCCTCCTCTTTCAGATCTGCATGAGATCTTAAAATGTCATTATTTTTCTTCTTTTCTATCACCATGCCATGCTGTCTCTGAGATTCTGGGAAATGTAGTTTCAAAAAGTACCTTTCTTCTTCTTTGAGACAATGGTAAATAGCAATCAAAAGTGTGGAATAACCTGATGCCTGAGACTTTTTCTCTTAGAAAAGAAGTTGAACAAGGAAGAGACATGACAGAGTTGAATAAAAATTATCCATGGCATGCAAAAATATATCAGAAAAATCTTTTCTCATTCTCTCATAACACTAAAACCCAGGGAGAGATGCAGTGTAGATAAAAGAAAGTTTTTTTTTCATACGCCACATAGTTAGTCTATAGGATTAACTTTGCCCCAGAAAACAAAGTAATAGTCATCAATAGGAAATTAGAATTTGAACATTATTCTCCCAAACAGAGAGCATAAAATCAATGATTCTGTTTTTTGTCGATAGTAATGATATATATACACGTTCCAGTTATTTGTGAAATGACAGCATCCTAATAATGTTGATACATAGCATCTTTGTTTCTTTCTGTTAGCTTGTTAACATGTTGTCTACACAAACAAAAAATCCATAAGTCTTTGTAGAATGCAAGAATAGAGCAAATGGCAAAACTATTCAGCTGAGTATTTATGAGCATTTCAGAATCCATATACTGTACTGTACTGTATAATTATTCATTTGCCCGTTAGGACTTCCTGATGAATTGTGTGGAGGTCAAGGTGAGACCAAAAAGCTTTGTCCAGCTCCCGCAGCTAAAACACCGAGGCCAAACTTGTGAAGAGACACACAGACCATAATGCCCTACAAATGGAGCACTCCATGCGATCTCGGGCTTGCAGTTATACATGCTGGAGAATGTTCCCTTGGGAACAAAAGAAGACTTTGGTGTGCACAAGAAGGCAGTGAACCCTGTTTTGGAGATAATACAACAGCATGACTTATGTGGGGGTGGTTGTTTGCCCCATAGTGTGAGAAACTCTCTTGGACAATTTACCCCTACAACAAACTAGCTACTCAGTTCACCAAACTCAGAAGGATTTAAAGGCTAAGCTACCCTTGAGCCAATTAACGGAACCCATCGGGATCAAACTCAGATTGTGAGCAGAGGTTTGACTGCAGTACTGCAGTTTAATTTCTGAGCCACAGGGCTCGCTGGTTGTTGCTTCCGGCTTCTGTTGGCAAAAGGGGGCAGGCACAACCCCCTGACCTCTCTTTGCAAGAGATGACACGGAACTCAGTGTCATGGGGCATTCTGCACCGTCCCCCCCAAAAAAAACCCCAACAGAATGGGACCCTCGTGTGCCTTTCAGGAATCTCTCCCTCGTGGCAGGACAGGCACTGGCTATCTTTCTCATTCAGTCACCTGAGACGTAATCGACACGATGGAGTCAAATAATTTTCGTGATCCGATTCATTTCGTTACAAGGTCCCTCACTGTCTAGAGGTGTGAAGTTACATCCAATGCAATTGTTCAGGGAGGCTTCTCTGCTACAACTTGCAGATGATACCAAATTGGATAGGATGAAAATCCAAAATGACCTTGACATATTAGAGTGCTGGGCCAAAGCTAACGGAATGGGTTTCAACAGAGGGAAATGTAGGGTGCTGCATCTAGGTCAAAAGGAATGAATTGCAGATATAGGATGGGAGACACCTGGCTGGAAAATAGTACCTGTGAAAGGGATCTGGGAGTCTTGGTGGACCACAAATTGAACATGAGTCACCAGTGTGATGTGGCAGTCAGGTACGCATTGGATGGAGAAGCTGTCAGACTTCTTCGATGTAGGCTCAGCGTCTTCCTTCTTGCCCCCATCAAATCACATTTTTAATGGTCCACACCATAACCCACCAATTTAATGCCAAGGATTGGGCATGGGTGGCACCGCTCCACTCCTGGCATGCCCATGGGCCCTTTGCTGTGCCTTGTAGTCCCCACAGCAATGCGCAAATAAGAGCTGGTTTCTTTAGTATTTCAACATTCAGCTGAATACGGTGTCCATCCCTACTTCCAAATTTGGTTGAGATGGCAGAGCAGTTTGGCTGTGCTCCGCACGCAACCCAAAAGGAATGCATGATGTTCATTACGCACAAGGTAGCTAACATTCTAACTAAGAAGAACTTTTGATTCTGCTGCAACGGCCACCTGAGCTTAGCAGCTAAATGTGAAGCCTGAGCATGGAAAATGCCAGGTTTTGTAATGAGCACTTCTGAGTATTGAATAACGAGCCTTGTGCCTTGAAGACTCCAGGCAAGGGAACCATCCTGACCAAGCAGAAGGATCAGGGAGCTGTTTCTTATAAACTGCCCTGGGACTATGACTGACGGGGAATATAAAAAATATTTGGAACAAGGCAAGAATGGCTTAGATGAGCCTCAACTCTTGAAGTCGTCGGAGGAAGAGAGCAGGGGTGTACAGGAGGTGAGATAAATCCCAGCCCTTTTTGATGAACAAAAATGACATAATCTACCATTGCATCTCCCTGCCCTCCAGGGAGCACAAGAACATACGAAGAGCTGTGCTGGATCAGGCCAAAGGCCCATCTAGTCTAGCTTCCTCTATCTCACAGTGGCCCCACCGAATGCGTCTAGGAGCACACAAAACTAGGTATCTGTCTCCTGATACCACCCCCCTGCACCAGGTCCTTGAAGTACCCTTTTTTTTAAAGCATGGAGGTTACACATCTCCATCATGGTTTGTAACCTTTGATGGACTTTCCCTCCAGGAATCTGTCCAGTCCCCTTTTGAAGGCATCCAGGCCAGATGCCATCACCACATCCTGTGACAGGGAGTTCCACAGATTAGCAACATGCTGGGTATCAGGCAAAGGACTAACTGTCTCAGTGAAATCACTGATCATTGCTTTGTTCAAGATTTATATTTTATGAATAATTAAGAGGGGAACTATTTTGGATATGACAAACCACAACGAGGGTCTGTGTCACCTGGGCCAAACATGGACTCCACACCACCACCACCCCAGCAGGGACAGAGGGCATGTCCAAAGTACAAATACTATTGTGTCATTTTGATGCCCACTCTTCCTGTTGCAGCCCAGATTTATGATGTTGGTCAGCCACCACTAGTCAAAACTAAACGAGATGAGGCCAGTTGACCAGTGAGCCCGATTTGGTACAAGGCGGTGTCTCCTGTCCGAGGTAACACATGGGGGCAAAGGTTGGATAAATAGTCTAATTTTCACTCCACTCCCGTAATACATGGGGGACAGAATGGATAAAAATCTTCTAATTACCAGCCACCCCCTATCTATGTTCCTAAAACCCTTTTCCCCCTTTTGAATGTATGGGGCATTTGCTACCCTGGTTCCCCGAAAATAAGACAGTGTCATATTAATTTTTGCTCCCAAAGATGTGCTAGGTCTTATTTTCAGGGGATGTCTTATTTTTCCATGATCATTTTAAGTGAGCCCCTTCCCCCCCACCCCTATGCCAGTGGACACCTTCACCAGACATCCCCCCACCCCTTTATCAGACATTTCCCCTCTATCTCAGTCACCCCTGTGTGTCCACACAATGTGCCCACCTCCTGCCCCGCGTGACTCACTGTCTAATTGTGAGCCAGCCAGATTCCGTCAGGGCAGAGCGAGCAGCAGGCGGCAGCTTGTCCTGGCGGCAGCGCGGGCTCTCTGATTAGAAGAGACCTCGCACTTCCTGTCTGCTCCGGCTGTGCTGCGGACAACGGTGAGCTGCGTGGCAGCACCCACCGCTACGTTCCAGAGTCCAGAGTTATGGTAGCATCAGGGCGCCTTATTATCGGGGAGGTCTTATTTTCGGGGGATGCCTTATATTTCAGCGAGAGGCAAAACTATAAGTAGGTCTTATTTTCGGGAGGATGTCTTACTTTCGGGGGAACAGTAATTTTAAAAATGCCCTATTAAAGAAAAGATTGGGGAAAAATCTTACTCATTTGCAAGGAGCCAAATTCTTTGAGTTCTCAGGGTGCAAAAAGACTCATCTGTTGTATTCACCTGCTGAGTTGCTTTTAAAGGTTGCCGCTCTAATTTGACATCATAAACATGGTTAGAGAGATTGGGCTAAGAAGTTCTCATAGCCTTTGGCTTGGGTTTTCCAGTCAGCTGTTTTGGCTGCTTCCTCGTTCTTGATTTATTTATTTCTATTTCTATTTTAAAGAAAAGAAACGGGTCTTCCTCCCACTGAATTCATGCAAAAAACTGAAAGCTTTGGGGCAGTTCTTACCAATAATGAACAAAATAAACCCCTTTCTCATCACTAAGCTTATAATACTCTAAAAATAAAAATATAAAAAATATAAATAAATAATAAAAATATAAATAAATGTAAATGTAATAAAATAAATAAATAAAAGCAGAATATGAACAGGTTTTTTGGGGTGGTGGTGGTGGAGGAAGAACACCCCCACTTTGGTGTTGAGAAATATAACAATTCACTGGAGATCTGCTCCTGTTAAAAAAAAAAACAGGCAGAAGTTTGAATATAGGCCTAATTATATTTTTCCATATGCATTTTGAAGCTCCAAAGAACACCTGGGAATGAGTATCATTCAAGAAGGAAAAAACTGCCAGGAAAGATGGAATCATGTAATGGATAGGGTGTCAATGTAGGACCTGAGAGACAAGGGTTCAAATCCCTACTCACCCCTGGAAATTCCCCAAGAGTTAAAAACATTTGTTTGTTTATTGTTTCAAGGGCAAAAAAATGCTATTTCCAGATCTGGGGTGAACCACAATGGGGGGGATTGTTGGCAAAAATTTGCCCTTTGGGTTTCCTGAGACCCTGGATGGAATGGTCACCAGTGTGCAACCCATATGAAGAATTTTGCTCATACCCTGCGTTTGTTTTTCATAAACTCATTTTAGGAAAGCAAGTCTCACATGAAAACATGGCCGGTGTTGTTCCCTGATTCTTTAAACAGAACATTGCCTGCTCTCTATTGTTTTTTTTAAACAAAATTCATTCTTTTATTTTATAATAGAGATTATAAATAAATTGAAAGTGGGCATGCAGTCAACTGCATATTATACAAGCAATATCTATATTAATAACTGTTTTCTTTGGCAGGCCAGAATCCAGCTGGACATGCAATATTTACATATCAAAACCCATTTTCTTGTGTTCAAGTCATATTGAATGCAAGTGAAAATATATATGTTTAGAGATATATAATTTACTTTGTACATACACACACATGTATGTGTGTGTATAAGTACACCTTATACACAGACACGGACCACTGTGTGTGTCTCTGTATATAAATAAATGCATTTCTATGCCTGCAGGTAGGCATGCCCATTTCATGGTATACATTTTGTATACAAAGAGAAACAGGTGAATATTATTAAAAGTGGATTTCGTCCTTTTCCGATTCAGGTGACACAGGCCTCGAAACGCTAAAAATATCCTGACAGGGTATTTGGGACGATAGCTGAGGAGATAAGTGGGATTTGGGAGAAGAGGCCAGCGAGGTGTTCTTTTCAGACAGTATTTTTAAAATCTCAGCCACCTGCTTCTCCAGGGCGGCCATTCTGCCGCTGAGCAGCTGGATCTCTTCTTTGAGTTCATGTTTGACCTCCTGGAGGGTCGTCTGTAAGGCCTGTTCGGGAATAGGGTAAAAGGGGTGCTTTGCATCTGCTTGAATGGGGCTGTGTTCCAAGGGGCTCCGGTTCTCCCCGGCTTTGTCCAATCGAAGGTCACTTTTCGTGATCCCGCTGTCACACGAGTCCGTTTTCCTGAGCGGGTTTTTGGTCACCCCGTTCTCCGAATCGATACCCTTGGGGTCGTCAGACAGGAGCCCCATGGACTCGGCCTTGGTGACGTTGTTCCAGTCTTCTTTCTTCTCTTCTTGGCTCACCACGGTGTTCTTGAGCCGAAGCCACCCTTTCCCGTTCCCGTTTTTCATCCGAACCGGGCTAGTGACCTTGAGGGATTTGGGGTCCCCACCAGCACCGCAGCCACTGCTCTCTGGCTTGAGCTCCAGGGCCTCCCTGTTGTTCTGTTTCAGCGCCTCCGTTTTCACATAAGACAGCGAGGTCTGGATGGGTGTGATCTGAGACACCGTGACGACGCTGGTGCCCGTGATGGCGAGCGCCGTTTTGCAGGGTCCGAGTCTCCACCTGGAGGGTGTTTCTCTCGGGATCGTTGAAGGAGGTGCCTTGGTTCCTCATTTCCTTCTGCTGCTTGAATTTCTGGAACAGCTTTCGGACGGGATGGTCCACGGGGATGCTCAGAGTTACTTCATTCTTCTGCCGTAGGCGCTCCTCCTCTTCTTTCTTGACGTCGCTGATTTTTCGGAAGATAATCTGCCATGGAGAAGAACAAAAGACATGGTGAGCAACAAATAATGTGTTTGATTAGAGACTTATTGGAATGCTGATTTCTGTTTTCAATTGTTATTTTTCGTTCATCGTTGTAAACTGGCCCAAGGGGCCTTTGTTGCCATATGGACAGTATAGACATCAAATGAATAGATGGATGGATGGATGGATGGATGGATGAATTTTGCTAGAAGAAGCAGGTATGTTCTGAGTATGACCATATATTACCATGCTTAATATGGCCTTGTGGCACAGTGGTTAAACTGCTGCACTGCTGCTATAACTGTGCTTAAGACCTGGGGTTCAATCCCAGGTAGCTGGCTTAAGGTTGACTCAGTCTTCTATCCTTCCAAGGTTTTATCCTTCCTCAGCTCACTTGGGGGTAGTGGCAATGTGTAGCCTGCAGAAATAAGTACTATGGGGGGGGCACATAAGCAGAACACTTCACTTTGCCCCCCCCCAATCTTTCTGAAAGTGGACCCAAAGCAGCACTTGGAAAGACTCAAGTTTTTTTTTTAAATACAAAGCAGTACCCCAATATACATCTCCAGATACAGAGGCCCTACTGAGATTCCTGGAATTCTGGCCATGCCACCTGGAGATTTTGTGAGTTCTAGCTGCCCCAAAGGTACCCGTAAAAGCCAGGACCAAGGCAGTGCAATTACGTTATGCAGTGGGCTCAAGAGAGAGAATATGGCTGTCCACCTCCACATTTCATCTTCATATCAGCCCTGAGACATAGGTCAGCTGAACAGAAAGCAGCTGGCTCAAGGTCCCCCTATGCGTTTTCCAGCCAAGTGAGGCTCTGAACCTGGGTTCAATAACCCAACACTTTAACCACAGCACCATACTAATGGTTGAAAATGGAGGCAGAAATTCATTTTTTAAAATTGCTTTATAAATCCTTTATTTCATTATTTTTCTTATTCCCTTAATAAATACATGTATTTATATCCTGCCTGATACCTAGAGGCGACATGGAAATAACACAACGATGCTGAATGGACCATATCAAAGGCCACAGCCACAGCCTTTGACAACTTTGACCATGTTATCTTTCGGGGGAGGCTCCACAGCTCCAAAACAATCTAACAAAGCTAAGGAGGGGTAATCTTGGTCACATTTTATCTGTATTCTGGGTGTGCCTTCGCAACACATTGCTGGCTCCCCCTTTGTGTGTGTGTGTGTGTGTGTGTGTGTGTGTGTGTGTGTGTGTGTGTGAGAGAGAGAGAGAGAGAGAGAGAGAGAGAGAGAGAGAGAGAGAGAGAGAGAGAGAGAGAGAGAGAGAGATCCTTCCTTTGAACCCTCTCTATAAATCACCATGCTGGCTGGTTTCTTTTGAGTTTGTATCTCCCCGTATTGGTTATAGACTTGATTATGAAACTGTGCTGTATTTTCATTCTTTTGGATTCTTTTGGATTCAGTGAATTTCCTCTTCTGTGCTAGTGTTATATACTCAGTCCAACTGATGTCAAGACACGCTATTGCTGTAGTTGAAGGATTCCTTAGGGATGCGTCTCTGAGCATGTGCTCTGAAAAGCATACCTAAGGCCCCCTTCATGTACATGTCTTCAAAAACATGGGCTGCATAGCTTCAATTCTATGTGTCTGTAGAAGTGGCCCAATGGTCCATGAAATGTTATTCTGAATGAATCTAATTCATCTTTAAGATGTCTGTGAAGATCCTCAGTCATCCAGGTGAGTTTATCTGGAAGTTGTGTCGTCTCAAGGAAAAGAAGTCCAGTTGCCATGACTCAACTTCCAGATCATCTTTAAGATGTCACAAAACTCCTTGGGTTTTTCCCTAGGTGGCAGCATTTTTAAAGGCACACATAAGAAGTGGCAAAGGGGGAACTGATATATTGAATCTTGAAAATTGAACCTTTTTTGTCTTAGCACACGACACTCAACACAACAATTCAGAAACCCTTTTCAAATATGGTAACAAGCATTACTGCCAGCCTGACCAGCAGCTCATACAGGCGGCTTAAGATATGTTAGAACTTCAGTGTGATTATTAGAAGCTGACTGTAACACTAAGAAAATGAGAAACAGACCTAAAACAAAACACCCAGTTAGATCCTTTTATCTTCCTGTTATGACCCAAATACAGAGTACATAGATCTTCATTTACAAGCCTCGCTTTACTTCATTTTCCGGCCATATCATGCAGTTTGAGCTGTAGGGGACAGCAAATTACAGTTTTAATTATATCTCACTCCCCTCCTGCTGCTATCAGCTGGTACTCACAGCTACGCACTTAGCAGTCTCAGGGCTGGCAAACAGAGCACCCCAAAAACCCAAAAACAAGGTTAGAAGAACAATTTTAATTGGGGGAGGATGGATGCCATACAGGGGAGAGGGAAGTAAGGGGAAAGATATGAAGGAAATTTCCAGGGAGACAACTGTGCTAGTCCGTGGCATCAAAACCCGTCAAGAGTCTCGTGGCAGCTTAAAGGTGAATTGGTTTGCTCTGGTAACAGCTTTCATGGATTGAAGCCTGCACATCTGCAAAAAACAACTGTGGTTCTATACCACAAGAATTTTTATGTGTTAAAGAAATGCCTGCAGCACCTGGATGAGAATAGCCACAAGTAAACAAAGAACAAATGTAAGTGGAAATATAAGGGATGCATATAAGTAACACGTTCATAAAGGGATGATTAAAGTATGTGCTTTCTTATGGTTTACAAATTCAGTTATATTTATGTTAATTATCTGTTTGACTGTGATTATCATCGTAGGGTCCGAAGGGACCTTGGAGGTCTTCTCGACCAAACCCTGCCCAAGGCAGGAGACCTCAAACCATCCCGGACAAGTGGCTGTCCAATCTTTTCTTGAAAACCTCCAGCGATGGGGCACCCACAACATCAGGAGGCAAGATGTTCCATTGTTTAAATGGCTCTCACCATCACGAAATTTCTCCTTATTTCCAGGTTGGCTCTCCCTCTGATGAGTTTTCACCCATTGGTTCTTATCATATCCTTGGGTGCAACTGAGAATAAATCAATGCCTTCTTCCCTGTGGCAACCCTTCAGGTAAAAATGTTTTCTACCTGGAATACTCTGAAAACAGACAACATAGGTCAGAATCAGCTTGGAGACACATGATTACTGATAACTCAGGGAGCTGGGTATCTGGCTAGGGAGCCCCAGGTTGGGTGTTCAATTCCTTGCTGTGCCTCCAGGGAGAACAGCCAGCCTGTGTGGCCTTGGGCAAGCTGCACAGTCCAAGAGATTCCCCACCCCCCCCCCCCCCCCCACACACAAAGAAGGGAATGGTAAACCACTTGTAGGTATTCTTTACCTGAAATACCTGAAAAACCTTACATCAGAATTGACATGATGATCACGTTTTACTTGTACCTGTTTTAAATCCTGATGCAAGCTGCTTTAAGTCTTGTGCAACATTATTAATGCACTTTTATTATTATGTTTATGATTCCCTCCTCACTTTTATTCTTATTCTATTCTATTCTTTTATTCTTATTGTATTATTGCAAACCGCCCGGAATTCTGAGCCTTATATATACTTTTTGATATATTTATATAGCTGGCAGCATATAAATAAATAAATAAATAAATAAATAAATAAATAAATAAATAAATAAATAAAGCCAGGTTCAGAACCAACTATATAAATAATAATAATATCAAGGATTGTATTTTTGACAAAATGTCTGTAATATGTATTTAACAGATTACAAAATGGATACTGTAAACTGTGCCATGTCATGAGCTAGACAAGAATGTGTATTAGGTCTAGGACACAGGTGTGAAGAATGATGAGCCTGAAATATCAAGATGATTAGTGCCAGGAGGAATAGTTTGATCTCCTCCCTTCATCAAGGATCTGATTGGGCTAGAGCAGGAAGCTGTACGTATAAAAGTAGCCGGCCAACCAATGTAAAGTGGCACTGCCTAAGGTGAAAGGCTTTCCCCACACTCTGTTGTATCTTCTCTATATGCTGTGCTTTGTATATTGTTGTTGTATATTACTCTTTGACATGTATACATATGTAATACTGTATAAGTTTTGAACTAAGCTCTATTGCTTTGTTCATTTGTCTCCTAGCTGCATAATTACTAAGTGCATTTATTCTTCCACAATGCTGCTAATCTCTGCTAGTGGTTTATATTTCCTTGAACATAACAAATCTCTATCTGCATAATAGAGTTATATACTTTAACAAATAATAACACACCATCAGGCGGATTCCAATGTATGGCAACCCCTTCCAAGGTCTTCCAGATATCTAGTACTCTGAAGTGGTTTCCCATTTCCTTCTTCTGGTGGTGCACTAGAAATACCGTGCAGCTCACTCAAGACTATACAGGATGACTCTTTTCCTAGGAGACACAGCGGGGAATTGAACTCCCAACCTCCCTAACCCACAACCAGATACCAAAATGACAGAGCTGTCCAGCCCACTGCTTATGATGCAGTCGATGACCAAGATCCAATGATGGAGACCGTGGCTTGGGTTAGAGCTGGCACTCCTCACTTCCACAGCACAAAATGCAACCTTTAAAAAAAACTGGTCTGAGAGATGTTCTGGAACAGGATTTTTGGCCCAATAGAGAAATGAAGCAAGAAGTGGTAGTTTTCAGTTCTGAAGGTTGTTGTTGTTGTTGTTGCTGTTTTTCAGTCATTTAGTCATGTCCAATTCTTCGTGACCACCAGGCCGTCCTGTCTTCCACCGCCTGCCAGAGTTTGATCAAATCCATATTGGTTGCACTGATGACACCGTCCAACCATCTCATTCTCTGCCGTCCCCTTTTCCTTTTGCCTTCAATCTTTCCCAACATCAGGGACTTTTCCAAGGACTCCATGAGGTGGCCAAAGTACTGAAGCCTCAGCTTCAAAACCTGTCCTTCCAGTGACCATTCAGGGTTGATTTCTTTCAGGATGGATAGGTTTGATCTCCTTGCAGTCCAGGGGACTCTCAAGACTCTCCTCCAGCACCACAGCTCAAAAGCATCGATTCTGTGGCAATCAGCCTTTTTTACAGTCCAGCTCTCACTTCCATACATCACTACTGGAAAAACCATAGCTTTGACTATCCGGACCTTAGTCAGCAAAGTAATCTCACATTCCAGGTTCCTATGCAGTATATTTCTTTGCAGCATTGGACTTTCCTTTCTCTTCCAGGCATGTCTGCAGATGGGCATCCTTTCGGCTTTGGCCCAACCACTTCATTAGCTCTGGAGCTACTTGTACTTGTCCTCCACTCTTCCTCAGTAGCATGTTGGACGCCTTCCGACCTGAGGGGCTCATCTTCCAGTGTCATATCTTTTAGCCTTTTTTTCTCTCCATGGAATTTTCTTGGCAGGGATACTGGAGTGGCTTGCCAGTTCCTACCCCAGGAAGTGTTATTACAGCCCTCATTGTCTCCAGTGTAAGCACAGCACAGCCTGTTATATTCTGTAGCCTCACTGATCAACTGGGACACAAAAGTAACAGTGTGCACCCATTTATAAACCTAACAAGGCTTATAAGGCATGTTCTGAAGGTATTGGATTCTAAAACCACCTTGCGGGGCAAGGGCGGTGGCTTCGCTTGGCAGCGGCAGCGGCAGCAGTGTTGGTGGTGGAGGGTCTCCTCTGTGGACTCCTGTGAAGAGGACTGTCGCCAGTGGACCGCCGGTTTTGCATCGGTCCTCCGTGGGCCCCTGCTCTCCCCTGTTCACCCCCTGCCACAGATTTCCTTCCATCCCCTGCCGCTCCTATGGGACTGCAGTCTGGCCCGGCAATGGCGGTGGCAGTGGCGGCAGAGGCGGTTTCCTCCACCGCTGACTTGTGTGGGGGTGCCCTGTCACCAGCGGCTTGCCAGCTTGCCCAGACCCTTCTATGGACCCCCTGCCGTGGACCTGGGACCGTCCCCCTGGCATTGGCAATGGCGGTGGTGGTTGTGGTGGTCTTCGCCTGCCTCCAGCAGTCTGCCGGTTTGCCCCTTCCACTCGGTGGTGGTCTGGCTGCAGTTTCGAGTGTGGGGGGTTGTTGACCATTGGACTGCCAGCCCTAGGTGGCACCGCGTGGGCCTTGTGCTGACCCCCTCTTCCTGCCAGGTGGAGGCAGTAGCGGCTTTGAGAATCTGCTTGTCACACTTGCGGCGGTCCTGCCCTGCCCTGCCGGTGAAGAATGGCGGTGGCCTCGGTCTGGAGGCAGTGACTCAACCAGCGGACTCCCTCGAATAGATCTTGCCACCGGAGGGAAGCAACCTTGGTGGATGAGGGTGGTGTGGGAGGTGGACTGTTGGCTCCAGTGGGAGGCTGTAACTGTCCATGCTGACCGTGGTGGTTTTCCACCTGGACTCTTGGACTTGGGATCGGCCTCCCTGCCCGCCTGTAGAAGCTGTTTCCCTACACTGGACCTGGTTTACATCTTCCGGACGTTGGACATGTTTCTATCCCTCCTTTGTCCCAGTGTAGTGCCAGCTGTTTCCCCTCTCCATTGGGACTCTCTTCCCGTCGGCGCTCCAGTGAAGATCTCGCCCCCTTGCCCCCCGCCTTTCCATCTGAGGCACCTGGATCTTGGGCCTATATTATGCATATTTTGTTTATTCCTTATTTTATTTTATTTTTTATTTTATTTTATTTTTGTTGGGGTTATCTGTTGTATATTGTTCTATTTTGTTATTTGCATTTAGCTATTTGGTTCTTTTTTGTTATTTTGCACTGTATTTTGCTTTGTTGTATTTCTCTTACTGTGTACCTTGTTTTTTTTTTTAGGTCGCCACGCTGGCAGGGACCTGTATCTCTGTGGTGTCTGGCCGTGGGAGGTACGCTCCGGGCGGTGGGATTAGTCGGGTAAGAAGAACTCGGGCCAGGCATCTTCTGCCTGTCCCCCGTTCTGATCCCCCTGCTCACCGCCACATACCTGGGTGCCACCCTGCCAGCGCCTCCGACCTGTCTTGCCTCCTGGTCAATGCCAGGTCAGTTCATAATAAAACATCTATAATTCATGATGTGATCGTGGATGAGCGAGCCGGTCTGGCTTGTATCACCGAGACCTGGGTGGGCGCTGAGGGTGGGGCTTCCCTCTCCCTTTTGTGCCCCCCCCGGGTTTCAGGTCCAGTGGGCGGGCAGGTCGGAGGGTAGGGGTGGCGGGGTGGCCATCGTCTATAGGGAATCCCTTCATGTTAGCATTTCTGCGACAATGGTGTGTCCCAGGGTAGAATGCCTCCATCTATCAGTGGGTCAGCGAGATAAGTTTGGCATTGTGCTGGTGTACCGTGCTCCCCGCAACCCAGCACAATCCTTTCCAGAGTTCGTGGAGTTCGTCTCGGCTGCCCTGTTGAAGTCCTCCCTGCCTCCTGGTCTCCCCCGTAGGCTTCTGGACCCTGCTAGGTTGGTGGCCTGGCAGACAATCCGGTCGATGCCCTGGTGGATAGGTGGTATGAGGGGACCACCGGGGCAGTTGACCGGATCGCCCCCAAGCGCCTCCTGCGCTGTGGAGACTGCTCCTCACCGTGGTATACAGCTGAGCTGCGGTCGATGAAACAAGAACGCAGGAGGCTAGAGGTCACATGGAGGGCAAGTCGGACGGCTGAGAATAGGGCTGCACTTAAGCAGCTGACTGGCTGCTCTCTCCACGCGATCAGGGACGCTAAAACATCCTATGTCTCCCTGAGAATTGGTGAGGCCTTGAACCACCAGGCGGTTCGAGACCTCTCCAATCCCAGTCAGCTGAGGCCTCCTCCTAGTGATTTCACTAGTGAGCAATTTGCAGCCCATTTTAGATCTAAAATAGAGGCCATCCGTTCCGACTGCCCCCCCCGGTTGCCCTAGTCCATCCCCTGATGTCTCTGGGGCTTCACCCCTCTGTTCTCCCCTCCTGGATGAGTTTGGGCCAGTGTCTCCAGTGGAGGCCTCCAGAGCCATGGCTTGTTTCTGGCCAGTGGCCACTCCCTTTGACCCTTGCCCAGCTTGGCTTATTAAATCTGTCGAAGGGAACATGCCTGAGTGGGTTTCGGCTATTGCCACGGCCTCTTTCGGGGAGGGATGTTTCCCCGCCCGATTGAAGGAGACCGTGGTGAAGCTCTCTCTGAAAAAGCTTGGCATGGTGTCGGATGATTTATCTAACTATCGTCTGATAGCCATTGTTCCCTTCCTGGGCAAGGTTGTCAAGAGGGTGGCCGCTGTCAGGCTCCAGTCGTATCTGGAGGAACATTGTATCCTGGATCCCTTCCAGTCTGGTTTCAGACCTCTTCGCGGGACTGAGACTGCCCTGGTCGCTCTGCATGATGACCTCCTCAGGGAGGCAGACAGGGGGTGTTCCTCCCTGCTGGTCCTCCTTGATCTGTCAGCTGCCTTTGATACCGTTGACCACGGTAACCTGCTGGTCTGGCTGGCTGAGGCGGGAATTGGGGGTCAGGCTTTGGCCTGGCTTCGTTCCTTCCTTGGTGGCCGGACTCAGCGGGTTCAGCTGGGTGATGACTTGTCGGCTCCTTGGACCCTCCCATGTGGGGTGTCCCAGGGGTCGGCAATCTCACCCATGCTGTTCAATGTTTACATGAGGCCGCTGGCGGAGGTCATCAGGAGATTTGGAGTTCGCTGTCATCAGTACGCTGATGACACACAGCTCTATCTCTCCTTTTCGTCGTCTGCAGAGGAGGCAATTCGCTCCTTCGATCTGTGCCTGGAGGCGGTTCTGGAATGGACCAGAGATAACCGGCTCAAGCTGAATCCGGAGAAGACAGAGGTTCTGTTTTTCAGGGCGCCCTCGACTGGGTACAATGCCCCCCTCCAGCCTATGGACAGGGCCAGGAATCTGGGCGTGGTACTGGACTCAGCCCTCTCCCTGGAAGCCCAGGTGATGGCTGCTTCCAGGGCCGCTTTTATCCATCTCCGCAGAATCACCCAGATCCGTCAGTACCTTGATGAGTCCTCCCTGAGGACAGTCGTGCAGACCCTAGTGATCTCGAGGATCGACTATTGCAATGCCCTCTATGTGGGGCTGCCCTTGACCCTGATCCGGAGGTTACAGTGGGTGTAGAATGTGGCGGCCAGGCTGGTGGTGGGTGCTCGTAGATTCGAGCGCATCACCCCAGTCCTGGCTTGCTTGCACTGGTTACCCGTTGTCCCCCGGATTAGGTTCATGGTCCTGGTTTTGACTTTCAAAGCCCTCCACATCCTGGGACCAGAGTATCTGGCGGAGCGCATCTCTCAGAGATTGACTGGGGCCAGACCCACGAGAATGGCGCAGGTGCGCTCACTGAGGGTGGCCACACCCAGAGAGGCACGGAAATCGCGTACGCGTGACCACGCCTTCTCTGTGGTGGGCCCCATGTTATGGGATCATCTCCCCAGTGAGCTGCGCCTAGCAGAGTCTCTGACCACCTTTAAAAAGGCCCTGAAGACTCACCTTTTCAGGGAGGCGTTTGGCGACCTTTCTATTTAGTTCTTCTTCTTTTTTTGGCCCATGCCATCTCTGCTTGGATCATGCCTCCCCTTTGTTCTTTTTGTTTCTGTCTCTGTCCGTTTTATTGGGTTTTATTGTTAGCCGCTCAGAGTTCCCTTCTGGGAAGATGGGCGGATATAAGCTCAACAAATAAATAAATAAATAAATATTGCTGCACCTTGACCCATGTTCTTCATTTCTTATGGCCAGCTTCAGGGAAGTGTTTCAAGCAAAGCATCAATGTTCCGTGTTTAAGAAATCATAAACCTCAGAAGAATGCCCAGATATGTGAATAAAAGGCATTCACAATGGTCACATTATGCAATTGTCAGATGGGTGGCCTTGTGCTGGAACAAGAACAAGAACAAGTCTTATGGTGCATCTTTCTGGGAAATCTGCAGCAGAGGTTGTTACAGACCGTGCTGTACTATAAGCATGTAGGGGTCTTGGATTTTTTTTTTTAATCCATCCATCAAGGCCAGAAATCTTCATTCTGTTGGGAGTTGAGCCCTGATGAATGCAGCAAGTAAGTAATAACAGTGAGGAAGGCAAAAGGTCTTTAGACAATCTCT
This sequence comes from Phrynocephalus forsythii, assembly GCA_029282475.1. NCBI lineage: Eukaryota > Metazoa > Chordata > Lepidosauria > Squamata > Agamidae > Phrynocephalus > Phrynocephalus forsythii. Next base: position 199,440,331 of record JAPFRF010000001.1, on the reverse strand, counting down.
AGCATATTTTACTCTTGTCTTTTCTAGGTCTCAAGGCAGATTAGTATTCTTAGTATTCCTTCTTCTCTCTGTCTCTTTCTCTCTGAGCTCACTTCCTTTTGCTCCCACTTTTAGTAATATAGGCCTACCTGGACACCAGCTCTCCACTGGGAGATTTTCTCTCTATGTTTGTTTGTTTCTTTGTTTGTTTATGAGTATTTTTACCCTGCCTTTCTCCTTGGAAAAGGACCCAAGGTGGCTTACAGTAAGGAGGGACAAGACACAGTCCAATACAATTAAGATATATTCAAGTTTAAGAACAGGGAATTGAGGGCCATCTTACAGCATTAGAAAACAACATTAAAGCTAAAAGAGAATGCGAGCAGTTAAAAAAGAGTATAAATTCCATGTAATCGTGTACAGTAGACCATCTAACACTTATGAGGGATGGGAACTAACAATTGATAGTGTCAGTGTAATCCCACAAGGAGAGAGACAGGCACAAAGTTATAAGTGGTTATAAACACAAGTCTGTGTAGCCATGTGTGGTAGTCCTTCATTCAGGGAAAGCTTTCCTGAAAAGGAAGGTCTTTGCCTGTTTCTGGAAAGATAGCAGGGATGGGGCAGTCCTGGCCTCTAGTGCGAGGGAGTTTCAGAGTCAGGGAGCAGCAACAGAGAAGGCCCTGTCATGCATTCCAAGATGTACCTGTGAGGGTAGCAGGATGGAGAGAAGAGTCTCTCCTGATGATCTTAGCACTCAAACCTCATACTGTGAGATTCGATCTTTGAGGTAGCTAGGACCCATGCTGAATAGTGCTTTGCAGGCTAAGTTGAGCTCTTTGAATTTAGTGGACTTATTCCTCTTAATTGGGTCTATATGCCATCAGCTCGCTTCTAATGTATGGTGACCCAAACAGATTTAAGAGATGGCTGTGACCATTTGTCACCCTCCTGTAAGTTTCTATGGCCAAGCAGGGATTTTTACGCAGGTTTCCTGCATCCCATCATAATCACTTTCCTCCTATAACTATTTTAAAGTTGATTTCAGCAACAGTTCTTCATTTTAGTTTCCTATCATTTTCCAGAGTGTTCAGTTCAGTTTCATAGCCACAAGCTCTGCACTAGACAGCAGCAGCAGCCTGCAACATGAAAACTCAATAATACAATGCAAATACATCCATGCCTCTAGCAGATGCTTGAAGGCAAAGCTGTCCTGTCAGCTCGGGCAAATATAACTGCTGTTCATAAAGATGAGTTTACAAAGCTATTCATCAATTTGTCAGGAAAAAAAAACTCCTGCAAATTCATTCGTTGTGATTTGATGAACTGCAAATCAAAACAAATCACCAATTTTCTGATTCATGCCCACCTCTGTTCTAGACCTATTTCAATCTGGCTTCAGGCCTGGTTATGGGACACAGAGTGCTCTGGTTCCTTGGTCAGCGACCCCTGCTAGAGGCTAGACAGGGAGAGTGTGTCCCTGTTGGCTCTGTTGGACCTCTCAGTGGGTTTTGATACCATCGGCCATGGTATTCTTCTGGTTCATCTCTCTGTGATAGGACTTGGAGTCACTGCTATACCGTAGCATTGGTCCTTTCTGAAAGGAAGAACTCAGAAGGTGATGCTACGAGCTCCTGTTTCACTCCCTGGCCATTGACCTGTGCAGTTTACCGGGTTCTGTTTTGCCACCATGCTTTTTAACATCTACACATTGTGAGCAGCATGTCACATTTTTCATTTTTCTGCCTCGTGATTTTTTTCTGAAACTGCCTTTGCCCAAAAAGGTTGAAAAACCCCAGCAGATCATCTTTCTATCTGAACTCTGCATAACCCCACAGATCCTCAAGGGAGGGTGGGCTTGCTTTTGCAAACTGTGGAAAGTCCCAGGTCGCTCTGTACCTAAGCATAACCACAATGCTATAGAGACAGTTGTCTCAACCACATCCTACAGAAAGTTCTCGGAATTGCAGGGGTGGAAACAGCTACCCTGCTGTCTTAGCTAATCGGGACTAGATAATGCTATGTATCCTTCCGCCAGCCAATGGCAACGGATCTATTTTGTGTATAAGAGGTTGTCCTCTGGTATGCTTTGAGGTCTCCATTTGCGTGGGGACCCATGTGTACACATGTTACAATAAAACTGCAGTTTGGTTTCATCAAATGGAATATTGAGTCACTCAGTAGTAGTACTTGATAGTCTTTGGGCTTTCCCCAGATCCCAATGCCTGGGTGACAACATGAAATGCTGGGAGATGTCTGGAGTTTTCAGGTTTGGTGTCACCAGTATGCGGATGATACCTCAACTCTACCTATCCCTTTCATCCAATTAGCCGCCCAGAGTTCCTACGGGAAGATGGGCGGGGTATAAATAATAATAATAAATCTAATAATAATAATAATAATAATAATAATAATAATAATAATAATAATAATAATAATAATAATAATAATAATAATAATAATTCCAATTACAGCTCTCAAGAATTTCTCTGCAGGCATGGCCACCAGTTACACTGGCTTAAGCCCCCTCCAGCCTGAGATCTGAGGCCCCTTCCAAGGGCTGCTGTTTCATGGGAAAACAGACATTTCTCCTCTTATCTGGTCAAAAAACTTACAAAACAGTTGCATTTCCTCATCTTAAATCTTCTTGAGAATATGGGAGCCCACGCAAGAGAAACATTTCTAAACACCCCCCCCCCCAAAAAAAGTTAAATCCCCAAGGAAGCAGAACAGGGAAAAGAACTAAGTTCATGGCACCACTCGTGACTTCTTGAGGGAAGTGAAAATGATCTGCTGTGTCGCAAGACCTATATACTCATTATGTGGTGGGAATTCATCATTAGAATAATTGTCCCCAGGGAGAGGAACTATGATGAACATGGGTCTCACTGTGCAAGTTTGGAGTTTAACAGGAAGTTTGCCACTACGTTCCTTTCTGTTGATGTGTGTGTGTGTGTGTGTGTGTGTGTGTGTGTGTGTGTGTGTGTGTGTGTGTGTGTGTTGCGACGTTACAGTCGTGACTGACTCTTCGTGACCCCATGTCCATGGAGTTTTCTTGGCAGGAGTACTGGAGTGGCTTGCCAGTTCCTATTCCAGGCACCTACAGCACCTGTTATCCCCTGGCCAACCCTGCTTAGCTTCCAAAATCAGGCAAGATCAGATGTGCTTAGGGCGTCTAGGCAGATTTCTCTTGATGTGGCTTATATTAAAAGGTTGCCTAGGGGCTGTTCAGAACCTGGAGATGGGTGGGAGGAGGTTGACTGTGCCCCTTCTGAAGATTAAGTGAAGGTTAACTGACTGTCAGCCTTGAGAAACATAGGAGGTCTCTTTATCTCTAACGCACAGAGAGGAAAGATAGCCGTAATGTGAGAGTCTCAGCATCCTTATCCTAACCTCAATCTTCCCTGCATTCCTCTTGGGTTATGAAACAGTAATTCAGTCCAAACATTAACCCCACTGCCAGCGCTAGTCTCCTTTCAAGCCAAAGGTGCCCCACTTGTGACCAGGGAGCAGGCAAGGAAGTTGCCCACAGAAGTAAAAGCAAAGCAAAGTGTGCTGCTTCTATAGCCCTATAGTGCTTAAAGCACTCTCTGGGCAGTTCACAAATAATTATGCAGGCTATACATTTCCTCACCCCACCCAGTGAGCTGGGGACTCATTTTACCAATAACGGAAGGATGGAAGGCTGAGTGAACCTTGTGGCTAATTGAACCCAAGGTGGCGAGCACAGTTATGCCTGCAGTACAGTAGTTTAACCACTGTTCCAGGAGGCAAGAACGAGGTACCCAAAATAGGCACTAGGGATAGCCAACGAGAGAGTCTAAAGGGAAAGCAGGTAGACTGTCAACGTGTCCGAGTGAAAAATCAAAAATTTAATTTGAGAAGCAGACATGATGAATGCATAAATATAATCTCATTATAAAATCTCAACAATCTACTTTTGTCCTTAAAGGCTACTGTTAATTATATGACACAGAGGCTCAGGAGGAGGAGAGGTTGTCCTGGGTGGGGGGGAAGTTGTAATCAAGTCAACTTGGCATATTATTTTCCTTTGCATGTGGCTCAGTGAGCTAGAGCGTTGAAACTGTTGGCTGCAAAGTTGGCAGCTTGGCGATTCGAATCCTGGGTGCCACGCAGCGGAGTGAGCTCCCGCTGTTAACCCCAGCTCCTTCCAACCTAGCAGTTCGAAAGCATGTACATGCAAGTAGATGAATAGGTACCACCATAAAAAGTGGGACGTTAAACAGTGTTCCGTGCGCAGAAATGCATTCAGCCATGCTGGCCGTATGGCCATGGACCTGCACAACACTAGCTCTTTGGCTTGAAAACGCAGATGAGCACTGCCCCTAGAATCGGACATGACTAGCACGCGTGTGCGGGGGGAATCTTTACCTTTTACTTTTCTTTTCTCTCATGTTAAAAACATGTTACTACCTATCGGGAATGTTGGAAAGTCTTTGGTCCAAGTCCCAAGTCTGTGTCTGAGTCTTTGGTACCAAGTCCTGAGTCTCAAGCTCAAAGTCCAAATCTCTATTAAATATATGCTTGTTCCTCCAGAAAAAAGGGATGTGTGTGTCTGAGACTTGTAAACCACCCAGTTTTTGTCCCAACTGCTCTGCCTCCTTCACCAATCTACTCCCCCTCTTGAAAGCCACTGCTATCTCCTCCTACCCATTTGCCTGCCTACTCTGTGCCTCCTGGTAAGCATCACAAAGCATCTTCTGAGTTTATAGTATCCTTCAGTAAAAGAATGACGACTTGGAAACGCAACTCAGAAAACTGGATCCAAGGCGCAAGTCAACTTCGAGTCATTGAAAACAACAACATGTGGGTTGAGTCTGAGTTGAGTCGCCAGTGTGATCTAAATCTAACTCGACAGAAAGTCATGCAACCCGAGTCCCCATCCCTGCTACCTATTTGCTTTTATTGGAAGGACCAAATTCACAATTTATCTCAAACATGCAAGACATAATGTTCATCTAGCCACCACTCAGTGTTTAGTATTAGAGTACATTTTGGGGAGGAGAAAGACAGAGGCAGGACTCTGTAGGAGGACTTCCCTGAAGAAAGGGATATGAGTTCTCAGCCAGCATGTTCATAACAAGGAAGGAAGGAAGGAAGGAAGGAAGGAAGGAAGGAAGGAAGGAAGGATCAGTTAAGAATTCAGTTGAGAATTAAGAACATAAGAACATAAGAAGAGCCATGCTGGATCAGGCCAAAGGCCCATCACAGTGGCCCTGCCAAATGCCTCTGGGAGCACATGAGACTAGATATGTTTCCTGATACCACTCCTCTGCATCTGGTTCTTGAAGTACCCCGGTTTTAAGCCTGGAGATTACACATCTCCATCATGGTTTGTCACCTGGGATGGACTTCTCCTCCAGGAATCTGTCCAATCCCCTTTTGAAGGTATCCAGGCTAGATGCCATCACCACCTCCTGTGGTGGGGAGTTCCACAGACTAACAACGCGCTGGGTTAAAAAAAACATTTTCTTTTGTCTGTTCTCACTCTCCCGGCCCTCAATTTGAGTGGATGTCCCCTAGTTCTGGCATTTTGTGAGAGGGAAAAGAGTGTCCCTCTAGCCACTTGACTCATGCCCTTCATAATTTTGTACAACTCAATCATATTCCATTGCTTATAAGAATTCATATCCTTGGTCCGTAGGTCTTATTTCAAAAGTAAAACCATTTTTCTTCTAGAAATTCATTTTGCAGTATAGATTTAGTTGAAATTAGATTTTTTTTAAAAAAAGAAGGAGGTCTGTTAAGAAGCTTCAAGCGAAGATGCCGCCTCCTAGCCCAATTATGCTTTAGAATCCCTGTGCTAAGGATGCATTAAGCATAGAGCACACTGAGCAGTTTTTGGTGTGTGCTTTTCCCCCCTATAAAGAACACTGGACAGAAATAAGTAATCCTCATTATATAACCCAGTCTATAAATATATAACACCCATGAAAAGTGAACATGCAGCATTGTTCAAAAGGCCAGGGCATTTCAGTTGTTCCAAATGTAGCAACTCTTGAGCATCACACATTATATAAAATTATTTACAAAAAGCAGGCAAAAAACAGCCAGCAACTGGATTAAGTAATGATAAGGGGATTTCAGAGCTCCCAGTCAAAGTTGATGGGAAGGACAGAAATAGAAAATATATAAATAAACAGTAAAAGTTCTCCGAGTATGTGTTGCAAAGCAATGGAAAAAAAAACAGAATAAGACAGCCTAAAGTTCATTTTTGCTACTTTTCCTTTTTCGACATTATTAACTGGAGGCATCTCACCAAATGCAAAGGATGCTAACATGCAAGAAATAAGACCCTCTCCCGCTCTCTATACACTCCTGCCTCCTTCCTATTTTTCTCTGCAGGCCTGGTTCAAAAAGAGCCATCCCCGGAGTCACTCTTGCCATGATCTTATGTGGTCCTCGGATGCCCTCTGTAAGGGATCGGTGCAAGGTAGTGACTTTCTAAATTCCTCCTTCTTGTCAATTTAGCTTGCCTCCAGAGAGACTGCAATGAAGCATTTTTTTCAAGCCACATGAGATCCTTTGCTTGCTGTTGAGAGAAAGACCAGAAATATATTCTCAAAGGCTTTCACGGCCGGGATCTGATAGCTGCTGTGAGTTTTTCGGGCTGTTTGGCTGTGTTTTGGAAGTTTTTTTTCCTGATGTTTCACCAGACTCTGTGGCTGGCATCTTCAGAGGGCAAGGAGCTCAGGGAACTAGGAGTTCTCTCTATGCTCACTCTATACCTCTCACTCTCTACCGCAGAGCACAGAGGGAACTCCTAGTTCCCTGAGCTCCTTGCCTTCTGAAGATGCTGGCCATAGAGTCTGGCGAAACGTCAGGAAGAAAAACTTCCAGGACACGGCAAAACAGACCGAAAAACTCACAACAACTAAAGACCAGAAACTCCCCCCCCCTTCTCATCCAGGACCCTTTGTGGCTGCAAAACCAGCTTTTTGCAGTAAACACAGACACTGCAAACAGCTTGTACTGTATAACATAAAATTTGTACAACATAAAAAATTCCGGAGATAGGGGAAATTTGCTTAACATAATCGCCTATGGGGAGAATCCATACAACATAAAAATGGGATCACTCCGTTATCAATGCATTCCTATGGGAAATTTGTATAAAGGAAAATTTGCTTAATATAATTTCATTTGGAACGAATTAATTCCTTTATACAAGGTACCACTGTATCATGTTTTGATTCCCCCCCCTTTATCCCTTATTGGATAAAGGTGGCTTGACCACTATAGCCCAGGCTTCTGCAAAAGCAATCAGTCTTGTTTGGTGGGAGATAAGTGGTCGAAAAAGAATTGGGTACAGCATGTGTGTGAGCAAAGGGTTGTTTCTGGCCCCGTCTGTTGCTGGTTTGAGCTGTGCCCATTGGCAGAATGAGTTCCCATATAGCTGGAGGTGTGTGTGTATAACATGCCACCCTCAACAATCAAACCCTGAATGCTATCCCTCTTAAAATGTTTTCTTTGGAAATATTTTTGGAGGGCTTCTTTCTTTATTCATATGAGAACACTGCACAATTTGAACTTATGGATGCATATGAAATATACACAATATTAAAAACAAATTAAAATGTTCAGTAACCTATTTTTGATAGAAACAGGTTACTTCACAGCATTATCTTGGCCTTTTACTACATTTTTAGAGTACAGGTGGTGGGGCATGCATTGCATGCATGTAAGTAAAGCAAAGCAAAGAGTCCTGGTTAATATACAGGTATATCACTCCATAGTGCTTAAAGCACTCTCTGGGTGGTTTACAATTTAATTATGCAGGCTACACCCAATCCCATTTTACCATTTTACCAACCTTGGAAGGCTGGAAGGCTGAGCGAACCTTGAGCCATCTACCTGGGATTGAACCCCAGTTGTGAGCCCAGTTTTGGCTGCAATATAGCAATTTAACCACTGCGCCATGAGGCTCCTTGACTGAAGTGTGGCATTTTTCCAGTCAGAAAATATGTCCTCTATCCAAGTAGGCCTGTTTTACTTGATCATTCTTGCATCTTCCTACTTCGCATCAAAGTCCAGCTAGAGTCTTGCCCTTGTGGGAAACCCTCTTTGGGGCTGAAAACACACCTTTGTGCAGTGTAGGGGAAGTAGAGGCAATTTTGCCACGTTTTGAGGGGTCCTGGGATTTCTGCTTCCATCCACATACCCCAAATGGTATGTTTTTTATTAAAAAATAAATAAATTTCTGGTCACTCAATGGTGCAAAGGGGCTATTTCAGTTTAAAAAACAACAACACATTTTTGTGAGAAATTGTGGAGGCTGTTGGGTCGTTCTATCTGTTTGTGAAGGCTGATGGGTCGCAGCTCACAGAAAATTGTGGGGGGGGGAGAATCTGAAAATCAACATCCCATGAAAACAGCAGCATCAGAGAAAATGGAAGCGAGGTCATTACATGTTGCAGCCAAAGAGAATTTTGTTTCGTTGCTGTTATGCCCTGTGGAGATCAGGAGAATGCCAGGGAACGGCCCACGGAGGTGCAGGAAATGCTGAGCAATGGATAACAAATTTAGACACAGCCGGTAGCACTGCACTGCGAGGGACTCAAAATAACAAGGCCATGTCTGTTGAGGAAAGTCTGGAAAAACCTTGACATGCTACACTGACGGATCAACTGCCTGGCGGTTAGAGGTGGGATGGTTGCAAAGGAATTAGCTTTTAAATATTTTGTTCTTTATTCAGAACATTTCTGTTCTGCCCTATGGCTAAAGACTGTAGGGCACAGCACAATATAAAGGCAATATGTTTTAAAAACCATTTAAAAGCAACTATTGACATGGAATGAGTTACGCTACACTGACACAGTGGAGACTATATCTTGCTAGAAACTGAGATGCCGGCTCTGCTCCCACATTTACTCTGGCAATGGTATCACAAGGCCCAGCAATTTGAGCGGCATTCCTCACAAGCAGTCCATGGCTCTTTCCTGTATATCACAAAAAAACCCCTTCCTAATTGTTAGAGCAGTACAACAATGCAGGCAATGACCTTGGGAGGTGGTGAGCACTCTGACACTGGAGGCATCCAAGAAAGAATTGGACAACCACCTGTCAGATCTGCTTTGACTTGGATTCCTGTGTTGATCAGAGGAACTCATCTAACTCCTCTAATCTATGATTCTACGATTCCCTCTACATGAATGGTTCCCTCCTTTGGGTAACCCAGGTGTTCTTGGACTGCAATTCCCAGAAACTCTGGCCAGCACAGATGGGGCAAAGGCTTCTGGGAACTGCAGATGAAGAACATCAGGGTCACCCAAGGTTGGGAAACACTGCTCTACGTGGATGACTTATTTACTTTAAATATCTTGACTCCACTTTATTTTATTTTAGAATATTTTTACCCCTGCCTTTCTCCTTGGAAAAAGGACCCAAGGCGGATTACAGTAATGAGGGATAATATACAGCCCAATGCAATTAAGACATGTTCAAGTATTGAGAACAAGGCATTGAGGGACATCTTACAGCATTAATAGACAACAATACATTAAAGCAACACGGTTATAAGTAGTCATAAACACAAAGTCTATGTGAACCCATAGATTCATATAAAATACACATGGCAGTCCATCATTCAGGGAAAGCTTGCCTGAAGAGAAAGGTCTTTGCATGTTTCCAGAAGGACAACAGAGATGAGGCAGTCCTGGCCTCTAGTGGGAGGGAGTTCCAGAGTCTGGGCGCAGCAGCTCGAGAAGGCCCTTTCATGGGTTCCCATGAGACGCACCTGTGAGGGTGGCGAGATGGAGAGAAGGGCCTCTCCTGATGACCCTAACACCCAAGTCGGCTCATACTGTGAGATTTTCTCCTTAAAAAGGACCCAAGGTAGCTTATATCATTCAAAAGCAACCTTTAAAGCTACCAACCGTGAGCATACAAGTACTAAAAAGGGGTCAAATAAAACCATACTAAAAACAGTAAACGGAAGCACCTTAAAAAACAGTAAGGCGTACCACAATCCATTTAAAAACTCCATCCAGACAGGCAGCCACTGAGGGAAGCCTTCTGGTCCCTCTTCTCAAACAGCCGCTACACATTGGAATGGCCATCAACCCTAGCCCTACCATCAGGTGCCCCACCACAGAAATCAACAAAAGAATGTGAAAAGTGTGTGTGTGTTGGGTGGGGGAACTCTTTCATCCTTTTTCTCATTCATTAAAACGTGAAAGGCCAGTCCCTAATCAGCACTTATTGGTGTGTTGCCCATCTCTCTTTTAATACAGTAAGTACATTATATGCATTTTGCAATGCAACTTTGTTCAGTGTTTTTGCAAGCAGTTTTTCTAGTTTTAGTACATTTAGGTTGGCAGGGTAGAGAGATATGTGGTTTAGCTATCGGGCTGCAGAGCTAGAAGCTGGAAGTTTGATTCTCCACTGTGCCCCCTTTGGAGTAGAGCCAGCCTGTGTGGCCTTGGGAAAGTAGCACAGTCCTACAGTTCTCCCAGAAGAAGGAAATGACAAAACATTTCTAAGTACAGTACTCATTTCTGGATACAAGAGCCTCGTGGCGCAGTGGTTAAATGCCTGTACTGCAGGTAAAAGTGTGCTCATGACCTGGGGTTCAATCCCAGGTATCAGGTTGATGGCTGACTCAGCCTTCCATCCCTCTGAGGTCAGTAAAATGAGTACCCAGTTTTGCATAATTAAATTGTAATCCACTTGAAGTGCTATGGGGTGGTATATAAGCAGAACAAATTGCTTTGCTTACTCTCTGTCTAGAAAATCTAAAAATGATTGGCATAAGTCATACTTGACTTGATGGCACATGCTTATTTAATGCACTTTTAGTGTTCCTTTCACTGTTTTCATGTTTCTGTCCCTAAGAGATACTTGTCGAGTTTTACCACTATCAAAAACATTTTCTGATATCCAGACAGGTCTTGAAGGCAATATTTAGCTCAATAGTATTTTTATTACTTTATTTCTTTTTACCTTTGTGCACTAGCTTGTTGTAGAAAATGTTTCCCTCTAGATCCAATTACATTCTGGTCATGAACCCACATTGTTTTGGGAAGGTCATTTATAATTTTCCTGGGCTGACATTTGTATTATATTAATTCAACATTACATTTGATGGATGCCCTAACATTAAGAGGGCTATTATCTGAAATTTACTCCCAATAATCCAGCATTTAGAAGAAGCCAAACCGTCTTGTTGAAAAGCAGAGATGCTGTCCTTGGCTCAGTAACACGAATGGAGGCAATCTGTAATTTTCACCCCAAATACACCATAGTACTAGTGCTCAGAAGAAATGTCACTAAATTATTCATTCTTGGAGAGACAGGATGTCTTTTGACTGTCACATCACGACAGTCTTCCCAACCATCCATGAGATTCCTTGCTTCCAGAATGAGATCTTTTCCCCTGCTGCAGTTTGCACAAAGCAAGCGACTTTCCTCCATCTGAAGCATATTATATAGAGTAAGCACAAGACTGCTTGATTGATTAAAAAGACACGAGCAAAGCACCCCATGCTTGTGAAGACACCAGCTACTTTGTTGCCAGTTCTGGAGATGTATGCAGTTTGTGCCATTTACGCAGCAGACACAAACATTATAAGAACATAAGAACATAAGAAGAGCCACGCTGGGTCAGGCCAAAGGCCCATCTAGTCCAGCTTCCTATATCTCACAGTGACCCCACCAGATTCGTCTGGGAGCACACAAGACTAGATATCTGTCTCCTGATACCACTCCCCTGCATCTGGCCCTTGAAGTACCCCGGTTTTAAGCCTGGAGATTACACATCTCCATCATGGTTTGTAACCTGTGATGGACTTTTCCTCCAGGAAACTGTCCATTCCCCTTTTGAAGGCATCCAGGCCAGATGCCATCACCACCTCCTGTGTCAGGGAGTTCTTTGCGTTCTTGCAAATGTTAAATCCTGATGAGGCCAACAGACAATGTTCTTTTGCAGGAGAGAAATGTAGTTTTTTCATGCTTATGCATGTTGCGAAGACAGGCAACGATTTATCTCCTTTAGCCTTACTTACTCTGTGACTATTCTTCGACAACTTGCAATAGAAAAAGAGTGCTCTTTTGAATTTTCCTGAGAGTTTGAGATTGGGGAGAAATTGAAAGAAGAACAAAGTATTCTTCTTAAGGGGGGAACAGAAATGTGTAACATTTTGTTGAGCAAGGGAAGACGATGGGAAGGCAGAACGGGAAGTATTTGTGGGAACTCAACAACAACAACAACAACAACAACAACAACAACAACAACAACAACATTAGCCAGTTGCTTCTAGTACTCGGTGGCCGGAGGCAAGCATGTCCCAGCCAGGGCTTCCCCCAGGAAAGAGGACTACCATAATCTTCCTACCCACAATACATCTTTAGAACACAATTAACATGATGTGCCCATTATGTTATGTGCCATCAAGTCATAATTGACATATACTGACTCTAATATTGAGTTTTCATGGTGAGATATTGAAGGAGTGGTTTTACTAGTTCTACACACACACAGCGGTGAGCTTCCCTGGCTGATGGGGGATTCAAACTCAGGCTTCCCGAATCTTAGTGTGTCACTCTAACCACTACACCACACTGGGTATCCGTATCTCCATCATGGCAAATTAAAAGGGCAAAGGAACTTTCCTGGCAACAGACTGCTGCCATTCCTTGTAATATTTTTAATTTAAACCAGGGCTAGTTGGACTCAGAGGAAGGTGGATCCCATAGGTTGCACCAAGCTAAAAATTGAGAAAGAGAGACTTCCGTTTTCCAGAAATGTAATCTGTACTTGGACTGACAATACTGGTGCCATTTCAGAAGCCGATGGCCAATGCAACGATCTCCTTCTTCCCATCTCACTTGGTCCAAATTAGTTTACCTGTGTTGCGTAAACCAGTGGCCAGTTGCCACCCCATGAGTCTGAGGAGGTGGGTTTTAATCAACAAAAACATGCTGAACTAAATCGGCTAGGCACCACAACTGTTTTGTTTTTGTCAGGCATCTTATGTGCCATCAAGTTGTCCTCGAGTTATGACAACCCCATGAATGAATGAGCTTTGGAACGTCCTGCCCTCAACTGCCCTACTCAGCTCTTGCAAATTCCAGACTGTGGCTTCCTTTAGGGAGTGAATCCATTTTGTATTTGCTCTTCCTCTTTTCCTGATGCCTTTAACCCACTCCAGAAATATCCTCCCCCCCCTTGCAGGGAATCCTGTCTTCTCATGATGTGAGGACCACTAGCAGTGAGCACATGTACAGTATTACCCAGCCTGTTGTGTAGATGCTTGTGTGTGTTTTTGGGTGGGGTGGGGGTGAGGGAGTGTTCAGGGATGTGTGTGTGTGTGTATGTGTGTGTGTGTGTTGAATCTGGTCTCTGCGTGTCTGAATTTCATTGTATGTGTATATACACACAATAAAAATTATTATTATTATTATTATTATTATTATTATTATTATTATTATTATTATTATTATTATTATTATTATTATTATTATTATTATTATTATTATTTAACCACATAGCTATCTACGCTGGATTTTATATTACCAATCACTAGTCGAACGCTTCCCAAGTGTTTAGGATTCAGTGATATATCAGCGAATTATGCGAGCAGATCCCAGTAAGGTGGCTTTCTGCATCTGACTGATGGTGACTTTGTCAACTCCGATTTCTTCTAAATACTTGCTTAGCTCTTTGGACACTGCACCCAGCATGCCAATTACCACTGGGACCACCTGTACTGGTTTATGCCAGAGTCTCCGAAGTTCAGTTTTGAGATCCTGATATCGGGTAATTTTTTCAAGTTGTTTCTCAGTGACTACTATCTCCTGGTATAGCAACATCAATGATCCACACTTTTTTCTTCTCCACAATCACAATATCTGGGGTATTATGCTCCAAAACCCTGTCTGTCTGTATTCGGAAGTCCCAAAGTAATTTTGCATGCTCATTCTCAGTCACTTTTTCAGGCTTCTTTGCTACGGGCAGATGATAGTTCTGACACAAATTCCAGTGGACCATATGAGCAACTACATTATGACGCTGTTTGTAATCAGTCTGAGCAATTTTCCTGCAGCAACTCAATATATGGTTGATAGTAGAGATGGGCACGACCAGGAAAAATTACGTTTTGAGTTGTCGTGTGTCGGAGCTGGCCCGTTTCGGCTCGTTTCCGTTTTTTGCGAAATTTTCCAAAAATTTGTCGTTTCATTTATCAGTTTTTCGTCTGTCGTTAGTACTGGTTTTGGGGGGGGGCAGGCTCCTGGAGGCACCTCTCTGGGTTGGGTGCCTCTTCTGGCCCACCATGAAGGGAAAGCGGGCTCCTGGAGGCACCTCTCTGGGGTGGGTGCCTCCTCTGGCCCGCTACAAAATGGCATGCATAGCCAATTGGATATGCATACCATTAAGTTGCAGTTGCAGCAGGCAGAGGCACCTCTCTTTCGGGTGCCTCTGTGACTCACTGCCTGCGGTGCACTTGGGCTGGGGAACGAAGTGAGAGAGGACCCCTACGGGCGCCCTGTGACTCACTAAGAAGGGAAGTGTACTTGCTGTAGTGCAATACGAGTACACATCTGGCTTAGTGGTTAGGGGTTAGCGCAAGGGCTAGGCTTAGGGTTACGGGTAAGGTTAGGGTGAGTTACTGGGGTGCACCTCTGGGTGCCTCTCTGACCCACTAAGAAGGACAGTGTACTGGCGTATGGGTTAGGGTTAGGGTTAGGGTTCGGGCTAGGGTTAGTGGCTTTTTATGCCCGACTGGCACATCCCAGAGGTCTCGGTCAAAACCTGGCCAAGTGGCCATGCAATTGGTGGAATGGCTCCAAAAATTTGCATGGTCCACTCCCATGGCCAGCCCATCATTGCGCAGGTGTAAAAAAATAAAAATAAAAATAAAAATAAAATAAAATAAAATCAATGGAGACGTTTTGTTGCAAGAAAAACCCGCTGCTGCTACTGAAAAAATTCAGGCAGTTTTAAAATAGCTATTTTCGCATGTTTCTGTGGTGCTTTGGTGTGTTTTTGGACCACACGATTTCAAAATAAATATTACGGTTGCCCCATTTTGGATCCCCCGACCGCACCGCATGGCATGGCGAGTTGGCGAGACGACGAGGATGCGCAGCCCAGGAGAGGAGGGGGGGAGGCCGGGGACCCCCCCCAGAAACCACCCTTCTGGTAGGTGCCCTCACTCAGGCAGGCATATTTTCGCCTGCTTTTTGGCCGGGAATCGGGTTTTTTTATTTTTAAAACTTTTTTTCTGTGCCGCGCCGCTTGGCGAGTTGGTGACTTGACGAGGATGCGCACTTTGCGCAGCCCAGGACAGGAGGGGGGAGGCCGGGGACACCCCCCCCCCAGAAACCACCCCTCTGGTAGGTGCCCTCACTCAGGCAGGCATATTTTCGCCTGCTTTTTGGCCGGGAATCGGGTTTTTTTATTTTTAAAACTTTTTTTCTGTGCCGCGCCGCTTGGCGAGTTGGCGTGGCGACTCGACGAGGATGCGCACTTTGCGCAGCCCAGGAGAGGGGGGGAGAGGCCGGGGACCCCCCCAGAAACCACCCCTCTGGTAGGTGCCCTCAGGCAGGCATATTTTCGCCTGCTTTTTTGGCCGGGAATCATTTTTTTATTTTTAAAGCTTTTTTCCTGTGCCACTTGGCATTGTGCGATCGCTGAGATGCCAGGAACGACAATGACAAATCAGACCCAATTTTTCTTTAGTCGGTTTGAGTTCGAGTTCTGGCAGAATAATTGTCGTTCTTCGTTCCGTTACAAAACGGAAACGAGAAACGGAAACGGAAACGAGGATTTCGCCAAGTCGTGCCCATGTCTAGTTGATAGTTTCATCTGCCTCTTTGCAGAGTCTGCATGTGGGGGACTCAGCTGATTTTTCTATTCTAGCCTTAACTGCATTTGTTCTGATAGCTTGTTCATGAGCTGCAAAAATCAGGGCTTCTGTCTCTTTTTTCAGTGTTCCATTGGTGAGCCATAACCAAGTCTTTTCCTCATCTACTTTTCCTTTGACTTTTTCGAGGAACTGCCCATGCAGCACTTTATTATGCCAGCTATCAGCTCGTATTTGCATTGTTGTTTTCTTGTATTGACCCTTTGTTTGCTTTACTTTAAACACCTCCCTGTTCTTAACCTCCCCTCCAATAATGCTGGCTCTGTACTATTTTTTACATAATCTGCCAACACATGCTTCTCTTCTTCAACTGTCTGCTTCACTTGCAGAAGACCTCTACCACCTAATTTTCTAGGTAAATACAGCCTGTCAACGTCACTGCGTGGATGTAATGCATAGTGAATGGTCATAAGTTTTCTTGTTTTCCTGTCTAGAATATCTAGCTCATTTTGTAATGTAATCATTAGCTCAATGGACTAAACAAATGTGCCACAGTGGCACTGAGAAAAGGAAAAATAATTGAGAGTGAAGGAATTGAAATGCCAAATGGACAAGCTATTAAGTATCATTAGTCTGAAGCCTATAAATATCTAGGCATACTGGAATTAGATAATATCAAGCATGGGCAAGTGAAAAATGTGGTCAGTAAAGAATATATTCAAAGGGTCAGAAAAGTATTAAAAAGTAAGCTGAATGGTAGTCATTGGGGGGGTATAAACTGTTTCAAAGGAACAGGCCGAGTAAGAAAGGAGGAGGTGTAGCTTTATATATTAAGGACATTTATACTGCTGAAGAAATACAAGATAAACAGCAGAGGAACCATGTTGAGAGTATTTGGGTGAAAATCAGGGGTGAAAAAACTAGGAGGGATGTCACTGTGGGGGTATATTATAGACCCCCAAACCAGCCAGAGGAGTGGGATGATGCCTTCTTTGAGCAGAAGGCCACACAGTCAAAAGGGAGAGCTGTAGTACTAATGGGAGATTTTAAATATCCTTATATATGCTGGCAGTCCTACTCAGCTAAGAATGCAAGGTCTAACAAATTCTTTACTGCCCTTGCAGACAATTTCATGGTCCAGAAGGTAGAGGAGGCAACCAGAGGCAAAACCATTTTAGATGTGGTCTTAACCAATAAGGAGGACCTTGTAAATGGGGTCGAAGTGGTGGGATCATTAGGTAAAAGTGACCATGCCCTCTTGGAATTTGTTATACAATTGGAAGGTGAAGCTAAGCATAATCAGACAAGAATCCTGGACTTTAAGAAAGCCAATTTTTGTAAACTTAGGGAATTATTGGCTGTGATTCCATGGACTGACACACTGAAAGAGAAGGGAGTCCAAGATGGATGGGAGTTCCTTAAAAGCAAGATATTAAAGGCACAATTTAAAACTGTTCCAACAAGAAGAAAAAATGGGAGAGGTCTAAAAAAACTGCAATGGTTTACTAAAGAACTTTCAACTCAGCTAACTATAAAGAAAAACAAGTACAAGGAATGGAAAAATGGGAAATGCACCAAGGAGGAATATAAGCACACAGCTAATATATGCAGGGGGATGGTAAAAAAAGCTAAAGCGCAAAACAAACTTAGACTTGCCAGAGAGATTAAAAGTAGCAAAAAAGGTTTCTTTAGTTTATGTCCGCAGCAAAAGGAAAAATAAGGAAATGATAGGCTCTCTGCGTGGCCATAATAACCAGTGACTAACAAGAGATAAGGAAAAGGCAGAACTACTCAACACCTTCTTTGCCTCCGTTTTCTCCAAAAAGGAAGAAAGAGATCCGCTAGGACAAAGAGTAGATGAGGTAGGATGGGAATTGCAACATAGAATAGGTAGAGAGCTAGTACTGGAACACCTGGAAGCATTAAATGAATTTAAGTCTCCAGGGCCAGATGAATTACACCCAAGGATATTAAAAGAACTGGCGGAAGTAATTTCCGAACCATTGGCAATAATCTTTGAGAAGTCCTAGAGAACAGGGGAAGTCCCCATCAACTGGAGGAGGGCTAATGTTGTCCCCATCTTCAAAAAGGGGAAAAAAGAGGACCCAAATAATTACCACCCAGTCAGCTTAACTTCAGTTCCTGGAAAGATCCTAGAGCAGATTATTAAACAGTCAGTCAGCAATTATTTAACAAACAATGCTGTCATTACAAGAAGTCAACACGGGTTTCTTAAAAACAAGTCATGTCAGACTAATTGGTCTCTTTCTTTGATAGAATTACAGGCCGAGTGGATGGGGGGAATGCTGTGGATATTGTTTATCTGGACTTTAGTAAGGCCTTCGATAAGGTTCCCCATGGTATTCTTGCTAAGAAGTTAGTAGAAAGTGGGATAGATAGTCCTACTGTCAGGTGGATTTGTAATTGGTTGACTGATCGCACCCAAAGGGTGACCATAAATGGCCTCTCTTCAGCTTGGAGAGACGTGACCAGTGGGGTGCCCCAGGGTTCTGTTCTGGGTCCAGTGCTGTTCAATATCTTTATTAATGACTTGGAGGAAGGAATAGAGAGTATGCTAATTAAATTTGCAGCTGATACTAAATCGGGAGGGGCTGCTAATTCCCCAGAGGATAGGATGGAAATCCAAAAAGACCTTGACAGATTAGAGTGCTGGGACAAAGCTAACGGAATGGATTTCAACAGAGGGAAATATAGGATGCTCCATCTAGGTAAAAAAAATGAATTGCACAGATATAGGATGGGGGATACTTGGCTGGAGAATAGTACCTGTGAAGGGGATCTGGGAGCCTTGGTGGACCACAAATTGAACATGAGTCAGCAGTGTGATGCGGCGGCCAGCAAAGCCAATGTGATTCTTGGTTGCATCAACAGAACCATCATGTCTAGATCAAGGGAAGTGATAGTACCACTCTATTCTGCTCTGGTCAGACCCCACCTGGAGTACTGAGTCCAGTTCTGTGCGCCTCAATTTATAAAGGATGTTGACAACCTTGAGCGGGTGCAGAGAAGGGTGACCAGGATGGTTGAGGGTCTGGAGGAAATGTCTTATGAGGAACGGCTTAGGGAACTGAGAATGTTGAGCCTTTCAAAAAGAAGACTGAGAGGGGATATGATAGCTATGTTTAAATATTTGAAAGGATGTCATATTGAAGAGGGAACAGGTTTGTTCTCCATGGCTTCAGAGACTAGGATTCGGGGCTATGCTTTCAAACTACAGGAAAAGAGATTCCATTTGAACATTAGGAAGAACTTCATGACAGTTAGAGCTGTTCGGCAGTGGAATATGCTGCCGCGGAGGGTGGTGGAGTCTCCTTCTTTGGAGGTTTTTAAGCAGAGACTGGATGGCCATCTCTCGGAAATATTGTGATGGGGTTTCTGCATGGCAGGAGGTTGGACTAGATGGCCCTTGAGGTCTCTTCCAACTCTATGATTCTATGATTCTATGGTAGTAACACCATCAAGTCCATTAATAGCTGGGCCATACCAGTCATCAGGTATACCGCTGGCATTATTATTATTATTATTATTATTATTATTATTATTATTATTATTATTATTATTATTATTATTATTATTATTAAGCAGCAGCAACAACAACAACAAATTTATTTATTTATTTATTTATTTATTTATTTATTTATTTATTTATTTATTTATTTATGTATTTTTATCGCCCATCTGGCAGCAAGGTCACTCTGGGAGGTTTACAACAATTAACAAATTCAAACAATTCATACAATAAAACCATAAAATAGTAACACAATAAAATAAAAATAAAAATAATTTTAATATTAAAGTGACATAAAACAATGCACTATTATTGGCAGGCTAATCAGTTAAAAATCAAGATTTAATCAAGATTTAATGGCATCCATATAGTGCTCGAGGCACGGAACAACATCCACTGCAGAAGATGGAAAGGAGAGATAGTGCTGGGTGTCATCAGCATGCTGATGACATGAAGCTCCAAAACTCCTGATGACCCCTCCCAGCGGCCTCATAGTTGTTGTTGTTGTTGTTGTTGTTGTTGTTTGTTGTTGTTGTTGTTGTTGTTGTTGTTGTTGTGTTTGAAGTAGGACATCCTCCGTCTCAACATTTTTGCCTCGAGAGATAGTTCAGGTTTGATTTGCTCCAGGGTGCACTAGTTCATATTTCTGACAATCCAGTGTATTTACAAAGCTCTTCTCCAGCACCACATTTCAAGCAAATCAATTATTTTTCCCGACAGCTTCCCCTCCCACCCACCCCATCACCTAACATGGTTACCTTGTTGAAAAGTAGTTAAATAAAAATATCCTCCAGGCCCTTTCTTATAGCAACAGATTTATAAAAAGATGGGACACAGTAGATTTAGTGTGAGGGTTCAGTCTTAGACCAGGTGTCCCACCCTTCAAACTTTAAAGAAGGCATCTCTCGAAACGAACAAACAGAACTTTTATTGTGTTCATCAGTAACAAAGGAGGTTTTTCTTCTTACAACAGTTTCAACGTCTTTAACATCTATCATGAACAGGTTCTTTCCACCATAAGTAGGGGTTTCTAGAATGTGATCAAATTCCCCACCACCACTTGTGGGTATTCTGTTCCACCACGGCTTTCCTCCTCCCTCTGCGAAAGCCTCAGCCCCTCCACCTGTATTCCAATCTCCTTCACGGAGGGTTGGAGTTTTCCCACTTGGATCCCAACTTCTGAAGTGGACCTGGGACCAAGGGGTCTCCGCTGGGGTGTACGCAAGGGGTAGTCTGGTCTCTTGGTCAGGTCTTCCCTGGGATCCAGTGTCCCAGCCTCGACTTCCCTCCGGATGTTTACCAGCCATTCTTCCAACTCAATCTCCTTCCGAATCTCCTTGCGTTTCCGATTATACTCTCTGTACTCCCTCTCTCCCCAGTAAGAGCACTTCTGGCGGTGTGCTCTGCGTCTGAAGCTTTCAGCCTCTTTGTGGGGCATCATCATTTGTTCCCAGTCTCCCGTCCATGGGTTCTCCATCCATACCCACTCCCATCCTTCTGGAAGCTCCCGTTTCGCTCCCTGTTTACAAGTCCCAAACCCCACCTCCACTGGAGCGGATTGGTTAGCCCTTCCTGCCAAGTCTTTCTTTTTAGTTCCGGTTTGCCCCGGGTTCTCTTCCTTCTCCTTCTCCTTCTGCTGCTCAATAATCTTTAGGGCATCATAGTATCCCTTCAGCATCATAAACCTCTCCACAGGTGTTACTGTCATTAGTTTCTCTGGCTCCCCTGGCTTCTCCATCCTCTCAGCCGGATGTGCAGGGGTCCCTCTCTTCCCATCCCAGAAGTTTCCCTCACACTTAGGAATGAACACGTGTGAAAATTTAACCCTCATAAACCATTTTTGGGTCTTTTTGCTAGGAGAAAGACAGCATAAAATGAAATTTGACTACAGTACTAACTAAATTACATCTCTAAATACAAGTCAAGTTAGAACTTATGTCACGGGGATCGGGGGAACCCTATGCTTCTGGGTGGACATTTATGTGCTCATTTATTTACTTATGATTCTAGTACACCCCACAACATCAAGTGTTCTGGGAGGCGTGCAATAAATAAACACTGAAAAACACAAAACAGCCAAACAAAACATTAAATACTTGCTAGAAAAGCTTATTGGAAGGGAGCAGTCTCCTCCACCAGTAGTGCCAGGTACAGGGCTGTTAAGGACAAGGCCTTTTAGAAATGACAGATTCATAAGTTTGCTGTGAAATCAGAATCATCTGGATGGTACATGAACAACAGGGGCAGATTAAGGGGCATGGTGGCTCAGTGGGCTAGAGCGCTGAAACTGTCGGCTGCAAAGTCGGCAGCTTGGCGGTTCGAATCCCAGATACCATGCAATGGAGTGAGCTCCCACTGCTAACCCAGACTCCTGCCAACCTAGCAGCTCGAAAGCATGCAAATGCAAGTAGATAAATAGTTACCGCCATAAAGTGGGAAGGTAAACAGTGTTCCATGTGCAGAAATGCATTCAGCCATGCTGGCCACATCCCCACGGACTTGCACAATACTGGCTCTTTGGCTTGAAAACGGAGATGAGCACCACCCCTAGAGTCAGAAACGAATAGCACGCATGTGTGGGGGAACCCTTGCCTTTACCTCACAACCCTGAGATTCTTACTAGCATATAATAGCCATGTCAGTATTATGTCATCCTGATAATTCTCTAATATTGTATAATAATAGTAATGATTATACTGTCTGTTATATTGTGCATGCCAAACATCTTTGCACTAGAGTGCCCATAATCCTCTCCTGCCAGCATAGTCACTGAATATAAGATCACTATTAAGAAATTAAATCTAACACATTATTTCCAGGTTCCTTTGCCCACAGTGGAACTACAGTTTTGACTAGCTGATTTATTAATCACACCCTTAATGCCTGCAGCTGTAAATCGTTACTGTTCATTCTGTCACTTTGACAAAGCATCTGGTTTATTTGTCCCATGCCGCCTCAGAATGGCTCTTCTAAGTAAATAATTAACCATCACCGTTCTAATGCCTTCTCAGTAGCTAAAACATGCAGGCCGCTCACCCACTCCCGGCCTCTGCAGAGGTTAATTATCAGGAGTAAATTGTGTGGCAGGACAGGGACTTTGCAATAACAGAAGAATCAAATAACGGCAGCCCCCGAAAGCGTCCTGTGCGGAAGACAATGACATTTTATAAAGAAGGCTCCAGGGAGCGGGGAGAGGTGAGCAAGACGGAACAGCAGGATATTGATTTTTGTCAGGTTTAACTTCTCCATCATCTAGGTAAAACTGCACCTACAGCAGTTCACCTGCCTCTGTGTGTGTGTGTGTGTGTGTGTGTGTGTGTGGCCACTTTCTCCTCTTTACAGAATTAAACTGGACTGGGGTTGCCTTGTCCACTGCACTTGAGAAGAAGCGATGGGGAAGATTGTGTTGTGGAAGTCCACTCCCAGAATCTACCAGAGAACTCAGGCCCACATATGGCATACGCCCAATGCCAACAGCATATCCAGAATCATGTCTTTGTTATATGATTGTGATACATTTTGGATAGTGGGTATGGGGGGGGGGAGGACGGTCCCACTGTACTCCAAAAGACTGCGGGAAACCATTTTGCAACCTGTGCTTCTGTAGCCATCTGCAGGCTCACAGTCAAATATAATAGCGCTGTACAGCTAGTTTTATTTTGCTGGGATACAGCGGTTCTAATGTAAGCAGCAAGCCTCTCCCCCCCCTATGAATAAGCAAAGTGATGGCGCTGCAGAGTGAAGCACACAACAGAAGTTCTTACGAGGGTCAAGTAGGTCCTTCCTTAGAGAGGCTGGAGAAGTGAAATGCAGACCAGCTCTAATATGAGGTCAAGTGAGGCAGCTTCTTTGGAGAAGGGTAGAAATAAGTTGGAAGAGAGAACTCTGGTGGCCCATCTAGAGGGGCTTCCGTGTCACCTAAGCAGCTACTAGAAAGGTTTTCATAATAGTGTATAGTTCTCAGGGTCCCCAGCCAGAATAGACATCTAAGGATTCTGGGAATCACAGCACATCCCCCACCCCACCCCACCCACAAAAAAAGTATCAAAACTATCAGGTCCATTAGAGGAGTAAGCGTGCACAGGACATGGGGACAGAAACAGAGAAAGGGGACTGCAAAGACAGGAGAGATTGTACACTGACGCCGGGACTTCTTTGTTGTTTACTGGATAGGCACTCTCTGCCTTGTTTACATTGTCCTCAGTCGCCTGCCGAGCCACCTCTGTTTGATCTAACCTTGAAGAAAAGTTCCAGAGAACACAAAGGTTCATCATGCTTGCTGCAGTGCATCGGATCTCAGCTGATTTTGAAAGGCAAGTAGGCTCCTTTAGTAAACCATCAGAATCTATTTTTTTTAATATTTTTTATTAAATTTTAAACTACATACAAACGACATAAGAAAATGAAAATAAAAAAACTACAACAAACAATATAAGTGCACCCCCATCCCACGGGCCCATCCATGCATTCTTATTCGTTGCTCCATCTTCTATTCTTCTAGTAATCTTCTTAAAGTTCTCTTCTCCAGAATTGTTGTGAGATATTCGTGGACTCTTTCCCTTTTCCTTCGACTAATACATAATCTAAAAATTTACCCCAGATATCGTAGAAAATGTCTTTTTTCATTTCTCCTCGTTTAATCTTTAAACTGCAGGACAGTTTATCGTTTATAGCTATATCCCAAAGCTCATTATACCAGTCTTCCATCTTGAATTCTAGTTTTAACTTCCAATTTTTTGCTATAATTAATCTAGCAGCTGTCATAAAATTTGCTATTAGTTCCTTTGTTGTAACATCATAATCTTTACTTGTTAACAATGATAATAATGCTATCTCTGGATTACAATCTATATCCATCTTAATCATATTACTTAGCTCTAAAAACACTTTTTTCCAGAACCTTTGGACTATTTCACATTCCCACCAAAGATGCAAGTACCAAGCTCTTTTTCACATTTCCAACATATCTTAGAGTAAGCAGGATTCATTCTATTTAGTCTAACTGGGGTTAAATACCATCTAGAAACCAATTTAAAGTAGTTTTCTTTTATCCTGACCGGTAATGATCTCAAAATTCTCATATTCCAAATTTTCTTCCAGTCTTCTTTCTCTATCTGTACATTAAGATCTTGGTTCCAAACTTCTCTCAAGGTGTTTAACTCCTTCATTTCTAATAATTCCCCTAGTATTTTATATATTTTACATGTTATTCCTTTCTCTGAATTTTCCTGTTCAGACTCAAGCGATAATAGGAAATGTTCAAATTTTGTGCATTCTCTGATTTGATTATTTCTTTTTCCCCAGTCCTTCATCCATTTTCCTAGTTGAATATAATTTAACCATGTTAAATCACTGGGTTGCAAAATATTTTTTATATCCTGAATTGTTTTAATCTTGAGCATCCAATCCTTTAGTCTAGCTATTTTCTTAATTTTAAATAACTCCAAATAATGCTTCAAGTTGACTGGAAAGCTTTCCAAGTCAGTAACTAAAGCCAGTGGGGATCCCTTCGGAGATAAGATTTTTCTATATGTTCTCCATGTGACAATTAGACTATTCAATAGGGGGTTGTCCTCTTTCTCCAGTCCTCTTTTGTATTGTTATAGAGCTCCGGGCAAATGCTATAAGGGACGATAAATCTATTAAAGGTATAGGGAAAGATGGGGCAACTAAAATCAGTTTATTCGCGGACGATGCTCTTTTGACTATTGTAAACCCAATAGAGAATATTCAAAGAGTAAAAACTCATTTAGAAGAATTTGGAGAAATAACAGGATTATGTGTAAACTGGCAAAAATCAGAGAGTTTATTGTTCAATTATGGAAAACATGACTTAAAGATGATTGAAAAATCCGGACTTAAACCGGGAAAAAGCATTAGATATCTAGGATTAGAACTCCATAAAGAATTTACTAAAACTAAAGAAAGAAATATTTCAAAATTAGAAGAAGAGATGAAAAATAAATTATTATCCTACTCTAAACTAAAATTATCGTGGTTTGGCAGAATTGCATTGATAAAAATGAAAATACTTCCAAAAATTAACTTTATTTTTAAAATGTTACCGGTTCAGTTTTTAGAAAAGGAAATTAAAACTCTCCAAGACATGATAAATAGG